>JBANSL010000011.1:71292960-72492960 GCA_037127255.1 Persicaria tinctoria
TCCAATATTGAAGTTGTCTTGGGGTTGTTTGGGGCAACGATATGAACTTTTCCGTTGCCTGAACTTGTTTTTAGCGACGAACCTGAGTATGTTCGTTGTCTAACTTGCGCCATGGCATAGTGTGTAACACACAAATTTAATGTAACACGGAACACCCGTATACGATAATATATTAATATTATATCATAAAATTAATATAAAAGGATTGATTCTCAACTAAAATCCTTTTATAGATCTATTAATGATTATTATTTAGTATAATTCGATTCTTGTAATTCAAACTTATTGTATTGATTCTCAATTTCTTTTAGTATAAGTGCGCAATGTTACACTTACACCTTACACGGTCCCTGCCAATGCCACCAAGTGGTGACCTGGTTCAAGTTATTACAAAGCTGATATCAATTCTTTTGGAGGTTTCTATTAATTGGAGGGCCAATTGCTCTCAATTTTTTTGGACAAATTAATCCAATCGTTTTCATGCAGGGTTGGAGGTGCCAAATGCTATAAATTTTTTGGACAAATTCAATCGTTTTCATGTCAGGTTTCACTTGCTGACAAAAATGCATGTGAATCAGTACATATAGTTGACATGTCTAATAAGGATTAAATGGTATTCTTGTAACTAGTTAGTACTCCCTCCGTCTCAAAATACATGTCTTTTTAACACATGTAATTTTGTCAAAATACATGTCTTTTTAGATTCAATCATTACATTTAATCTACTTTTACATCTAATCATTTCTCTAATTTTTACATCACCCCTACTCTTCTCCTCACAAATTAAAAAAAAAAGAACAAATACTCTAATACCAAAGTCTAATCATTATACTTAACCTACTTTTTACATATAATTATTACACTTAACCTACTCTTTAATTCTCGTGCTCCGTCCTAAAAAGACATGTATTTTGAGACAGAGGGAGTATTGTTTTTACTTTGTATCTTTTAAGAGGGACCTGAGGTGAGGCTTAACAAGCCCTCGTCTCAGGTCCAATTAGTCCAGGGAGGCCATATATATTATACTCCCTCCGTCCAATAGTACATAGGTTTTTAGATATAAATTTTTGTCCAATACTAGATGGACTTTTATGTTTTCTAGGTAGGAAGTCGTAATGATTTGTTATTTTGTTGACTTTTTTAAATAATTTGATTGGTTAAAATGTGTAGAGAGTGTTAAAAAATAATAAAATTTATGAAAAAGTTAGTGTAATGATGATTTTTTTTTAAAGTAAAGTGTTTTATTAAAAATTGTGCAAAATAGGACGGATGAAGTATATATTTTAAAAAATGAAAAAGGCTTAGGGGATGAACGATTGATCATTTGAAAAAAAAAAAAAAAAAAAGGAAACGCAATCCCCCTCTCGGCCTCTCCCTCCAATTAACCATAGCCTCCATTAGTCCTTCGTTTCGACGTCGTGCATCGGCTGTCGCTCTCTCCTCTCAGGCCCGGTGGCTGGCGGCTCACTCTTGAATTGTTCCAAAACAAAATCCAATTCTTCTAAGCTCTAATTGCAAAAATAGGCATAATTTCTTCAATTTCATCATAGGTTTTTGAAATTATTTGAATTTAATTTGTAAATTTTAGACTTTAATAATTAGGGTTTTGGAATTAGGATTGGAATTTGGAATTGAATTTTTAGGATTTAGGCTTTGAATTTGCTTTGGATTTAGGATTGAATTTGTAGGATTTCGGAATTGAATTGTGTCTGGCTACTTATTTTTATAATTTGGAATTGAATTGTGTCTGACTACTTGCTTTTGCTTCAAATTGTTCATGACATAGAAAAATATGACTCTACTTGGTAGTGAATATCCAGAATGAATGGGTTCATGTTAGAGCTGTCAAAACTCGACCCGAACTCGAAAACTCGATCCGGTCGACTCGAAACCGATTATTCTGAACACCGATACAACCCGTCCATTTTGGACCCGAAATCCGAATGAACCGAACTCGATTAACCCGAAACCCATTAAGATCCGAACCCGTTATAACCGAAACCCAAAAAAACCCCGAACTTTAAGCTACAATCTAGTAAAATTTTTAAAATGAATATTGAAATAATGAAAACACGAGACAACCGAAACCCGAACCCGACCCAACCGATATTGACCAAATTATTAGATATTACCCGAAACCCGAATGACCCGAAACCCGACTAACCGAACCCAAACCCGACCCGACCCGCCCGATTGCCACCTCTAGTTCATGTTTGTTTTTTTTATTATAGAAGATAGAAATATGCTTTTTATGATGGCGTGGTGTTTTTTTTTATCGTAAGGACAAAACTTTCGTAATTCGCCAAGCCAGTATTTTCTCAGGTTTGGCATGTTCTTTTACTTTGTACAAGCTTTTAGATATTGGTATTAGATAATAAGTAGAGCTGGCAAAATCTGACCCGATCCGAAAACCCGACCCGACTCACCCGAATCCGACCGGGATTCGAAAATCTGGAGTCATTCATAACCCGAACCCGAGACCGAACCCGACACGAATCTGACCCGACCCGAAACAGGCCCGAACAGAGATAAACCCGACCCAACCCGACCCGACTCTCAAGCCGACCCGACCCAACCCGACCCGAATTGAAATGGTTATTTAACATCAACATTTCAATACTTGAATGTTAAATGTTTTTTTTATTTTAACACAAGTTTATGATTATACTTTAACATATAAAACACCAATTATTTTTGTTAATTGTTATCATATGAATAAGAACCCAAGTAAAATCAATAGATAAGCAGATAAGTCAATAATTCAAGTAAGTCAACCGCCATAGATAAGCGGAAAGAATTATTTATATCCAAATCAATAATTTTGTAGTTGTTATTTTATTTTTATCTATATTATTATATTTTGATAAAATGAATTATTTATATCTAGATTTGTTAAAAACTAATAATAATAATAATAATAATGAAAAAAAAACTAATGTGCAAAAAGCTAAAAATGAAATGGGCATTGAAAATGATATGGGCCAATGATATAGTTAAGCCACAAATAAGTCCATTTGCAACTTGCTAGTTAAAATAAGCTTAATTAAAACCTAAACGTACAATTAATTTGATTTAATTATAGCACCGATCAATTGGTGTAAATGTTTAAAAAATGATAATGTTGCCGAATAATATTCGGCAACATCATCATTTTCGATTATGACTTTTTTGAAAATCGATCGACAACCGATGAGTCAATAACAATGAGTGTATTCAACCGAGTCAAAATTACCTATTCAAGTATTCAACCGACTCAAAATCATTTATTTTAAGTAAATTACATATTTAAGTATTCAACCGAGTTAAAATCGTTTATTTTAAGTAAATTACATATTTAAGTATTCAACCGAGTCAAAATCAGCCTAATTATCCAAATTCCAAACGGATCGAATATGATTCGACCGAAAACTCAAACCAACTATACCGCTATACCCACTTTGATTCGAAACTCAAATGAG
Source organism: Persicaria tinctoria (assembly GCA_037127255.1). Taxonomy (NCBI): domain Eukaryota; kingdom Viridiplantae; phylum Streptophyta; class Magnoliopsida; order Caryophyllales; family Polygonaceae; genus Persicaria; species Persicaria tinctoria. The sequence goes on from JBANSL010000011.1 coordinate 71,296,419, forward strand.
ACCGACCCGCCTCTTGACCCGAAACCCGACCAATCTAAAATTCATTATGACTGAACCCGACCCGACCAATACCCTACCATAAATTTTACCCGAATTGACCCGACCCGAGCAAGCCCGACTCGAATCCGACCCGAACGACCGACTTGCCAGCTCTAATATAATAAGAGTATAAAAGGGATTTTGTATGCGATAAGTGTCATTGAATGAATAATGAAATAATAGTATAATACACTCACACACACGCTCTCTTATTCCCTTCCTATTTTTTTTTTCTTTTTTGATAAGGAAATAATTCGAGGCCGGACAGGCCCGGACCTCGAGAGGCCGACAAAGTCGGCAGACGGCAAGCCATCTAAACATACAACATAGTAAAAGAAATACAACATAAAACAACTACCTAATACAACAAAAGAACTACATGAAACAAACCCGGAAACCCCAAACCCTAAGCAAACAAACGGACACAGCTACGAGAAGATGGAGACCTGACGTGGTGAAGTGGATAGCGAGCGCATGGGACAGCACAGCTGACACGATGTCTCGCCGCCGGAAAGACGGAAAGCAGCAATCCACGTAGGGCAAAGACGACACCTAGAGAAGTGTGGATCACACGACGTTCCCTTCACCTAGATGAAGGATCTTTGGAGACCACGAACACCACCAACACGATCACTTCGATCAACCAGGGCCGCAGAACTGCTCCTCAACCGAAACTAACCACGAACCAACAAACAGAACTCCAACCAACTCGAGGAAATGAAGCACGACCGCGAGAGGGCAAAGAGCGCAAGAGTAAACTGGATTTATTTCAGTTATTTATTATAAAATATAACTTTTAATTTTATTTAAAAAAATTCCATCTACCATCGGGTCAGCTTTGGGCCCAAGACATTGCCTTGGGCCCAAAGGACTAATTACGGGCCCGAAAATCACCAGTACACTGTACACCATCCCCAGCCCCCAGAACGAGTAGGCCGAAGGGAAACCGGAGAGGGGGCTAAGAGGAGCGCCTGAGCAGGGGCAGCGCAGCAAAACACCGGAGTGGCCGCTAGCGCACACCGATGAAGCCGAACAGCCCAGCCCGAAAGCCCAGAGGGAAGAGAAGGGAGGCTGAGTGTCGGAAGAGGGGGACACCACCGCCGAACAGCACCAGAGCGCTGGATTCGCATAGTTGCGCACAACAGGGCAGGGAGAAGGAGCAAACCCCAAAACTAAAAACCGAATCGGCGTCACAAGGGAGGCCGAAAGCATAATCGAAGGCCTGGAGAAGCAATTAGATGAGAAGGATAACCGATTTGGGTTGATTTGGGGACGGGAAACTGAAATCAATGAAAACCCCCAAATTGATTTTTTGCTTTGAACGATTCCGGCGAAAGGGAAACGGAATAGCGTAACCACGTTCACAAACACTACCATGCCCGGTCAAGACCACAGCAGGTCGGAACAGTAGAAAATTGAGTCGGAGACGGCTGTAACCGGGACTATTAATTAAAAATCAATTTGGTAATATTAATTAAATATTAATTTGATGTCAGCAAATTAATTTTATTAAAACACGGTAAGTCACTACCAAAAAAAAATAATTTTATTATAGCCCGTACCTATTAGCAATGTTTTCATTAGGAAGTAAAATCTAATATGTTATATGAACCCACATTATACAAATTATAATTTTAATACCTTTTTTTGACACCCCTAATAACTAAAAATGAATGAATTTCCTATTAGCAAATTACCATCAGCAATCTGCCCCTGTATGGTATTGATATCATATATCAGATATGGGTATTAGATATCAATGTCAGAAATATGGGTATCAAATCTAATATCCACTTCTCATGGCATTTTTCCAACGGCTCTAGGCCTAGATCTACTCTAAAATAGTGCTAAAGCAATGGATCTAAGAAGTACGAGATAATAGAAGCAAGCACAAGCGAAAAGTAAGAATAAACTCACTCGGATTTGGTATCAAAGACCAAATTAGCACCAAAGACCCCCGAGAGAGGTGATCGTCATCGAAAGAAAGGGCATCTGATGTCCTTAATTGAGGCTTCGTCATTGTCGAATATAAGGTCTCAAGAGAGATTTGCCTCAGATTTGAGTTTCTCCTAATCTACACCACCAATCTAGGAGCAAACCGTAACCCGCTCTCTCACTCTTCTTTCTCTCTCTATGTGAAGGAGGTGAAGATCGAGCTGCAAGATATATATGTGGCAACCCTAAAGCTGAAAGAAGCTCTTTAATCGAAATGCAACGTTTCGATTTAGAGTTTCATCTATCAGGCCAAGCTTATAGGTTTGCCTCTTAGCAGATAGCCTTGGGCCAACTTTGACACGAAGCTCTATACACGTCCTTACATATATTTTCAGAGTTGTAGTACACATACACAAAAAAAAAAATTTAACACCTCTTCACTTATATACATAAACATAATACATATAAGCACAAATTTTAACTTGCACTTCTAATATGTATTAATATATCTATATATCTATGGTAGTAGACATTTAGATAGACATATTAGGTTGCATTTAGCATGATTCAAATGTATATAATGCATGGTTTAGGCTAGATTTTCATTTATACTCATTTTGCTGGTGAAGTTGAAATCTACACGCTTTTATGGATTATTTCAGGTATATGTGGATCCAACGAGGAATGAGGAGGTTCATGGATGAAGGAAGAGTCAAAAGGAGGAATAAAAGTGAAGAGCACGGGAGCGAGGTCGAAGTTTAAGAGCCTAAGTGAAGAACAAGTCAGCAGAAGTTATCACCCAACAAGCTGCACTTGTAACACTATTTCTGGAGGCCTTAGTGGTTCAATTGACTATTATAAATATGCGTTGGAAAGATCTTTCTGAGAGCTACAACTTTGGTGTTGACATCGAGACCAAATTCTAAAAAGAGAAAATGTTCTGAACAATAGCCACGTCCACGGCCAAGAGGTGATCCATGTTGAGCCGCTCTCGCGGTCTCTACTGACTCTGAAACCCTAAAATGTCAAGTGTTTCATCTTTTCTTAGGATTTTCTATGTTATTTGGGGCTGGTTTTGATGGCCTATTTAAGGACATCTTAAGGTTTATTTAAGAGGATCTAATTCATAATTTAGAAGTAAATTACATACTTTTGAGAAACCCTAGGGGAGAGCCTTCATGGTTTTGGAAGGTTAAATTTTCTCTCGTGTGATTGATTGATTCAAGCTTTCGACTTCTAAATTCTGTGAGATTTTCTCTACCACTGTTGTTCTAAGTAACTTCAATTCTCTACATTAATTGTTGCGTCGTGGAAAGGGTGGCGCTCGCCATGGATGTTGTTTTCATAATCTGTGACGATCTTCCTTATTCCTTATCTTATGGAAAGTTTTATCCGAATTTTAAAGACACGATTAGGGTTTATTAGGACATTTTAGGCTATATTTAATTACTATTTTAGGATGTTTTTATGATCAGACAATTTAGGATTGAAGATTAGAGATTTCAGGTACGTTATGAGTATTTTAGGACTCGTTTGGTTTTGCCTACGATTCAAGACTTGATTGTTTGAATCGAGAGACTTGATTTCTATCTTATTCCTATGATTATTTCATCTTTTTTGCGTCGATTTTATGTTGTTAATTGTACTTTGATTGACCCTCTTGGTAGAATTACATTTTTCTAGGGTTTTAATTGATTCGCATGAATAATTGAACCTTTTGTAGCGAACATAGTTGAGTAAATCTGCAAGGAGGAACTTGATTGTATAGGAAGATGACAAATTAGATAAATATTGGTTTTTAAGATGTTAGGGTTGATGAGATGACAATTATCGACATATACTGGTTTCTTAGAGAGGTTGGTACTACTTCTCTTCCAAATATATTGGGAATTTGTGCTATTCTTATATTAAATCATGCAGGGACAAGGTTGCATATAAATGTTAGGGGTTGTTATATTAGCAAGGGTTGACAATATATACAAACCAATATCGAAATAACCAAATAACTAGAAGGAGATTCAATGATCGAGTAAACCAACCAATGTTGAGAGTTCGTAGATGAAACCACTTTTCTTCTATCTTTTATTCGCTCTTGTTAATATTCTTTATTGTTTATTTTCATTCACATCCCATCCTTCCTTTTGTATTGATAAATACATATTGCAATTGAAATACTTGTATCTATGCCGGTTCGACCCCTTACTTGCATACTATACTAATTTATTTATTTAGGAATTATTCTTTGGAGAGGTGAACCGACGACTTTCCCTCTGTAAAGCATTTGGTCGCAGTAGCTAGCAGAACGTGGCATCGATCATCAAGCAGGGTCACAGTGGCGATCATCAGGTGATCAATCATAAAAAGGAACACAAAGATAATAATTAAGCACAAGATGATAACTAAGAATATGAATAACCAAATAGAATCAAATCCTCACAATCCAAACAACCATGTCTTCGAATCACAGGCAAATTTATGAGTTTAGCAACTCATAGGCCAACTCTCTCTCTCTCTCTCTCTCTCTCTCTCTAATTGTGTTTATAGTTTCACAATACCAATAATCTAACACCAACCACGACGAAATAGAACTGAAATAACCTAATAAAGCCTCTCAAAGAGTCGGCCAAACCTTAGTAGAAATAGGAATAAAATAATAGGAAATAATGTTTTCAGATCCAAAATCGCAATTGTTGGAAAACAGTCCACGGCGGGCGCCATGCAAATGGCAGCGGGCTCCGCCTATGCAGTGTCCGACTTTCCTCAATTGTCTTCAATAAACTCCAATGTCGTGCTTTCTTGCTTCTCTCTAGCTTTCTTCTTAGCCTCCATATGCTCCAAAACATGTCTCTTAAGCTCTTCCAAAGCCCATTCAAGGTCGGAATGTAATTCTGCAGAATAAACACTAAAAAGGCATAGATTCCGAACTTGAATAATTCACAAGAAATAAACGAAACTAGACTCAAATAATAGAAAAACCACTACCTAATTACAATAAGAAATACTTATAATGCCTATATGAAATATGCATTATCAAATCTCCCCACACTTAACTAATGCTTGTCCTCAAGCAACCATAAAGCAAAACAGCATCTACGCATCCCACAGGAAATCCTTTCATAACTTTACTCATCAAAAGCAACATCATCAATAGTGCAAATATAATCAAAGCATATAAACATCATAACATGTATATATGAGATCAAGTTGTTTGCATGCTCAAAAATCCAACCTTACCAAGGATAAAATGTTTATCTCTCACTCTCATGTGTTTAGGCTTTAAGCATACACTCACCTCAATTCCATATACAAGCATCAACTGAAATATTGACATTTATATCACAAAATCTCCACCGGATATGTCAATGCAAAGATAAGGACATCAAGAGGACTTTCGCTCAATTGAAACCTTCATAGAAGATTCCATTCGGCGGGGTTGTAATGGGGATTGGTAGAAACATAAGGGCAAGGAATTATATTTGGTCATGTGGTGCTATAAATTCCGGGAAAACAAGATTCTAAAACTCCCAACATAACACAAACCAACTCAATAACATCAAGGATCGATATAAGCTCAAACAAAGAACTACTCTCAGTGGGGATATCAAGATCATCATCGGCCTCATCTCCTAGAAGAATTCTGCTTGAGGAGGACAGGTCCACAGCCATCCCAGCAGGTGCTGGAACATGACGAATATAGAAAGTATCCAAAGTAGGGCCAACAGGTACGTGCATAGAAAGATACTGGTGGTGCTCACCTTTAGTGCCAAATAAGCAACGGAAACACTCGCTACTGTCAGAGCGGAATACCCTTTCAATCAAACGAGCGCTCTCAGTAGGGATGTCATGTCATAATAGAAAGGCGATGTCGAGGGTTGCAGGGAGCTCAAATACATACCCATATAGTGTGCTATGAGAGTAATCAGTCCACCAAAAGTAACAATATGGGCACTCATATCATCTCTCCTTCAAAGTGCGTATGCACAAGCAGCCAGAAACAACTCTATCTAGTCGGGTATACACTCGGCCTCTGGCATTAGACAATACAACCACATCCACATCCTCTTGGGAATAACCGTCGGATCAGTAGAACCATAGAATGCATGGGTCAACACCCTGTGGCATAGCCTAAGGGTAGGGTGTGTAATCAAATAATCATGAAAGTTCTTAGTCCCTCCAGAATGGCTTGACACTATAGCCCAAGTCTTAGCAGGTGTGGTAGAAGTCAAGCTTCGACGCCAAGGATTAGACCAAGATATATGCATTCCTAATGCAAGAGATAGAAATTCTTTCTGAATCGAGCATTCAGTACGCAATAGTATGAAATGGATATCCTTATTATATCGTACATCCAGAGTTGACAGGAACTCACGCACCAAAATAGGATAGGTCGGTGCGCTCATCGATATGAAGTTGGCTAGACCTCCCTTATCCAGCATTAAAGATACTGGACCACGAAGACCAAGCCTCTGCAATGTCTCCAGATGAAAGAATTGAGTCGACTGGTAACTCACATCCCTTAGCTGGAACCAACGCTCCTTCTCAACTCTAGACAAATAGGTTGGAGCATCCATCTTGGGAGCACGAGACATAACTCACAGGATTGAAGAAGAAAACCACAAAAACGACCAAAAGACGGGCTCTCTACAGGGACGGTAGGCGCCGTGTCTGGGGCGGCGGGCGCCGTGTACTCAGAACCTCGAATCCGATTGAAAACTTTGGAAACCGACGTCCACACCCTCCAAACTTGAAACTTTTCACGAACAACTTGGTTTCAAAGGGTTCTTAGGTGATAGGTAGGAGAATGGTATGGGAAAGGTTGAATTTTGTGGATGTAGGGTAATGGTGGAAAGTGTTTTGGTAGACAGAATCAATTGAAACACAAGACTTTAGATCTTTGGAATGGATTCAAGTAGGCTTTTGGGTTTTTGTAGATTTCTTGAGCAAGCTTGGTTGATTTAAAATAGGGAATGGAAATATATGGTGAGTTGGAGAGGGAATATCTATCAAAAAAAAAAAAGTATTAGAACTAGATAGATAGGAAATAGAAAAAGATAGAAAATCTAATCCTAGAAAATAAGGAAACTAACCCTAGAAAGAAAAATCTAATCCTAAGATAGATGGAAAATAGATAAAAGATAAAATAAACTAACCTAAGATAGATAGAAATAATCTAACCCTAAAAATAGATAGAAATTAATCTAATCCTAAAACACAATAAAAAGAAAATAAATCTAATCCTAATAAGATAAATAAAACTAACCTAATACGAAAATAACCAAAAATAAAAAGATATAAAACTTCCATTCCAAGTTTACCAAAATTCGGACTCGTCAGGCGGACAGGGGCGGCGGGCGTCGTGTGACGAGTGGTGGGCGTTGTGTTCATAGAACCTGCATCCGTACTCCAAATCAAACAAAACTCAACTGCGACACAGGTTTTAACTTACCATTACTTCTGAAATTCAGCGACACGATTGATCGTACTTTATTGAATTGAAAACTAATTACAAAATAGAAATAATACTTCCTAACTACCTTGGGTTGCCTCCCAAGAAGTGCCTTTGTTTCTTGAATAGGTAAATAAAGAGCGGCCATTTTGGGGTTTGAACCGGGGACCTATGCGTATTACCCACAAGTCCTTTCCGGTGAGCCATTCCGGAATGGTTAAAGCGCCTTTGTTTCACGTCTTTGGCTCGACGTGATGCATTTCTTGATCAAGTTATTCCATCAAGATCCTCCATACTCGTCCTTTTCAAGACAAGAGGGGGACTTTAAGAATTTCTCTAACATATCCATCAATTGTATCCATCGATTTCTTCTTGAAATGAGTTACTCTTGGAGGTTGCCCTACAATTGCAAAAACCTTGACATTCTTAGGAATCGATTTCTCATAGGGAATAGCGATAGAACCATTTGAATTAGAAACATTGTCATGTGACTAAAACAAATTCTCAATTTTCCTCTCAATGTCATCTTTCCCTAATTCAATTTCATCTTTGTTAGAAAACTCAAGATTCATAGATTCAGTTTCAAAAGAAGCATCTAACAAACCATTTGATTCGTTCATGTGATTACTTTCATTAGAGTCAAGAACATCTACAAAATCATTGGCAGAAGAAACAATAGGCTCAAATATTAAAAAACTCAATCTTTCTACCATCAAACTCCATAATTAGTGAACCTTCAAAACAATCAATCTTAGTTTTAGCCGTTCGCAAGAATGGTCTTACCAAGATAATTGGGGTTTCAGACGTACCTTGTTCCATGTCTAGAATGAAGAAATCAGCTGGAAATATCAAATCAGTTACCTTAACCAAAACATTCTCAACAACTCCTCCAAGCTTAATACTAGAACGATCAGCAAGTTGTATAGTAACACCTGCTTCAGATAATGCATTGAGACCCAAAAACATGTAAAGTTATAAGACATAAAATTGATTGAAGCACCTAGGTCTAACATAGCTTTGGTGAAACTAGCATTACCTATTGCACATGGGATGGTAAACATACTTGGATCTCCGCACTTTTCAGGCAATCGTTTCTGAAGTAAGCAGAAACATTCTCACTTAAACTTACCTTTTCTTTCTTTCGCATCCTTTGCTTGCGTTTCATCGTGCATAGTTCTTTCAAAATTTTCACATAGCGAAGCACAGTTTTAATCAAATTGAAAAGTGGAATATTTACCTCACAATGACCAAAGGTGTCATAAAGAATTTGTTCATCTTCCCATTTACGATCAGATCTTAAGGCATGACCGGTGGTGCAGGTATTGAAACCTCAGAAGACCACTCTTTAGAAGCTTTCTTCGTGGATTGAACAACGTCAGAAGTCGGATTCGTAACTGGAAGAGGCGGCGACCGCCATGGTGAGGGGCGGCGGGCGCCGTTTATGCAGTGTGTCTCCAATTCCGTCTTGTCCTCTTTTCCCAAATCAACTTCTTCCCTAGGCCTCTCTTCAACATTCCTAGTGGGCACATTCACTTGTTTACCTCCTCTAAGGATCATGGCGCTAACATTCTCCTTCGGATTCACTACCACCTACGATGGTAACTTTCCCGAATCTTTCCCTTTCTATTCACCAATCTCCTTAGCCATCTGACTCAGCAACTTTTCTTGAACACCCATCTTGTCCAATAATAAACTCAGTGTCTCATCTTTATCTTCTTGTTGAGTGTTTCTTGGACGATTCTCAAATTGTCCTATCTGAAAAGGAACTTGCTACTGCTGGCCTCTATCGTTGAATCCACTTTGATAGTTTGAATTGTAGCATTGATTGTAATTGTTACCAAAGTTGCGGCGAGGTCCATAGTCCATAGCATTCACTTGAGCAGTGTCCTCCTGAATCAAGGACACTTATCATTCGGATGAGTTGGATTTCCACAAGCACCACAAGGTCTAGGCTGATGGGATTGATTCATTTGCATAGCCATCTTGTTCACTATCTTCATAAGCCTATTGATATCATCCTTGTGTCCATCTCTAGAACTATCCAACTTATGAACTCCTCTCACTCCTTGGTATCTCCCATATTGTTGCGATGTATTAGCCAACCCTTCAAAAATCTGCATCCTGAGGTGTTTTATCCAAAATATCTCCTCCACAAGTAGCATTGATGAAACTTATATTGATGTCAAGCAAGCCACCATAAAGATATAGCACTAGATCTTCCTCGGGTATACCATGTTGTGGACAACTACCCTTAAACTTCTTGAACCGCTCAACATACTCATAAAGACTCTCCGTAGGTGATTGCTCCATACTGGATAGGTTCTTCGTAAGTTTGTTGAGGCGAGTCGCAGGAAAGCACTTTTGCAAGAAAGCTTTCTTCAATTGCACCCAAGTAGTAATGCTTTCTGGGGGTAGGTAATAAAGCCAATCGCTTGCAGAATCTTTTAAGGTAAAGGGGAACACTCTCAACATCAATTGGTCATCGGTAAGGCCTTGGGGTCTAAGTCTATCACACACGCTCACAAAGGTAGCAAGGTGCTTGTTTGGTTCCTCCCCATGCAATCCATGAAAGTGGGGTAAAATAGAAGACTAATTCAACTTATACTCAAATCTTGAACCATCAGGGAGATCAAAAAGACTAATTGCAAGTGGTTGAGCACTCAAATTAGGTTCATTTTCGTTTATCAGGGTCCTTCTTGGCGGATCAACAACTCCGTCTTCTTCCATGTCCTTGTTTGTCTCAAATTAAAGCTTCCTCTTTAACCTGCTAAGAGATCTATCAATCTCAGAATCAAAAGACAAAGGCAATGAATTAGAAGATCTAGTTTGAACCATACAAGGACACAAAAGACTCAAAGTAAAGAGTAATTGAAAGAGATAAAGAAAAGCAAACTCCTTTCTTCTCTCCGGCAACGGCGCCAAGAATTTGATGGGGGGTGAACATCGTTGGCAATTTCGCCCTCTACCAAATAGTAATAATATCCAAACTCAAACACAAAACCAATAGATTAGGCAATCAATCACTTGATAAACCAAATAACTACTAGTATAGCGATGAAATCCGGTGTCGAACCCACAGAGAGAAGCGATTTCCTATTCAATAACTCTAAGCAAAGACCCTTATGAGAAAGCAAGGATTTGTAGCAAGTAACAAAGATGTGTAAGTAACCAGATTTATGATTGCAAAGTAGATTGATATCAAAGTAGAAAGAACATTTCACCTGTAATTCTATGACAATGGTTGGAATTCATGGTCCTCGGATTGATCTATTAATTATTCATATTCATAGGTCTACTTGACTAAAGTTGAGAGATCCGCAGAGATTCACTTATCTTATTCAATATCACTAAATAATAGCATTAAGGACTCAAGTAATCAATACCAATTGGCACATTGACTCAACGCAATTAAGACTAATAGACGCATACTGAACTCAGCCCTAATCGAATATCCTCAAAATAGATCAACTGAAATCATCCACTACAAAGACAAAGAGACATCACTATCATCAACATCTTTGTTTGCTATCAAGAAAACAACAACGAATTCATAGCTAAGATGCAATTACTAACATGTTAATCAGGCATAGAAAGGAACACAAATAAAATAATTAAGCACAAGATGATAACTAAGAATATGAATAACCAAATAGAATCAAACCCTCACAATACAAATAACCATGTCTTCGAATCACATGCGAAGCTATGAGTTTAGCAACTCATAGGTCAATTCTCTTTCTCTCTATCTCTAATTGTGTTCATAGTTTCACAATACCAATAATCTAACACAAACCACGGCGAAATAGAACTGAAATAACCTAATAAGGCCTCTCAAAGAGTCGGTCAAACCCTAGTAGGAATATGAATAAAATAATAGAAAATAATGTTTTCGGATCCAAAATCGCAATTGCTAGAAAACAGTCCATGACGAGCGCCGTGCAAATGGCGGCGGGCGCCGCCTATGCAGTGTCCGACTTTCCTCAATTGTCTTCAATAAACTCCAATGTCGTGCTTCCTTGCTCCTCTCTAGCTTCCTCCTTAGCCTCCTCCATATGCTCCAAAACATGTCTCTTAATCTCTTCCAAAGCCCATTCAAGGTCGGAATGTAATTCTGCAGAATAAACACTAAAAAGACGTGGATTCCGAACTCGAATACTTAACAAGCAATAAACGAAACTAGACTGAAACAATAGCAAAACCACTACCTAATTGCAATAAGAAATACCTATAATGACTATATGAAATATGCATTATCATACATTCCTAAAAAAATAATACAGGGCGTGGGATCAGCCTGAGGCCCACACGCTGGACTAGGTCCTACTGTAATCATACCATATACGCTATTCTTAATATCATGCTCCTAATGCAAGACAAGAATTTAAATCACGCAAGCATGCTAGTAGTTTATATATATATAGGGTGTAGTTCCGGTGTTCAGAACTCTTATAATGTACCTTGTACACAAATCCTATCCATTGATCTTAATGGAATGGAGGGAGGAGATTCCGCCATGTGGCCGGATTATTTAAAAAAAAAAAAACTCAATCTTCAACCAAACCGTAGAGAGTGAAGCGCGTGTGAGAAAAATGTCAATTAAAACCCTAGGAGCAGAACGTCAGGTCTTCTTCCTCACGCTTTGTCAAATTGCCCCTATGGAAGCTTTGAAAATCTCCTTCCATCACCATCAGTGGTGGCGATTGCGACGATTTGGGCTCAACCGGCGGCGATTGCGAAGATCAATGAGTGTAAAATCGTTTCCGCTATATACACCCCAAATCCTGCACGTCAATTCCGACGTGCATGGTTAAAGTGAGTTAATTAATTTTTTAAAAGTGCTAATTAATCAGAAAGGCTTGCACGTTGAAATTGACGTGCATTTTTTATGGTGGATTTGCGGTGTATCTAAAAACACACGTGTAAAATCTTTTCCCCCATTGTGCTCTTTGTTATTTCTCAATTTATTTCTATTTTTTTTTGTTCATTTACCGAAACAAGGAAGGAGTAATTTATGAGATTACATTGGTCACTGGGTACATTGTGTGCTTGATTGATTAGGGAATTTAGGGATTAAATGCGTACATTGGGTAGGTTGTTTGATGGGGTGATTGTGTGTTTGATTAGTATAGGGAATTTATGGATCTTTTGATTTGGATTATTTTTGTGTACCTCTTAAAAATAAGAATTTCACTGAATAATTCACCTATTATCATTCAATAAACGTGTTAAATCGACCGATTTGACCGAATAATTCGACAATTTACTTATTCACAACGGTTATGCAATTATTCATCGCTTCAGTGTACCTCGTAAAAATAAGAATTCCACTGAATAATCTCCCAACTATCATTCAATGTACGCGTTAAATCGACCGATTCAACCGAATAATTCTAAAAATTTACTTAATCAAAACGGTTATGCAATTATTTGTCTCTTTTGTGTACCTCATAAAAATAAGGATTCTAGTGAATAATCTCTCAATTATCGTTCAATGTGCGTGTTAAATCGATCGATTCTATCGAGTAATTCTAAAAAGCTACCTATTCACAACGGTTATGGAATTATTCATCGCTTCTATGTACCTCATAAAAATATAAAATATTATCAATTAAAATAAATAAATAAACAACAAATATTATCAATTAAAATAAATAAATAAACACCCGATATTGGATAGATACATTAAATATATAATTTACTGTAACCTTCAAACCTCTAATTTCAAGCACCAGACACCACATGCAACAAAATTTCTAAACATAGTTGGGGTTTGGTGGTCCTGTCGGTGATGCTGGTTCTCAATTTGGCTACCTCGACACTACAATTTGTCTTGGTCGTTGGCCTTTTGAGCCTTTGGATCCGATGGACTGTTGAATCCCACTAGGTTGACAAAAATTTCCAAAAAACCCAACTCAAAAACAAACCCAACTCCTCTCATGTCCACAAATCTCTAGAAATTTTTTATACCGAACTAAACAGTGAGCCCAAAATTGCATGTTGTCTTTGACGTCGGCAACGACTAAGTCGAGGCGTTCCCTCTCAACCTACCAGGTGCTTTGCTGGGCAACGGAATCAGATCTGCAACCATCACCACTTCCAACTATGCCAACGTCAACTTTTCCTCGATCTGCATGCAACTAGTAATCAATAATTTTGATTTTTTTTAAAATTTAAAGTTATCTTATTGTAATTTTAGGTTTAAGCAATTTTTTTTTTACTGGCAACCCTCTGCGTAGGGTTTATCAAGTCATCTTTTGATGGCTTCAAGATCGCTGAGTCGATCTACTTCCTGCCCACTGAAAAAAAAAAAACCCTCCAACTCTGTACGGTGTAAAAGATGATATATGATTAGAATTACCAAATTTGTGGATAGTTACATTAAATAAGATAGAATTATTTAGTCAAAAAAAGAAGAAGATAGAATTACTTTAAATAAAAAATAAAGATTTGATTCTCAGCCGGGCCCCATATGTAACTACACACTATCACCCTCTACCGAACATGGAATTCACGCGCCTGTATGGGAGCGTATTGGCGGTTACTCACAAAAGTGGGCGGGTCCCACTTGTTCTTAATTAAAAAAACACTACTCCGTAAGAGTTGTGTACAAGGTACACCATAAGAGTTGTGAACAAAATATCCATACTATATATATGCAGAAAGTGATTAATGAGCCCACACAGAATGCAAAGTGGCATGTCCCGCTAGGCTCCTAAGGAATCCTGTATCAACTCACCATCAAAGGAGCTACCTCACCTCATGGTGCAGGCCGGGCCAACCTCGCGTGATGAGCCTACTAACTATGAAGGGGAGACGAGCAATGACAACTATATAAGGCCTAAGGCTCTAAGATTCCTACGTCACTTATTACCAAAAAGCCTACTGCATAATCGAGAGCATGCAACTTTCCATACCAGAAAGCCTACGAGTGCAAACAACTTTCTATAATAAGCATTAACTAAAATGACAAGAATAAAGATAAAGATCACATCAAGTCATACTTATAACGGTCGTTCTGTCTACATACACATACAAAATAAGAATGTTCATTCGTCAATGCAACCCTAGCATGAAAACCTTTTCCGAATTCTTCTTCAATTTTTGTCCAATTAATATATTTTTAAAATCCAGCAATTTAAGGTCAGAGCTTCATCTAATATAAAATCACATAGCAATTAATTCATCTTTATAGTTAAGTAAGACATAACCATTGAATAATAATTAAAGAAGTCAACACAATTAACCCATCAACCCAAAATCTCAAATCGGCTCATTCTCTCCTTATTTACTAGGTCGTTTGACTTTTTGGCACACTTTTTAACGTGTTAAAAACTCTATAAAATATTGATTTTTTTTCAATTTTTTTTTTAAAATTTGAAACTTATTACTAATAAGTTTAAAATTATTTTAAAATTTTTTTTTAAAAAAATATTTTATAAAGTTTTTAACACATTAAAAATTGTGTCAAAAAATTAAACGACTTAAATTTTAAGACGGATGGAGTATTTTTAAAAGCCCAAGGGATAGGCCCAATATCCCAATCCCAATCCAACTCTATCATCTGCAAATCCGGAAAAGAAGAAAGAAAGGAGAGTGGGAGATTGCAGTTCAAATGAAACAAATGGGAGATAGAGCAGAGATAGAAACCAAAAGGGCATAGACTGGTCTTGACTTTTTCCCAAATCGGTGAAGCCAAAATGGTGAGGGAAGGAGCAGTGGCGGAGCTTCGAGCACCCCCCGCTCGGAAAAAAATACAAAAAAAAAATAATTTTTTTTGCATATATTTAGTATTTTTAAGGTAATATAATACCTTTAAATGATATTTGGAATAAAAGTGCTCTCTAACTCAAGTGGTAAGGGAAGGAAGGGAGAAATTGAGGAGAATCAAAAGATGTTGGGTTCAAATCCCACTTTCTTCACTTTTTATTTGTTTTACTCTATCATTAATTCTTCTTAGTTTCTCTTTATTTATTTTTTCCAATCAACCATTTCATTAAAAAATGTCATATTTATGTTTAAATTATATATTAAACCCTTTCTTTCAATATTGGATTAAAAATAATTCTTCATCATTTTTATCTATATTTTCTTGTTTCTCTTCTATTTTTTTGGTTACTCTCAACTATTTAAATACAAAAAAAATCATTTAAAATAATAATTTTAGTCTTTTTTCAATATTTTTCTTACAAAATCTTCTTATCAAGTATAAACCAAAAAAAAATTATTTTACGAAATTTTTTTAGCACCCTCTGACCGAAATCCTGGCTCCGCCACTGGGAAGGAGTGGGAGTGTTTGATGTCTAACCACAATTGGGAGGGAGGAAGGTCGCATGTTTTTGGATCAACACAAGGGGAGATTGAGCTGGAAATTTCGTTTTCAAGGGAGAAGAAAAGGACCATCTAATGTGGTCTCCAAAATCAAAATTCAAAATAGCCGAGAAATATAGCTCGAAACCCGCTTTCTCGATTTTACCCCGACTCGTTCAAAATAAATTTTAAATTTTCGAATTTCGAATTTAATAATGAAATCCGAACATCATTTTCCAATTATCGGTTTATAAAAGCGGAATAAAATCTATTTTTCATAAATTTCAAAATTTGGCCGAAATCCGCTTTAACAATTTCAAGTTCGATTTATTAAATTGAGGACGAATTTTCTTAGAAATATCTGATTTAAATTCATTTTTCCGAAAATCAAGTTTTGAAAACCTGGGCCCTTACAAAAACAATATATATAATGCATGCTTAATTTCTTTGTTTTGCTCAAAAGATCGTCCGAAATCGCTTATTACATCAATTGTGAATAGAAACTTAAGTATTTATTAACTTTTAATGACATGTAAATAGTTTAATTATTTTTTTAAAATAATAAATTTAAGTTATATTAATATGGTTTGAGATATTTTTTATAATTAATTCATTTATGAGTTTAGATAACAACAATTAAGTGTAACAATTTTTTATATAAGAAGTGATGATTTTTTTAAATAAAAACTATTTTGGAGAGATTTTGTAATTAATTTTAATTTGAAGGAAACTTAAGGCTATTTTGTATAATTAATTTGAATTTGAAGTTAATTATTTGAATTTGAATGTAGTTTGAGGCTATTTTTTGCAACCAAGTAAATAATTGAGGCTATTTTCTACATTTTTTTATAGTTTAGGCTAATAAGCGCAACAATCCATAAAGTTTGGCTTTTTTTTTTTACAATTTTCCCTTATATATGAGGGGATTCACATGCCTTTTACCTCAAATAAAAAAAAATAGTCCATCGATTAATCGTATAACTTAAATATAATTATAGATCTTTTTGAATTTTTATCAAAGATAATTATTGAAAAAAATATTTAAAATATAAATAAATAATAATATTTTTAAAATATTTAAAATACAAATAAATAAGAGTAATTTACATAATATTTTAAAATTTTATAAAAATTTCAAACATAAATTAAGATAATAATTCTATTCTATATTTATTATTATTATTATTTTAAAATAAATGAAATGATCCCTAAAATATAATGGAGCTCTTAAATCCAAATTTTGTTATATTTATAATCAAATTTGAGTTTTAAAATATTAAAATATAATATATTTAATGATAAATTAACGAAAATAGATGAAGGAGTGGTGAGATGTAAATAAAGACCATTTAAAGATATTTCTGAAATTTTAAATTTAAGGGGTGGTTAAGTAAAAACCCTCATATTTAAAAGGTGTGTTTTCTGTAAATTTTTCAAATAATAACTACAAGTGAGGATATAGGCAAGACCATCAAATGACTATTGACGAGATGAATTTGAATAAATTGTACACAAATCCTTTTCAACTTTATATTTACGAATTTGACCGTTCATCTAAATTATATTCAATCGCAAACGGTGAAAGTACAAATTAGGGTTCATCGATGGGTCAAGTAAAAAGTGCAATTCTCTGAATTGGTAATCTGCCTTCTAGCTTTATTAACAAACAATGTTAATTATTGTGGTAAAATCACGTGATTGCAGAGTTCATCATCGATCAACCACGTTCATCAATTCAGTTCAAACTTCTAGCTTTGATCAAGCAGCTCCAATATTGACCGCCTCATCAATTCCAAAGGCTTGCTTTGTTTACGGATTTGCTGACCTACCGATCAATCTTGTAGTTTTGGACAACGATTTCGGTTCAATTCAAACAGCATCGGCCTCATCAATTAGAAAATAAATAATAAAAGATATAAAGCGGTGGCGCCTTCTTCAGTTGTTCTACCGATTACAAGCTCGTGTTGTCGTTTCTCCAATCCTTGGCAAGTTCCAATTCTATGAACCACTCTCTAAGCACCCTCGGTTCTCCCTGGTCTCGCTCTCTGTCGATCATCTCTTTCTCTATCCAATACCTGAATTAATCAGACTATTTTTTGCACATTTTTTAGGGTTTTAATTCAAGGGTTAATTAGGTCAGTACTTATGAATTGATTGAAATGGATATGTTGATATCTTATCCCACTGACTTTCTTCAACCCTTGTATTCCAAGAAGCTATAGATCTTGTTGCGATGCTTTTAATTACACAATCTCCACGGGATCTGTATTAGATGGGTTGTTTGATTTCTCTTCTTACGGTGTATACCCAAATAGTACGATTGTTACGATTTTATAAAAATCAATCATGTTGACAATAGTCCCTTTAATATCTTGTGTAAGTGTTATGAAATAAGAAATCAGGCCTGAATTTGAGCCCATATAGATGCCCCAAACGGAGTCCGCTATAGTGAACTGTTTGTCATACGGAGTAACACATTGCGTTGGGTTTCCAACTATGGGCCCATATTAAAAAGAAAAAAAAAAACAAATGCTCACTAGATCAAGCTTATTGGCCGATAGGACAAGTTGACATTCCCATGGACCAGCATAAACAAAACAAGATTATATTTAACGATCACAATTACATAGATGAACGAAAATAAGATGCAACAACTAAAGGACTTTAAAATAGAGTTGTCTGTAATCGGGTACCCGACACGACAAATCGTTAACGTTGAAAGCATCGATCCAAATACAATATGATTGGTATCGCATATCTGACATGAAATACCAAATGGGTTCCGTATCATATACCCGTGTAATCCGATACGAACCATTTGTTGAATTTTTTTTTCCCATGAATGTATTGGATCAAAATAGCCATCAGAGAAAGAGGGAGAGCGATGCATCAGAGTTGACAATCTCCGTGACGAGTCAACGACCTGGAAGGGTGTGGCTGGAGACGGAGGGAGACAACAAACATCTGGTGACGATTGGCTCTTGGGCCAAAGATATCCCGCTGGAGATGGAGAGATCTAGCCAAATCTAAATTGGAGAGGGGTTGAAGGAGAAGAGTTTTTTATAACTAGAGAGGTTTGGGGGCATCTGGCATTAGGGCCAAAGAAATCTGGTTGAAGGTGGAGAGATCTGGCCAGATCTGAATTTAAGAGAGATTGATGGAGAAGGTTGTTTGATAATGAGAGAGAAGAGAGGTTGAAGGAGAAGTTTGTCGGTCTATTAGGCATTTAGGGTTTATAGATTCACCACCACACTACTAGAATTGTCTTTATAGACATCGGATCTTTTATATCGGTCAGAAAAACGCATAATGTTAAAAATATTTATAACATCGGTTTAAAAATTATCGATCTTATTGAGATATGATACATCGACTTCATTTATTGGACAATGTTAAAATTTCATTTTAAAAAAAAATAAAAACGCGTAGAATATTTTTAGCTGAAATTTTAAGCGGTAAAATTTGGCAACTCCGAAAAACTTAACCAAAAAGAGAGACATTCAATTTTTTTTGAAAAAGAACCCAAATTCCAACACCGCAACACTTAACCCAAAAATCCCCAAATTCCATTCCATTCCAAAATTCCCAAGTACGCTCTCTTCCTAGCGATTGGTCGTCATTTCGTCATCTTCTCCGACTGGTCGTCTTCATCCGCTCCTCCGACTGGTTGTCTTCAACTAGCGTTGAGTTGTGCCCTCACCGTCATCTTCTCCGGTTGGTCGTGTTTAGCATCTCCGGTTGGTCGTCCCCTTTCTCTCTTCTACCCCCTCCACCGCCTCAGATCTCTCCAAACCCTAAAACCCAAAGAAGCTAGATCTATTATCATCTCGAGATCTCTTCTACCTACAAATTAAGAAAAGAAGCTAGATCTCCTATCATATTGAGATCTCTCTCTAACGCTCTCCATCTCTCGTATGTCATATCTATCTCGCTCGGTTGTCTCTATCTCGCACCTTCCTTGCTTTTGCCGGAACTAGAACGGAGGCAACCCAGAAGCCATTGCCTGCACCTTCCTTGCCTGTTGTGGCCTCACCGTCGTCTTCCTTCTCCTATCTCCAGGTGTGTCCTTTCTCGCTCCTCTATTATCTTCAGGTGTGTCCCTCTACTCGACATAGACGCTTCTGACCTCACCGGCCACCACCACTCTCAACACCACCTCCCTCATCGCCCCTCTTAGCACTACTTGC
Organism: Persicaria tinctoria; assembly: GCA_037127255.1. Classification (NCBI taxonomy): domain Eukaryota; kingdom Viridiplantae; phylum Streptophyta; class Magnoliopsida; order Caryophyllales; family Polygonaceae; genus Persicaria; species Persicaria tinctoria. Next base: position 71,316,333 of record JBANSL010000011.1, read on the forward strand.
ACTTCTCCCCCTTGAATTTTCAATATTAAAGATTTAGGGTTTCTTTAAAGGTCAGTGAACTACTTTACCTAGTTGAAATTGCTTTTCAGTGCGAGTTTAGTCTTTTAGGGATTAAGGTTTTGATTCTTTAGAGGTCAATGATTTCGATTTTTGATTCTTTAAAGGTTATTGATTTCCATTATTGATTCTTTAAATTTCAGTGATTTATGGGTTGAATTTAAGGTTTTTTTTTGTGGTGTATATAACCTTTTTCTTTGAGATTTCAGTTGTTTTTTTTTTTGTTCATTACAGGGTATTGGGAGCAAGCTCATAGCTGGGCTCAATTGTTGGAGACTAGGGGAAATGTTATTTTCGCTGAAAATGGGGTTCAAGTGCAGTGCACATGGGATGATATTGAGGAGTTCATGAAGCAATATGCTGATGATCCTGCTCCAGAAGGACCTGATATTCGTGATTGTAAATACTCAATACCTCAGGTATATTTTTCTTCTAATTGTTTAAAATAAAGATAGTATACTCTGGTTGTTATGGAATAAGAAACCTTCGTATCTTATATGTATTTAATTTGTTGGGAGCTATATGACTGTGTGTGGTCATCCTCTCTTTAATATCCTTCTTTACCCACAAGTGTTGATTGTTAGTGGTCATCCTCTCTTTAATATCCTTCTTTACTCGTGAGTGTAAGTATGAGTTAGGAGTGACGATTGCAAGGTACAGTCTGAGTTAGGAGTGCTCTGTCTGTAAGATGTTTTTTTACATGCAGCATCATATTAGTCATCAAGGGATACCATCTGCAGTACAATGGATTGCAGATGGTATCCTCTGACGCCTAGGCCTGACACAGAATGCCAAATCGCTCCCTCCATCCCTCTTCCCTCCCTTGAAATGCCTCTACTGACATTCTTGCATCAAATGTTTGTTACTATTGATTATCATTTATGTGTCTCCTTAATATATGGTGAATAATTTCTGCTGTAGAAGCACAAAAGCTTCTTAGTCTAGTATGCTCTTTATTATAAGATGGTCCATAGTTTCTGTTGTAGAAACCAAATGGATTACTTTTGAGAATCAGCATAGCACATTGATTGAGACTTGAGAATGTAGCTTTATGCAATCTTTCAAGACTCTTGCAATCACAAGGTTTCTAACCTCAATGTATTCATCCTTGTTTTGCTCTCATATATGTCAAGTGGTGGCAGTTGAATTGGATGATGTACTTTCCCAGGGGGCATATATGCTTTTGTATTATAGCAGGTAACCATCTTTTGAAAGTCGATTGCAAAGTGAGTAAGTAGGCATTAGTTCTAGTTTGGCAGTTTTTACCCATTGTGAATTAGTGCACACATAGGAGTATATAATTGGAATTGGAAGTTTCTAGAAATTTCTCATAATTTTAATATGATTCACGCCATGAGTAATTATTTGTGTGTTAAGAGGACAATAAATACTGCATCCTCTATTCTTTTCTTTGACATGATTGGTAATGGCCCTTGCAACTTTCATCTATAAATATTGTCTTCAATATCTCACTGCATATTGAGGAAATCTTCCAAGGGAAAATACATTTTGCCATCTATCCTAGGATAATATTGATAGAGATAAAATGAAATTAATGAAATTAAAAATGCAATTATAATTATACATGCTGTTTTGCTGTGGAAGTTTTTGGCGTTCCAGTTTCCTGCCATTGCTCGTATTGCACCTGACAATCTTCTTATCAGTGGATTTATTTTTTACCTTGCATTTTCTTAGACTTATTTCAAGTATTGCACCTGCACATATCTATTTCGTTGTTATTAACCCTTGTTCTATAGTTTAGGGATACAAATTATGTGCTTATATTTGATTTAGTATATCTTTACTTACAAAACTAGATAATCCAAATACCTGAACTCACATATCACTTGAAATAATAAATGATCTATTTGGAGTTTGTTCTTAATTAGCATGCTACTATATGTAAATACTTATTTACTTCCTGTTTATGTCATTACTCTATCCTTATAACTTATGCATACCCTTCCTTCTGATTTCTGTCCTCTCAATGAAGTAAGCAGAAATTTGGCATTTTATATTTTGCACTTCAACTTCATGAAGCTACAATTGAATAAAAATGAATTATGTCTGATATGATGTTGGAGATCTTAACTGAGTATCACAATCAACTTCTCTTATGAGTAGAAAAACATTTCCATTAATGATACAAGACTTTTTATTATTCAAAAGAACCTAGGAAATCACCATTAAGTTCAGCTCTTATGTGATGATTTTTTTAAAACTGATTTTCCTTTATCTTGTGCAGAAAGCATGTAATGATGTTTTTCTGTCGTGTTTTTATTTATTCCTAGTTTATAATGCATGATAAATTAACAAGGCTTGTTATCTTCTTCCAGGGAATTGCAGCAGGGAAAATGATTCTACTCTCAGCTCTTACCATGCATGATTTTAATCCGTCTAGTATTGATGTCCCTGGCCTGTCTTTGCGAGGTTCCCAACAACAACTGTTATGATTGGAAGAACGACATGAAGAGGACTACTCCGCACGGAAGTACTCACCAGTGCTTGGGCCGACTTTTTGGTTGGTTGCTTACACATGCTTTCCGAGCCTGACCACCTGGCTACCTGAGGGATGTGGGTATGTTACTCTGAATATCTCTGGGTGCTATCTTGCTTTACTGATCTTTTTTTTTGCTGTGTGATTGATTGGTGTGAACATTCTAATGTCCTTTTAATTGATTCTTCAAGTATAAATCAACATTGGTATTGACTTAAGAAAGTTATATAACTTATTGATGTTTTCTCTCTTCTTTGCTTCAGTTTGACCTCATTTCCTCTTATCTTGTTGTATACTTGTGCTGAGTCTATTATTTCTATCTATAAGCTGATCGGTATGTTGTGAATGGTGAGAAGGACCTGGATGAATTAATATATTTAAATGACCAACTAAAGTTTGTTGAGTTATTTCATATCATGAGATAAAGTCTGCATCTGTCATTTTTTTTTGTCTTTGCTAGATAGTGATGGTATAGAAACAAGACATGAAAGAGGAGACAAAAGGCAGCTTGATTTATTGCTCCTGAACAGGGATACTAGCCACATCGTATCCCTCCTGAACAGGGATATAGGCATCTAATTGAATATGTAGAAAGACAATGTTACATGTATGTATCGGGACATCATGAGAACATCTGTTTTGTGGTACTATGTAAAAGAGTAGAAACTTATAATTCGATTATTGATGTATTTCACCTTATTATATGTGTTTGACTGTTTTGGATAATGTATCATGGATTTGATCCTATTTTGATTATTTAAGAAGTAACCGATTAATTGATACAAATATAAAATGACACATCATTTAATAGAATAAAAAGCGATTTAAAAATGCATTGAAACACAACAGAATAAAAAATAAACCTGATGTCTTTTGGGAAATTATACATTGGTATAGATAAAGAAAACGATGTTATAATCTTTTTAGACATCATTTCTTTCAAATATACCGATTTAAATATATACATATAACATTGTCTTTATAAATATGGAATATTGTATACTATTTTTTAAACGAAATAACAAGACAAAATACAAAGGGAAAATTAATAAAAATGAAATGAACCACATATAACCGATGTAAATAAATATTACAACATTGTGTTTGGAAAAAAATATCGATGTTAATGTGAACTTTTGTATTGGTCTACATATCTTTAGATAACTAGAAATGCAAATTAATAGGGTTTATCATTAGGTGAATCTATCAAAATGTATTTATATTCATGCATTTAAGTCGGTATTACAAAGATAAACGATGTTATAAAGCATTATAGACATCGGTTATAAATCGATGTGGTAAAGTTGGGATCTTTAACACCACCCACTAACACGTCGAATTTTTTTTTGTTTTACATCGGTTTTTAACCGACGTCTATGAAGACAATTCTAGTAGTGCCATAGTCGCCAAAATGCAGGAGAAGTCGAGTATTGGAGACGCCGGAAATGGAGAAGTGGTCATTCCACCGTCCCAAAGTTGCCGTCGCGGGAGAAGATGGAGAAGAACGAGACTGGGATGACTTGGACTTGAAATGAATTGGAGTTTGAGGGAGAGAGGCGGATCTCTACATGGAGTCAATTTGAATCTTTAAGTTGAGGGAGAGAGAGGACGAGAGGAAAAGGGAGGCAAAGGCGTGAAAAATTGAAAATGATTCATCTGGAGAGAGGTGGAGTTAGGGTTTAGTTTTAAAAAAAAGCAAAAGAAAAGTAGGGTTGGGGGAGAATCAAACTGCCGACCTCCATGTACCACAATTGGATAAGACCCAGCTTACCATCTGAGCTATTTCGACACCTTGTTCTTCTATCAACCCATAATAATAATATTACATATTTTTTGTCTTAACAAAAAATTAAACGGTTCGTGTCGGGTATCCGATAAGGGAATATGCTCAATCCAAACACGAATAATTTAATATCGTGTTTTAGCGGTTCGTGTCATTTTTATATCGTGTCTTTTCGTTTCGTGTTTTTTCGTGTCGTGTTTTCGTGTCGTATCAGCCGTGTCGGGTTTTTCTGCACACCCCTACTCTAAAACATTATATTAGGAAGAGATGGAATCAAACAAAATGCAACCACAACCAACACCAAGATATAGGAGAAATCTTAGACGGATCAAACCGGCAGCCGGAGTTTTTTAGATCAATTTTGACGGCTTCAAGCTGCCTTCGGGGGATGCTACTGCTGATTTTGTCATATGCGATCACCTCAACGTTGTCAAAGCTTATGGCGCCTTTGCTTGTGGATCCGTTTAAGGCCTTGATGGTGGAAGCCCTTGCACTTCACTCTGGCCTGATTATTGCTAGAGATTTGGGCGCGCTACTGGCGGATTGAGATTGAAGGTGATAGTCTCTTGGTGATCAATTCAGTCTCTGGTGTGTGGCTGCCCCTGAGAGATTGAGATGATCTTCTCAGACGCTCAGCACCTTCTGTAGCGCTTCGAGGAAACCACCTGTCGGCATGTTTTCCGTGAAGTAAATCGAGTTGCGGACTTTGTGGCTAGGCTCGGGAATATGATGGACCTAGAAGCTCTGTCTCCACATCGGGAGTTTCTTATCCTCGTATGAAATGACATGATTTGGTGATGGATCAGCAGGGTCTAACACCACACTACTACAAATCAAGGCCTAATGTATCACTAAAAAATATTACATTATCCTATAAATATGTTACACTAGGGGATAAGGTAACACCTTTTATGGATTACATTTGCGGCCGTTGCGTTTGACCTAATGTAACAGTTTCTACTAGCTAATGTAACACTGGTTGAATATTCAGACTAAACGTTACATTTGATACCACAAATATTACATTTGCATCAAATGTTACATTTTCAAAGTAAATGTTACCTTAATAGGATTTGTTATCTTTAACCAAATAATGTTACATCTCAATAACAATGTTACATTTGAAGAATAATGTTACTTTTAACTTCCAAGTATTACATTTCAATGAAATTTGTTACAATAGATATTTAAGAACCTATTATATATTATAAGATAGCTGAAAGTAATAAAACACAAATTATATAAAATAAAACTTTCATTTAACAAAAATACAAATGATATAGTACATTAAATATTGCTTGTGCACAGTTACATGTATTATATATATTCATTCTAACTATATTGATAAACTAGCTAGAAACAACCAAATATACATAAGTCCTACAAAAATAACATTTCGAGGCCGATAAAGATCGATTCACTGGCAACTATATTGATAAACTAGAAACATATTCTTCACTTTTCAGATTGTCCGTGCTTGTCATCCTGCAAATATATGCAAATAATTTTTTCAGATTCTAAATCTATTTTTCCAGCACCTTTCATGACAGGCAAGTATGACACATTTGGAGAGAGTAATGTTTTATCAGATAAAGTAAGATTAGATATAAGATTTAGCCTCCTCTAACAAGTATGACACATTTGGAGAGAGTATAGAGCATTCTATTAGAATTGCCATGAGTCCTTAATATGTACTAATTTAGGGGTGAGAACATATATATACCTCTTTCTCTTACATCTCATCATTCACTAAGTGTTGCTCATGGGGAGAGTGTTGAAATTTTCGTGATCTTGATCTAGCAAATTCAACCATAGATATTTGGGATATTGCTTCTGATTTTTTTTCCTTCCTTACCCAGATATGCTTCACTCAATAAAACCTGTAAAAATTCATTAAAACCTTATATTTCATCAAATATATACATACACTACTACTACATTCACTAAAAAAAATTGAGAGCTATCCTCCTACGGGAAGTAAAGGTCTATCATGACAGCAAAGGAAAAACAGACTTCATAAACTAATACATTCACTAAGACTAATTCCCTACACTACAAAAAATTAAGAGCTATCCTCCTAAAGGAATGAAATGTCTGTCATGACAGCAAAGGAAAAACAGACTTCATAAACTAATACATTCACTAAGACTAACTCCCTACACTACAAAAAATTAAGAGCTATCCTCCTAAAGGAATGAAATGTCTGTCATAGCAAAGGACAAACATATTTCAGAGAAAAAAAAACATATTTGGAGAAAGTACAAATTTAATGGGAAAAAAAAACAGATTATGGAACGAAGAGTGATTTAATCTTACATAAAGCTAATACCAAAATTTCTAGATTCATAAAGAGTAAGATTATTCATGACAAATGACAAAAAAAAAAAGATTTTTGAAAGCACGTGCATTCAGTACAACTAATACATCCACTACAAACCGAGAGCAAATATGATGCACTTGGAGAGTGAACAAATATAAGAAAATCTAACACTTCCCTGAGGAAAAAAAAAACAGATTTTAGAAAAAATAGATTTATGACAAAATTTGGAGGTGTAGAAGATTCCTACAAGAATTTCCTTAAAGTCCCTAATTGACACTAGCGTAAATAAATAACAAAGCGCGCATTTGATTGACAACGGTAAACCATCTAAAATTCAAAACTATAAGGTCAAATCAAAAGAAAATACAGACATGATCTAAAATACATAAATAAATAATCTAAAAGTCTAAAATCATAGGTTCATGGTTTCAAGTCAAACGAAATTATTTATGTACATACATCATCTAAAAGTCTAAAATCATGTTTTCATACACCACATCATCACAATTTATTAAATTCCATTTAAACCTCATAAAATTCATTCAATTCCAATTACAAGAGGCAAGGAGTTCACAAAGACTAATTCACAATTCATAAATTTGTCACAAGAGAGTGCAATTTTGGGCAAGAAAAAAAATTACACTTACAGTAACTTGTAAGACCATCCACATTGGAGGTTTCTTAAGGGTTTTTAAGACAAATAAAATAATTAAATAAAGGGAGGAGGGATGAATAGTATAAGAAATAATGTTGATAGTTTCTAACTTAGCAACTCAATAAGAAACTCAAGAAACCCAAAAAGGGGTGATGGTGGAGAGTGAAAAGAGGAGAGAGGGGAAAATGGTGGGGGTTATTCAATTAATTTAATTGTTAAATTAGATAGGTATAGTATTAAAATGGGTTGTATGGATGTGGGTTAAAAATAGAGTTGAGTTTTTTAAGGAGAGAGAAAGTGATAAAGGATAGTTAAGAAACCGTAGAAACCGAAACCAATGCGGATGCTCTAAGTAATTAATAGATTCACATAATCACAATAGATGTACAACAAAATTACAGCAGTAGTTAAAACATAATTCCATGTAATTTTGGGCAAAAAAACAACAGCAGTACAACAGTCAAGTAATTACAACAATAATACATGAAGATAATGCAATTTTGGGTAAAAAAGTACAACAACATTCAAGCAATTACAGTAGGTGCAGCAGACATGATTTTGGGCAAAAAAAATTGCAAAAAATCATAGTAGCAGTAGTAATTACAACAATTGTACAACATACACGAATTTGGGCAAAAAAATTATAGTAGCAATTACACCAGCCGTAGAAACACGAATTCAACCAATTACAACATCACTCAAGCAATTTTAGGCAAAACAACTTCAATCGACAGCAGTAAACAACAATTGCAAACTCCAACAATATTTTAGAGATAGAGGAGAGTTTTGAGTGCAAGAGTAGAATACTTGGAACGAAGTGGAGTCAGCGCAAATTCATGAAGAAGCGTCCGAGTATTAGGATGGCGAAGAGAATAAAAAGAGGACAGGGTGACAACAAATTAAGGGATATCATAAAAGGTTTGATTTCAAAAACAGTTCCTTAGGGATTCCATTCCAATTTCCGACCCATTGATTTAGATAATAAAATGATTATTTTTATCCCCTTTCGCATCTAATCATCTAATTACCTTCATTCATTTTCATTCATTGGATATTCACCTTATGGTGGAAACTTTTGATCTCAACCCTCCATTTCTTAATCAATGGTCATTTAAAATCGGTGGCAATTTTGTAATTTAGATAAAATTTAAGCTTTTTTTTAAATCTTAGAAAGAACTATCAAACCCTTCCCTTCTCCTCCCTATCAATCAGAGCATCGCTATTCCCTTCCTAAGCAATCGCTCACACCGCCTCCTCACTGGATGGTTGTCGGCGCCGCCGCCTCTCCTCCTCTCCCTTGTCTCATACGGTAAGCCCTTAACCCCCTCCCTTATCTCACACTCTCAGTCAAGTTGTGCCTCCGATTTCCCCTTGATGTCGCTGGTGCCTCGCAGCTGTCGGCGCCTCCGAGTTCTCCCCTCGATTTTGCTGGTCCCTCGTCCGTGATTGCCACCGCCGCCGCCTCCGAGTCTTCCTCTCCGGTTTCCTTTGATTTGGCAATAGATCTGTCAAGGTATGTGTTTTTTGGTCTGATTCGATTTCGAATTTTTGGTCTGCTTCCTTTCGCTTCTGATTCGATTTCAATTTGTGGTCTGCTTCCTTTCGATTCTTGTCTGATTCGATTTCAATTTGTGTCTACTTTTCAGGTTCGGATTTTGAGTTTGATAAAATGAATCGAATTTGTTTAGGGCTATGATTTAATGTCGGATTTTGATATTGATAAAATTAGTCGGATTCGATTAGGGCTATCGTTCAATGTCGGATTCGATTAGGGCTATGGTTGAATTCGTCTGATTTAATTTAGCTATTTTCGGTTGTGTTATTGAGTATGATTTTGCTTTACTGTTCTGAGAAACCTTTTGAGTTCCAGTTAATCAAGTTTGGGAAAAATTGCTCCAAAATTTGGTATGACAGTATTATGGTATGATTTAGCTCCAAGATTTGGGAAAATTTTGGAGTTCCGGTTTATCAAGTTTCTGAGAAACAATATGACATTTTATGGTATGACAGTATTCTGGTATGGTATTTGTGTTATTTAGTTAGTCAGCACAGAGTTGATCGTCAACTTATTTGTTTTTTGTGAAATGTGAGGCTATATTATGCTATTGCTTCTCTAACTTGAATGTATTCTGGTATGGTTGTCTGTGAATAAATTTGCCTATTGTTGCTATTGAGAAGTGAAATTGAGATGTGCAAGCAGACAACAAACATGTGGAAAGAGCTATGTGCTATTGTTGCTATTCTCAGGTATCTTTTCAAGTCTATTAGCTCAATGGAAGAGCAATGTGTTATTATACACATGATATGGGTTCAAATCCCATATAGGCTTTCTCTACACACAACAAATCTAAGAAACAAACGGACAACAAACATCTGAAATGTGAAATAATTTTTGAGAAACAATGACAGTAGCTGAAAAAATAGAAGCAATAAATTTAATCTTATTTTTTTTCCTGTTTTTTGAGAAACAATATGATAGTTGTACTTGTTCGAAGAAGTGATAAGCAAACTACCTCTTTTCCTTGTTTTTTCCGTCAATCTAAATTTAATCTTATTTGTTTTCCTGTTTTGTGATACTTTGTTGTCAGATTGTTGTTTAGGACAACTTTGTTGTCAGATTGAGAGTTCTTCATCTCACAAAATCAAATATAAGCGACCCAAAATCGAATCGGGTCTTCATCCCCAAAATTGATCACGTGATAATATAATAGAGGGGAAGAGGCGGAGAGTCGGATACCAGGAACAAAGACGCAGTGGCGGCGGCTGGATCTATTGCGAAATCAAAGGGGAAACCAGAGGGGAAGAGTCGGAGGTGAAAGCGGAGGCGGCGACGGCGACAATAACGGACGAGACACCGGCGCACTGTACACCGCTCATCAAAATTGCGTGTGATAGCTGAGACAAGGGAGAAGGGTTTAACGTTCTGAGGGGGAGGTGAACAGTGGAAGGGAAAGGATAATTTTTTTTTAATTTTTTTTTAGGCATTAAATGAGTGAGACATTATTGACCATTCATGTAAAACGGATGATTAGGATTAAAAGTTTTCATAGTAAGGGTGTTTCTATGGTAAGTGGTGTTTCCACTTGAACCTTCCCCTATATATATATATATATGGAGCGTTGATTAATTGAAATGGAGGGCTATGATTATTAGGCATTTTTTCCTTTTTTTTTAAATAAAAAACAGTGGGACCCACCAAATTTGTTTGGCAAATTTGCCCAGTTACTGGCGCGTGTTGGGTGTGAATTGATTTTTTTTTTAAATGGATGAGGCTTTGTGGGGGACTGGGCCGGTTATATTTTTTTTAATTGTTTGAAAACCTTGTAGATTTTTTTATTGTTTGAAACCATAGTGGATTTATGTTGAATTGTAAAAATTATTTGATGGTATCACTAGATTATACGATGATATCGTTTATTTATTCGATGGTGTAACAATATTATTTGTTTACTTATGTCATTTTAACAAATAGCTAAAAATTATTCGATGATATTGCTGGATTATTCGATGCTATCGATTGATTATTCGATGGTGTTACGATATTATTCAGTTACTTATTTATTTTAACAAATAACTAAAATTTATTCGATGCCATCACTGGATTATTCAATTGTATCGACGGATTATGCGATGGTATCGATAGATTATTATAATCGGCTAGCACCCTGAAAACGCCCTTAACTTTTAACTAAAAATTATTCGATTGTATCACTTGGTTATTCGATAGTATCGCTTGATTATTCGATTGTATAGCTTGATTATTCGACGGTGTTATAGGATTATTTGGTTACTTATTTATTTTAACAAATAACTAAAATTTATTCGATGCTATTCGCTGGATTATTCGATTGTATCGACGGATTATGCGATGGTATCGATAGATTATTATAATCGGTTTGCACCCTGAAAACGCCCTTAACTTTTAACTAAAAATTATTCGATTGTATCGCTTGATTATTCAATAGTATCGCTTGATTATTCGATTGTATAGATTGATAGCCTTGATTATTCGACGGTGTTATATGATTATTCGGTTATTATTTGATGATATCGCTTGATTATTTGATGGTATCGCTTCATTATTCAATGATATACTTTAATTATTTGATGTTGTTACAATATTATTCGGTTAGTTATGTCCTTTTAACAAATAACTAAAAATTATTCGATGGTATCGCTGGATTATTCGACGATATCACATGATTATTCAGTGGTATCGATGCATTTTTCGTTCACTAGACCGCCAAAAAAATCATCTCATTAAGCAAAAAATCGGTCCATACAAACAAACGAATTACAAAGAGGGATCGAGAAAGTACTGATCAGATAAACAAATTGAAACACACTAATAATCAAGGTTCCCTATCTAATTTATAAACAAGGATAATCCTTTGAGTTAGTGACTTTAGAGAAATCAAGGTACCTTGACGGAGATGGTGACTTCGGCGCATCCAACCATGCATGTCCCGGCGGCCCCCTCGAATTCAGTCCATTTTCTCCCCCAAAACAGCCCCCTTCTTAATAATCTCCGATGAAGCCTCGGTTGATTGTGGTGGTTAAGTAGATGCAGGGGTCAACTTCCGGATCTGAAGGGAACCACACCAGAACATGAAGGTTAAGGGGAGAGGAGTGTTCCGACCAAGCAGCCGACGATGTTCACTTCGGGTGGGTGCAAAACACCGTCGCCGGAGTCACATGGGTTTGCAGATCCGCCATCACCTCCGCTGCGTGTCTTGGTGGTTTCAGTAATCGTCGCTCCGGCTTCGACTTCCGGAAATTCGTGAGTCACCGGAGTCCCAAGTCCCCAGTTCGATTCGAATCAAGGGGGGTGTGAGCGAAACAGAAAAGCCCTAAATTGCACAAATCAAACAAATCACATCCCCTAAAAATTACAAACAAAAATCGCAGCCCCTAGCTCTAATTTGCACAAAAATCGCAGCCCCTAGAAAAGCCCTAAACAAAAAGAAATAGATCCAAGAAGAAAATCGTTCGAACCTTAAAGAAGGAGGCGAATCCAATCTTACTATGCAGCCATAGCTTTGATTTCAGGAACCATTTGCGGAGATAAACTCGGCAAAGCACCAAAAGGGAAGATTGGAGGGTCAGATCTGAAGCGAACCACTTTGGATCGGAAAGAAGGGAAGAGGCGAGAGGTCGACGACATGGAGGCGCCGCCTTGGGAGGTCGGGCAGGCCTTAGATCTGCGTAAGAAAGCACTTCGAGCAGAAGGAGCTGAATATGCGTCAGAGGAGGTGGCTGGAGTTGATCAAGGACTACGAGTTGGAGATTGAGTATCACCCGGGGAAGGCCAATGTGGTGGCCGACGCCCTTGAGTCGGAAGACTCGTCAGGAGATTGTTTTGTCCAGATTGACGGCTCGGCCCGAGTTGCAGCGGGATCTGATCAGTTGTGGGATAGAGGTCTGGTCACAGCGAGAGAGTGGACAGCTGAGTTTCCTGGAGGTTCAGTTAGAGTTGATGGATGAGATCCGACGAGCGCAGATAGAGTGTTCGCGGATTGCCGATATCCAACAACACATGGCCCAGGGTCACTGTAGGTATTTTACCGTCCGAGATGATGGGATGCTGATGTTGCAGGGACGAGTTGTTGTGCATGATGTGCACAACCTGAAGCAGAAGATCATGATAGGGGCACATTCCACTCCTTATTCGGTCCATCCGGGATCGAATAAGATGTACCAGGACTTGAGGAGGACGTTCTGGTGGCGCAGGATGAAGACTGACGTCGCTTTGTTTGTAGCGCGATGTCAGGTCTGCCAGCAGGTGCGGATAGAGCACCAGAAGCCCGGAGGGATGACACGATCACTTCCCGATCCCGTGTGGAAGTGGACGGATATCAGGATGGACTTCGTGACAGGATTGAGGAGAGATGTACGAGGCTTTTATGCGATTTGGGTGGTGGTCGACAGGTTGACCAAGACCGCCCATTTCATTCCGATCCAGCAGACATGGCCTGTGTCTGATTTAGTCCGAGCTTTTATACATCATATAGTGAGGTTGCATGGGGTTCCCGAGATGATAGTATCTGATAGAGATGGCCGCTTCACTTCGAGATTCTGGAGGCAGGTGCACGAGGCTCTGGGGAGCAAGTTGCATTTCAGCACGGCCTATCACCCGCAGACGGATGGGCAGAGCGAGAGGACGATTCAGACGCTAGAGGATATGCTGAGGGCTTGTGTTTTGGAGTGGGGGAACCTTTGGGTTCGACATCTTCCCCTAGTAGAGTTCTCGTACAACAACAGCTATCATTCATCGATCAGGATGGCTCCTTTTGAGGTGTTGTACGGGAGGCGATGCAAGTCACCTATCTGCTGGGATGAGCCTGCAGACCGAGTGGGGACACTACCACAGTACGTGCAGGAGGCGACAGATCAGGGCAGACGGATCCGAGAGCATCTGAGGGTTGCGCACGACCGACAGAAGAAGTATGCTGATAGGCGCATGACTGAGTTGGCCTTTGAGGTTGGAGATCATGTCTGGTTGCGAGTGTCACCGACGAGAGGGATCCGACGATTCGGGATGAAGGGCAAACTGAGCCCTAGATATGTGGGCCCCTTTGAGATCCTCGAGCGAGTAGGAGAGGTTGCTTACAGAGTTGCTTTACCGCCCCGTTTGGCTGGTATACACGATGTCTTCCACGTGTCACAACTGAGGAAGTACGAGCCAGATCCGAGTCATAGATTGGACTACCCGGATTAGAGATAGCACCTGACCATACCTTCGTGGAGCATCCGATTGCTGTTCTTGACCGTCGGGTCAAGAAGTTGAGGCGCAGAGAGGTACCGTTGGTACTTATACAGTGGGCTAGGAGGAGCCCCGAGGAGGCTACTTGGGAGACAGAGGAGAGTATACGGGCGAGCTATGGAGATGTATTAGATGAGTTGCTAGCGTCGTATGTACAGCCACGGGCAGATATAGTTTTGACTACGTGAGTGACCGGTGAGGACCTGGGAGGGGGACCCTTAGCCGTACTATGTGTGATTGGGTGTTTACCTCTGTGATTGAGTGCGCATTTTCTGCGATTGATATGCGTGGTGGGGCCCATGAGCGGTCCTACATGATATGATTATCATTGATGTGTGATACTTTATGATATATGACTGATATGATATCGTTATGATTATGTGATTGTTGTGAGTATGGTTGATAAATGATGGTATGCCGGAATGTTGAACCTAGGAAAAGGAATAAGGCATAGCCTTAGAGGTGGATGTGAATCCACCCTCTGTTTTGATTGAGTCGTAATGAGATCCTATGTTTGATCCTTAGAGGTTGATTTTTTATCCACCCTCCCGTTGGGAGAATAGAATGTCGGGAATCGGGTTCGAACTTTAGAGGTGGATGACCACCTCCCGAGAGAGAAAGTCGAGCGGAGTCTGGAGGAGTCTAGGCCAAGTCTTGTCGGGACGTCAACGCCTTTAAATCGAAATAGATTGAGGAATGATTGAGTTTAAGCTTCCATGATCCAAGTAAGCTCATTGTGCTTCGCGAAGTGGATACGGACTTTCCACGACGGCTATCGTGGAACTTCCGCTAAGACCTAGCGGTAGGATGATGATATCTCTCGAGTTGTGATACTCTCGGGGGTTGAGGCGAGATGTGATGGGGGCGCTCGTTCACATGCTCGGCGACGCCGTTCGAGACTATTACGATCGCGACAAATGCATCATGAGATTCTTGGATGACGCATCCGAGATGATCGTGTGCCTTTTGTTCCGATCCAAGGACTCAAAGTTTAACACCTTCTCCACCGGTTTAAATCTTTTGGTCTCGGGGACAAGACTTATTTTAGAGGTGGATGATTGTAAAGACCGAAAATTTTAATTATTATTTAATTAATTTCTGAGGGATAATCCGAGCAATTACCCTCCTTTTACGATTTTGAAAACCCGGGAAAATTTAAAATTTTTGGATGGCATATTTTATATGGAAAGAGGATTACAATTCCGATCTGATGGAATTCGTATGATAATTTTCCGAGAAATATTGGTGAGGCAAAGGCCTTATCATCCATTTATTTCGGTAACTTTCATAATTTGTCGCGACTTTTCGAGACGTCTTTTAACCTCAAAATGCCACCTCCCCTATGAACCATTTCAGCCCCATTTTGATGATCTTCATGAGCCATCATTTTGTTGATTAAAGAATAAACCCCCCCCCCCCCCCCCCCCCCCATGGATTGACACCTTTGAATGACCAAGTCCTATTCCATTCACTATGCTACCTAATACACACCAACTCCTTGACCACCCTTGCCCACCCTTTTGGCTCCATAAAGAAACCCAATTGGCTGCCATTCTCAACCATCTACACCACCAAAATTGGAGAGAGAAGAGAGAAAGAAAGAAAAAGAAGGAGAAATAAAATAGGGAAGCCATTGTTGGCCTAGCAACACCTCAACTTCAAACCACCATAACTCCCTCCTCACTCAAGCTTTTTGGCTGATTCTTGAAGCCAAATATCCACAACAGAGAGGCCTTTCCAACCATAGTTCTTGAAAAAAAAATCCAGACCAATCAAGCCAGCCGTTGAGCCCCATTTCTGAGCCAGCAGTGCCGAGCCATTTGTGTTCTTGAGGTTTTCAAGTGTGCTTGGGTGAGTCTTGGTTTCCTCCCCTTCAAATCTGATTTTATACTTGTTGTACAACTAATTTTGAAGGTTTTTGTCTAAGACTTCCTCTTATGTTTTGGTTTGGATTTGTCAAAAACGCTAGGTGTTTGGCGCAAGGTCCCGGGAAGCTTGGAGGGGTAATTTGGTCTTTTTCGAGAGAGGCTTCGAGGGTAATCTCTCATCCACCTTTCCCTCTATAGGTTAGGAGCCTTATGTGTAAATTAGGGCTTAGTAAGTGGAGCCTCTATGTGTTTTTGGTTGCGTTTTGTAGCAAACGTCACAACAAACAAAATGGATATATGTGCCTTTGTAATTTGGACTTTAATTCCAATCCAACGGTTTGATTCGGCAATCCAAATATTACGGCAATCCAACGGTTGGATCAAGATTTATTATAATTTTAGTAACCAGTGTTTATAATGACTCGATTAAAAAACTTGGTTAAGGGAATGCTAAAAATATGGTTAAATATATGATGGCATAACCTAAACTTAGAGCATATAAAATATAGAAATGAAGTATACCCATAACTTGGCTAATGATCCGATAAGAAGAAAATCGATTATGTGATAATACGATATAGATTATCACTGGTTAAGTCCGGATCACTTAACCAAAGTGCGTAATCTAGAGAATCGTGAACCTCATGTGGATGTATGTTGATTATTAGGTTGGGTACCATGCATTAGAATACCACCTAATGAAAGCTTAATGAAATTAATAGGCTCTTGTTGATTGGATCCTTGGTAGTGCACTTTATTGCTGGCTTATTCTCCGGACTCCAGGTAAGTCCACTGGACTAACTCATGATGGATTTATGTGATACTCTTTGTCTTATCAAGAGTCTTCATGCATCACGCGACCTAGTAACATGTTTAGGAATATAAACTGGTAATATGACGTAGGATGAACTTAGTAAATCCAATAATTCATATGTATGCTATGTGTCTATGGTAGGACGACCGTCAAAATTTGAATAAATGACTTATACTTGATGGAATACGAATGAAATGATGAAAGACTTATGATGAGAAAGAATGAGTATGTTTGAGAAGGATGAGTACGTTTGAGAAGATATTATGATATGATGGTGATGATGATTATGATGATGATACGGGCCCTTGTGTGTTTATTTCACATTTATATATATCTATACACTTGCTTATGTGTTACATTTTAACATTCATGTAGTTTAAGTATACCTCTTTATATGGCATTGAGTGTGCATATTTCCGATGATTGACCCCGATTTATTTCTTGTTTTTAGATTCAGGTACCCCTTACCCGATATGACTTACTTATGTGGATGGTTGTCGGGATAGATCTTTTGGACGATTAGAGTGAGGGAGGCGCTTGACATTCGTATTCTTTTGCTCATACGTTTTATCGTTTTGACTCGGCGCGGCCGTGGTGTTTTGTTGTATTTATGATTTCCGCTTTTATTTTTGTTCGAAACGTTTTCGCGATAGTCTAAGACAGGTAAAGCCTCCAACGGGCTTACGATCTTTTCGGGGTTCACAATCCCCATCTTTTGACAACTAAATCTTCCGCATAAATGAACCTAATAATAACTCGTACTCGGTCGTAAGATCCAAAGCTCACGGGAGAAGATCAAACTTCTCCTATAACGTTCCCCGATAACCTAGTATTCCGAACCTTATTTTCCTTCTAAGTAGGTTTATGGAGGTTAATTCGGGTACTTAAATTTCGAGTCTTTACACTTTAGGACACCAAGTGGAATTGTCAAAACCTCAGGGGCACCAAACGGAATTTCCCAGAAATATAAAATAATACTTTTTAGCCACGGGAGCTCTACTGTCGTTGCTAGTAGGGGTGGCAAAATCGACCCAATAGCCACAACAATCTTGCCGAAGCTACCATCAGTGGCTAATGTCTTTGTTTTTTCCGGATTGGAGACTTGCCGTGGCTAATGTCGTGGCAAAAGGGTATCGATTGCCACGGTAAGCCTCTGTCGAAGCTTGATAGTGTGGCAAATTTAATTTTATTTTTGTAGTGACCCTCGACCCTACCCTCCAAAAAATATTCGATCCTATATGCCGTCAAAATTAGCCTCGAGTGTACCCTCTAATAACTTCATCGCTAACATCGCTTCACAATAGCTTCAAAAGCCCTCGAATTATTTTTCGAGGCTAATATACACTCGATGACGCCCTCGAAATATACCTGTGTGGTTATATAGTATGGAAAAATAGCTCCGATTTTATTTCTATGGAACTTAGGCTCTAAATATTTTTTTCGATTCCAAAATCGAGGGTAATTCTATGGTACTTACCCTCGAAATAATTGGTAGACAAAAACTTCAGGCTATATACCATTTTTCTATGTAACGACCGAGATTTTTAAAATATTATGTATATCAATTATAGATTTATTCTAAATTAAAAAATTCATTTAAGTTTCAAGACTCCGAAAATTTTCGAAAATTTGCGTACTCAATAAACCGATTTATTTTATTTCTCAAGGTCAATCCCGACATAGACTTGTTATTCAAACATGGAAATAAATTTATTTCACCTTATATGTACGAGGCTAGCTTGAAAATATTTTCGGGACTCGTTAATTATCTCAGGTTTGGATATCTAATTTAATGACGTCGGATTAAGATCAGAAAGCGAATTTTGAGATTTATTTTCGGGTAATTAAGATTTGACACTTACACTCATTATCATTCCCATCCAAGCCACCCTACGCCTAAAACCCCCTACCCCTATTGCCGATTCGCAGGAATTGCAGGCGCTACCCAGCCTACTCCATCCTCCTACTACGCGTTCTCCTTTCCCATCCTATTCTGTCATCCTACTCTCCCACTCCATCCTTCTACTTCACTCCTTCAAAGGCCCAGCCACGCCCACCACTGCTAAATACCATCTTACTCCCTCCGTTCCAACGACACCACCGAACTCAACACCTTTGTACTCCCCGTTTTCGAAGCTCGGGACCACCGAGCACCTCCGCCCCCTCCGTCATCCTTTCTCCAAGGCCACGACAGCTGAGCTCCACCACCCCGACGTCCCCAAGCGCCCTACAGCAGCCTCGATCGGTGCTCTCAGCGCCACCAAGGCTTCGTCACCTCCGTTTGAGCACGAACCAACCTTACGGTAAGCTGTTCTCCTTCGTTTTCGATCCAAACCACTCTCGAGCCCTACCATAACACTCACCCTCATCAGACATAGGTCCGAGATACCATCGAGAGCCTCCGATGTCGCCCAGAACTCCATTTGAAGCTCCGACACCCGCGAACTCCCCGGTGAGCTTCGTCCCTTACCTTTTTTTCGCCCATTCCATTCCTTTTGTTCCTTATGGTCGGGGAGAGGGTATGAGAGTCGAGTGTGGGGAAGGATGGCCAAGCTCGAGAGCTCCGGCGAGTTTGAGGGCGACGTGTGCGAGTGAGGACGAGCGAGCGTGTGCGAGAGAGGCGAGCTGTAAGCGCGCGCGAGCGCAGCTGTGTGGGAGCCGGGGAGGGTGAGCGAGGAGGAGACGACGAGGGCCTAGCTGCGAGAGTCCGAGTTCGGGTGAGCAGGCCACTATGCGGGAGCGCGAGAGGCATCGGCGTCGAGCTGTGTCGCGAGCAGCAGGCGGGAGCTGCAAATCCCTGCGAAGTTGAAGGAGGAAGATGAGCCGTGGGCTCCATCCCCTGTCCAGTCAGCTCAATGGGCCCACACCTTCAGATTTTACTGTATTTGTTTTATAAACCGGGTTGGGCTGAGATTTAGCGGGTTCGGTTCGGTTTGGGTTAAAAGCGTTGGTTCGGTTCGGGTTATTCGTTATTTATTTAATTTATTAATTAATTGTCTAACCAATTTCCTATAATTGATTATTTAGAAATCGATTTATGTTTTTTTTTTTGATAAGGTAAAGATTTGGATGAGGTCAGACCCTGCTGGACCACCACCCAAGGGCATTCTTGCGGATGAGTACGCGCAAAGCAGAATCTACGAGGAGGTCCCACGTGGGCGTTGTGTGGATTAGGCACGCGATCCTGTCGGCGATCAAGTTAACCTCCCGGAAGACGTGGATGAATTGCACCCTAGCAAAGTGTTGGAGCAAGAGCAGGGTGTCGGAAATGAGCATCTCGACCTCCCACGGGCAGCACCACAGGCCTCGCAAACAATTGACGACGGTCAGGCTGTCGCCTTCAATCACGATGCTCGGTAGCCGAAGCTCATTTGCCTTTGCAATGCCTCCTCTAATCGCCAGAGCCTCCGCAACTAATGCTGATATGTGTCCACATTTAAAACCGCCACACTCGATGACTGCCCCATTGTGGTCCCTAATAATGAAACCTGCAGAAGCTTCACCTGAAGATAGTTTGGATCCATCAAAATTAATTTTGAACGATCCCTCATCTGGTTTGCTCCATCTCAAATTTCTTCTTCTCCGTGGTTGAGTTGTCCGAATTTTCTGGTGGTGGCATGTGGTCTCTTCTTCAAAAGTCAATTTAGATGCAACCCAGTTCTGTATTTGTTGTTTGGTATAATTCTCCATAGTATGAATGGATGTTGTATTGAGGTTTTCAAATATTTGTCGATTTCTGCTTGTCCATAGGCTCTACCATGTCATCGCAAGTCTTCTATTTTGCTCGTGGTTAAGTTTAGTAAAAATTTCACATACAATGTTTTTGATTGATTTGTTTCTAGTGTCAATTTCTCGAATCACTTTTTCAATGTTTGAGTCAATTTTGTGAATGAGTTGTAGGGTGTTGTAACATTCGGTAAATAGATGGATTGTGCTTTCATCCGTTCGGTCACACAAAGCGCAGGATAGTGGAACATGAATGCCTTTGTTTGCTAGTCTAGTTCTCGTCGGAATTCCATCTAGTGTAAGTTTCCAAATGAAGTTTTTGACTTTCGGGAATGTGTCTAAGTTCCATATCCATGTCGTGTCACAAATTTCTTCTGTGTTTTGCTTTGTGATGTGTGCTAGGGCACTTGCCGTGCTGAACCAGCCATTTTTACTTGGTTTCCAATATAGTCGGTCTTCTATTTCGTGTTTTGGTATGTAGATGTCATTGATCTTGTTGACCACATCCAACGAAAGGATGTTGAAAAGTTCATCAATATTCCATTTCTTGTTGTTATCTATGTATTTTTCCGCCTTGTCATTTTCGTTGATTGTGATGTTTGGATGTTGTCGACATTGTAGTGGTTTTCCGTCTAGCCAGATGTCTTTCAAAAAATTGATCGTCTTTCCATTTCCTATTTTCCATATTAATCCTTTGCAGAATTCTTCTTTTAGTTCCATTAATTTGGCCCATTCCCAAGATGAATTACTTTTTCGCTGGTATTCAAGGATGGGGGTTTCTTTCAAATATTTTTCTTTAATCACTAGGACCCATGGGTTACATGGCTCTGCTAAGATTTTCCAAAGCAATTTCATTTGTAGTGCTTTGTTCATATCTTTTGTTTTATGTATTCTTGCGCCTCCTAATCGTTTCTGCTTACATACCTTGTCCCAACCAATAAGAGGGGAGAAGGATTGATCTTTGTTCCAGAAAAAAACATCTGTTTATTTGGTCAAGTTCTTTATGGATTGTTGCGGGGAGCATAAAATTTTGCATAATATAATTTGGCTTAGTAGCCAGATTTGATCTTATTAGGGTCGTTCTTCCTTCTTGTGAAAGGGAGTTGGCTCTCCATTTCGTGAGTTGTTGCCTGGTTTTGGTTACTGTTTCTTCAAATGTGGTTCGGTTGACTCGGCCATTGATAATGGGACAACCAAGGTATTTATCCAGTGCTATTTGGTTTGTGATATGGATCGTACTTTGGATCAGTTGTTTTGTACTGTTTGGGACTTTTGGGGTAGTTTGAAAGGCCGATTTGTGGAAATTGACATTTTGTCCCGATATGGCACAGTAGTCGTCAATAATATTCTTCACCACTCGACATGAGTCTTGGTTTGCCTTGGCGAATATCATCATATCATCCGCGAAGGATGGAAGGGGATTTTCATGCCTGATCTGGATATTTTGAATCCGATAGATTTGTCTGACCGGTTAGAAGCTGCTTGTAAAGAAATCGATTTATGTGTTGATATTTAAAGAGGGTCGGTTTTAAAGTATATAAATTGAATTATTTATTAAGTGTTGAAAGTTATTTAAGTCCTTAGAATGATGATTTTGATTAAAGTAAAGTATGCTGGGATTATTTAATCGGATTTTTGGAAGTAGTTTTAAAGATTAAATATTTTATGAATTAGAAATGGCTAAGTATAATTTTGAAGTAATTGTTTTGACTAACAACCGGAATAGCTAGTGAGATTATATGGATTGAAGTATGACTGAGCCAGTTATGGAAATGACAATGGAATAAGATGATATAAGATGTTGAGATAAGTTGAGATAAAGGATGCTGATGATGCTATGATTAATGGATTGATGAGCATGTTATGTAGTGGTAAATGGATCCCGTTGTGTGCAGTTTACTTATGCATATTTATTAATAATTCCTAGGTGATCTGTAACCTGCTTGCTTATATCTTGCTGCTTTTCATCTTGCTGATCTGCTACTCCAGGTAAGTTCTTAGAACTTACTCATGATGGGCGCTCTATGCACTGGGTGTTATATAGTAGGCTAGTGTCCATGCACCATACGACTTAGAATCACGCTTAGGAGCTAAAATGAAAATCATATGATTGCTATATGTCCTTGCAAGAGAACGGTCGTTATCTGTGAAGTAACTAGAGTCTTCGCTAGGGTCATAGGACGACCCAATCCCATCGGGTCCCGTCCTGAGTCAATCGAGCCATGGATCTTCCTTTACTTATATTATGAGCATGATTGCGAAAGCTGCCTGCAGGCTTAATTATTTCTTATGAGGCGGGTTGGGCATGCGTGCCGCCCAATTATTATGGAATGCATTCACGAGCTGGCCAGTCTCCGCCCTATCGGAAGGGGGGTGGAGGTAGGAGAGGGACATGCCACTTGGCATTCTGTGTGGATCCATTTATCGCTTTCTGTATTATATTGAGCTGTCAGCATATATATATGATTTAGTATCCGCATCGCATTACGCATTTCATCTTAAGAATAGGATGTTTATTATATGCCTCTCAGAGTGTGTTTACATACGCGCATGAGTGACCTGATGATTGACCCAGATCCCCCTCATTTTTTTAGATTCAGGTAACCCCTAGTCGTTATCGTTGCTTATGTCAATGCTTGGCGGGTTCAGACTTTTGGCGTTAGATCGAGAGCCTGAGAGAAGACTACACTTCCTCTCTTTTATACCCCTTTTTGGATTGTATTTAAATTCAACTTCATGTCTGCTTTCGCTCGATTTCACGATTAGACTAAGGCAGGTATTTGGTCCCCAGTGGATCCTTAATCTTTAAGGGTTCGAAATCCCTTCTTTTAGTACAAATATTTTGTTTTAAAACTCAACCCGTACTCGAATTGCAAGATCCGAACGAAGATATTTAATCCTTCGAAACGTAACCCAGGTTCCTTAACTTGGGCCGTTACATTCTAATAGTGAACAAAAATTAAAAATAAATTCGACACGACTCCTGTTTATATACAACCCGACCGACATTTCTCGGGATCTCATGATACTGATTTTTAACTCCATCTCAAGTTTATAATTTTTTTCTTTAGGTTTATAAATTTCTATTAAGATATATACTTCCATGGAATCTGAACTCATCCCCGCATTACATCCTGGATGAGCGAGTGACAAAATGAAAAAGGATAAATTTCTTTCTTTCTTTCTTATTAATGATAAGAGCTCTGTTGTACGTCTTTAAAGTTGCAACAAGTTGCTTACCCAAAAATAAATGCAACAAGTAGAAAAGAAACTTTTATTTCGAACGATCAACAAACGCAAAACAAAAAAGGAAAAAAAAGAGCACCAAAAAAAAAAAAGATTTAGTTGGACCAGTCGACAAATATGGTCTTATACCATCGCCATATCTTTTGACTCTATACTAAGGCTTTGAGAGTCGGACCGTTTGACTTTTCCGCTCCGATACCATTTCAAAGTCCGACTCGGATCGATAATTGGGGGTCGTGGCTTTAATTTCTGCTTTGATACCTTATTAAAACCGAGTGAGGTTCCATTCTAAAACCAATTGGCAATAGAAGGAGTAACCCACTAGTTTATATACTAGGGCTTCTTTGTTCATATTATCGATATGGGACTCTTTTGGTCTCTTCACATCTCATATCAACACCCCCAACACCATCTCCGTGTTCTCGTCGGGCTCCCCTTGGATCAAAGAATGATACATGTCGTCGTACATCTTCAAGGACTTATCCGAGCTCGACGCCTTCTCGTACAGCAGCTTCGAAGCACGTCACCCCGTCCGAGGTGCCATGTACGGTCAGGAACGGGGCCGTGACCTTGTCGAAGTTGTTCTGGACGTACTCGGTGAGCCTCGAGATCTCCCTCATTGTCCCGACCCTAGGAGGCCCGGTGTACCTCCTGGGGTTAATTCGAGGCGATGATCTTGAGCTTCTCGGGGTCCTTGATGGCCTTGCCCACCATCTTGTTGTCGGGCATGGCGGCCCACGTGTCCGCCGTCCTGATGAGGAGGCCGTACATGAAGAACCTTGTCTTATAGGGCTTCATGTCCTCCGGGATCACGAAGAGCGGGGCTGAGAACATCAAGCTCGTCCACAGCCTTCTGAGAGAGCCTGAAAGCAATTATTGTTGCTTGTCGACAAGTATTGGACGAACCTAAAAGTGACTTCAAGAGAACCGCAGATGCCGACAATTACCCGAACCTCTTACCTTGATTCCCTGAACCAACGAAGCCACGACCACTTCAACCTCCTAAGACCTGCCACCAGGACCGGACCTGCCACAGTCGAACACGATTGCGCCGTCCAGCATCGCACAGAATGGGGAGCAATCGTAGCCAGCTATCAGGGACCTTCCCAGTTGTCAGCAACCTCAGAGCAGCCAGAAGGTGGTTTCTCTCCGAGATTGCCTATGAGTCGGATAAAAAGCTCAAGGGATCGGAGGGAGACAGATCTACGACGCGAAGAAGCACAAATTGAGAACTCGAGAACGAGAGCTAATTGAGCACAATCAGCACATATTCAAAGATAGATCTACTTACCGATCGTACTCCTCTCGGCCATCGTCAAACAGACGCCGACCCCATGGGTTCGCCATCGCACCAATTACGGAGTATGTTATTTTTTAGTTTTTTTGGGTACTAATCATTGACCATTTAAGATTTTTATTTTTATTTTCAAATTAATTTTGGGGTGATTTTGGTTGGGTAATTAGACCCAAATTAACTTAATTAGTTTTATGTAGACCCCTTCTCAATACGGTGGAATGGTCAATGATCAACCGTTTGATCATTGGCCGGTCAACGGCTGATCGTTGACCAACCTATTTGGATTTTTTTTAGTGATGTCATATTTTACCGTTTTGATGCCAAAATTTTATTATATTATATTTTTACTTTGATGCCACTTTTCTAATGAAATGATTGGATGATACTTATTTAATGCCACTTTTTTAAAACTTTGATAACATTTTTTGGTTACTGTAATATCACGTTGACCATTGATGCCATTTTTTTTTACTGTTAACGACTGATGTCACTTTTTTTATGTCAATTTTTTGATGATATTTTTTTACCATGATGCAATTTTTTATTATTATTGATGAGATCTTTTAATGATGATTTTTATTCATGGATGACATTTGTGATTTGGCATCCTTGATCTCAATCATTTTGTGATGACATTGTATGTTGCTGACATTTTCATTTATACAATTGGTAACATATGAGAATAAAATTTGATTACATTTCATTGGTAACATTTTTATTGGTGACACATTTATGATGACATTTAAGAATCTAATAACATGAAATATCACTTAACACAATTCATTGATGACATTTTTTTGATGATATTTTTTTTACCGTGATGCAATATTTTTTTAAAGTAATGTTTTGATGACATTTTTTCTTTAATGTGATTCAACCTTTTCAAATTCGTGTTTTGATGACACTTTTCTAATATAATTATTTGGTCACAAATTTCATCCCACACATCACACCAACCCACACGCTACCCCCACAAACAACCCTCTCACACTACAACTCAAATTTCAAATTTAGTCAACCCTGCCAAGCTACAAGCTAAATAAAAGGAACAAATTTGCAGCTTTTATGAAGCAAAGTAAGCTTGAACCCACACGCCACCTCACGTGACAAGAAGGCACACAACTCCTCCCTCACACACGCGCCAATGGACGCACCGGCCATCCACGTGTAGGCCTATCCACGGGTCACGGGTCAACCCGTGACCCGACGGGTTTGGCGGGTCGACGACCCGGCGGGGTCATGGACTCGGCGGGTCCGGGTCAAGCGGGTCACGGGTCTTGGCGGGTTACGGGTCCGGGTTAGGGTCGAGCATATTTCAACCCGACAACCCGGCGGGTCATGACCCAGCGGGTCAACCCGCAACCCGTGACAAAAACTACAAAAAAAACTAAAATATAATTTATATTTATAACAATAATAATAATATTATTATTATAAATTATAAATATAATTTATAAACAAAAAACTGGAATTTATATTTATAATTATAAATATAAATTATAAAAAAAACAACTAGAATTCATATTATAAAATATATAAATATGAACTCATATTCACATGCATTCATATGCAATATATGTAATGCATGATAAGTTGTACATGTGTTGAACTCCTTTACCCTTTTTATAGAGTTAGGGTACCACTTACCATCTCATTTCCAATGTGGGACAAAAAACCTCTCATTTTCAATGTGAGACAAAAAAGATGGAACTCACATACTAACACTCTTTTCATGTGATCATGTCACATACTCACTTAGTTTTTTTTGTTGAATTATATTAACATTAAAGTTATTGTTAAAGATAACAAAAGTGATTGTTAAAGATAATAAAATGGCTATTGTTAAAGTTATTGATTCATAAAGAGTTAGATAGGCATGAATGTTTTGCCTCTTTCGAAATCGTGAACAACTCCGACAATTTCAATTTTTCTTTTTCACCTATCAATTTCTTGTTTCTTATCAAAGCGTCTTGCCTCCCCAAATTACCCATGATTTAATTAATGTACATTTCTTGTTTCTTATCAAAGCATCTTGCCTCCCCAAAGTTATTGTTAAAGATAACAAAAGTGATTGTTAAAGATAATAAAATGGATATAAAATATATTCTAGTTTATATTTATATTTATAATATTATTATAAATATAAATATTATAGTATAATTTTTAAAAAAGTTTTTTTTTTTCGGATCCACCCGTTGACCCGGCGGGTCGACCCGTGACCCGCCGGGTCAGCTGATCCGTTGACCCGGCTATTTCCCGAGTCCGGGTGCGGGTCATGCCTTTCCCGACCCGTGACCTGACGGGTCCGACCCGTGGACAGGCCTATCCACGCGCCTTCTCCACTGATTCACCGAGGAACAACACACAGAACATGAATTCAGGCCCCATCAGATGCAATTGCAGGATGGAAATTAATTCGATCGAACAGCAAATTTGAGAAATCTCCAATATAGATTTAATTAATCAAGTATCGATTTTGTTTTTCGATCAAGTATCGATTTAATTTGAGAGCGATGGGAGGGCTCCGAGGGCGGCTCCGGCTTCGTCGGCTCCAGATTCGGTGAGTTCCGAGGGCGGCTCCGGCTTTGTCGGCTCCAGATCCGGTGAGCTCCAAGGAAGAAGATGGGAGGAAGGAAGGAAGTAG
Source organism: Persicaria tinctoria (assembly GCA_037127255.1). Taxonomy (NCBI): domain Eukaryota; kingdom Viridiplantae; phylum Streptophyta; class Magnoliopsida; order Caryophyllales; family Polygonaceae; genus Persicaria; species Persicaria tinctoria. The sequence continues at coordinate 71,344,003 of JBANSL010000011.1, forward strand.
TACTGCGGCTAAAAAAAATTAGAGGGGTTGGTTGCGCCTAATAAACAAATTAAGGAGGCTAATTACCTAATCAAATATGGTAAAAGGTCCATTTCAGCAAACTCAGATAACTCTTTTTAAATGTTCAATTGATTACTTAGATCCCAAACTAATTTAATTAGTTTATGGTAGACCCCATCCAAATAGAGTGGAATGGTCAATGGTCAACCGTTTGACCGCTGACCGGTCAACGGTTGACCATTGGCCGGTCAACGTTGACCGTTGACCGGTAAACGTTGACCAACTCATTTGGATTTTTTTTTTATTTTTTTATTTTTTTTAGTGATGTCGTTTTTTGTGATGCCGTATTTTACCGTTTTGATGCCAAAATTTTATTATATTTTATTTTCACTTTAATGCCACTTTTCTAATGAAATGATTGGATGACACTTTTTTTTAAACCTTGATAACATTTTTTGTTTACTGTGATGCCACTTTTTTATGTCAATTTTTTTGATGATATTTTTTTTTATCGTGAAGCCAAATTTTTTTAAAGTAGTGTTTTGATGACATTGTTTCTTTAATGTGATGCCACTTTTTTTTAAGTAACTCGAATGTAATTATTCGATGCCACTTTTTTAATCAAATCGTTTGATGTCACTTCTGTAATTCAATAAATTCTATATCGATATATTTTCATTGATTCTACTTTTATTCACTGATGAGTGATGACAAACTTGTGATGACATTCTTTGTTGATGATATTTTTATACAATTGATGACATATGAGCTTAATACATAGCTACACTTCATTGATGACACATTTGTAAGTACAATTAATTGATCTCAATCATTTGTGATGATATTTTTTATAAAATTGGTGACATTGAAATATGAATTGTGGAATCAAAATAGTGTCACCGAACAGGGCAATACGATCTCGGGAGTTAATGATGACAACAAATTGTTTCTATTTTATTGGCCACTAAAATTTCCATCGCAAAAAGACATATGTAAACAGGGCACACATTGAAGGCAAAAGACATTGGAAGAGACACAAGACCATAGACCTATATCAGCAACAAATCATAACTAGTTGAATCAAGATGAAATGATTGGATGACACTTTTTTAATGTCACTTTTTTTTAACTTTGATGACATTTTTTATTTACTGTGATGCCACCGTTAAGGTCCGTTTATGATTACACTTCATTGATCTGAATCGGTAAATAGATAGATAGGTGGCGAAAGCCAAAGGTATTACAAAAACAAGACCAAACTAAGGGTCTCGCTATAAAATATACGACCCAAATCTTACTACCCATAAAAGTATTGCACTCCACACATAACCTCGGTGTATCACCCACCAATTTCCACCCACAAAATATAATAAACTTCTACTGCCACCTCGGCAAGTCACACACCCATGACCCACCATATTACATTTCTCAGTCAAGCAACACATAAAGCTAAAGAAAGAGACAAAAGAAGCCCCTGCAGCTTTATGAAAAGCAAACCACCACACACAAGCAACGCACAGCTCGGCATAACCATACACGCCATCTAGACCGGAACACAACAAACTCCAGCCGCTCGTTCAGCCCTATACGGAAATAATTGAGCCGGATCTCGCCGGAAACAGGGAGGGAGAAACCCATGTGCAAAGCCGGAACTGCCGCCAGCAGCGCTCGTCGCTAAGAAACCCACGAGAACCACCAGACCCCCACCAAACCCCCACCACCAAAACCACCTTGCGTTCAGCACATATACGAAAGATAAGGGGTAGGCGCCCGGGGAATGGCAAGAGTAGAAGCTCGCATACCCAAACCGACGGCAGCGCATCACCAAGGATGGCGGATGGCGAGAGATTCAGATCTGAGATCCTACGACCTCCATGGACGCCGGATCTGAGCAGGAGGAAGACGCCGGATCTGAAGCCAATTGCAAAAGGAGCTTCGCGATCTTCGCAAATTCCAGCGATGACATTGTCGATGCGAGCTGCGATGTCGGCGATAAGACCGACGGTGGATTGGATTTGGAGGAGGCGAGGAGAGTGTCGGAGCAATCGTCTTGGGAAGCGAAGGACGCGTTGGGAACGATTACCTCTACAGGCTCGGCTAATTAATTTTCAAAGGGACTTAGGACGGCTAATTAATATTTTAGGAGGTCTAACTACCTAATCACCTTTTTAAAAAAGTTTATTCTACCAAATTCTCTCTTTAATTTTTGACTCTATATATTTTTATATCAATGGGAACGATAATACTAAAGTTATTTTGAATTTATTTCTGTTCTCTTAGAAATTAAAGTACTCATTCCCGATTCCCTCACCACAAATTCCTAGAACACCACACCGCCGCCCCTGTCCTCCACTGAAAACGCCCAAATCAGACCATCTCCACCGATTTCAAGCTCGGATCCTCACTTGAATCAAAGACCCAAGGCCACCATGAAGCTGGAAGAAAACCTCGGTTCAAGCCATCCCAAGCGTCATGAAGACAGAAGTTTAGATGGTTGGAGAAGGAGCCCCGAAAAGTGGGTGCTTGTTTACCTTCTCTCTGCGAGGAGATGCACACGGAGTTGTTTGTGGTTGATGCTAGAAGAAGGAGAAATAAGAATTTGAGAAAAAATGCGATCTGGAGGCGGGTGGGCTGGTGGCGTGAAGTCTAGGGTTCCTAGTGCCTTTCTCTCTCCTCCTCTACGCTCTGTGGTGCCATGTCGACGTGCCTGCTTACCATGGAAATTCCAGGTCGTCTCTCCCCTTTTTCGACTTTGATATTTTGATAGAAATGCTTCTACCAAATTGGAAATATATTCACATCTCACTTGTCTCTATGAGAAAGATTCCTGATTATCTTTTTTGCTCTAAGAACCAATTATCCTTAGGAACTCTAAAAAATTTCTGTCTGAATCGGTTTAGTCTGAATGAAAGCTGGAACCCTGAAGTTGACTATGGAGTTACTGAATGTAGGAATGTTAGCCATGGAGATATATATCATCCGAAAAATATTTTTTATTTCCCGAATATTTGTTGTTTATCTTTGATGACAAAGTATGCATACCCGCAGTGGACTAGGAAGAACAAAAACGATGACCCTATGAGCCCTGATGAAACGAAAATAGGAGATGCGAGAAGTGCTAGAAAATTCAATGATAAAAGCTTAATGATGAAGGGGAATTGGATTCATTTCTTGTCTCTGATCCAGCATGTACTCCATGAACAAAAACAGTTGGAAAAATGGGAAAAGAAACCAATGAAAACCACCTGGAAAGAACAAATTGTATACTTATTGAAAGATGAGATGGAAAACAAGATGGATATGCCCTCAAATTCGCACTACGTTGATCCAACAATAACCAAGACGGTCATCTGGAAAAGGGCTTCATTCTTAGACGGGAAAAAGAGGAATGACCCACTTGAAAAACTGGACAAAGGAAGGCAGAGGAACCTGATGATGAAGCTGTGCACCATCGACTCAAGTACAGAAACAACATCAACCTCTTCAAAAGGCAAGAATCGAAAAGCTATCAAAGAAGCTGACAAGACTGAAGGAAGAGGTATGTTTGATTTGCCTTCCTCTGTCTGCTGGAACATTATAGATTGGATGTGGAAATTTCTTGCACCATGTTGTATTCGTCTTAATGAAAATCGCTCTAATAACCTATTGTCTTTTGTTGATTCCCTTGATCTTTGTATTCATGAGCTTCTTACTCAAGTGAAAAGTGTGTCTCACACTTTTGAAAATAAAATTATTGACTCTTTTTGACAATCTTGTCTCGTTTAGTGTTGATTTGTACCTTACTACTTTGTCTTGGATTTTAACCTTGGTGCAAGTCATGTCATTGAATTTATTACATGTTGTTTTCTTTTATTCTACTGGGTGCTCTAATCGCAATCCCATGGTGCATTCATGGTTTCTTTGTATTAGAGCCGCGGACTTGAATTTGCTTGAACAAGAAACTTATGAACCCATGTGTTTGCAGAACTCACTGACCCCCTTGAAAGAAAGCAAGACAATGAACTCAAAGGATACCTATGAAATCACATCTGAAAAACTGAAAATCAAGAAAAAGAAAAACACCAACCCTAGGATCGTAGCAAAACGCAAGCACCAAATGACCCCAAGGAAACTAAAAAAGAAAATTGAGAAATTAACAATTTTTCTAAGAAGAGTTTGGAAATTAATGAGAATCTGTACATGGAACTGTTGTGGTATTGGAAAAGATACGCTATGGACTGAGGTAGAAACTCTCTGCAAAATCAAAAATATTCAAATCATGGTTCTAATGGAAACCAAGACTGAATCCCAACCCCGTGAGTCGCTTTGGAAAAAGGCGGGCTTTGATTCTATGAGTTGGACGCCTGCACGGGGAAGGTCTGGTGGTCTTTGTGTTCTTTGGAAAGACTATCAGATGACCATGGGGAATATTACGATCATAGACACAGACGATCGATTTACTACTCTAGCAATTAAAGATCATAATAAGGGAGTGCACTTTGCGTGTTGTTTTGTATATGCGCCTGCGCGAGAATGTGATAAACATGCATTCTGGCCTAAGCTTAGGGACCACATTCTTGACATTGGTCTCCCATGTATTGTTATGGGTGACCTTAATGAAATTCAGACCTCATCCGAAAAAATGGGGGGAGTCCAGCCTTGCCTGAACAGGTTCAACAGATTGTTGTCCTTCAAAGACCAATGTAGTTTGATTGATATCCCATCTACAAGTAATGAGTTTACTTGGAGAAAAAAATAGGACAAATGTAGACAATATTTACGAGAAACTGGACAGAACTTTAGTCCACGACCAAATTCTACAACGGTTGTAAAGACCGGGAAATATTAGAATATTAAATTATTAAAATAGTAATTTATAATCATTTCGATTTCTAAGATTTGGGAGGTTTGGAATTTCCGTCCTTAAGGTATTGGTTTTATTCTAAATATTTCAAAATGAGTTTCGGCATTATTTAATTGAAAATTGAAAATATGTTATACTCTGCTTTTATACACCGAAAATTGAAAAATAATGTTCGGATTTCATTTATTAAATTCGGATTTGAAAAATTGAGGAGTATTTTAAACGCGTCGGAATAAGGTTGAGTGAGCGAGTTTCAGATTTATATTCCGGGTATTTGACATTTGAAGTTTTAAGACCATTTAAGTTGTATTATTTTCCTCCCTACCTTCAATTTCTACAACAGTAAAACAATAAAAGCTCACCCTTTTGTCCCTTTGCCTGCACGCCAACTGTAACTCTGCCTCCCTTGTTTTTGCTTGCTCAGAAGCACCTCCTCTATGCCTTTTGATTCCAAAAGAGCTGCAACCCATCTGTGCTTCAGAATCACACGACAGCTCCCACGTCGACTGATTCTCACCCAATTTCAAAAGCAAATTCGGGGAAGTCACAATCCCTACACAGACACCTACATACTCTACTCCACCTCCATCTCCCTTCTCGTTCAAAGACCCCCAAACATCACCAATTTCTCTGTTTTTGGCCTCCTGTCGCCACTGACGAGTCGGGCAGCAGCCCTGTTTCCGAGCAACCCAGTCAAGCACCACCAGTGAACAACAGCAGGACCAGCACCCACCGCCAGCTCCCCTTTCCTCGCTGTTCGTTGTCGTCGTCACCGAGCGGCCGAGTCCGGGCTCCCCTGACTTGCCAAGAAGCCGCTGAGCACCTTCCTCATAGCTCTCGTTGCAGCAGCCCGCACCCCCTCCCTCCGAGTGGTAGCAGCAACACCCGGAAACACTCAGAAATCTCCTTCTTCGTCTTCGGAGCCACTCGGAGCCGCGTCGCATCTCAACACCCCTGATTTGTCTCCAAGGTCGATTTCCGTCCTTCACTCCTTCTCATTCGATTTCTGTTCAAATCGCATTAAAAATCCGCCTTTAACCTCTCTACATCCGTCATAGGCCAATAGCGGCTCGAATCCATCTCCTTTGAAGCCAATCGCGCCTCCGGCCAGCATTTCCGGCGTGAACTCAGCCTCGGTAATTTCTTCCTCTCCTCCCTTCTCTCTTTCCGCGTTTGTAATTGCCGGTGTGGGTCTTGGTCGGATTTCTGTGTCGGTCGGGTGGGCAAAGTCTGGGCCGAAACGGAGCTCCGGCGAGCCTGGGTTCCCTCTCTTCTTCCTCCCGTCTTTCCTTCCGTCGTGCCTGTGCCCAGTTCAGAGGAAGAGGATGATTCCTCTCGCTTCTCTTTGGGCCATCGGGTTGGGCTTAACCCAGATTATGGGTTTCGGGTTATAAGGTTTCGGGTTGGGCTTCTTTTCCGGGTCTCTCCATTGGGCTGCTGGGTATTCTTTTCTGGGTTTTGTTGTTGTCATATTACTTGGGTTTAAATGTGATGTTATATTTTGGTGTATATATATGTATCGCTATTTTATATATAAATTTATATGTTATGATTGTGATTTATTTGGTTGGGTTATCATTATAATTATTATATTCTGTTTTATGATAAATTATTTCCTGGAATTTGTTATATGGTTTAAAAAGTAATATTATATGTATTATGTTATTATAAGATGAATTTTATACGATTGTGAAATTGTAAAATGAGTTATTGATTTTGATTTATAAATATGGTTATGGGAATAGAATTATTTTGCGACTAAATGTCGGAATTTGGCTAAGTATGATTTGAGAAATTGTTTTGAATATGAGTTGACTTAACTTGATATTTAAGAGTTTGGAAAACTTTGGGAAATGAGTTTGGAAAATCAAAATGCCGGAATGATTTCTATAACATGATTTGAGGCATTGATTTTAAGGTTTAAATGTTTAATGTCGGGATTCCTTGTCTTGATTTAATTTGATGTTGGTTTTAAGAAGAAAGTTTGAAAGATATTGTTAGTATGATTTTATTAAAGAGTTGATTGAAAGAATGATTTTGGTTGAGGTTGATCGTATCGGGAATGTTTTGAAAAACGGTCTTTACCATCGATTGGTTTTGAGAATGTTGAGAACTTGGGTTCTGTGTGTATGAACGTTAGTCCGGTAACTTATGGAAATGACTTGATGGTAGGTGTGTATTACTTTTGGATTGCTCTGGACTTGCATTTGGGCCTTGCTTGTATTATCCTGTTGTTCTGCATCTTCGGGTAAGTTCCCTAGGGGGCTTACTCAGGTTGGACATTCATGCCTGTTGTTGCATTTTATATTAGGTGTTGCATATGCATAAAAGCATGCCATGTAGTATCCTGTTTAGGTTGCACTAATTGAATGAGCATCTGCTTACTTTATGCGTTTGAAACAGAACGGTCGTTATCTGTGATAGTCCTAGAGTCTTTGCTAGGGTCATAGGGTAGCCCAGCCTCGTCGGGTACCCTGAGTCAATCGAGTCATGAACTTCCTTATATTATGAGATGTCTGCGGGCTTTATTGTGGAGCGGGTTAGGCATGCGTGCTGCCCGATTATGATGGAATGCATTCACAAGCTGGCCAGTCTCCGCCCTATCGGAAGGGGGTGGAGGTAGGAGAGGGATATGCCACTTGGCATTGTCTTGGGCCCTTTACAATATTTTTACACATTATTATAACTAGGAGCATGCTAGTGTGTTTGACTTTCGTACTGCATTAGAGCATCTTTATTAGGTATAGCACATACTATGTGGCCTCAGCGAGGACTGCCGGTCCCGCATGAGTGGCTCGATCTGACTCCTTTCCCCGTTCTTTTTTTTAGGGTATTTTCTGCAGATTTTGATTGTTCGATGTCTATATGACGGGGTTCCTTTTTTGCGAATCGAAGAACCTGGCTAAATCTCTAACTCATTATAAATGGTAATCATCCACTTATGTTTTGGTTTTGACCCGGCTCTGCCGTGGCGCTTTGTATCTTAAGTTTGCTTCCGTCTTGCTTCCGTTTGAAATGAATTTTGCGAGTTAGTCCTTAGGACAGGTTAAGGGTACCTAACGGCCCTACGATATTTTCAGGGTTCGAAATCCCTCTTTATTACTGACCATAAAAATGAGTTTGAAACCTCGATCCGTACCTGGATTGCAAGATCCGAACAAGGGGTTTCATCCCTTGAAACGTAACCCGAAATTCATAATTCCGGGCCGTTACAACGGTACCCAAATCGCAACCAGAAATCATCCCTTTTCTTCATCAGACCATTGCCCAATATCAATAGAACTCAACTCAATACAGAACAGGAAAGCTAGACCCTTCAAATTTGAGAAAATGTGGACCCAAAGAAAAGATTATCGCAATATTGTAGCTCAAGCTTGGAGAATGAACTGTGTAGGTTCCCACATGTTTCAATTGACAAAAAAGACTCAACTCCTTAAAAGGTTAACTAAAGATTGGAACAAAACTACTTTTGGGAACATCTTCCGTCAATTGAAAGAAATCGAAGAAAAGCTTCTAGAAATACAAACAAATCCTAATCAACATCTACAAAATGACAACAATGCTAGACAACTTCGATTAATAAACAAAAAGAACAAAATATTACAATACCATAAAGTATACTGGAACCAGAGAGCAAAAATAAAACACCTGAAATTTTCTGACACAAACTCGGGGTACTTCCACAAAGTGGCTACGAGAAGAAGAAATAGAAAAATCATTAGAGAAATTACAATCCAAGAAGGGACGATGATAATTGGAGAAGAAAATATCAGGAAAGAGATCCGTGAGGACTTTGAAAAAAGATTCAGGAAAGAACAAATAAATGGACGCCTTCTGGGGGAATATCTAAATTTGATAAACCCTGAAATTTCAGCAGAGGACAACAACCACCTTATAAAACCGATCACTAACAAAGAAGTAAAAAACGCGATCTTTACGATTGGGAAAGATAAGTCCTCAGGACCAGATGGAATGACGGCTGAATTCTACCAAAGATACTAGGACATAGTTGGCCCTTCTGTTACGAAGGCTATCAAAGGTTTTTTTCATTTTGGAAGAATGCTAAAACAGATCAACGTACCAGACATTTATTTCGTTAATCCCTAAATGTGACAATCTGAAAACTACAAACAATTACAGACCAATAAGCCTTTGTTCGACCATATATAAGGTAATTGGAAAGATTCTTGCGGCCAGAATGAAAAAAATCTTGCCAAAAATAATTCACCCACTTCAAGGAGCCTTTATTTCTGATAGAGAGATCCAAGACAATGTGCTTATAGCACACGAAATATTTCACTCTTTCAAAAGCAGAAAGGGACGAAATGGATGGATTGCAATAAAACTAGATATGGAAAAAGCCTACGATAGAATGAAATGGGATTTCCTTCTAGCAGTTATGTCCAAATTTGGCTTTTGCCAGAAATTTTGTGGATGGATAAAAGAGTGTATTCAAATAGTATCATTTTCCATTTTGGCGAATGATGAACCAACAGAAACCTTTACCCCTAAAAGAGGCTTGCGATAAGGTGACCCAATATCTCCGTACCTTTTTATCTTAGGTGCCGAGATCCTTGCTAGAAAACTACAAAGACAAAGTGAACAGTCAAGACATACAATTGGATTTAAGCCCTCTAGAAATGGACCTATCATACCATTCCTATCCTTCGCTGACGACATTACGATATTTGCCGAATCGACTTTGGAAGCATGTCTCACGGTGAAAAATATTTTGGACGACTATTGTCAGATCTCAGGCCAAAAAGTCAACTACCAAAAATCCGCATTCCAAGCTACAAAAGGGGTTACAACTGATCAAAAACAAAGAATCCAAACCGGCCTCCAAATTTCTAACCAAACTGCGCTTGACAGATATCTCGGATGCCCGATCATTAACGGTAGAGTGAACAAGAATACTTTCGAAGAAGTTCTTGGGAAAACTAAGAACCAAGTAACAAAATGGAGGGCTAATGAACTTACCCAGCAAGGAAGAGCAACCTTAGTCAAAACGAATCTTGCGGCAAAACCATCTTATATAATGCAAAACTTTATACTCCCGACAACAATTCATAAAGAACTCGACCAAATAAACAGAAGATTCTTTTAGAATAAGGATTTGAAATATAAACCATTTATTGGGTGGAATAAAATATGTAGACCAAAGAGTGAAGGTGGACTAGGACTCCATAAAACGAAAGATATGAACAAGGCGTTGCAGATGAAACTATTATGGAAAATTCTTACTGAACCACAAAATGAATGGGTTAAAATTGTTAGAGAAAAATATCTCAAGGACAATGAAATTTGAACTATGTTAGGCAAAAGAATACTTCATGGCAATGGGCAAAATTGATGGAGATAAAAGAAGAATTCTGCGAAGGATTAATTTGACAAGTTGATAATGGGAAGACTATTAAATTTTGGAAGGATAAATGGGTTAACTCAAACGTTAGCCTTCGAGAAAAAAGATTGCACAACCAAATTGAAGAACATGAGACGGTTGATCAATACATAAAACCAGATAAGACATGGAATAGAGAGAAACTGAGAGAACCCCCCCCCCCCCCCGATGTGGTGGAGCAAATCTGCCATGAATTTATTCCTTCCAATGAAATCGAAGATAGACTGTACTGGAAACCTAGTAAAAATTGGTGGTTCTCCACTGCCAGTGCCCTAGACAACATCACACGAGCGAGAAGGACAAACTCTGATAGACTAGAATGGATATGGAAAATCGATTGTCCACCAAAGATAAAAAAATTTCCTTTGGAAGAATCTGTTAAATGGTACGCCCACGAAGATCAGACTGCGAAACAAAGGAGTGCATGTTCCTCTGGACTGCCCGCTCCGTAACCACAACGAAGAAGACTCGACTCATTTATTTACCGAATGTCAGGTTACTTTGAGAATTGTGGGAAGAATGGATAAAAAAATCGAGCGAATAGTGCAAAACACAGATAAAATAGACAAAACATACAAAGATATAATTTCAAAAATCTTTGCCAAGTTGTCTCCTGAGCAGAGCTCAACTCTAGCTTTCTCCCTTTGGGGAGTATGGTCCTTCAGAAACAAAATTGTGTTTGACAACAACAATACTAGAAATTCAGAAGATTGGATAAAACACATTGAACAACTACGAAAAAGTTGGAAAAAAGCTCAAAACGAGATTCTTGATGAAGATATGGTTACCAAAAAACCACCCACCCACCAGATAAACAAAAGAAAACAAAAGCTTGTGAAATGGAAAAAACCTAAAGATGGATTTGTGAAGCTTAATTTTGATGGAGCAAAAGTCGACTCTGGCCTTGCTGCCTCGGGTTTTGTCATCCGTGACTGTCTTGGTAGAGTTCTTGCTTGTGGTGCTCAGGGTCATGGAAAGGCCTCAGTCTTACAGACTGAGTGCTTCGGTCTCCATGCCGGTCTTCGTGAAGCCATTAGGATGGGCTGCTCGCACTTGGAAGTGGAGGGTGACTCTTTGTCGATTATCAACGCTTGCAAAGGTATCTGGAAGGTTCCATGGGAGATCGAGATGTTAGTTTCGGACGCCCTTGAATTATGCAGGACCTTCGCCGATGTCTCATTTTCTCACAATTACAGGGAAGGAAACAGTGTAGCTGATAGGATGACTCACATCGGACTTACGTCTACACTTTTCGTTTCGTCCCCCCTGTTGAGATCGATTCTCTCGTCCGTCAGGACGCCCTTGAACGCTGGTTCAACCGAGGTTGACCAAGCCCAAATATTTGCCTTGTATAAAAAAAAAAAACAAAAAAACAAAAAAAAAACGAATGATGGTACATAAATTTATACTGTGCTCCGCATGTAATTAATACTGAAAGTCATTCCCAAACCCTACAGACGAAGATACCCCCCCCCCCCCCCCCCCAAATTTGTTATGACAAAGAAAAATGACCTCTAAACTTATTGTTTTGATTGATTAAATCAAATACTAATTTAATTCATTTTTTAGGGATAAAATATTTTTTTATTTAATTACGAGAATTCATTGGCCAATCAGGAAAGAATGCACTAATAGTGAAAAAAAAAAAATATTAGGGTGATTTTGGTAGATATATAGCCCTTTTTGAATGTTTAATTCGAGGCTTAGACCCCAAACTAATTTAATTAGTTTTTGGTAGACCCCATTCAAATAGAGTGCAATGGTCAATGGTCAACCGTTTGATCTTTGACCGGTCAACGGTTGACCAACTCATTTGATTTTTTTTTAGTGATGCCATTTTTTTACCGTTTTGATGCCATTTTTTTCATTATATTTTATTTTCACTTTGATGCCACTTTTTTAATGAAATGTTTGGAAACACTTTTTTAATGCCACTTTTTTAAAACTTGATGACATTTTTTTGTTTAATGTGATGTCGCGTTGATCATTGATGCTATTTTTTTTACTGATGACACTTTTTTATGTCAATTTTTTGATGATATTTTTTTTACCGTGATGCCATATTTTTCAAAGTAGGGTTTTGATGACATTTTTTTGTTTATTGTGATGCAACTTTTTAAAAGTAGTGTTTTGATGTAATTTTTCTAATGTAAATATTTGATGCCACTTTTTTAATCAAATCGTTTGATGCCAGCTTTTTTAATTTAATCAATTGTATATCAATTTATTTGTGGTGACATTTTTATACAATTAATGACACAAGGGCATAAACTACGATTAAAATTTATTGATGAGATCTTTTAATGATGATTTTTATTCATTGATGACATTTGTTGATGCGGGAGCATCCAAGACACCTTCGGACACACCTATACTTGGGGATGGACCTATGATTCGAGCTCATGAGAATGTTGTCATCCTCAAGAGGAAGAAGAAGGTTCCACCATGGGCGAAGATCCAAATGTGCAAGCTTGATGGTCGTTTGTTTTTAGATTCGTTCACCCGTTTGACAACTTTTTGAATTCTCAGTAAAATGAGTCGTACGGATTCAATATTAATCGGATTGGATAGTGCCATACCTTTTCGGAACGAGGACGAAGAGATATACAACTTTGCTGTTGAAGGTTTTTCCAGATTCGACCTAGAGCTTGGCCGAAAATCAACGTCTTTGCAAATTGTCACTGTTTGACGGGAGTGCAGCCAAGTGGGCGGCCGTGCAGGTGGGTGCGTGTGCAGGTAGGCGCGCGGGCGTGCAGCCCCGGGCTGTTGGTTGCTGTCCACCGAATTTACATTTGCCGGATTTGGGTTTCTTTGTGTTGTTATTTTAGAGACCTTAATTATTTATGTTATTTTAAGTTATTTTAGGATTATTTAATTAATTCCTTTTAATTATTATTTTTATTAGAAATCAGCCTTTTAGGGTTATAAGAAGGCCGATCTCCATTGTTGAACATTCACGTTATTCATTATGAAGAAAGTCTCTCTTTTTGTGTGAAACACATGAGTGCAAAGTCAATATATTCGAAGCGTGGCTCATCGATTGCAAATTGGTTATAGATCTTGCTTGGTTTGCTTTGAGTTTGATAACTCCTCTCCCTTGATGAAAATCGGAATTAATTTTAAAGGCTTTGACAGACAGTTGGTGTCAAAGGTCTTGAAGCTACAACTGTATTGATGAAACACAAAACCTGTACTTTATTATATTATGTCCGAATATTATTATATGTTATTATATGCTTCCAGATATTATTATATATGCACTAACATTTCAGGAAGCTTTTCGAATTATATCTCCTTCCTTGAGCTGAATAACGTGGAGAATAAAATCGGAGATCATGGCTTCAGAGTTTCCATGAATAGAAGATTGTGTAGATAGCCATGATCAGCCCAGCCGTTGAAGAAGATTCCTTCCTCAAGTGGCGCCGATGATCTTCACTATATAAAGAAGATGAAGAAGAGAGAGAGAGAGGACTGACGTACATTCACGAATATCATTGCACAATCAGCCTTCAAGCATACTTCTCTCTTTAGCGTGTTCTCTCTGCTTGTTCTTAAGAGTCTTATCTGTTGTTTCAAAGCATTTGAGAGTTACACAGTGAGCTTATAGGATATATTATGAGAGAGTGTTATACTCAAGAGTTTGTAACTCAGGAAGTAGACACTAGGCGATTGATTCACTAAGTGTAAGAGGATTGTACTAGATAGCTGAGAGAGATGGGGCTCTTCTAGATTGGTCTAGGACTCCAAGGGAACGTGAGTTGACTAGATTGCAATTTTATAGGAGAGAGGCTTCTCGGTGAGCTATTAGGATCCTAAGTCTTGTGAATCAATAAAAGCCGGTTGAATCCTAGGGTTGTGGAAGAACCCTAGGCGGGGACGTAGGCCAAGTTCGTGCCGAACCTCGTTAACAATTCGTTGCGTCCTTTACTTACTGCTTTACCATATTTCCGCACTTGGTTTGAATTGTTTAACTTTGTGATTCAGGTTTTCAGAGAAAAGACTAAGTCTAATCTCAAAGGGTTTTGCACGAGCTTCAAAAGCCTTGAGACTATCTGCGAAAAGCCGGCATACTCTATTCAACTCCCCTTCTAGAGTATCTTTATATTGTTTTGTTATACATTGTCGAACCTTCAATTGGTATCAGAGCTTTACTCACTGCTTTCGATCTAACAATCTTGTGAGTTTTTGATCATGTCTGGTGAAGCAAGTGGAGGATTTGCACAGGGAAGGTCTACAAGTAGACCACCACTCTTTGATGGAAACAACTTTGTCCACTGGAGATCATTGATGAAGATGTTCATTATAGATCAAGATCTGGAACTTTGGAACATTATAGAGAATGGTCCAAAGATTTCAGAGAAAGACGGACCAAATGGAACCAAAGTTGCGAAGAAGGAGTCTGAATACATCCAACCGGATCTTAAACTTGTCTCCAAAAATTACAGGGCTATTAACTTACTTTATTGTGGTCTTAGCACTGATGAGTTTAATCATATTTCATCTTGTAGGTCAGCTAAAGAGATTTGGGACAAGCTGGTCGTCACCTACGAAGGAACCAGTCAAGTGAAGGACACCAAGATCAGCATCTTCCTTCGAAAGTATGAACTCTTCAAAATGAAGCCTGATGAGTCCATTAAGGCCATGTTCACACGGTTCACGGAAATCACGAACAACCTTGACTCTCTCGGCAAGACCTTTGAGAATGTTGAGAAAGTGAGGAAGATATTGAGGTGCATCCCAAAAGACAAATAGGGCCCGAAAGTGACAGCCATAGAGGAAGCCCAAGATCTCACCACTCTGCCCCTTGATGACTTGCTTGGGAAGGTGATCACACATGAGATGATTCTCAATGAAGACGATGGAGAACTCCCAGCAAGCACTAAGAACTTGGCGCTCAAGTCTAAGAAGGATGAGCTCAAAGATGTGTCTGATTCTGATGATGAGGACGATGATGAGGATGATCCCTTTGATCTCATTACAAGGGGTCTTTCTCGAATCCTCAAGATGAAGAAGCAATTCAACAACAAAGATGGATCAGAGTCTTCTAAATTTCGAGACCATCTAGTGAAAGATTGCCCTCAAAAGACGAAGAGCCAGTTCAAGAAAGGTGATAGATGGAAAAAGAAAGTCATGGTGGCAGCTTGGAGTGATTTCGACTCAGGTGACTCAAATTCCGATGATGAAAAGGCCAACCTTTGTCTCATGGCCACAGGGGATAAATCCCATGATGAGCAACTCGAGGTAACTGTAAGAGAGCTCATGGCAAGTCCAAAAGAGGTACTATCGGAATTCCTTTCTAATATGATTGCCAATGAAGAGAAACTTATTGTCCAAACTAACACTCTTATCAAGAAAACCGTGGACCAGGAAAGAACTATTGAGGAACTGTCTAGGCGGGTCAAAAGTCTTGAAACTTCTTATTCAGGTCTTGACATTAAAGTCAAGACTCTTGACTCAGAGAAATCTGAACTCAAGCAAGATCTTTCGTCTCTCAGAAGTGAACATCATGACTTAGAGAACGAGAAGATCTCCCTGAATAATAAGATTCAAGACCAACAGACAACCCTCATAAGTTTTACCAAATCCAAAGGCACTCTAGATAGGATGTGGGGTAAGCAAAAAAGTTCTCTAAACAGAAGTGGTATTAGTTACAACCCGAGGTTTTTAAAGAAGCAGCACATTACCACTTTTGTAAAGGCAAAAGGAAGCAGAACCTCTCCTATATGTCACCACTGTGCGAGAAAGGGACATGTAAGAGAGACCTGCCCCTATAGAAGAAAGGATCCTCATATTATTCGCAATACATTTCCTATTCACTTGAGAAAAGAACGGATAACGCAAATTTGGGTCCCTAAAGGCACTATTTTACCAAATATGGTTTATCCCAATAAAGGATCTAAATTTGCTCACTGGTCTAGCCACAAAGGTTGATTTTTGTCTTGCAGGAGATCACCAAGGTGAAAGAGCAAAAATGGATTATTGATAGTGGATGCTCGAGACATATGATTGGGAAGAGGTCTCTCTTCCATGATCTAAATAAGCAATCCACTGGAACAATCACTCTTGGTGACAAAGGGAAGTGTGACATCATTGGTATTGGTAGTGTTGGGAGTGATCCTAACCATAGTTTTAAAAATGTTTATCTTGTTAGTGGTTTGAAGTATAATTTGCTTAGTGTTTCTCAACTATGTGATAGTGGTAATGATGTTGGATTTAACAAGAAAAGATGTCTAGTGCGCAGAGAAGATACAGGTGAAATAGTTCTAACTGCCTATCGTTGCAACAACATCTATGTTGTGAATGCTGAGCAAGTGGCACAAGAAAGCTTAACCTGGCTAAAGGCTTTGATGGACGATCCAAAGCTCTGGCACAGGAGACTCGGTCATGTGAGCCTACATACACTACAAAAGCTTGTGTCCAAAGGGCTTATAAGAGGACTACCTGAGATGGACTTCAAAGGTATTGATATGTGCAAAGCATGCACATGAGGTAAACAAACACGTAGCTCTTTCAAACCCAAAAAGGTTGTAAGTTCTTCTAGACCCCTTGAACTTTTACATATGGATTTATGTGGTCCTATGCGAGTCATATCTCCCAATAGTTGAAGAAAGTATACATTTTATATTTGATGAATGCAATGACGGTTCTTTGAGTGAAAGTGTTGCAGATATAGATCTTAACATCCATGCAGAGAACGAGGAAGGTGATGATGTTGCTACCAAGAATACAGAGAAGAGGAACATGCAGGAATAGATTCTCAACACTGAAGAATTGGCCCAAGGTGTTGAAGATTCGTCCAAAGCCCTTGGTGTCCAATCCAACAGTGTTGAAGCGTCAGAAACTGCTATAACTGAACCTAACAGGACCACGGAGTCAGATGTACCACAAGTCAATCCTACTGGTGTGACAAATCAAGGGGCTGAGACTAGCAAAAGGAAATTCAAATACTCTTCATCACACTCATTAAAGGATATCATCTCTGACCCTACCTCTAGTGTTCAAACTCGTTCTAAACTTAAAGATCTTTGTGCTTTTCACGCGTTTGTTTCTCTTATTGAACCAAAGAAGGTAGATGAGGCCCTTCAAGAGCCAGATTGGATCATTGCTATGCAAAGTGAGCTTAACGAATTTGAAAGGAACAAAGTCTGGACCTTGAAGCCTAGGCAAAAGCATCAATCAGTCATTGGCACACGATGGGTATTTCGAAACAAGCTAGATGAGAATGCTAAGATTGTGAGGAACAAGGCAAGGCTTGTTGCTCATGGCTACAATCAAGAGGAAGGTATTGACTACGAGGAGACCTTTGCTCCCGTAGCCAGGCTTGAAGCCATTCGCATTTTATTAGCATTTGCATCTTTTATGAGCATAAAGTTATATCAAATGGATGTAAAGTGTGCTTTTCTTAATGGTTTCTTAGAGGAAGAAGTTTATGTGGCTCAAACCCCAGGATTTGAAAGTTCGGAATTTCCCAATCATGTTTATAAACTAGACAAAGCGCTTTATGGTTTGAAACAATCCCCAAGAGCTTGGTATGAGCGCTTGTCAAAATATCTTTTAGAAAATGATTTTAAAAGGGGGTTGATCGACAAGACTCTTTTTATCAAGACCAAAGGAAAGGACATTTTGGTTATTCAAATTTATGTTGATGATATATTATTTGGTGCTACTAACACATCTTTGTGCAAGGAATTTTCTGATATTATGTGCAGTGAATTTGAGATGAGCTTGATGGATGAACTCAACTTCTTTTTGGAACTACAAGTTCATCAATCCAAGAAAGGAATCTTTGTCAACCAAAGCAAGTACACTAAGGATCTCTTGAAGAAATTAAAGATGGATCAATCCAAAGCAGCCAAGACACCCATGAGCTCAACCTTATCTCTAGATCAAGACAAGACTGGGAAGAGTGTCAATCAAAAGGAGTATCGAGGGATGATTGGATCTTTACTATATCTTACAGCCAGTAGACCTGACATCATGTTTAGTGTTTTCATGTGTGCTAGGTTTCAAGCTGATCCTAAGGAATCTCACATCGTGGCTGTGAAGAGGATCTTTCGATATCTCAATGGCACTAAGGAGCTTGGCTTATGGTACCCAAAGCAAAAAGATTTTACATTAATCGGGTATTCTGATGCAGATTTTGTAGGCTATAAGGTGGATAGGAAGAGCACATCAGGATGTTGCCAGTTCTTAGGAGCATCCTTCATCAGTTGGCATTCAAATAAACAAAACTCAGTTGCTCTATCCACTGCTGAAGCCGAATACATAGCAGCTGGAGCATGCTGCTCCCAAATCCTGTGGATAGCTCAAGAAATGAGAGATCTTGGAATCAATCTCAAAGGTATTCCCATTAAGTGTGATAACACAAGTGCCATATCAATCACGAAGAATCCTGTTCAGCATTCAAGAACCAAACACATTGATGTAAGGCATCACTTCATTAGAGACCATGTCGAAAAAGGTGATGTGTCCATATCTTTTATTTCTACTGATTATCAATGGGCTGACATTTTCACTAAGCCTTTGGCAGAGGACATGTTCACCTTCATTAGACGAGAGATTGGAATACTTAACAAGGATGCACTTTCGTAGGGGGAGCTTTCCCTTTACGAAAGATAAATTCTACTTAGTGTCAAGATCCTTGAACCTCATTTCAAAGGCTGTGAACTGAACAGTAGAGCACATACAACGGATCATATAATTAGTTGGTATCTTATTAGATATTTGATCAAATATAGTTTTTATGATTTTTAACCTTCTTTATGCAGTTCACATATTATTCTTCGAAAAATCTTTTATCCGAGTGCATTTTATTTATGGAAATTTTTAAATCTGATAAATCTTCTCTTACCTTTAATATTTGAAAGTAACTTTTGAATTTTGAATTATTTTGGTAAGTCTGATTTTGGTAACTGTTTTTACGCTCCTCCCTTTGTTGAAAGACAAAAGGGGGGAGATGGTTTGATGGTTTAGACTTTGAAACTGTTGTGAACCAAGGGTCTTGGAAGACCTTGTTTTATTTTACTTTGTTGGATGTTTTTCATGTTAAAATTATAATCCAACATTTGTCAAACCCATGCAGGTACTTAGTCCGATTTTGCTTATGATATTATTACTTGACTAAGTTGCAGGGATGCACATGTTTTGTCTTTCATCAAGGGGGAGATTGATAACTCCTCTCCCTTGATGAAAATCGGAATTAGTTTCAAAGGCTTTGACAGACAGTTAGTGTCAAAGGTCTTGAAGGTACAGTTGTATTGATGAAACACAAAACCTGTACTTTATTATATTATGTCCGAATATTATTATATGTTATTATATGCTTCCAGATATTATTATATATGCACTAACATTTCAGGAAGCTTTTCGAATTATATCTCCTTCCTTGAGCTGAATAACGTGGAGAATAAAATCGGAGATCATGGCTTCAGAGTTTCCATGAATAGAAGATTGTGTAGATAGCCATGATCAGCCCAGCCGTTGGAGAAGATTCCTTCCTCAAGTGGCGCCGATGATCTTCACTATATAACGGAGATGAAGAAGAGAGAGAGAGGATTGACGTACATTCACGAATATCATTGCACAATCAGCCTTCAAGCATACTTCTCTCTTCAGCGTGTTCTCTCTGCTTGTTCTTAAGAGTCTTATCTGTTGTTTCAAAGCATTTGAGAGTTACACATTGAGCTTATAGGATATATTATGAGAGAGTGTTATACTCAAGAGTTTGTAACTCAGGAAGTAGACACTAGGCGATTGATTCACTAAGTGTAAGAGGATTGTACTAGATAGCTGAGAGAGGTGGGGCTCTTCTAGATTGCTCTAGAACTCCAAGGGAACGTGAGTTGACTAGATTGCAATTGTATAGGGGAGAGGCTTCTCGGTGAGCTATTAGGATCCTAAGTCTTGTGAATCAATAAAAGCCGGTTGAATCCTAGGGTTGTGGAAGAACCCTAGGCGGGGACGTAGGCCAAGTTTGTGCCGAACCTCGTTAACAATTCGTTGTGTCCTTTACTTACTTCTTTACCATATTTCCGCACTTGGTTCGAATTGTTTAACTTTGTGATTCAGGTTTTCAGAGAAAAGACTAAGTCTAATCTCAAAGGGTTTTGCACGAGCTTCAAAAGTCTTGAGACTATCTGCGAAAAGTCGGCATACTCTATTCAACCCCCCTTCTAAAGTATCTTTATATTACTTTGTTATACATTGTCGAACCTTCAGAGTTCATCAACCTCGCGAGAGCTTGGTGATCCTGGTAATCACAAGTCCTCTCCTTGTGTCTCCAAGTTGTCCACTTGGTTGTGTAAGGTTGTAGAGGCGGGCTTTATAATCGTTGGTATTTGGTTCCTACCCTTTCAGGAGGCCTGGGGTCTTTATCTCGTTCTATTTTAGTTCGAATCACTCTTCTATCGGTCTTTTATTCATTGTTTTGTCGAGTCTTATTGCTGCGTTTTGTCTTAGTCTTGAGTCTTTTGCTTCCGTTCTTGTCTTAGAGTCTTGATTGTCGAAGATCGGGCCATCCTACGGCTAACCCCGTATCAGATGATCTACATATTGCTAAAGATTCAACCTTTTGATCACTATAAGCATAATTCAACAGCAAATTGAGAAATCAAACATGCCAAGCGTGAAATGAATTAGCAGATCAAAGCAAAAAAACCTGTAATAAACTCAAATTGAAATTGGGCATGCCGAGATGTCTGACAGTGAGGGACCCAAACAAGTTCCCCAACAAGGCAGCAACAGGCACAACCAAACCTGCATCAGCCCAGCCACAAATCCAGCTAAGAAACTATCACCGACCAGCTCCATTGGGATCAACCGTACGGTCACAAATGACGGAATATGAACTTCTTCGTCTTTCTAGTGGACCTTGTAGCCGCTCTCCCCATTGGTAATCAACACGCAACACCACCAACTCACTTCATCAAGATCAAGAAACTCGGCCTCCTCGTCGGATACTTTAAGGAACGCAATTATTGGCAAAGGGTGGTGAAACCTAAATTGGAATCACAAATAATTAATGAGATATAAACATAAATTGGAATCCAATGTTATTACATTTTACAAAAAATCGGAAGTTCATTGAGAATCACTTGCATTGATGTTTCACCAAAAAAAAAACATCACTTGTAATTGTATCATCAAACCAAATCCCTACCTAATTGCTGCTATAAAAAATGTTTCAAAATATCATAGGTACTTGGATCACATAAGAAACTTACCAACTACATATAGGCACTTGAGGAAGAAACTTACCAACTACATATGCTTCACAAAGATGACCAAGGCTATGAAATCCAAGGACTTGAACTACAGAATCAAAGCTCTCAATACAAGCCTGACAAATACCGTTTGAGATGAAAAAGCACCAAGGTAAGGCATTGACAATTTGACATTCATCAATTATAATGAAAGGGGTTGTA
Source organism: Persicaria tinctoria (assembly GCA_037127255.1). Taxonomy (NCBI): domain Eukaryota; kingdom Viridiplantae; phylum Streptophyta; class Magnoliopsida; order Caryophyllales; family Polygonaceae; genus Persicaria; species Persicaria tinctoria. The sequence goes on from JBANSL010000011.1 coordinate 71,365,670, forward strand.
ATTAGAGATGGATCAATCCAAATTTACTCAAAAACTTACAAAACCATTAACAAGGAAGAATTTATTTACAATAAAAACAAAGTCAATTCATCTTGGCATTTCATCGAACACCTTGGAAGCAGCTCTTACCTCCATGTCAATCTTCATCAATCCAAATGTAGTGGCACGTTTTTCGTCCATTGGGAGAGCAACCACAGTGATATCGGCATATGCTTCTCCGTGAGCTTGAACAAATCTTTCATAATCCATTCACTAGAAATAAAAAAAATCGCAAGACATTTCATCGAATAGATATCAAGCAAAACAAGATCGATAGTTCATACCTTCTAAATCTCAACAAATTTCCAGGTCCGACCAATCCTAAACCTCAATCGAAGAAGTTGGTCGTGGTCTGAAGATAGCCGGCGAAGTTGAAGTAGGAGAGGGTGGCCGAGGAGCTTGGAGCCAACGGTGAGGAAAGCGGAGATTAGGGCGGCCACACCGGATCGTGGCGAGCGAGTTGCTGGTGGGAACAGGAGGAGAAGTGGTGGTGATCCTCTAGCTTCGCCATCACCACCTGAACCTCGGTCTTCGCCCGATCCATGGCCGCCTTGTTCGTCCGAAACCGGAGATCCTCTACCAATTTGTGAGGTTGAGAAGATTGGGAGGAAGCGGACGCACAGAAGGGGGAGGTTAAAAAGGGGTGCAGTCCCTAATTAATTTTCAAGGGGGTATAGGACAGCTAATTAATATTTTAAGAGGTCTAAATATCTAACAACCTTTTCAAAAAGTTCTATTCTACCATATTCCCTCTATATATTATTGAGATGGAAAATTACAAATTGCATCCCATGTAGAAAACAACAACAACAACAACAACAACAAGCCTAGTATGTCCCGCTTAGAGCAGGGTCTGGGGGGTCGAATTGTACGCACCCTTGCCCCGACTAGGTCGAGAGGGTGTTTCCTAGTGACCCAAATAACCAGAAAACAAGGAAATATGATAACACGCCTCCAACAAACCGTAAATAAAAAAATAGAAGAAAGAAAACGATGAGAAGATGAGAAGAATGCGCATAAGAAAGTTGTGCTAGAAGGGAAGGGAGACATGATGCAATAAACGCTGCACCCGACTAGTGTTCGTCGACCCGAATAGCACTCTTCCACTGCATCCTATCGCGTTTCATCTCCTCAGTAAATCCCAGCGCGGTCAGGTTATATCTAATCATTTCACCCCAACTCTTCTTTGGACGCCCTCTGCCCCGACGAATGTCTTCGATAGCCAAGTTGTCACATCTTTGCACCGGCGCACTTGGATCTCTCCTCTGCACATGTCCATACCATTGTAGTCTCGATTCTCGTAGCTTATCCTGAATACTAGCCACTCCCATCCTATCTCAGATAGTCTCGTTTCTGATTCTTTCGCGCAAGGACCACCCACACATCCACCTTAGCATCCTCATCTCAGCCACCGGGAGTTTCTTTTCCTGTGCCTTAGTTGTCGCCCAACACTCTGCCCCATACAATAAAGCCGATCTCACCACCACTCTGTAGAACTTACCCTTAAGCTTGAGTGGAACTTTTTCTGTCACACAAGACTCCTGACGCAGCCCTCCATTTCTGCCAGCCTACTTGAATCCGATGCTTGACATCCATGCTACACCTCCATCACTCTGCATCACAAATCCCAGATACTTGAAACTATCTTTCGTCGGTACAAGGTCCCCACCCATGCTGAAATCCTCGTCTTCTTCTTCCTCTCTGCCCAACCTAAACACCACGTACTCTGTCTTCGTTCTGCTCAGTCAGAAGCCCTTCTGCTCAAGCTTATCTCTCCATAGATCCAGCTTGCTGCTAACCCCAACTCTCGTCTCATCCACCAGAACAACATCATCCGCAAACAACATGCACCACGGGATCCCACCCTGGATACCGCTCGACACCACATCTATAACAACTGTAAAGAGAAACGGGCTCAAAGCCGAGCCTTGGTGCAAACCCACTTGTACCGCAAAGTACTTAGAGTCCCTACCGTGTGAGAACACACTAGCCCTCATGCATCCCATGTAGAAAAATGTGTGAAATCATAATTTAGTATATACGGTCGACGAGTTAGTCTTTTTTAATTGATAGGTGGAAGAGCCGGTGCTCTTTGTTGATCCAATCAATTGGCAATTTTATTAATGAAAAAAAAAACTAAGTAGTACTTAATTGGGAATATATATCCCGACTTTTAAGGGTACTTTGTATTAGATAAGAAAGTTTGGGCTATTTTGTGTAAATAACGAGATGTGTGAACCTTATATACCCGTGTACTCTTCCTAACTATTTCATAACAGATTTTCACTTTCTCCTTCTCTTGCCTCTTTCTCTAAGCTATGATTTGCAAGATCATCATGGTATCAAAGAATTTGACCACAAATCAGCTCCATAGATTATCGAAGGAGGAATTTGCTTCATCAATGGCTTTGACGACTTCCTCTGATAAATCCGCTGACAGAAATAGACGACGAGAGCTTGTGAACGCCATGGATCTGCAAAATCTGTTGTTCATACATCCAACGGACAATTCAAGTTTGATTCTGACCCCGATTCAACTTGTGGGAGAGAATTATAGCTGATGGAGGCAAACGATGTCAAAAGCCCTGTTTGTGAAAAACAAATTAGGAATCATTGATGGAACTTTAGTTGAAACTGCAGAAAATACATCGCAATGGCAAAGATGTAATGATTTTGTTGCGTCCTGGATTCTAATTGAATACAGTCTTGAAAGAGATATCTATCTCACTCTCGATGCCTTTGCCTCTGCAAAAGAGATGTGGGAAGATCTTGAAGAGAGTTTTGGCCAAAAAATTGGCCCTCTGATCTTTCAAGTGATGAAAGAAATTGAAGAGTGTTGTCAAGGCCCTGTGAAGGTAACCGAGTACTTCATAGCTCTCAAAGGGCACTGGCAGCAGTTAGGAGGGATTGAGTTGGCTATCAGATGTACTTGCGGAAAATGCAAGTGCAACATCTTTGCCAGATTGGAAAAAGTTGAGCAAGAAAGCAAGCTGATGAAGTTCTTGATGGGGTTAAATGAAAATTATGCTCCGACAAGAAGACAAATCTTGCTCTTAGCCCCCTTGCCAACTGCTAGCTAGGCACATGCTGTCATTGTTTAGGATGAGTTGAGCAATGGGGTGTCTACAAAGACTGAAACCGACATCAATACTGATAGCACTACACTCATGGGAAAGCAGTCTCAACACAAGGCTAAGAAAGAAAAATGCACGCATTGTCATGGGAATCACAAGTCTGATAAATGTTGGGAAGTCTATGGCTATCCAAGTTGGCATAGCAAAAGCGAAGTAAAGCCCCAAGTGTCATCACCTACTGATGATAAAGGCAGAGACAAGAAGCCATTTGATGTGTGCTTAATTTGCAATGTTTTGCATTAACTTTTGTATCGTTTCTGTCTACATTTTATACTTCGGGGTTAGAATAATACAAAATCTGTGTAGTTTATGTTTATTTGCAAATTATGGAGGTCTACACAAGTTTCTGTTTAATTTCACAGAAATCGAACGCACTTTGGAGCTTAAAGGAAAGTCATGAAAACATTGGAAAAGCTAAGGAAGAGCACATGATAGTGCAGCTGAAGAAAACGCCACTTTTCGCCCTTCATCATTCTGAATCAAGTTCTGATGTCTTCATGAGAGTTGTAGCCCTCCAAAAGAGAGGACTCGGGAAAGTGCGTTTCAAGACAGAGCAGAATGCTGAAAGCGCACAGAACTAGTTGACGTCGACCAAACTGGTCGATGTCGAGTACTTTTTGGTTGACATTCACTCCAGAGGATGAGATCGAGCACCAGACGAGCACAAGACCACTCGAGATGATGAATCCTAGTCGACGTCGAGTACTTTACTCGATGTCGAGTGCTTCCCAGCGACGAGTCCGAGTCAAAATCGAGTAGAGATCCGGATGTGAGTTTACTTACAAGGCAAGACATGAAGATCTATCAAGATGAAGAGATATCTATCAACATTAGTAATTCCCATATTTACTTTAGGGGAATTTATTTGTTTTATTTCCTTTATTTATCAAAGTTATAACTTAGGAAAGAGATAGATAGATATAGATATAGATAGGATTGTTCTTTCCTAGATTAGCGGGGATCGGCCGCTATAAATAAGGCCACAGGGGCTGAGTTTTAGCTAGGATCATTCTATTCTCAAGCAATTGAGCAAACACTAGTTAGACAATTCAGAGATTTCTTTTGGAGCTTGGCCGAGTGGAGGTAGAGAGGCGAGAGCGGATTTGGCTTCGATTGGTTGTAAGCTTTTGTTTATTTTAATACTAGTTATTTTCATGAAATTATTGATGTGTGTTTCCATGACGAAGAGCGAGTAGTCACCCAACTTCTAGGGTCGGGGTGAGCCTGAAGGTAGCCATGTAAGGTACATAATGAATCAAATGTACAATCTTTATTGCGATTTAATGTTCTATGCCTAATTACATTATTCTTCTACGACAGTCGAAAGTGATCCTTATTTCTGTTATTGAAGCGAAAGTGATCTTAATACAAACATGGATTAATTGTGTGAAAAGGGTTAGTAACAATTAGGGTTTATGCGAAAGCCTCTATCTTCCTATTTATTAATGACGACAATTATTTGATGAAAAGGCATGATCTTTTATACCTTTGTGTTGTGAGCTGAATTTTCCATGTTTTATAGTTACTTTTATGTCGTTTTCTGCATACATTTCGTGCATTTGGGATAGAATAGTACAGAATCTATGTAGTTTATACTTATTTGCCAAATTATGGAATCTACACTAGTTTCTATTTAAATTCGCAGAATTCGAGGCAATTTACAGCAGTTCTGAGAAAGGACGAAAAGCTCAGAAGTCAACTACAGAAGTCCAAAGTACAAGAACGACAAAACCAGGGCGAATCAGGCTGAAGCCAAGTGTGACTCGATATCGAGTAATTTTACTCGATATTGACCAAAGATGTCCGAGCAGTGCCTGGTCGAGTAGGGGCTGATCGAGGAGCTGAAGACAAAGCCAACCCGACTCTAGAGCCCTACTCGATATTGAGTACTTTTACTCGATATCGACAAAAATTGAAAGTCATGCCCTGATTCGAGGAAGGATGCTAAGTCGAGAAGCCAAAGATTGGACATGCCGAGCACCATGTACTCGATATCGAAGAGTTGACTCGATATCGACAACTCTAGCAGCGCCTGTGCGAGCCAGATCGAGAACCAGTACTCGAGAAGCCCAGCAAGCCGAGATCGACGACAAAGTTACTCAATATCGAGGAGAGCTCTCCTATGCCGCGTTACGCGGTGAGCTGTCCGAGTCGAGTTGGGCTTGCTTGGATCCGAAGTTGTCTGATTCTATCCACATCTATCAAGACCTATCAAGATCTATCAACTCCATGGAGGATTTACCTACTTTAGATATAATTCCTTTTTGGATTTAATTCTTTTATTCCATTATTTAATCTTTAAGTAAGTAGATAATTAGATATAGATATAGATAGACTTTCTTACCTTGATTAGCAAGGGTTGGAAGCCTATAAATAAAGCCTTAGGGGCTTGATTTTATTCATTCAATTTCAGAGAGAGAAGTAAGTAGTTACATAGAGAGAGTAGAGGAGAGAGCTTGTAGCGAGAGAAGTTGGAAAGGCGAAAGCGGATTTGGCTTCGATTGGTTGTAAGTTCTTTTTAAGTTTATTAATGCAAGTTAGTTTCTTTTGTTATTTGATGAGTTTCTTGATGATAAAGAGCGAGTAGTCCACCCACTTCTAGGTTCGGGGTGAGCCCGACGGTAGCCATGTGAGGTGATGCGGTAAAGGTTTGAGCTTTTTATGCAATTCGTCTTCTATCCCTATGAGCATGATTCTTTTTCGAAAGTTGAAGGTGATCCTTGTTTGTGTTATTGAAGCGAAAGTGATCTTAATACAACTTGGGTTAATTATGTGAAAAGGGTTAGTAACAATTAGGGTTTATGCGAAAGCCTCTATATTCCTATTTGTTAATAACGAAAGTTATTTGATGGAAAGCATGATTTTTTATGCCTTTATGTGTTACTTTGCATGGTTATCGTTGTGGTATTGATACCCTAGCGTTAGAAGTCTTTAGTTTATTGAATTTATTTCGTTGAAAATCTGCGTTATGTGTTCGAAAATTTGCATCTTTAAGTTTCTGTTTTTGTCGACTTCGAGCAGGTTCTAGTCGATATCGAGTTGATTTACTCGATATCGAGGAGAGTTTTACTCGACATTGCTCTCTTTTGCTAGTCTTCATTTCTGTTGTCGATATTGAGTCTCTATTGTCGGTGTCTGTAGTCGATATCGAGGACTGTGTACTCGATATCGAGTAGGTTTTGTGCTTTACTTTCGTTTTTGCTTTTATTTGCTATTTCTGTCTTTCTTCCTGTTCTTCTGTCTGTGAGATTTACAGCTACCTGAGATCCGCTGACACGCTTCCTCGAGTATCGATCCTGACTTCCCGCTGCTACATCAGGAGGAGGTCTTGTAATTATTTGCGTGGGCACGAATCTGGTATGATTTATATTTCTATATTTTAAACTCGATTTCCTCCTACAACAAATTGGCGCCGTTGCCGGGGAAGCAATCATTCGCGCCTTAGGTAGTTAGATCTCACGTTTTCCTTTAAGTTTTGATTTTGCAGGTGTATGCGCCGTTCTGGTCTACCACCTGAGTTTGACGCCTTAGAAGATCCGGAACGCTTTATACACATCCATTCTAGACTGAAAAGGATCATGGAAACTGCTGAAACACAAGCTGAGATGATTGAGAGGCTTCAAAGGGAACTAGCCGCCAAGGATGCTGCTCTCGCCACTGAGAGAGCAGGAATAGAACAGGAAGCTGAGCGTGCGAGGCAAGTAGAAGATGAGCTTGCCCAATATCCTACCACTGCAGAGGATTACATGCACCTGACTCTCGTCGTGCCTGAATCGGCTATTCTAATCCCTCAGAATAACTATGAAATCCGCACTCCTTTCTTAATAGAAATTAAACATAATGCTTTTCATGATAGATTTAATGAATGCCCTCTTCAACATATTACCAACTTTACTGATATGTGTCGTACTCTTGCTGAAGGTACCACCTTGGAGTACATCTTAATGAAGGCTTTCCGTTGGTCTCTAGCTGGTCCTGCATTGAAGTGGCTGGAAAGACTGAAACCACGATCCCTCATGACCTGGGCTCAAGTAAAGCAGGAATTTCTCAATAAATTCTTTCCTCCTGCCAAGATAACGCTCCTTCGCCAAAAGATTACATCTTTCAAACAGCAGCCTGGAGAGCCGCTAGCAAAGGCATGGGAACGCTACAAGGATCTACTGCGATCCTGCCCTACACATGGACAACAACCTTGCATCGTTCAGGAGATCTTCTTCAACTCTCTTGACCTGGCTGCTAAGGATCGGATCAACACGTATACTTACTATGAGTATCTGACAATGCCGCCAGCTGACGCATGGGCCGCCCTCGACAAGCTGGCCAACTACGACAACAAGTATGGGACTCCAATCAACTATGAGGAGAACCCCTATGCCAGGTCAAGGAGCATCGACCCAGATGTCAAAGAGATCTATCCATACCTCTCTATGAGCCCTCTAAAGACATCGACCCAGATGTCAAAGAGCAGTACTACAGAGATCAGAATCGCAAGCTCATCAAACAGGTCAAGTGTCTTTCTGTTAACCAGCCCTGCATTGAATGCGGATCACAGCGGCACACCACCCACACACAGAGCAAGTCAGGCTGGCAGAATACCACGAAGAGGCAGCTTACGCAGGGGGTCCCAATCGCTATATGGGGGACCAAAGGTTTCAGCAACCATAATGGAACCAAGGTGCCCCTAGGAGCCCCCCGCCATACAGAGCTCCAGGACATCCAGAGAGGGACTAGCGGAAGGATGACCTACAACTTATCCTTGACGAAATGAGGAGGAACCATTCAGATACCAAGCAGTCCTTCAACTCCGTCTACACTCATATTCAGGGAGTCAACTCTAGGCTTGGGGAGATTGATATATGGCGGAAATCGATGGAGACTCAGATTGGCCAGTTAGCAGCAGGCGTCCCCAAACAATCAGGTACACTCCCTAGATCTTCAGAACCCAATCCCAAGGGGAAGACAGGACACATCGCAGCTGTAAAACTCAGGAGCGGCCACCAACTACGCGAGCCAGAGGTCGGAAAGCAGCAGGACGAAAGAGCTGAACACCAAATCGATATCGACTAGACCTTGGTCGATGTCGAGGAGAGGCAACTCGATATCGAGGATGGACTACTCGATATCGGGGAAAAACTGGACCAACCTTCGTCTACACAGCACAGCAACTCGACATCGAGGAAACTGGTCGATGTCGAGAAGAATCTTGTCGATGTCGAGGAAAATCAAGTCGACGTCGAGAAAGATGCAACACCTCTGACATCTGTTCTGGCTTTGAAAAAGAAGCTACCTTTTCCAACAAAATCTCCAAAGGACACAGCAGAGAAGAAATTTCAGCGTTTCATCAAGATGCTTCAGAAGCTCAATGTCACCATACCCTTCACAGAAGCTCTCAATGAAATGCCATCCTACGTCAAGTTCCTCAAAGAGATCCTAAGCAAAAAGCGCTCAATGGCTGAGATTACAGAGGAGTGCAGCCATATGGACATACTTGAAAAGAGGCCAGATCCAGGTAAGTTTGCTATAACCATTGGCTTTGGTCAATATAAATTTAATGCATTATGTGATCTTGGAGCTAGTGTGAGTATAATGCCTTTAACAATATGGTCCAAGATTAAGATAGGTGCCCTAGAGCCTGTGGATGCCAAGCTTTATATGGCAAACAACACGGTGGTCATCCCCACAGGCATGGTGGACAATGTGCCAGTACAAGTAGGTAAGTTTTTCGTCCCTGCTGATTTCCTAGTTATTGATATGGCGGAGGACCCTGCTTGTCCAATTATTCTATGAAGGCCCTTCTTGGCGACGGTGGATGCCAACATAAGCGTAAGGAAGGGAGTACTCACTTTCAACATCAGCGATGAGGTAATTGAGTATTCCTTTAATAAAACTGAAAGGCATACAGGTCCAATGGAAGAGATAAAATCTATATCAGCTGGTTACATTACTTGCGGGGAGCCTAAGGTAAGAAATATGACTCCTAAGGAGTTGGAGAAGAGGGATATGGAAGCCCAGGTGGAGAAGATCATGGCCATCTTGAACGACGACACAGAAGATCTGCTCGACATCGACCAAGGTAAGTCGACGTCGACTAACTATTTTTCGGATGCCTTGACAGGATGCAAGTATGGGGTCGAAGTCACACAGAATTCCTCGATATCGAGAAATTTGGTCGACATCGACCAAAAGCAAAACCCTCCACCAGCAGCAGCTTCGTCGAGCAGCAAAACCGAAGCCGAGAATTCCTCGATATCGACCAAATTAGTCCATATCGACTAGATGCTGTCATCCTCGGCTTCACCTTCCCTGACGAGCAATCCACTGGCAATCGAGAACTTCTCGATATCGACCAAATTGGTCGATATCGACCAAGAGCTGCCTTCCTCGACCCCAGCATCCTCGAGCAGCAGACCACCAGAAGCCAAAAACTCATCGATATCGAGTACTGTTACTCGAGATCGACCAAATACAATGGTCCCCGAATCCGTTTCTGCGAAGGTAAACCAAGGTATGGATCTTTCTTCTCCTATTTCAATCAAAGATTTATCTATACATGGGAGAGGTTTGCCTTGGTATGTGCGCTTATGTAGGATTTCCAATGATGAGCCCAAGGAGAATGAAGTTGGAGACAAGCTCTATGTTTCGAAATCAAATGATCATTGGTTCCCTAACAAATTCAATAAAAAGAGGATGAAGCCTTTCGTGGTGAACAAGATCCATTCCGGAGGATTATAGCTGATGGACAAGAATGGAGTCTTATTTGAAGCCCAAGCTACATGGGCTCTGCAAATTCCACCTTGAGCTTAATGGAGAAAGTCGGCCTAGCGATTATAAAATCTAGAGCTTGTAATTAGACAATTACTTTTTGGAATTTTTGGACATTATTGCTTTTGTTTTCTTTTGGTTTTGAACTTTTAGTTTTTCTATTGTGGGTATTTCTCTTCTACATTTTTCAGGACCATGGGGATAGAAGCAAGCTAAATTCGGACTAGGCCCAGCAGCATAGCACTCGATTCTGACGATTAGCACACCTGTCTAGTGAGTTTCTTTCTTTACCCTTGTTTTTATACAGTGAGGACACTGTAATGTTTAAGTATGGGGTGGGGGAAGGGCTTACTTTTTGCATATTTGATCATATTTTACATTATGTGTGCATTATTTCTTGAAATTGCTTATACATGGCTACTTTGGGTTTCATATTTTAATCTATGTGCTTATATGCATGTTTTCCAAAGTTTAGAAAAATGACCCCCATTTAAAATTTTGATTAATGTCATGGAAGCTTTAATTGAACTCGACAATGCAAAATTGGATTCATTAGAGATATAGCATGAAATTGCCTAGTAAAGGAAAGTCACAATGAAGTGCATTATTTTCTTGAAAACCATGAAATGAGGTAAAATTTGATGTTGCTTTTGACATGTTGCATGATAAGAGGATGGATGACTTTATATTTCCATATGATGCTCATATTGTTATATCCAAGCCTTACCTATGATTATGCATCACAAAAGCCATATTATGCCTTATTTCATATTTTGCTCCACATGATCTAAATATTGCCCATTCTTTACCTTATTTCCTATCCGGGGATTATGTTGAGAATGATGTTACATTATGGAGATGTTATATGGTGTTTGTGTTGTTATATATCATTATTTGGAGTTTGGCAGAATTGTTTGAAATATATGGAAAATTTAATGAGCGAAAGAAAATCTGATCAAAGATCGACCCTGCTCGCTGAGATAATAGTTTGGCGAGATGGGACACAAGGGGAGGAGTCTGATGCACTAAGTATCCGGGGTCATTCATGACACCCATGTTTGCGACTCGCGAGAAGGAAGTGCTGAGGTTAGAGAGGTAAAAGCATTATTATTGATAAAAGCATTATGGAAGGTGATGAATCTTATGAAGAAGGAATGTGGAAATTCAATTTTGGAAATACTCCATTTCCCCGGATTATTAGCACCACATTGCCAAAAATTGCCCACCTTAAGCGTTTTACCAAATCTACTCCTTTTGAGCTTAAATTAAAGTCTTCTTGATTATTGATGCTTTGGCACATGAATTGTTTTGGCATAACCCTCCTTTTGTGAGTAGATGTTGCTTTGTTATTGCACATGCATGGATTTGTGACATTAGTACCTTTTCGATGATGGTAATTGATTGCAGGGTTATATAAGAATGAATCTAATATGTTGAGAGTTTTTATTTCTTCCCCTGAATGACGATTAAAAGTATTGCTTGAGGACAAGCAAGCTTAAGTATGGGGTGTTTGTTGTGAGCTGAATTTGCCATGTTTTATAGTTACTTTTATGTCGTTTTCTGCATACATTTCGTGCATTTGGGCTAGAATAGTACAGAATCTATGTAGTTTATACTTATTTGCCAAATTATGGAATCTACACTAGTTTCTATTTAAATTCGCAGAATTCGAGGCAATTTACAACAGTTCTGAGAAAGGACGAAAAGCTCGAAAGTCAACTACAGAAGTCCAAAGTCAAAGAACGATAGAACCAAGGCGAATCAGGCTGAAGCCAAGTGTGACTCGATATCGAGTACTTTTACTCGATATCGACCAAAGATGTCCGAGCAGTGCCTGGTCGAGTAGGAGCTGATCGAGGAGCTGAAGACAAAGCCAATCCGACTCCAGAGCCCTACTCGATATCGAGTACTTTTACTCGATATCGACAAAAATTGAAAGTCATGTCCTGAGTCGAGGAAGGATGCTAAGTCGAGAAGCCAAAGACTGGACATGTCGAGCACCAACAGAAAAAAGTTTAAACCAAGGTCTGACCCATGTATCTTCTTGGGTTACCCATGTGGCTTCAAAGGTTACAAAATGTATAATCTCAGAACACACAAAACGTTCATTAGCAGAGATGTACTGTTTCATGAGCACATTTTCCCTTATAAATGGCCCTCTGAGTCACAATCTAAGCCACTAATAACTTAATTCCTCTACCAATTCTTCTTTAAACCCATCTACACCTTATGATAATGTGGCTAACTACTCTCCATCACCTGTGCCATCAACCTTTGAAGATATTTCAATGACATTTATGGGAAATATGTCAAACTTATGTCTGCCCCGCGAAACACCTTTTACTTCTAGAGTACCTCGCGAAAAACCCGGAAAAAAAAAGTGAAAATTTGAGAGAATGTACCTTTTTTCAAGTTTTATTTGGGTAAGTATACTCTTTGATTTTTCTTTTTAGTAATTATACTTTTTTAGTGTGGATTTTACCTAAATACCCCCAAGATGGATTTTTTTTATCTTTTATGGTAAATAGATACAAATAAGATTTTATCTTTTTAAATTTAAAATAAATGTAAATAGATATATATATAAGTGCTCGTTTGGATTGGTTTGAATAACCCAGGAAGTTAAATATCCCAGGAACTTGGATAAAATATCTGCGTTTGGTTAGAAATTTTCATCTCCAAAAACCCAGGAATTGAAATTCCCAAGAATTGAACTTCCTGTGAAATACAGAAATTGGAGTTACCAAGGGGGTACATGGTAAGACAACTTCCACCCTTTTTTTACTAATAAAAATCCCTTATTTATCTCACTATATCAAATCCACCATTTTTTCATTTTTCAACCAAACATGTTTCATAAAATCCCAGAAAGTGTAATTCATGGGAAGTAGACTTCACAGGAATTAAATTCCCGGGAAGTAGACTTCCTACATTTATCCAAACGAGAACTAAGATGGTTTAGATTGTAGATAAGATTCTTTTACGTTTTGAAAATAAAAATTATTCGGATTATTGATTTGCACGTACAAACGCTACTTCTTCCATTAGACACTCAATTACAGGTAATTCAATTAATCATTTGGTAAATTGTTTAGGGTTACGGGTAATTGAATTTTATTGTAACATACTGTAACCAATTGTAACCCTAGAGTACTACAAGAAACTTAATTATTGTAACCACTATTCTTGAAATCTTATTGTAACCGATATTATTGTCCCATGATTACTTATTATAACTAATTTATTGTAACCGTACTTGTAATCAATATTATCACAGTATTGTAACGATAATTTATTATAACCGTACTTGTAATCAATATTGTCACAGTATTGTAACTAATTCGTTGTATGTGTTTTGATTCTTGTAATTGATTCTTTGTACCTAGTTTGAAAAGTAACTAACTTCATTGTTGAGGTTTTACTAGCTTACAATAAATACACACAATAGATTGTAACTATACTTGTAATCAATATTGTCACAGTATTATAACTAATTCGTTGTATTATCATAGTATTGTAACTAATTCGTGTTTTGATTCTTGTAATTAATTACTTGTATTTAGTTTGTATAGTAATTAACTTCATTATTAAGATTATAATAGGTTACAATAAATACACACAATAGATTTCAGTAACCGGCCCACACAATGGCATAACATATAGTTACAATAATAGCATTCCAAATACACAAAATAAAAGTGTCGATCGATTCAATTGTATAATTGATTTACAGTTACAATTGAATAGATCAACAATTAACCTTATCACATCAAAATTGAAAAGATTCAATCTCCCCTAGCAACCGTAAGCGATGAAATCTTGAGGCGGCATTTCATAACACATTTTCTGTTTAGCGCAGGGTCATATTGCTGTTTAGTGCATACGAAAATGGTCGCACCGACCACATTAGCTACCAGTCGCGACAACCTTTTATGTAAAAAAAAAAAGGGCTTGGTCGCAGCGACCATTTTACGTTTAGATCGCTGCGACCACTTTAGGTATAGGTCGCTGCGACCTTTTTTTTAAAAAAAAAAACAAACACTTTTTTATCCCGGTTCTTTCCAAAACCGGGATAAAAAAGTACTTTAAAGGAAAAAACAGATACTTTTTAGCCCGGTTGTGTTGGGAACCAGACTAAAAACTCCCTGTCGCAAAAAAAAAAAGAGCACGGTTTCTATTCTTCTTCTCCATCATCTGTCCAAATCAGCCCCATTTTCCATTAACGATGAATCCTTTTTTTGACAATTTCTCTCAATATTTAGCAATTTTGAACGAATTGATCCCCCCAAATTCAACAAAAAACATCAATTAATAATTTATTATCAAATGTAAATTGAATTTCAAGTGAAATTGATTAAACCCTAAAAAAACTCAAATTCAACCTTTGATGCTATGGACCTAACCCTTATCATTCCAACGCTATACATATTAGAAACTCAAATGCCTTGATTTGCAGGTGAACCCCCAATCTTGAATGCTTGTTTGAATGGGATTTGCCGATTTGGCCTTTGGGTCTCGTGGCTGCAATGGGCTGCGGTTTGCGTGAGGGAAAGAGAGAATGGATTGAGATAGGGTGTGCTGGGTAGGGTGAGTAAGAGGGTAAATTAATTTAATTGTAGGGGTATTTTCGTCCTGTTCTACTAAAAGAATTTTACCTTGTTCTAAAAAGTAGACTCCTTTCATAATCATCCAACTGCAATTCCTTATCATAGTATTGTAACTAAGCGATGACTCCTTGTAGTACTCATCATTAATTCGTCCTCTCATTGGAGCCCAAATGGCTAGTTACAATTAAATCTATCAACAATTAGCCATTACTAGTTGCTCGAAGTATCGAAAGAGCAATTGCCCTATCCGTGATTTTGAAATGTAAAAATCGCCGATAAATATAGAATACACATAAAAATTATAGTATAAAAAATCTAACCACGTACCTTCAATTTTGTAACTTGATTTCAATTGACACTACAGAAGCATCGAAATAAATTGATGGATGAGAAGGCAGTTACAATATACGTGATTTAAGGAAGTTATCATCATTTTTTTTCCTCTCTCTATAGGGGCAAATTAGTCATTAATAACTAAAAAGGTACAATTACTAAAAAAAAGCTTTCATTGGTATTTTTTTTGGGATACAGGCGAGAATTTGGGGGTGTCAACCACGGTTGTACCACCACCCAAGAGCATCCTTACGGACGAGAGTTTGAAACTCTAAATCAGAACTCAACGATGACAAGCTGGTCTCCAAGGCTACATGAGTGAGACGATCAACCGCTCTGTTCGCCTCCCTGAAAATGTGGTGCACGGAGGCAGACTCGAAAGAGCGAAGCAGATGAAGAGCATCCGAAATGAGCATCTCGATCTCCCAGGGAGTCGACCAAACACCATTGACCGCATTCACGATCGTGAGGCAATCCCCTTCAACAACAACTCTTCGGATCCCAAGTCGTTGAGCTTCCAGCAACCCGAGCTGCAAACCAACTGCTTCAGCCTGCACCGCTGACATCCTCCCACACCTACTGGCATCGCAAGCAATCACCCTGCCATCGTCGTCTCTTATTACAAACCCTGCAGAAGCAAAACCAGACATAGATTTAGCGCCATCAAAATTTAGTTTGAAGACGTCAGCCTCAGATTTACGCCATCTTATGATATTCCTTTTGCGAGGGTTGTTTCTGGGTTTGATTCTCATTGTTTTTACCCCATCTTTGTTTGAGTCCTCTTGTTTAGTTGTTTTCCAATTTTTCATGTAGATTTTGATTATGGCTACCAGCTTATCTATTGTTCGTAGATTCTGGTTTTCGAAAATAATCTTGTTTCTATTAGTCCAAATGCACCACCAGGAAAAAGCCATAGTAGCTTTTTGTTCAGGGTTTAAATGTTGAAAGATCTCGTTGGTAATTGTCTTTATACTTTGATTACTTTTGTCAGCATTTGCTATTTGTCGTTCAATATCTCTATCCAGAGATCCAATGGTTCTTAATGTAGTCGGGCACTCCATAAAGAGATGGATAGCGTCTTCCTCCCTATTGTTACAAAAGATGCAATCCATTGGTGTATGTATTCCTTTATTTCGTAGTCTAGCTTTCGTAGGTAAACCGTCCACTCCCATTTTCCATAGAAAATTCTTCACCTTTGGTGGGCAATCAATTTTCCATATTCTAGAGAATAACTCTATTTCATTGTCATTGGATTTCGTGATTAGTTTTAAGGCACGAGATGTTGAAAACCAACCATTGGGGCTAGATTTCTAATCGAGTCTATCGTCAATCTCCTGCGAAGGAAGGGGGATACTTGTAATGATCTCAACAAGGTCTGTAGGTAGGATTTCCCTCAGCTTTTCTTCATTCCATGTCTTATTCGGCAGGATATAGTTTTCAACTTTTTCTTGATCATCAATCTGACGGACTAGTATGTGTTCCTTAAGCTTTCTATCATCATTAAGCCATTTATCATTCCAAAATTTTACTATCTTCCCATTGCCAATTTGCCAGATGAGGCCAGCATAGAACTCATCCTTTAAGTCAATTAACTTGGCCCACTGCCATGATAAATTTTTCTTCTATTTGTAATCCCACATTTGGTCTTCTCTTAAGTATTTTTCTCGAATTATTCTGACCCATTGGTTGTGGGGTTCTGCAAGTACTTTCCATAAAAGTTTCATCTGCAGGGCTTTATTTATGTCTTTTGTTTTACTAATTCCCAACCCTTCTTGTCTCTTTGATCTACATATTTTGTCCCAACCTAACAATGGTTTGTATTTTTGGTCCTTATTCCAGAAGAATCATCTATTTATTCTGTCTAATTCGTTGTGCACACTAGTCGGAAGCATAAAATTTTGCATAACGTAGTTGGGTTTAGCTAAACGGTTCGCTTTTATAAGAACTGCCCTTCCTTGTTGGGAGAGGGAGTTCGCTTTCCATATTGTCAGTTGCATTTTTGTTTTTCCAATAACATCTTCAAAGGTTTCTTTGTTTACCCTACCGTTTATTATGGGACATCCTAGGTATTTGACCAATGCTACTTGGTTCATTATGAGAAGAGTGCTCTGGATTTGGAGTTTTTGGTTTGCAGAAACTCCCTTGGTTACTTGGAAAGCTGATTTGTTGAAATTTACCCTTTGTCCCAAAATTTGACAGTATTCGTCAATTATCTTTTTCAGCTTCCCGCACGATTCTTAAGATGCCTTGGCAAAGATCATGATATCATCGGCAAAAGACAAAAATGGAATTCGTGATCCGTTTGGGGTCATTTTAAATCCAATTGAGTCTGTCGGTTCATGACATTGTTGTTGTAATTTTCTAGCGAGGATTTCCGCTCCAATGATAAACAGGTAAGGGGATATAGGGTCACCTTGTCGAATCCCTCTTTGGGGATGGAATGTCTCAGTGGGTTCATCATTCACTAATACTGAAAAAGAGACAGTTTGAATACATTCGCTAATCCATCCCACGAATCTAGAAGAGAAACCAAATTTCTCCAAGACCGCAAAAAGAAATCGCCAGTCTACTCTATCGTAGGCTTTTTCCATGTCAAGTTTGATTGCAATCCATCCTTGTTTTACTTTTCTTGTTCTAAATGAATGAAAAATTTCATGAGCTATAAGCACATTATCCTGAATAGCTCGATCAGCCACGAAAGCTCCTTGAAGCGGGTGAATAATTTTCCATAGAACTTTTTTCATTCTTTCTGCAAGAATTTTTGCAATTGCTTTGTAGATAGTTGAACACAAGTGTTGTGAGCTGAATCTGCCATGTTTTACAGTAACTTTTATATCGATTTCTGCATACATTGCATTCATTTGGGCTTAGATAGTACAGAACCTATGTAGTTTATGTTTATTTGCCAAATTATGGAATCTACACCAGTTTCTGTTTATTTCGCAAAAATCGAGGCATTTTACAGCAATTCTACAGAAGGTCAGAAAAGCTCAGAAAACCACTACAGAAGTCCAAGGTCAAAGAAGCAGCGGAACCAGTCGAATCGAGCCGAGAACCCAGGCTACTCGATCTCGAGTAGCTCTTACTCGACCTAGACGAGCATGTCCGAGCAGCCTTGGTCGACAGAGCCTGATCGAGAAAGCCAGACCAACCCGACTTCCGGAGTCTACTCGATCTCGACAAGCCCTAGTCGAGATCGACGAAGCTCAGTGCCACACCCGGAGTCGACAAGCCGAGGACGAGGATGACCTGACGACACTCGCTGCCAGCGATTCCACTCGCTGCAGCGGACCTCTCGCTGCCGCGGAAAATCTCGCTGCCAGCGGGATGCACCAAGCCGACGAAGAAGCCAACTCGCGGAAGCGGAAGGGAAGACCCTTGTCGAGATCGACAAGCCACCCAGTCGAGATCGACGAGCACCAGGAGCCCAAGTCCGAGCCTGTCGAGCAGAGCTAGCCGGGAGGTCCAGTCGACGAACAAGTCTTGTCGAGGTCGATGAGCCGTGGTCGAAGCCGGGATTGTAAAGGCTTTTGAATTTAGTTTTAATGCAATTTAGTTCTTTTCATCAATCAATGTCTGTTATTGCAATGAGGCATGAGTAGTCCACCCACTTCTGGGGCTGGGGTGAGCCCGACGGTGGCCATATGAGGCGATGCGATAAAGGTCAGATTTTTTTGTGCGATTCATCTTCTATCCCTATGAGCATGATTCTTTTGCGAGAGTTGAAGGTGATCCTTGTTTGTGTTATTGAAGCGAAAGTGATCTTAATGCAACTTGGATTAATTATGTGAAAAAGGGTTAGTAACAATTAGGGTTTATGCGAAAGCCTCTATATGCCTATTTGTTAATGACGAAAGTTATTTGATGGAAAGCATGATCTTTTATGCCTTTGTGTGTTACTTTGCATGGTTATCGTTGTGGTGTTGAAACCCTAGTCTTGGAAGTCTTTTATTATATTGATTTATTTCTGTCAAAAATCTGAGTTTTAGTTTCGAATTTGCAATTTATATTTTCTGTCAATTCTTGTCGATACAGAGGAGATCTTGCCGATCTCGAGTTGGTTGTACTCGATCTCGAGTACGCTTCGTCTAGGTCGAGTTGAGTTATGTTCTGTTGTCGATTTCTGAAGTTTCTGTCTTGAATTGCCCTTGTCGATCTCGAGTTGACTTGGTCGAGATCGAGTTGCCCTTGCCGGGTTTGCCTGTCTGCTGTGATTTCTGATTTTCTGTTGTCGACTGATGTGGTCGATCTCGAGTAGCTGTTTATCGAGATCGATGAGCCCTTTGCTTTGCTTTTAGTTTCTGCTTTGCTTTGTCTTTCCTATTTTGCTTTGTTCTTTGCTTCTGCTTTTATTTCTGTTTCTTTCGTTGTTTCTGTGTTTTTGTTTTTTTGCTGCTCTGTCTGTGAGAATTTACAGCTACCTGAGAACTGCTGACGTGCTTCCTCGTGGATTCGATCCTGACTATTCTCTTACTACAACGGGAGGAAGTCTTGTATTTATTTGCTGAGACAGGGAAGTCAGTCTGAACTTTATTTCATATTTATTTCATACTTGACCATCCTCCTGCAACAACAAATTGGCGCCGTTGCCGGGGAGGCAATCATTCGCGCCTTAGGTAGTTAAATCTCACGTCTACTTTGAGTTACTTTTCAGGTGTATGCGCCGTTCTGGTCTACCACCCGAGTTTGACAGCTTAGACGAACTAGAGCGTTACCTACACATCCACTCTAAACTCAAAAGTATCATAGCGGCCGCTAAAACACAAGAACAGGTGATTGCCAGGCTAACAAGGGAGCTAGCCGCAAAGGATACCACTATAGCCAATGAAAGGGCAGCGAGGGAACAAGAAGCTGAGCGCGCAAGGCAAGCAGAAGCTGAGCTTGCCCAATATCCAACTACTGCTGAGGATTATATGCACCCAACCCTCGTCGTGCCTGAATCGGCGATTCTAATCCCTGAAAACTCTTTTGAAATTCGTACTCAATTTCTTATAGAGCTTAAAAATAATGCCTTTTATGGTAGATTTAATGAGTGTCCTCTTGAACATATTACAAACTTTTCTAACATGTGCCGTACTATTGCTGAAGGTACAACCCTGGAATATGTCAAGATGAAATCTTTTCGCTGGTCTCTCGCTGGGCCTGCACTGAAATGGCTGGAAGGGCTGAAAGCAAGATCACTCACAACCTGGGCCCAAGTAGAGCAAGAGTTTCTGAACAAATTCTTCCCACCTGCCAAAACAGCACATCTCCGCCAGAGAATCACCGCCTTCAAACAGAAGGAAGGGGAACTGCTGGCAAAGACATGGGAGCGCTACAAGGAACTTCTGCGATCTTGCCCTACTCATGGACAGCCACCCTACGTCATTCAGGAGATCTTCTTCAATTCTCTTGATCAAGTCACTAAGGACAGAATCAACCATTATACTCGCTATGAGTATCTGACAATGCCGCCAAGTGACGCATGGGGTGTGCTAGAGAAGCTCACTAACTACGACAACAAGTATGGGTCTACTGCAACCTATGAAGAGAACCCATACGCCAGGCCAGCACCATCCATGCCCCTATATGAGCCACCTAAGGAGATTGATCCTGATGTTAGGGAGCAGTACTACAGAGACCAGAATAAGAAGCTCATCAAGCAAGTAAAGTATCTCTCTGTCAACCAGCCTTGCATAGAATGCGGATCGCAAAGGCACACCACTCCTGAGTGCCCACACGCAGAACAAGTCAGGATGGCAGAGCATCATGAGGATGTAGCTTACGCCGGGGGTCCCAGTCGCTACAAGGGGGACCAAAGGTTTCAGCAACCACAATGGAACCAAGGTGTCCCTATGAACCCCCCGCCCTACAGAGCTCCAGGACATCCGGAAAGGGAACAGAAAAAGGATGATATACAGACAGTCCTGGAGGAAATACGGAGAAACCACTCAGAAACTAGGCAATCCTTCAACTCTGTCTATACTCAGATGCAAGGTGTCAATTCTAGGCTTGGGGAAATTGATATCTGGCGGAAATCAGTTGATACACAGATTGGTCAGCTAGCAGCAGGAATCCCCAGACAGTCAGGCTCGCTCCCGGGATCTTCAGAACCAAATCCTAAGGGAAAGACTGGACATATCGTTGCTGTAAAACTCAGAAGCGGCCATCAAATGCAAGAGCCAGAGGTCGGGAAACAGCAGGACGAAGCTAAACAGCAACTCGACCAGAGTCTACTCGATGTCAAGGAAGGTCTACTCGACCTCGAGGAGAAAATTCCAGAATCCTCGTCTGCACCACACAGCAACTCGACAGCACCAAATCTAGTCGGGATCGACAAGACTGTGGTCGATATCGATGAGCCCCTAGTCGACATAGAACAGCCTGCAGCACCTCCGACGTCCGTTCTGGCTCCGAATCAGAAAAAGAAGCTGCCTTTCCCCACAAAATCTCTAAAGGACCCAGCAGAAAAGAAATTTCAGCGCTTCATTAAGATGCTTCAGAAACTCAACGTCACCATCCCCTTCACAGAAGCTCTCAATGAAATGCCATCTTATGTCAAGTTCCTGAAGGAGATTTTGAGCAAAAAGCGATCGATGGCTGAAATCACAGAGGAGTGCAGCCACTTGGACATATTGGAGAAGAGGCCGGATCCAGGTAAGTTTGCTATAACCATTGGATTTGGTCCATACAAAATTAATGCCTTATGTGATCTTGGAGCTAGTGTGAGTATAATGCCTTTAACAATTTGGTCCAAGATTAAGATAGGTGCCCTGGAGCCTATGGATGCTAGACTATACATGGCCAACAACACGGTGGTCATTCCAACAGGCATGGTGGATAATGTGCCAGTACAAGTAGGTAAATTCTTTGTCCCTGCTGATTTTCTAGTTGTTGATATGCAAGAAGATCTTGCTTGTCCAATTATTTTAGGAAGACCATTCTTGGCGACGGTGGATGCCAACATAAGCGTTAGGAAAGGAGTGGTCACCTTCAACATCAGCGATGAGGTAATTGAGTATTCCTTTAATAAAACTGAAAGGCATACAGGTCCAATGGAAGAGGTCAAATCTATCTCAGCTAGCTACATCACCTGCGGGGAACCCAAGGTCAGAAATATGACCCCTGAGGAGCTGGAAAAGAGGGACATGGAGGCCCAGGTGGAGGAGATCATGGCAATCCTCAAGGAGAACACAGAGAATCCAATCAACACAGACCAAGGTAAGTCGTTGTGGATTAATTATTTTTCGGATTCCTTGACAGGGACTAAGTATGGGGTCAAGATCGACCAAGGCTCCTCGACATCGAGTAGAACCCTAGTCGATCTCGACCAGACCAAGGAGACTCCACCAGCACCAGCATCGTCGAGCAGCGAACCAGACAAACCAGGCTGGTCGATCTCGACTAGACTTGTCGAGGTCGACCACCACTCGACGGCCTCGGCTTCATCTCCCTCGACGCTGACTCCACCAGACGGCCAGAGCTCGTCGATCTCGACCACCTTTGTCGATGTCGACCACCACTCGGGGAGCCCAGTCCCTGCTTCCTTGACGCTGAGACCACCAGAGCAAGCATCCTCGTCGATCTCGACTAAGCTTGTCGAGATCGACCACCACCCAGCGCCACCAGATCCGCCTTCCTCGATGAGCAAGCCACCAGGAGCAGAACCCTTGTCGAGGTCGACCAGTCTTGTCGAGATCGACAAGCCATCGTCTTCGTCGACTTCTGCATCTTCGAGCAGACCACCACCAGAACCTGCAGTCTTGTCGAGATCGACTAGCCCTAGTCGAGATCGACCAAATACAGTAGTCCCTGATTCCGTCTCTGCGAAGGTAAGTCAAGGTATGGATCTTTCTTCTCCTATTTCCATTAAAGATTTATCTATACATGGGAGAGGTCTGCCTTGGTATGTGCGATTGTGCAGGATTTCCAATGATGAGCCTAAGGAATATGAAGTTGGAGACAAGCTCTATGTCTCTAAATCAAAGGATCATTGGTTCCCCAACAAATTCAACAAGAAGCGGATGGGACCGTTCGTGGTAAACAAGATACATTCTGGAGGATTACAGCTGATGGACAAGAATGGAGTCTTATTTGAGGCCCAGGCTACATGGGCCCTGCAAATGCCACCTTGAGCTAAATGGAAAGTCGGCCTAGCGACTATAAAATCTAGAGCTTGTACATAGACTTTTTAGGACTTTTTGAGACTTTGTTTTTGGTTTGAAACACTTTTAGTTTTGCTATTGTGGGTATATGTCTTCTACACTTTTCAGGTCCATGGATAGAGGCAAGCTATATCAACATTCATACTCAGCCCAAGAGGTGCTTCCATTCGAAATTTAGAGGCCCTGCACACCTGTCTTGTGAGTTTCTTTCTTTACCCTTGTTTTTATACAGTGAGGACACTGTAATGTTTAAGTATGGGGTGGGGGAAGGGCTTACTTCATGCATATTGATCATATTTGACATTACTTGTGCATTATTTCTTAGAATTGCTACATGGCTATTTTGGAATGCATTATTTATTTATATGCTTATATGCATGTTTTCCAAAATTTGAGAAAAATGACCCCCATTGAAAATTTTGAATAATGTCATGGAAGCCTTAATTGGACTCGACGATGCAAAATTGGATTCATTAGAGATATAGCATGAAATTGCCTAGTAAAGGGAAGTCACAATAAAGTGCATTATTTCATGAAAACCATGAAAGGAGGTAAAATTTGAAGTTGCTTTTGACATGTTGCATGATAAGATGATGGAGGACTTTATATTTCCATATAATGCTCATATTGTTATATCCTAGCCTTACCTATGCTTATGCATCACAAAAGCCATAAAATGCCTTATTTCATATATTGTTCCACATGATCTAAATATTGCCATTCTTTACCTTATCCGGGGATTATGTTGAGAATGATGTTACATTATGGAAATTATCATATGGTGTTTTGTATTGTTATTATCATTATTGGAGTTTGGCGGGAAATTGTTTGAATTATATGGAAAATTTAATGAGTGAAAGAAAATCCAATCACCTCAGGAGATAAAGGTAGATTGACCCTGCTCTCTGAGATAATAGTTTGGAGAGATGGGACACATTGTGAGGAGTCCAAAGCACTAAGTATCCGGGGCCATTCATGACACCCATGTTTGCGACTCGCGAGAAGGCAGTGCTGAGGTTAGAGAGGTAAAAGCATTATTATTGAGAAAAGCATTATGAAAGGTGATAAATCAAATGGAGAAGGAATGTGGAAATTCAGTTTGGAAAGTACTCCATTTCCCCGGATCATTAGCACCACATTGCCAAAAATTGCCCACCTTTTCCCTTTTACCAATCTACTCCTTCATGAGCTTAAATTAAAGTCTTCTTGATTATCAATGCTTTATCACGAATGAATTATGTTTTGCATAACCCTCCTTTTTATGAGTAGATGTTGCTTTTACATATTTGCACATGCATGAATCTGTGACACTAGTACCTTTTCGAAGATGGTAATTGATTGCAGGGTTATATAAGAATGAATCTAAGATGTTGAGAGTTTTGATTTCTTCCCCTAAATGACAAATAAAAGTATTGCTTGAGGACAAGCAAGCTTAAGTATGGGGTGTTTATTGTGAGCTGAATCTGCCATGTTTTACAGTAACTTTTATATCGATTTCTGCATACATTGCATTCATTTGGGCTTAGATAGTACAGAACCTATGTAGTTTATGTTTATTTGCCAAATTATGGAATCTACACCAGTTTCTGTTTATTTCGCAGAAATCGAGGCATTTTACAGCAATTCTACAGAAGGTCAGAAAAGCTCGGAAAACCACTACAGAAGTCCAAGGTCAAAGAAGCAGCGGAACCAGTCGAATCGAGCCGAGAACCCAGGCTACTCGATCTCGAGTAGCTCTTACTCGACCTAGACGAGCATGTCTGAGCAGCCTTGGTCGACAGAGCCTGATCGAGAAAGCCAGACCAACCCGACTTCCGGAGTCTACTCGATCTCGACAAGCCCTAGTCGAGATCGACGAAGCTCAGCGCCACACCCGGAGTCGACAAGCCGAGGACGAGGATGACCTGACGACACTCGCTGCCAGCGATTCCACTCGCTGCAGCGGACCTCTCGCTGCCGCGGAAAATCTCGCTGCCAGCGGGATGCACCAAGCCGACGAAGAAGCCAACTCGCGGAAGCGGAAGGGAAGACCCTTGTCGAGATCGACAAGCCACCCAGTCGAGATCGACGAGCACCAGGAGCCCAAGTCCGAGCCTATCGAGCAGAGCTAGCCGGGAGGTCCAGTCGACGAACAAGTCTTGTCGAGGTCGACGAGCCGTGGTCGAAGTCGAGTAGACCCAGTTTTCAGAAACGCTTCGTCGTGACGAGTCCTACTCGGTTTAGCTTTACTTGGGCATGAGGGAATCCGAGAATGGCCGAAGATCTATCCAAAGTTGATCAAAGTCTATCTATGAAAGGAGATCTATCAAGACATGAAGACTTACCTAGTTTAGGTTTATCTTTTCCTTTTTTGATTTAATTCCTTTATCACATTTATTTATCTTTTAGAAAAGTAGATATAGATTTAGATATAGATAGATGATTATTTCCTTGATTAGCGGGGTTTGATCACTATAAATAAAGCCCTAGGGGCTCAGTTTCATGGAGAATTTAATTTCAGAAAAAGACAAGTAGTTCCACAGAGAAGTTTAGGAGTTCTAAGGTTTTTAGGGTTTTGGCTTTCTGCGAAAGTTGATTGCCGGGATTGTAAAGGCTTTTGAATTTAGTTTTAATGCAATTTAGTTCTTTTCATCAATCAATGTCTGTTATTGCAATGAGGCGTGAGTAGTCCACCCACTTCTGGGGCTGGGGTGAGCCCGACGGTGGCCATATGAGGCGATGCGATATAGGTCAGATCTTTTTGTGCGATTCATCTTCTATCCCTATGAGCATGATTCTTTTGCGAGAGTTGAAGGTGATCCTTGTTTGTGTTATTGAAGCGAAAGTGATCTTAATGCAACTTGGATTAATTATGTGAAAAAGGGTTAGTAACAATTAGGGTTTATGCGAAAGCCTCTATATGCCTATTTGTTAATGACGAAAGTTATTTGATGGAAAGCATGATCTTTTATGCCTTTGTGTGTTACTTTGCATGGTTATCGTTGTGGTGTTGAAACCCTAATCTTGGAAGTCTTTTATTATATTGATTTATTTCTGTCAAAAATCTGATTTTTAGTTTCGAATTTGCAATTTATATTTTCTGTCAATTCTTGTCGATACAGAGGAGATCTTGCCGATCTCGAGTTGGTTGTACTCGATCTCGAGTACGCTTCGTCTAGGTCGAGTTGAGTTCTGTTCTGTTGTCGATTTCTGAAGTTTCTGTCTTGACTTGCCCTTGTCGATCTCGAGTTGACTTAGTCGAGATCGAGTTGCCCTTGTCGGGTTTGCCTGTCTGCTGTGATTTCCGATTTTCTGTTGTCGACTGCTGTGGTCGATCTCGAGTAGCTGTTTGTCGAGATCGACGAGCCCTTTGTTTTGCTTTTAGTTTCTGCTTTGCTTTGTCTTTCCTGTTTTGCTTTGTTCTTTGCTTCTTCTTTTATTTCTGTTTCTTTCGTTGTTTCTGTGTTTCTATTTTTTTTGCTGCTCTATCTGTGAGAATTTACAGCTACCTGAGAACTGCTGACGTGCTTCCTCGTGGATTCGATCCTGACTATTATCTTACTACAACGGGAGGAAGTCTTGTATTTATTTGCTGAGACAGGGAAGTCAGTCTGAACTTTATTTCATATTTATTTCATACTTGACCATCCTCCTGCAACAACAACAAGCTAATTGGTCTGTAGTTTCCAGTTGTGGATGGATTTTCGCATTTCGGGATTAAGGTGATAAAAGTCTCATTTATTTGGCGCATCATTTTCCCCGATGTGAAGAATCCTTTAATGGCTTTGGTCATCGATGGTCCAACAATGTCCCAATATTTTTTATAGAATTCTGCTGTCATCCCATCAGGGCACGGGGATTTGTCTTTACCAATGGAAAAGAATGTTGTTTTTATTTCATTATTGGATACCGGTTTGGTTAGTTCTTTGTTGTCATCTATAGTTATCTCCTTGTCTATCAGAGTTAGATAGTCTTGTAGTAATCTGTCATTAATATTCTCTTTCCTGAATCTTTTTTCAAAATCATCTTTAATTTCTCTTCGAATGTTTTCTTCCCCAATTATTTCTGTGCCCTCTTGCGTTCTATATGCCCTTATAATCTTCCTATTTCGTCTACCCGAGGCTACTCTATGGTGGTACCCGGTGTTTGAGTCCGAAAGCTTTAAATGTTTTATTTTTGCTCGTTGGCTCTAGTATTGTTTGTGATAACTCAGTAGTTGTTCCTTTTCCTTTATTAGTAGTTGTTGATGTCTATTGTTCTCGTTTTGTTGTCCTTGGATATTGTTCTTCTGTAGTTCAAGTAATTTTTCTTCTGTCTCCCTTAGTTGTCTAAAGATGTTTCCGGAGGTTTTCTTATTCCATTCTTTCGTGAGTCTTTTCAGCAGCTGTGTTTTTTTCATTACATTGAACATATAGGAGCCCTCATAGTTTGTTCTCCATGCTTGGGAGACAATGTTCGTGTAATCTTTCCTAGAAATCCACATTTTCTCAAACTTAAAAGGCCTAGCCTTTCTTCTGTCATTTGTTTGGAGTTGTATAGAAATTGGGCAATGGTCGGAGGTCGAGAAAGCATGGTTTCTTGTAGCAATACTTGGGTACCATTGAAGTACTTGATCTTGTATCAATGTTCTGTCTAACTTTTCATAAATATTATTTACATCCGTCTTGTTCTTTCTCCATGTGAAATCATTTCCTCATGAGGGGATATCCAGCAAATTGCATTGATCCTTGAAAGAAATCAATCTATCAAATCGGGAAGGGTGAGGAGGAATACCGCCCACCTTTTCACTAGAGCATTGAATCTCATTGAGATCACCCATCAAAATGATCGGTATCGTTTGGTTCTGAATGTAGGATGTCAAAGAAGGCCAGAAAGAGACCTTGTCTCTCTCATGAGGAGGGGCGTAAACAAAGCAAACAGCAAAAGTTATTCCTCTGTTTTTGTTTTCAATTTTTAATGTGATAAATCGTTCGTCTTTGTGCATGACAGTAATTGCATCATCAGTCATCTGGTAGTTTTTCCATAGCACACAGATCCCCCCGGTCCTACCGATCGCCGGAGAAAAACAGATAGAATCAAACCCGACTTTTTTCCAAATTGCATCAAGGGGCTCGACATCAGTTTTGGTTTCCAAAAGAGCTAGAATTTGGATATTTTTAATTTTGCAGAGGGTTTCAATGTCTGTCCATCTATTTCTTTTTCCAATTCCGCAACAATTCCACGCGCATATTTTCATCCTGAATACAATTTATAGTGTGTGGTCACAATTTCTGTTTTCTTGATCTCAATGCTTGTCAATTTAAGAATACTTTCTTTATGTGTGGCAGCAGGTTGGTGTTGGTGTTCAAACCTGTTTTGAATTTGTAATTTTGGGACACTTTCCTTTGCTCTATGATCCGCAATGCCAATTCTTTGCCATCTAAAACCACCCTTTTTCAGGGAGCATAGGTCGAAAGAAAGAGAGTCGAGCAAGGGGAGGGCAATACAACTAAAAGTTTCACAATCGTTTCTACCGGCTATGGTTTGTCTATATCTCGCTGGATTCAGGGGTTCAGAGTTAATGCACCTCAACAGAGAGTGCAAGATGATGGATCCACACTGAGGTAAATTTCTACAATCATTATTCCAGAAAAATTCCAACCAAGTTCTCATACAGCAACAGCAAGCAAGGCTGTCCCTTTTGTCATGAGTCAGGGTAGAAACAAGCATAAATAAGTACTTGTAGCATCTTCCATTGTTACAACACACAAACACAATATGTTCATAGTTCCATCTAAAATTTCTTGGATAGGGAGGCAACAAACTGACAGTCGCAAATTCATACGTAACCATTTCGATATTCATGGCTGCTACGTTATTGTCAATTGCTCTGGGTTCTTGTTGTTCATGTTGTTCATTTTCTTCAGCTGAAATCCCAACAGCCCCCAAGGGCTGGGCATATGTATTCAGATGCCGGATCTCCTTGTTCACTTTGTTCATTATTGGATTGGGTTCGTCGCCCCTTTTCCATGGGACCATTGCACTTTTTTGTGGCTTTCCCTAACAGTTGTCAAAGAGGCTACGACATCCCTGCTCGGTAGACAGATGGATAAGTCACTCCTAGAGAGAAATATGGCTTCAAACCAAACAACCTGCACAAGGAGATAAAAACCAAGGCAGCAGCAGATTCTGTTCCAGCAATATTTGGTCAAGTCAAAATTCATTTTCTTTATTATATTCAAGCTTTTGTTGATTTTGTCGTCCCTTAATTTATCAATAGCAATGGCATCAGTTACAAAGATTTCCAAACTTATCAAGATCAATTTCAGGGCTAATAAATGGATTATTTTCAAAGGCAAAGCAAAAGAAGCGAGAGAGAGAAATTAAGCACCTTTGTTTGAGTCGCAGGCAATGGACTTCAACGGAACCACCCGAGCAGCTCCTGGGAACGAGGATGCAATAATACTCATAAATCAAATTCTTTTCCACATTTTTTATTGGTTCATGTTGTGATTTTTCCTCCCAAAAGGTGCCTCGTTTGTGTGATTTGTAATCCTCCACACAGGGACTAATGTAGTCTAGTCGGCAATTGCAATGGTGTACCATGGGTTCTTTTTTTCGTTTTGGACTCGGTCTAGGTCTTGTTTATTCTTTCATCCATGTTTTCCAATTTTCCCTATCATACAGGGATATCCAAAACCAACCGCAAGAGTCAAGGTTCAAAACAAGAGGAGGATCGTACCTGGGTACGAGGCTCAAACATTCAAAGCACTCAAAACAGATCTCATCATTAGAGTCAGCATGGATCTCATATTTCCTAATGTTGCAGCAATCTCTTATGCTAGCTGACAATCTATCTAGCATTTCATTCATATCATTTTTCCTTGTTCCCTTCTTATTTACATAACCCAGTCCCAATATTTTAGAACGAGGTAAAGTACTCACAAGGTTAACATCATCATCGTTATTCTTTTTCATCGTTATTCTAAAGCTCTGTTCTTGTCAATTGGATCATCAGACATCAAACAGACATCAAATATGAGGTAACAGATAGGTTCAGAACAAGCATATGTCAGCTTCAAATTTGCTTGGAGGCTCATGGATGTGGTTTCAAGGTCATCAATTCCACTTGTCCTAACATGTTTAAGTCTAATTTCAGATGCACAATGAGTAATGGTGATGGCTTTATCAATTTGTTCAATTTTTTTATGGTTCAGGTCTCTAGAGGAATTCTTTTTGTAGCGAGTTTTGAGTATGGTATTCATAATGTTGATCTCCAAGACGATTATAAAATCAGAGGTCATATGGGTTTTGAGTAAGTATATACTAGCAAGAAAATAGAGCAACGTAGGAGACCTAGGCAATGGATTCAACTGGCAAAATATGGATTTCTTAAACTTAAGAATCAATATCATCTTCCACTTCAAACTAATTAATGGATTACTAATCCCTTTTTCATCAGACAAAACCCAACAAAGAAAGAGGCTGTTAGGGAGAAACCTGGGAAGAGGAAGCAGGAGAAGGAAGCAAGAGCGCCTCCGCCCCAAGTCGCGATGGGACGCCACCAGTAACACCCAAGGAGCCACCGGAGCAGAACACCACCGCCAACGCCACCAAGTCCCACACCACGGCCGCCACCACCAGAGGACACAACGATCCTCCCAACCACTTCGATTTTCCTTCTTCGATTCTTCACGACCGATCTCCGAATTCGCCTTCTTAGTTGTATTAGCGAGAACCAGCAAGTAGATCTGAAGGTATCCTTCTTTGATTCGCCCTTTTTTCCGAATATTTCGGATTTTTATAGTTGTGTTTGAAGGGTTTGGGCAAAGGTTTTTAGCTTTGTGTTTGGTTTGACATTTGATTTGAGATTGGGGTCTAGATCTACTTAATAGATCTTGATTTTTTGGTCTTGCAGTTCTTACTGCTTTCGATTTGGGCGGACTTAGGGATCGATTTTGAAGGCGGCGGTGGGGAGGCGGATTAGGGTTTCTGAGGTTGATTTGTGTGGCATCATCATCTTTGTGGTGGTTTCTGCGGGTGGGATTTGGCCGGTTTCTGGCAGTGTCCAGGCGGCTCCGCCTTGGGTTGGTTAGGGTTCCGGGGGCGGCAGAGGCGGCGGGTCTCGTTTCTCTCTTCGCTCTCATCCCGTGTAGAACTGTTTGTAAAGCTTTCATTGGTATAATTATCCATAAAAAAAATTGAAAAAAGTATACTCACCTAATTATCCCAAAAAAAAAACGTGAAAAAGATACATTCCTTGCGGAATGACGATCACGGTCCGGTCACGAACAAAAAGCATGTAGGTCAGAGATATAATGAACGTACATTTCATACAACTTAAACTTCTCTTTGCAATATTCATATTCATTCAACATAAATTCGGAGGAGTATGTTACAACCCGTACATCCGATCTGGCCTTTGCCATATACGGAGTATAGATTATATATAGTCACACGTACACACGCGTGTGCATAGCTGCCCAATACGGAGTACGGAGTATTTATTTATTTATTTCACATAGCAGAGAGGCAGGTATAATTAAAGGCGTACGGATGGATGGGTCATGTGTATATAGGAATATGGGATAACACCCGGCCAGTTGTGGTCCGTGTGGAAGAGTACGTATTTATTTATTTTCGCATGTAGGGTAGCTTCTTTGAGAAGCTATATGCGTACGTAGCAATTAAAGGAAACTAATTAAGCCTTAGCCTTTTCTTCCTCTTTCTTGCTGGGATTCTTGGAAGCGTTAGCCGTTAGCTGAACCGCTTGCATTCATGTTTGGCCCTCCACTCGAACCGCCCGGTTGGCCCGGTTTGGCAGCCACAGTTGAGCCCCATGATGGTTTAGCCGTCTTTGAAGCTGAGGAACTATTAGGCGGCTTTTTTAAATGCTTCTACATAATACCAACGTTAGCATAGGTACGATTTGTTTATTGTGTACTCTAAATACATATGGTAAAAATATTTTATAAGAAAAAAATCTAAAAAAATTGATAAACCTCATCATCTATTTTGAAATTGACTAAATTGAGTACACGTATGAGAAATATTTGCCAATTTGACTTCTTATCTTAAACCAGAAATCCAACCTATATATAAAACTTCCGAATCATAACCACTAAATTAATAAATGTACAATATGCTAATAATTCGGATATTCAATAGTTTTTTAGGAATACAAAAGTGTACAATATATTAATTTCTTTTCTTTAAAAAATTAACATGTTGGATAATTTTTTTTTAATATATAAATTATAAAAAATCAAACGACTTCTATTTGTTTTTTCCAAAAACTACTTAAATATTCATAAATAAATAAATATTCATTTTTTAGTAGTTTGAATTTTTTTCCGAAATATTCATAAATAAATAAATAATTACGTAAATATTCAACGTTTCAAAATAATTACAGAAATATTCATTTTTTGCAGGTGGAGCAGAAAAACGCGGAGCCAGACCGCGTTTTATGTATACAGCATGAGAGAGAATTGGCGCCCGGGAGAAAGTTTGAAATTTACAAAAGAAACGCGGTCCCAGACCGCGTTTCTCTTTTAAAATAAAAGAAAATAAGACAGAAATCTATCTGGCACTAGAAACGCGGTCCGAGACCGCGTTTCTTGTGTTGGATGGGGACCCACTCGTCAGCTGGTGCTGACGGGGATGGGACAAATAGAGAAACGCGGTCTGGGACCGCGTTTCTCTTTTCAGTAAAAAAAAAAAAACCTGGTCAAAGGTTCTTTTAGGGCAATTGCGAATAAAACACGGGGCTAAACCGCGTTTTTCTGGTCCATAGCTCTCTGCTACGATTCCCCCTACTAGGTTAGGGGAATCTGGCATAAAAGCACGAAGGCAGTCCGCGTTTTTGGTATATACATGGCACACCCGGAACTTCCTCCCTTTCTATTCTTCATCTCTTCCTCTTTGCTCTTGCTTCTTTCGCATGAAACTCTCAAAATAGTGCCGGTTGAAGATTTCATTAAGGTTAGGTAATACTTTCACCTTGTTGTTTGAAGATTTCATTAAGGTTAGTTTCACTCTCTTATTAGACTTATTTTTCGATCTTAATTGAATGATTAATATGTTTGAAATCTTTAATATCTAGTCTCTCATGCTTGTGCTTTGGAGTGATTATGTGTTTTGATTCCTTAAAAAAATCGCAGGATTATGTAGTTATTATTGCGAGTATGATGTGTTTTGAATCTTTATAGTAAGTAAGATATAAGATTATATGCTAAAGATTATAATGATTTTATGGTTGTTGGAGGATTATATTGATTTATATGAACTTGTCATTATTATTATGAATAAGTTGTTGAACTTGTAGGATTTTGAAGTTAATATTTGTTGATTAACTAACTTATTGTTAATAAAAATATAGGATGAATGAGCATAGCAACATACCTCAACAAAGGTTTGAACAACTGAGTGAGATCTATGTGGATGGTCTTGGTGTTGATCATGAAGATGACTTGGATAATTTTGAAGAGGACGATGATGCTACTAGGGAGGTTGCGATTAGGGGAGAGGCCTCTAATCCGAACTGGAATATAGTTGAAGTTGATCCATTGACAGCAACTCCATGGCCAGGGTTAAATTTACACGTCCCATTAGATGACGGAAGACAGTTTTTTCGGGGACAGATGTTCAACTCGCTGGAGGAGCTGAAATGTGATTTGACCGAGTATTCTGTGCGTATGAGTAAGCCATACAGGACGAAGAAGGCGAGTCCAGAATGGTACACAGTTGTTTGTGACAGGAAGGACAGTTGTGGATGCACATGGCGACTATCTGCTCGTCGTGTTGATCGAACTGTTGATATGTGGATGGTCGTCAAATATAGTGGACCTCATGCATCCAATTGTGTTGGAGAGGTTTTGCAGTTGGATAATCGTAACGTCACATCCAGTTTCATTAGAGGTGAGATTCTTCGATTTCTTCGCGGGGATCAAGACACGAAACCAAGTACTATTCTCTCGCATCTGACTACAAGGTATGGGATTTCTGTCTCATACATGAAAGCCTGGAGGGCAAAGCAGAAAGCTATTGCAGAGATCTATGGTGATTGGGAGGAGTCGTACACGGAGTTGCCAAGGTTCATGGCTGCGCTACAAGCTACAAACCCGGGAACAGTGGTTGAATGGTGCCATCTGGATTCCCCAAATCCACATGAGACGATATTTGGTCGTGTATTCTGGGCTTTTGCACCATCCATTGCTGGGTTTGCACACTGTCGTCCTTTGATATCGATCGATGGCACCCATCTGTATGGAAAGTACAAGCATGTTGTGTTAATTGCAATGGGAATGGATGCAGATGATCAGATTTTCCCTCTGGCATTTGCCATCGTGGAGAGTGAAAATGGAGATAGCTGGGCTTGGTTCATGGATTGTATAGGGAGACGCGTCACTCAAAGACTCGGAATATGTGTTATTTCAGACAGACATGCAGGCATCCTGAAGACCATGGAGGAGCTGCCTAGATGGAGGGCGCCGAGTTCACATCATCGAATATGCATTCGACACTTGAAGTCAAATGTGAACTCCATGTTCCACGATCAGAAGGTGAAAGAAATGGTTGGCTCGACTGCTTACCAGCTCACCACAAGCGGGTTCGAGAAGGGATGTCACGCCCTCCAGGAGATGAACCCTGAGGCTTGGGAGTACTTAGCTGCGATTGAGCCAGAGAAGTGGGCCATCTCCAAGGATGGGGGGGCGAGGTATGGTGTGATGACAACAAACTTATCTGAGGTTTTTAATGGTGTTCTGAAGGGTGGGAGGAGTCTTCCAATAACAGCTCTTGTTCGACAGACCTTTTATAAGGTGAACAGTTACTTCGTGCAGAGAAGAGGGGAAGCTGGCGCTCGCATCTCGGGCGGTTTCCCACTGACGAAGTCAACCGATGGCAAGATAGCAATAATGGTGGAAGCTGGAAAAAATGCACACGTCATATCATATGATTTGTAGAACGGAATATTTGAGGTGATTTTGAATCCGCGGGGGTCACAAGGTAGGAGAAGTGGGCGGTCGTACACAGTGAACTTACATCGCTGGGGGGACCACCTGCACATCCCCAAACTGGCGGCAAACACGCTCTGGGTGGTGCTCCTCTACAATCTCGAAGCATATGAGAGGTGTGGTAGATTGCCATATATTCTCACCTTCCTTACAAATGGGTGCAAGGTGAGCTAGCACGTCGCTGGAGTAGGGTTCCCACACAAACTGGAGTGGAAAGTAATGCATTTCACTTTCCTTAAGATTGTTGGTCATTCTAACATAAACGATGATGGAATGTAATCAAGAAACTGACTAACCTGATCAGAAGTTTGGCGATCGAATGCATCGCGGTAGTACATCAACGTCTTTGTGGTAGTTCTGTAGGAGTATGAGCAATTAAGCCATCTCATAGCTAAAGAATCCTCCCCATCTACAAATCGGGAGCTAAATGGAGGAGCTTCGGTAGCATAGCATGTCTTCTTCCTAGCTTCTCGTCTCCTCGCCCTTCGAACTGCATTTTGGTCGTCACCTTCACCGAGGGGGACAATGCAGTGTGGTCGTCCAATGGGTATGCGCTCCCATGCCCACAGCTGGTGTCATTGTGAAGTTAATAATGTAACCAGTTAGATAATTAGAAAAAGCATACAATGAAGCGGTTTTCATACCTGCAATAAGATGACGGGACCAACGATCTCAACTTTCTCTCGTTCTGAAGCTCTACAAAGTTGTCGATAGAGGAAGGCCAATGTTGCACTGCCCCAGCTGTACTGGCTAGCAACCTCCAAATCCATTAGCAGTGGGAGGTACAGTAATTGCACCTGACCGCCACTGTTATCAGCGAACAGGACACCTCCCAATAGCAGTAGAATGTACGCCCTAGCCTGGCACTGCACTGCATGTTCCGCCGCATCTTCTAGTAAGGGCACTAATAGTAGTTGTCGAAGCCAAGCCACCTTCACAGACGAACCCCTTATCTGATTTGGAGGGGGTCTTTGCCCGAGCAATGTTTCAGCGAGAGTTGGCCAATCGTAGCATGCAGATCCAGTAACTGCCAGACCATCAACACGTAACCCCAATATAACTGAAACATCTTGGAGCGTGATAGTGGCCTCCCCAACATTGAAGTGGAAGGTGTGGGTCTCAGGTCTCCATCTTTCTATGAGCGTCGTTATTAGCTCGTTGTCTAACTCAAACTGGGAACCAAGCTTGTATATGCATTCGAATCCCGTCGACTTTATGTACTGCATGACTCTATGGTCTGGAACTAGATCTCGCCCAAACTTACGCAAGTGCAGTCTATATTGGATCACACCATTCGTCTACAAATATTAAACTCACAAGCATAAACATCTGATCTATTTGTAACGTTTCATGTAATTGTATACGTCATGAAAACAATACTCACATATTCCTCCCGATTCCACACATCAGTTGACCTATGAAGATGTTGTCTATGGAGAACCTCATTCACCAGCGGGCCGGGATTCACTTGCATTTCCATTTTCACCTCCCTAAACAAAGAACTTAATTTGTTCAAAATCACAAATAAATTACATACTGAATCTAATTTTTTATCATGCATTTAAAAATTATTTAACCTACACTCACTTAACAATCAAATTCGATTATTTACATCGTTTTCTCCTCTATATATATTTAACTTAATGAAATTCTACTATTTTATAAAACAAATTCTTATATAGAATCTATTATTATACAATTATTTTATTATGTTCTCAATCAAAACTTCCTAATCTTTCCCATATTCATACAATCTAATTATTTCATGTCACTTCAAATATACTCCCTTTTTATTTCATCCCACATAACATATAACTCATATTCCTACAATGTAATTGTTTCAACATGCAATTATCCCACAATTTCGGATCTACAACTATTATAAGATTTCGGATCTATAATAATCGCTAATTAAGCAATATCCAGAAACATTCAACTATCAACCCATTTTTTAACCCCTACATCTCATCTCCTAATCCATTTTTCTTCAAACCAAAAACAAATTAATCAAGAAATCACACTAAACTCGAATTATTATCACAACCACACAACTATATATCACACAATCTAAATAAAGAACAACCCTTAACATCTCATACCTCCTAATCGTTCAACACAAAACCGGAAAAAAAAAACAAAAAATAAAAAACAAAAACTAACCTCGAATCTGCGATACAAGAGGGAGGGGATGCGAGGGACGAGAGGTGGTCGCTGGCGAGAGGGACGAGAAGCTCTGATGAAGCAGGCGGACGAACAGGGAAGAAGAAGAAGAAGAGGAGAGGCGGTTTTTTTTAGGGTTATTAAACAAAAACGCGGAGCCACACCGCGTTTTCCGTATAAATATTCAACAACCACAATCAATGCCCCTTTGACCATTTTTCTTTTCTGTGCCGAATAGAGAAACGCGGTCTGGGTCCGCGTTTCTCTAGTAAGTCCCATCCTCGTCAGCAACAACTGACCAGTGGGTCCCAGGTCAAGACTAAAAACGCGGTCCCAGACCGCGTTTTTAGTGCCAGGTAGGCAACTGTATTTTATTCTCGATTTTTCATTTTTTTTGAACCTAGAAACGCGGTCTGATACCGCGTTTCTATTGTAAAGTTCAAACCCCCGTCCAGGCGCCAATTCTCTCTCCTGTTTTGTGAATAAAATGCGGTCTGGGGCCGCGTTTTTCTGCTCCACCTGCAAAAAATGAATATTTCTGTAATTATTTTGAAACGTTGAATATTTACGTAATTATTTATTTATTTATGAATATTTCGGAAAAAAATTCTAATTACGTATTAATGTAACAGCAGGGAACCCGTAATAAAGGAAGAGACACATGGTTTGAGTACCGAAGGTCCGAAACCGACGGAGGGAGTGCATGGAATATATAATTACCTCCACAAGTGCGCAGCACCTGCAGTACGTTATACAATTAATTAATGGAATTAATTAATCGAGATAACGTTATTTTAATTACATGAAACCCCACATAAATCATATATAAGGAAAATTATATTAATAAAAAAATATAATTTAAAATAATACGGAGCATCAACTATCAGATACAAAAAAAAATATATCAATAAATTTTTTTTAGAATAATAGTACAAGTTATCAACTTATAAACAATAAATAAGATACTTTAGAATAACAAAATATGTGAATTTGATTTTAAATAATAAAAAAATTTGAAAATGAATTAGGGTACGTAAGATTCAATTTTTTTATTTATCAAAATTACAAAAATAATTCATAATTAGTCATATACATTACACAAATCCACTCTTTATATTTTAAATAGTCAAACCCACTATTTATTTGTCCAACTTTAATTTGTGAAATATTACTACAATTCAACCCTAATTTTTAAAATTATATGAATTCTAGGCTATGATTTTTTAAAAAAATATTTTTGGTAAATTATGGATAAAGTGAGTGTAATTTTATGTAATTTCAAAATAAAAAGTGAATTATTTTTGTAAAGTTGAACAAATAAATATTTTCTTTTGGTTTTTTTTTTTTACAGTAGGCAAGAAGTAGATCGACAAAGCGATCTTGAAGCCATCCACTGATGGCTTGGAAGACCCAACGCAGAGGGTCGCCAGTCAAAAAAAGAAAAAATTATCTAAGATTACAATTACAGAGATTTAAAATTAAAAAGGTCGACTCTAATTTCTTCGGATCTAAAATGGCGGCTTAGCCGGCTTGCATGCAAGCCGATGGAGCAGTAGACATGACATTGTTGGCTTATAAATAAGTGACTTTGCTAATCAAGCATGTTGCATGTGATGGCTCGGGGTTGACAGTGACGGTTGTGGTTCTGGTTCCGGATGCAGTGCCCTATGAAACACTTGGAGGGACGGACGGGAGCGTCTTGCCTTTGTCATCGCTGACGGCAAGGACGTGGATGGTCAAATTGGTTCAAAAAACCTGGTTTTCAACTATTTTTTTGTTTCATTGGTTAGGTTGGTATAAAGATTTTCTGGAGATTGGTTAGATATCTGCTTGGTTGGATATGTTTCTGGGGTGGGTTTCACTTTTTTTTGGGGGGATAGATCACTATTGGAATTGAAAAGAATAGATAGAAACAGTTGTGAGATATATCAAGGAGTCGACGGGAGGATTGGGGTGGATAGAGAGGGCAACGATGGAGAGGGAGTTGATGAAGAGGTCTCCGACTGAAGTGGAGCTTCGGGCAGCCGGGAGAACGGTTGCAAATACGGCGCCACAGGCCGAGGCCCATCCCGGCGGAAGTAGGCGAAGCCGACGACGAAGTCGGTGAGGGAGGAGATAAGGATGGGTGCACCGGGAGACGAGGAAATTGCGGCAGGAGAGCGAGATCGACTCGCCGGAGCCGCAGGTACCCCAAAATGGGCAGAGCTGTGAAGTGTGACCGGTCAGGGAGCCATGCGGCGGGGAGAGTGCATTTAGGGCGTGGATCAGGGCGGTGGGGAGCCAGGCCGGCTGTGCCGCCGGAGGAGGTCATGGGGGAAGCCGACTGATGAAGGTAGAAGGCCATGGAGGATAGAAGCAGGGTGGCGGTTGTTGCAGAAGGGTTTATTTTTAGGGTTGGGTTTTAGGGTTTTTTGAGGAGGATGATACACGTGTATCTTTTTTCCATGTGTAAAATTTTGTAAAATTTATCCACTATTTTTAAAATTATAAAAATTAACCCTAAAATTTTTCTTTAAAACTCTATTATACACATATTATAAAGAATAAACCCTAAAAATTTCAATAACCACTAATGATACCCTAAATTTTAAATGGTGAACCCCAGAAAAAAAATTTTTTTTTTTAAAAAAATGATGTATACATACACCAAGTGTGTGTAGCCTTTTTCCTTTTTTGAAGAGAGCGTTTTTGCCAGATAAATATTTTCTTTTGGTGTATTTAGAAATAAAAGGGATGGATTTGTACAAAGCATGACTATTTATTAATTTTTGTTTATAATTTTGATAAATAAACTTTTGTTTTGATTCTTTCCCTAATTCAAATTTAAAAGTTTACATTATTTTAAGTCGGGTAATTCATAGTTTGTATTGTTTGTGATTGATTTTAAAGTTTATACGTAGTAGTATTATTATACACTTACTGGATAAAGTTGTTGTAGTCGATGATCCCACCAGAAGTTTGAAACAAAGACATGAGCGAATCCAGATGCTTGGAAACTTCGAAGTCCATCTTGTTGAGCGCCGCTCGCAAACCCTCCCGGTTCATCGAATTCTTGAAATTGGCCTGTACAGTTAATTAATTAGCTGCATCGATCAATAATAGCAAATCCAATCCATAGTAATTGGATAATTGAACTCAATGAACTTGGTATATGATGTATGCCAATAATATAATTTATCAATTGGAAAATGCCAATAAATTAATAATTAATAATTAAATAGTGGAATTTTCGACTTTTTCTAGCTCGATCGATGTGTGTATATGTTTTATTAGCAGTCTACACGCCGGAACTTATTTTTAACCTAATTAATTAACACGGACTAGTAAGAAATTAATAATTTAAAAAAATAGATTTAAACCTTCCAGTTGGGGAGAATATGGACATCGAGGTGGTTGTTGGCGGCTTCAATGGGGAACATTTCTACGAGGAGGAGGGCGGTGGACGGCAGCAGCTCGTTCGACGATGCTGTTCGCAGCTTATTCACTCCTTTGATGATATTGTCGAGGTCCTCGAGGGGGTCAGCTACTGCAGTGTTACCGGTACTATCAGAAGCAATCCATCTGTGGGTGTTCGCCGGCCCAGTTTTCTGGAAACCAGCCATTGCTGCTCGCCCGATCAGTAGATCGATCTCGAGAGAGCTTATTTGAGTATTGGCCTGGATCGAGATTAATTACGTTATCCCACTTAATTAAATGGGCTGTTGATAGGGGATGGGAGGATCAGTGCCGAAGGAATTTGGCTTTTATATTATTCTACTTACATAACTCGGCTTCACTTTTCGGTAATTTTACGGGATTTTGCCATCCTGATGGGATACTAATAATGCCCCCCTTTATTTAGATGTTAGTCATTAGTTATTACTCCGTATTATTTTAGTTTACTTCTTAGGTTTTGAGGACAATGAAGACGAGTAATGTTAGAAATTGGAATATATGGAGTTATTTGGCAATTAAGTTCAATTATAAGGCTGAAGGTGTAATATAGTTAAGAGAAAGATGCACAAATAATTTTCATGACACCAATTCATTTGTTTCCTGGCAATTGTTACTTTTCTATTACTCCGTAAAACACAGTAGGTCATCCGACGTGGGGGTACGCACGCCAAGCGCACACGCGCCAACCAAGCCGAGCATTGGATTCCGAAATTATATTCTCCACACACACCCCTCAAGTGTAACTGCCTGACCACGCATTATTTGTCAGTTGCATTGACGAATCAATGCATTAAGATCGGCTAGCCAATTAGACAAGGAACCCAAACCACACCGCATCCAGCCGAACCTCGGCTCTGATACCATATTAAATCACGGTGGGTCATCCGACGTGGGGGGGCCACGCACGCCAAACGCACACGCGCCAACCAAGCCGAGCACACAAGCCGAGTGGGGTTCCATCCTAAAACCAATTGGTGTTAGGTGGGGTAGCCCACCGACTTATATACAAGGCTTGGATTCTTTTTCTAACCAACGTGGGACACTCCCACAAATCATATTCTCCACATTTTCTGATAACACTAGTCCATTTTCCCCTATCGCCCACCCTTATCTTCCACATCTATTGTTTTCAAACAAACCCCTCATTAGTTTCCAATATAGAAGCCTCCCTCCAAAATTACCTTGTCTTCCATTTCATACACCCTCACCGCCTTGACTAGCACCCTCTCTACCCCTCTCACTGGCCCTGCCTGTCACCATTTGCATCGCTACATGACAATATCCACGTCTGCTCCTGCTAGGCATAAATTTGGCCTAGCCGTCCTCTTTCTTAAAGTCGGAGTGACGGCTCTCTCTTTCTCCATTCAATTGCG
Organism: Persicaria tinctoria; assembly: GCA_037127255.1. Taxonomy (NCBI): domain Eukaryota; kingdom Viridiplantae; phylum Streptophyta; class Magnoliopsida; order Caryophyllales; family Polygonaceae; genus Persicaria; species Persicaria tinctoria. The sequence goes on from JBANSL010000011.1 coordinate 71,407,632, forward strand.
GAATATGGTCTATTTTGGTTCACATTCTCGCAATCCCACTACATTACAGATCATTAGACATCTCTAGTTGAAGAATTTCAAGCCAGGATCACACAACTCTCTACTTTTGGATAAAAAACACAACCAACATGCATGAACTCAAGAATTGGGGTAAAGGTTTTCATAGACCATTGGTGGGGGAGGATGGAACTGTTGTAGATGAAGCGCTGTCGGATTGTGAAGTGGTTGTGCAATCGGTTTTCCTATTCTCTCTCAATTGATCTTCAAAATGAAACCCTCTCTTCACTTGTTTCTTTCCCCCTTTATGTCGTTTTCCTTTTAATTCCCTAAAACACCTTTGCAATAAATAATCCCCCTTATAAGCTCTACATATCTTCTGCCTCAAAATCCCGCCCTACGACCTCGTCTCACAAAAATATTTCACCCTTAAATTAATATTAAAAAAAAAACAATTAGCATCTACATGATTATTATAAATTATAATCTATTTTGAAAAAAATCTATAAAATCCACTTACAAAAATTATAAAAAATTATATAGTAAAATAACATCTTTTTATAACTTTTAAAAATCTCTCTATCTCTATTTAATTATTATAATTTTTATAAAGTGATTTTTTTAGAGTTTTTTTTTCCAAATATGTTATAATAATCATGTAGATGCTAAATATATTTTTAAAATTTTTTAATATTAATTTAAGGGTGAAATATTTTTGTGAGAGGGGGTTGTGGGGCAGGGTTTTGGAGCAGAAGATACAATAACCCCCTTCTTTGGAGGTTGATAAGATGGTTTTAATGAGCCAACTGGACCCTTCCTCTCAGCCAAAATTTTCAATCGACAGTGGCATGCCCTTATCGATCCCTTTTTATCCGACACAAACCTTGCAAATATTGAATGGAGAGTCTGTGAGAATATGCCATTTCATTTCATTATGCATTTGTCTTATTTCTTTCCCTTCCTCAAATGTTTAGCTCTTTCTTGTAAATAAGGCAATAGGAGCATATGCAGGTCACGTGCCATCTGTCCCTATATAAGGAACAATCTGTCATTTCAGGGTTTTTTGAGACATTTTAGGGATCTGCATTGATGGTACTTTCTCTCGGTCGCCATGGCCTCTTTTGGTCATCTCTATTTTAATTTCCCTTCATTTATATTGCATTCTACACATTTATGCTTGAGCTACACTTGATTGATCAAAGTATAATCCACCATTGATGCTTCAAATTACCTATCTGAGCATGTTTTGAGCTCGGTTTACTGGGTTTCAACATGGTAGCACTGTGGGTTTTCTGATCAACAAACTCGTTTATGTGCTTGTTTCATTTATGTTTATCATCTATTCTGTGTTGGTGAGTAAGAAATCATATTTTATGGAACCGGAAATCAAGGATCAAATGGTCGGAACCAAGATTGTGAGGGACCAGTAATGGAAATAAGGGAGACCCTCTTTACTTATCTAACAATGATCATCCGGGACCTCAGCTGGTGGCAATCCCGTTTGATGGCACCAACTACATGATAGGGAGTCGGGGAGTTATGATGGCACTCGGAGCTAAGTGCAAGCTGTGTTTTATAAATGGTCTTTGTGCAAGGCCAGAACAACAATATGCTAATCTTGAAAGATGGTTTAGAGCCAACTATATGGTTAGGTGTTGGTTGCTTAACTCTATGAGAAAAAATGTAGCTGAGGGGTTCATGTTTGTGGACTCGGCTAAGAGTTTGTGGGATGAAATCATTGAAAGATTTGGGCAAACTAATGCTCCCCTGATTTTCTAAATCAAGAAGAAGCACTAGTACAAATACACCCTTCCACGACAAAGAATACAAAACATGGCGTTTTTAAACGCCATGCCCAAACGCCGTCAAAGCCGATGCCGTGCTTTTGTCCACTAATTTATGGCGTTTGCTAAACGCCATAGAAAATGCAATCCATGGCATTTAAAAAACGCCATGGATATTGTTTTTTTTTCAAGTGCACATTCGATGGCGTTTAAAAAACGCCATGGATTTTTTTTAAGTGCTTAGCGCCTCCACATCAATTACATTACATCAACAATTACATTACATCAATAACATCTTTTCAAAGCACAATTACTTATACTAAAGCATATACAAAACTGGAAAAAAGGTTCTAAAATTAGCCACATGTGCTTGTGAATTGTGACAACTCGAAGGCAAGCCGATCAGCTTCAACTCCTTCTCTTGTTCATACACCAGTAACATAATCACAAGACTACATGGATAATTTTAATGAAAAATTACAGAAGCCACACCACAAAGGGAAAAGGAACGATTCACTCTACAAGTGCTATATTTTTTTAATCCAAGTCTCATAGAGTTTAATAACTTATAAATAAATCTTCTTGCGAATGAACTAAATCAAGTAGAAAGCACTTGACCAAATGTAGAAAACACAAAGTACAACATTTTTTTTCATCTATACTGAATTTTTGTTATTTTAGTTTTATAGTTACAAGGTTTATATATGGAGATTTTCTCATCTTTCCTGAATTGTCAAACAACATGCCACATTATAAGAGTTGAAAGATAAGAGAAAGCATACCCCGGGATACAATTTTCTCACTTGTGCAGCCACATTCATCATCAAGCTCCTGGTACCATTATACATGAAGTATAAGTTGATATGAGAAGTAAATAGAGCTCCCTCCACCGCAAAAATTGGACAGAAAAAATATTCATGAGAAAGTGAAGGGCAATCAGAATAATTCATCAATAAATATGTCCAAGAGATCACTAATCTTGTCTTCTAGTGCAGGATGTAAGTTAGAAAGTTACCAAACCTCAAGCGTAGTGGAATGCTAAAATAAGATTCATGCCCATTTTTATTGTTCCTTTCTATCCTCTTATTATGCTCCTACCTTCACACTCTAATCTGTTTTCTTTCCTTCGGGGAAAAAATGCCCTTCTAGTATCCGACTATCCGTGTTTCATCCAAACTAAAATCAATTTATTTATCACAGCATTTTAATCAAAATTCTTTTGTTTGTTTCACATACAACAGATTTATATAGGCTATTGACATCAATGTCAAACTTCTACACATACCTATTTTACCTTCACGTGAAATTTACAGCTGCATCCTCCCACCAAGGCATTAGACAATGCAAGTGACCAACCTGAAAAAGAATTAAAATAGCACATTAGATTTCAGAAATACATACATGCTAAATTTGCACCAAGTCTCTTATCTAGTAGCATCAATTATTGTAGGACCTTGATGTAAACTCAACTCGTTAAACAATTTTCTCTTCATCATATAAACTTGAATTTGAATGTATGATATTCAGACAAGGCACGATGAGTCTAAGAAGGATCATCCTCTTTGATGCGATGAAAATAGATAAAATCAGCATCACTAAAAGAAGTAAAAAAACACTAAATTGGATAGGCACTTAGACCAATTTGATATGCAGGAATTAACTTGTTCATCCTAGCTGATAAATGTATTATTTTACCATTGTGCTCAAACGGATATCGACATCAAAGTAATATCTTCGGTATATCAAAAGTCTAAATGCATTACCTGCACGCCAAAGAGCGGACTCATTATACACTAAAACATTAAGCAATAACATTTATCACATGAACTCACCGGTTCCGTTAACTAGCATTCATATGCATATAAGCATATTAATTTTTATTATTGCCATAAGACCTTCTCGGTCAAATCAAATCATGACAGAAGAAATATGAACTCAAAGAAGTTTCCAACATATGAAACAATACGAAAGACATCGTGGTAGAACAACAAAAACAATCCCCCACCAGCATCAAATCAAACCAAATCAAGCCATAGATCTAAGGATATACCTAATCTCAATCGGATCAACACATAGCCTTCAAGGCAACTCCTGATAGTGACTTATGAGTTACGACGGGCAAAGACTGGCGATTCAAACTCGTGAAGCTTCGATTCCATGTTTTCCACTTTGATCTCAGAAAACACACTAGAAGCCAAAGAAACAAACATGAATAGCTTTTTTATATATATTCCTAGAGGTTACTTGCAGTAGTTGAAAGGGAATAGAGAGTGAAAAGTGAGAGAGTAGTAGTAGAGAAGGAAGGTACCGGATATGCCAGGAATAATAACGGGGGCCTTCAGCGGCCACACAAGCGCAAATCGGAAGGGGCTACCATGATTTTTCTAGTAAATGAAATGGAAGATTTCAGGAACTGAAGATTTCCAACTGATTTTCCTAATATATAAATGAAACCCTAAATAGATTTCCAATTTCAAGAACCCTCATTTGAAAAAGTTGAAGAGCCATCATTTGAAGGTTATAAGCATCAAATTCCATCATTTCAAGGTTATAATTAGCAAACCGAAGATTGTGATTTACCTTAAACCTTGCAAACGAGAGCGATTGCCAGGGAAGATTGGAATCCAACATCCCTCTTCACTACTATTCTATTCCCACTAGATTTGGTGAGGGTGATTCGTGTGAGAGAAAACAAGAGCGATAACCAGGGAGGATAGAGGAGGCATCGACATAAGGTTGGGGCGGTGCCGGCGAGAGCGTCAACAATGGGCTGGAACGGAGTGCTTCTCTGGTTCAATCGTAGGTTTGGGGGAAGGAACTGGGAGAAGAGAGAGAAGATGAGAGAAGAGGTAGTAGAGAAAATGAATTAGGTTATACCGAGTAGCTTTTTTATTTTGTTTTGCCGCTGGCCCAAAATTTCAAACCGGAAAATTGCCCCTAATTCTACGGCGTTTTAAAAACGCCATAGTTTAGTTCACAAATTTTATTTTAATAGCATGACGTTTTAAAAACGTCATAAATTTAACGACGTTTATAAAACGCCATAAATAAATTATGTGGTATAAATTTGTGATGTTTTTGCATTTAAACGCCATAAAAAATATTTTTAACGGCATTTTATGAAAAAAGTCATCTTTTAAATGCCATAAATGACCATATATGTAGTAGTGAAGTTAGGGAATGTCACACAGGGTAATATGAGTCTAGTTGAGGTTTATAATACCTTGAAGAGGTATTGGGATGAGTTATAAGTCCTAGAGGGGATTCTGGAATGCACTTGTGGTGTTATAGCTCAGTGCACCTATGGTCTAAAGAAAAGATTCAATGATATTTAGTTAAGGAACAAATTGATGCCACTCTTGATGAGTTTAAATGATACATATGATGCAGCAAATAACTATATCTTAGGAACAGATCCTCTACCAACTGTTAACAAGGTTTACTACATATTGCAACAAGTGAAGAGGGGCAAAGATCCTACCGTTGGTGTTCAATCCGGGAATACTTATACTAGTGCTTTTGCTACCAATAGGGGGAATCAAAAATATCAGTTTAACAACAGTTCTAGTAGTGGCAACCAACAATTTAAGAAGGACTGGAAGAAACTGAAATATGAGAAAAAAATATTCTCATTGCAGTCAGAAAGGGCACATTGTTGAACAGTGCTTCAAGCTTCATGGGGTTCCTAATTGGTACAAGGCATTAAAGAATAAAGAGAAAGGTAATGGTTCAATGAAGGGAGCAGCAAATTCAATGAGTTTAGGACTGCAAGATAATTCTATTGAAGAGTCATACCAATACAGGGACTCGAGTGATGCTCAACCTGACCTTGCCATGGTCAATGCAGTATTCCAGAAGATAATGAAGAAGATGAAGGGAAAGAGCACATAGAATGAATTTGCCAATTTTGCAGGTAAAGTTTATATCTCTACTTTCAATTTTGCTTCTGCAAATAGTGATGTTGAATGGATAGTAGACACAGGTGCAAGTGATCATATGATTGCTGATGCACATTTCTTGTGTAAGGGAGCCCATTTAGACAAACCTGTGTTGATAGGATTACCTGATGAAGTAGTTCAAACAGTTACAAAAATGAGAATGATGCAACTTACAAACAATGTCACTTTGAATGATGTGTTGATTGTTCTTGGATTCAAGAATAACCTCTTCTCTATAGGCAAGTTATTAGATGATAATGAGTTGATAGCTTTATTCACTAGAACCCATTGTTTTCTTCGTGAGGAGCAGAAGAATGAGCTGCAGCAGTTTAATATAGACAATGATTTTGGGTTGATTACTAGCAGATGTAATAAAGTGAATGCTGGTTTGGAGTTGAGTCATGCCAGGCTTGGTCATACCTCAATTTCCAAACTAAAGCGCATGCATCAGTTTGATTTTTGTTCCTTGAATGATTTCCATTGTGAAACTTGTTCTATGTTTAAGATCCATAAATTACCTTTTGAAAGAAATTTTACTGCTGCAAGTAATGCTTTTGATCTTATGCATATGGATCTTTGGGGTCGTTACAGAGCTCCAACCTTTAATGGTTGTCATTATTTCTTAACTGTCCTAGATGATCATACAAACTTGCCCGGACATTTCTGTTGAGAGATAAAATGTAGGTCTTCGGGACTATTTGTGATTTTGTAGCTTATGTGAAGATTCAATTTGACAGATCTGTTAAGTGCCTAAGGACAGACAATGGTACATAATTTGTACAGAAAAAATGTGTTGAGTTCTTGGCTTTAGAAGGAATATTGCATCAGAAAAATGTGTCTTAGACGCCTCAACAAAATGGGAGAGTTGAGAGGAAGCATAGGCACCTGATTGAAACAGCAAGAGCTCTCAGATTTCATGCTAATTTGCCCATTAAGTTCTGGGGAGAATGTGTGTTATTTGCAACTCACATTATTAATAAGCTACCTGTAACCAGTTTAGAATGGAAAACTCCTTATGAAATGTTGTTCAAGAAGGTCCCTGATTATAATGAGTTGAGAGCAGTGGGATGCTTGTGTTATGCTCTAATTAATCATCATCATAGAGATAAGATGGAGGCTAGAGGTAGAAAATGCATCTTCCTTGGGTATTCTCATGGCCAGAAGGCATATAAGCTATGAGATTTGGAGAATAAATCCATCCTTATTAGCAAAGATGCAGTGTTTCAAACTACAAACACATTGGTTAATCCATCTCCAGATTATGATGAACTCCACAAAATATTCACCCCTACCCTTCCTCAAACTAGAAAACCATTCCTGACATTGCCCCAAACACATATGAGTCATTATCTAGTTCAACTCTTGCTCATTCTTCTTCACCAAATATTCATGATTTGGTTGAGTTTCCACCTCTTAGGAGGTCTACCAGGCAAACTGCGATTCCCAGAAGGCTGAAGGATTATGTCAATCCCACACTTAGAAGAAACACTTCTATGTCAAATTCATTTCTAGCAGAATGTATGAATTTTGACCACAATGCAGATCATTCCTTCACTAGATCCTTTGCCTACATGGCTTTAGTAAAAGAACCTTACCTATATTCCCAAGCCATTCAAGGTCCCAAATGGATTGATGCAATGGAAGTAGAACTGAAGGCTCTTGAACAAAACCAAACTTGGGAGCTTATAGAGTTGCAACAAGGAAAGAAGGCTATTGGAAGCAAGTGGGTGTACAAGATAAAATACAAACATGATGGTTCTATAGAGAGATTCAAGGCAAGGTTGGTAGCTAAATGCTACAATCAGATCAAAGGGAAAGACTATAAGCATACCTTCTCTCCAGTAGCAAAGTTTCCCACTGTCAGAATTCTATTGGCTTTAGCCACTCTGAAAAACTAGCCTCTTCACCCGTTGGATGTGAATAATGCATTTTTTCATGGGTTCCTAGAAGAGGAGGTATATATGCAACCACCAGAGGGGTATGAAGTACCTAAATCAGGGATGGTTTACAAATTAAAAGGTCCATTTATGGGCTCAAACAAGCATCAAGGCAATGGAATGTGGAGCTCTGAAAATTCTTAACTGGAATTGGCTATAAGCAATCAGTGAAGGATTATTCTCTCTTTGTCAAAAAGGACATCAGTTGGCATAGTTGTGGCCTTGGTCTATGTTGATGATCTCATGATCACAGGAGATGATGAAGAAGAAATTGTTGCTCTCAAAACTGCCTTGCATATGGCATTAACCATCAAATATGTTGGCATATCAAGATACTTTCTGGGATTAGAAATCCAAAGAACATCCAAAGGAACTCATTTGCATCAAAGGAAGTATGTCATGGACATTGTGGATGATTGCAACATGACTGATTGTAGAGCAACTAAATTCCCATTACCAACTGGCTTCCAGTTATCTACTGATTCATAGGTCATCATGGAGGATTCGGAAAAATATAGAAGATTGCTTGGTAGATTGCTATTCTTGAATCTTCCCGACCTGATATGTCTTATGTAGTACAACACCTTAGTCAGTTTATGAGCGAGCCAAGACAACCTCATTATGATGCTGCTTTGCATATTGTGAGATACTTGAAGGGAAGCACATCAGTAGGCCTATTTTATTCAGCTATACCAGATTCTTCAGTTAAAGCATTTTGTGATGCTAATTGTGGAACGTGTGCAGTCAATGCTAAGTGCTTGACTAGTTATTGTGTTTTTCTTGGCAATTTTTTGATATCATGGAAGACAAAAAAGCAAGCAACAATGTCAAAATCCTATGAAGAAGCATAATACAGAAGTATATCCATGCCTTCTAGTGAGTTGATATGTGTTTATGAGGTGCTACATGCCTTACAAGTTGATCCTTCTTTGCCTATTCCCTTGTTTTGTGACAACAAGGCAGTTATTCACATAGCAGAGAACCCTGTCTTCCATGAAAGGACTAACCACATCTGTATTGATTATCATTTTGTGAGAGAGCAACTGCAGAATGGCTTTATTCATCCTCAATTCGTCAAGAGCAAGGTTCAATGTTGTTGCAGGAGGATGGTCAAGTATGAAAAAGATATAAAATAGAAAATCAAACTGACTCCCTGAACCAAGCAAATAAATACATGACTTCCTCCCGTTGTAGTAGAAGGTAGTCAGGATTGATCCACGAGGGAGCGTGTCAGCGCCCTGACGGAGGGAAAACCTGTCGTTGATCCGTCAAAGAAAACTCAAACCTATAGCAAGTATAGCAATAAGCAAGAGGTCGATCCATAGGGAAAGTTATAATTCAAGTTTGATTCAAGTGTCAATCAAAATAACCAATTTGGGAGGTTTTTGTGTGTGAAAGTTCCGCCTTTTATCAAAGCGGAGTAAAGAAAGCAAAGTAAATGAATTTGGTTTAGACAATTAGGAGACGCAATTCTACCTACAATTTTCCACTTTATTTGGTTGAAGCGATCCTTGTAACTTCTTCTCGTCCTATTAAGTTTCCTATGAATGCCCTTGTCCCGACCTAATATAGTTACTAGTCCAATCAGTCCTAGAAACCCTTATCAATCTAACATTCCCTAAAGAAGGATTTAGCCCAATTGATAGCTTTAAGTTCATAGATTAACCAAGGTATTTGCAGTCCCTAAAGAGGGATTTAACAACACATCCAACTTCCTACTTGTTCAATTAGTTCTATCAGCCCTAAAGGAACAAGTTTGCCACTTAGGTTAAGGTTCACAATCAGGAATCTACAAAACCTTAGCAATTGAATTGATCTAACAAGTTGGCCAGACAAGATAGAACAAATCAATAAACAATCAAGCACAAAGAAGTTGAAGCATTCAAATATAGGAAACAAGGAACGAGAATTAGAAACTCACAATCAATCCAAATAAAGCTTCAAATTGCAGGCAGAATAGATGAGTTTAGTTCTTCATGGAAGACATCGCTCAAATCTCTAAAGTGTCTGATGAACGAAAGAATAGAATAGAAGTGCTAGAAAATTAACTAAATTCGGCCTTAAATATGATCCAAAGTCGGCCATGAAACAAAACATTAAGATCTAGGGTTTTAATATTCAAAACACTGCGCATTGGCGCTGACGACCAATGTTGCGGCCGCGGCATCAGCAAATTCCTCATGCCCGCTGCAGCAGCCCCTGCTGCGGCCGCGACATGCATGCTGCGGCCGCGGCATACTGTTTGCCGGTTCTTCTTGTCTTTCTTCGCGGGTATCTCCACTTGTCTTGCATCTCTTCCTTCCTTGCTTCCTTTCAATGTTTCTTGTATTCCTCTTCGAGATATTGCATCTCCCAAATGTGTTCTGATTCAATCTGCAAGATAAACACAAATTTGCGCAGAACCCGAACTCTTCTAAAATAATCACAAGATGCAATTTAGCAACAAAGTATGAAAGAAATGCAACCTAACTAAACTAAAAATGCATATAATGCCTATCTAAGATATGCATTATCAAATTCCCTCACACTTAACCTTTGCTTGTCCTCAAGCAATGATAGAATGAACATGAAACAATGTATCCCACAGGAAATCCCTTCAAGTTTCAACCTCATCAAAAAGCAACATCATAGCAGGTGAAAACATAAACCAAGCAAACAAACGTCATAGCATGTATTTTAGTGATCAAAGCTTAGAAGTAGACATTATCCAACCTCACCAGAAATATGTGTTTCACTCATGTGTTTAGGCTTTAAGGTACAACTCTCAACTCAAACCAATCATGCACTAAGCTCATAGACATTGACCACCATATCACCAATTCTCTACCGAAATGTCATCACTTGCGGGACACAATAAAGACAAGAAAATATGACACTTTTTTTTTCTTTTGTTTTCCTTTCCTCTTTTTTTTTTCTTTTTCTTGTCTTGTTGCTTTTCTTACGCAAGGCGCAAACATGGATGTCATGAATGGCCCCAGTCTATCAACACCTCAACCTACTAATATGAAGTCCACTTGAACATCTTTTGACGCAAGTTGCAAACATGAGTGTCATGAATGAACCTGGCTACTCAATGATTAAGCTTTCTTTCCTAGTAGATAGTTTTCAACACCTTTTTGCGCGAATCATACCCATGGGTGTCATGCATAGATCTGGTTACTAAGTGCATCAACCATTGCCACCTTATTCACTAAATATGTACAAATTCAAACAAAAGACTCAAAATATAACATAAACTCCGCAAGCAATCAAACATGTGCATCGGTCTTTAAAAATAGATACTGCAGTCAATGCCAAGAGGTAGCTACACAAGGAGAGTAATTCACACAATTGAGCAAAAGAATTCAAATAAGGCCAAACATTCTCACAAGGTCATGTTTTTAGGACTTCAATCATACTTTAGCTTAATCATACATGCTCAATTATATTTGCTAGCTCATAATCCACAAAAATCAAATAAAGACAAAACCAAAACATCCAGAACTCCATGGGATTTATATGATCATGCTTAAAATTTAAATTAGAGGACAAACTAAGCCAGATGGGTATTTGAATAACACATATGTATGCAATGCATGCTTTATTTTTGGATTTTTGTTTTTTTTTTAATTCCGAAAATGCAGAAATAAATAAATTAAATTAGATAAAAATTAACTAAACTTAACAAAAAATTAAATAAACTAAATAACTATTACAGAAACTTAAACATGTTGTGCAGAAATTAAACATGGTCTAAGAAATGACAAAAATGACATAATATACATATAATCTTTCTCCCCTACACTTAAAGTTTTCAATGTCCTCACTGAAATAGTACAAAAAACCAAAAATAAAACATAAAAATTCAGGGTGAAGGAGACAGAACTAACCACTCACTGATGAGGCGGCGGCTGGTACGGTGGGGACTGCTCCCTCCGCATCTCCTCCATGTTGTAGTTCGTCTCCCGCACAGTGCGACCGATGTCGTTGAGGGTGAACTCAAAGGAATCTTGGCGCATGGACATACGACGGAAGTCTGTGAACATGTGGTCCCGCCAGGCATCCTCATCAGTAGAAGAAGAGCGAGACCCCGCAGAAGAGCCAGCAGCGTGCTGTGCATCCCCCAAATGATAGTCTGTCTGCGCAGGGGCATCCTCCTCAGCCTCGTCATCATGATCCTCAACATCATCCTCATCCTGGACTTGATCAGCTGCGATGTATAGGGTGTTGTTGGAAGGGCCATAAGGTAAGGCCCTAGGAAGGCACAGGCGGTGCTCTCCACGCTTCCCCGACTTCTAAATCCAGCCCGATCCATCAGAGCCCTAAATCACGAAAGCCCTCCGGAGCTGCTCTGTTGTATAGGTGTACCCACCAGCAATGGGTGCACCGCATTGTGCAGGCTCCAGATATTGGTAGGCTATGAGGCTAATCATGCCTTCCAAACCAAACCTCCTTGACTTCTTCCCTTGAATCTTCAGGAAGCTGTCCACAAAGATCTCAACCCAGTCCGGTTTACCACGGGACTGGGGAGCAAGGCTCCACAACCAAGATAGATCACCAGCAGATACTTTGTTCACGTCGCCTTGGTCGCTGAAAGACATGACCAAGACCTTGTGAACCAGACGGAGGCATGGGTGGATGAAATTGTAGTTGTACTCGCCCTTGTGTTCGTCAAATCTAGTTTTAGTCGCCGCAAACCAAACATCATGGCGTTGCTTCTCCTATACCATCAGATACCAATCTTGGGTTGGTGCCCGAGTCATCCCCAAAATCTGTCTCAACTGGTCATATGAACAAGTGTGAGGTTGATCCAACAAGTTGAACCTAATCCTCGAATTATCTACACGCTGAAACGTGGCCAAAAACTACCATGCCAGCTCCGGATACGTGGGGGCACTGCAGTCTATAAACGCCCCCAAAGCTCCATGACTAAGCATCCGTCGTGTAACATCCAACATGCCTAATGCATGTCTGCAAGGCGAGGATATGAAAGAACTCCGTTTGTACAAATTGCTTCGCATCGAAGCTCTTAAATGTCTTCCTCTGTTCGTGAGACGCATTCCTCAACCGGCGCACCATTGTTATCAAATCTCAACAGTGATATCAACCCAAAAACTCCAAAATCCAACAACAACCTCCAACACAACCCAAGCTAATCAACAAAATCCAAATCAAACTCCACACACCTCAAGCTAATAAACCAAATCCACAACCAAATCAGCCCACTAACACAAATATTTCTCAAGCAAACCACCACAAATCAATTCTTCAATCAACACCCCAAATTCAAAATTTTCAAATCAAACCAGGCACAAATATAACCACTTCTCAACCAATCACACAAGAGTTCACTAGATCTCAAGAATTCAACACCAAACAACACCAATCCAAACGAACAGAATCGAACCTGGCGGCGGCGGCGGAAGCGGCAGGCGCAGCAGGGAGGCGGCGGCCGCGGCAACTGGGTCGGCGGCGGGGTCGAGCGTTGAAACGTCAGAACCGGCGTAGATCGGTGGTGCCGAGCGCGGATCCGGCGAGGAGGAGGTGAGGGGTGGCTAAGAAGGAGAGAAAAGAGAAAGCTTGGGCTGGCTATGGTGATTTGGAAGGTTGAAGAAGAAGACAATGGTGGGGGTTGGGTCTCTTTGAAAGGGCGGCAGTGGTATGAAAGAAAAGAGTAAGGTAGGGTTTGATAGATATCCCGTGACTAGCATGTTCTATCCTTTTTTTTTTTTTTTATTTATCAAAACCGTCACGGACCTGAGAGGCGGCGGCCACAGCGAGGTGTGCTGGGGGTTTGATGTGCGTCGGTCGCCGCATGGATGCTGCGGCCGCCGCCAGTGAGGTGGTTGCGGGTTCTCGTTTCCGTTTTTTTTTTACTACCTATGTCAACTAATCCAAAAGTAATTGAGCTAATGAAACTACCTAAGAACTAAAAAAGATGAAAAAGAAAGAAGAATTTACCTCGGGTTGCCTCTCGAGAAGCGCATTTGTTTCAAGTCGTTGGCTCGACGTGATGACCCTTGAGTGGCCTAGTCGGTTGGTTCAGCAAGCACCAACTTCTCTTCTTCATTATGTGAGATGTTCTCAAGGTACAGCTTAACTCTATAACGACCTTAAAGAGCTCATTAGACTTAGGGTCATAAAGTTCAATTGCTCCATGAGGGAATATCCTTGAGATGGTGTAGGGTCCTTCCCACCTTGATCTAAGCTTTCCTGGAAAGAGTTTCCGACGTGATTGGTATAGGAGAACCTTGTCTCCTACATTCAGTTCCTTCCGCAGGATATGTTTGTCATGCCAAGCCCTTGTCTTGTCCTTGTAGATCATTGCATTATCATAGTCATCCATACGCAATTCCTCCAGCTCTTGCAATTGAAGTTTCCTGGATTCTCCCACTTCATTTATTGCCATATTGCAGTTCTTTACATCCCACTATGCCTTATGCTGAAGTTCCACAGGAAGATGACAAGCCTTCCCAAACACCATTCGATAAGGAGACATACCAATGGGAGTCTTATAGGCCGTCCGATAGGCCCAAGAGCATCATTCAGCCTTAGACTCCAATCATTCCTATTAGGAGCCACTGTTTTCTCCAAAATGCTCTTAATCTCCCTATTTGATACTTCTGCTTGACCATTGGTCCGAGGATGATAAGCAGTGGACACTCTATTGTGACGTGATATCTCTTTAGCAGGGCAGTGATGGTTCTATTGCAAACATGTGTCCCCCTGTCGCTGACTAGAGCTTTAGGTACCCCAAATCTTGCGAAAATTGTGTCTTTTAGGAATTCTGCAACCACTTTGGAATCATCAGTTCTGGTGGCCTTTGCTTCCACCCACTTGGAGACATAGTCCACCGCAAGCAGAATATAGACATTCCCAAAAGAACTAGGAAAGGGACCCATAAAATCAATACCCCAAACATCAAAAATTTCACAAAATATGATCTTAGTTTGTGGCATTTCATTTCGAGCTGATATGTTCCCAATCCTTTGGCATCTATCGCAAGATTTACATAAAGCATTAGCATCCCTAAACAAGTGAGGCCAAAAGAAGCCTGCTTCTAAAACTTTCCTAGCAGTCTTTTGAGGACCAAAGTGGCCTCCATATTCATGAGCATGACAAAACGTAAGGACAAATTGTACCTCATTGTCCGGCAGACACCTCCTAATTACCTGATCAGCACAATGTTTCCAAAGGTAGGGGTCATCCCAAACATAGAAGCGAGAGTCATGTCGAATCTTGTCCTTCCGAGCTTTTGTAAAGTTCGGTGGAAATTCTCCTGTGACCAAGAAATTCACCATATTGGCAAACCAAGGTCGAGGAGTATGGACACCCATCAATAATTCAGGAGCGGCGGGGCTTACCTCATCAGAACAAAGCAAAAAGGGTGATGGGGGCGCCTGAACAGCATGCGGCGGCTGCGACATGGATGCTACGGCCGCGACATATTTGATTGGTTGCGGCCGCAGCATAGTTGCTGCGGCCGCGACACCCGCGGCATGATCCGTCTCCGTAGCTTCCTGCAGCTGCAAAGAAAAATTGTGAGTTATATAAAATAATGTATCTTCAGGGAACTCACCGTGAATGGGTCTTTGATCTTCCGGCTTGTCTTCTCCTTGGACAAGTCTGCTGAGGTGGTCCGCTACTAAGTTTTCTGCAACTTTCTTATTTTTGATTTCAATGTCAAATTCATGTAAAATTAAAATCCAACGAATCAATCTGGGTTTTGCTTCTTTCTTAGTCAATAAATAGCGAAGAGCAGCGTGATCAGTGAAGACAATTACCTTAGCTCCTAGGAGATAGGAGCGAAACTTCTCCAGTGCAGAGACCACAACCAGGAGCTCTTTCTCAGTGGTTGAGTAGTTCGTTTGCGCTCCATTCAGAGTCATGGAGGCATAGTAGATGACAGGAGAGCTCATTCCTTAATTTTTTCCCAAGACAGCACCCACATCATAGTCGCTAGCATCGCACATAATCTCAATAGGTTGAGACCATATGGGTGCTTGAATTATAGGAACGCTAGTCAGGCGACCTTTAAGCTCATCAAAGGATGCTCTACACTTGTCATCAAACTCAAAAGCTACTTCATTTTTCAGTAAATCACAAAGAGGTGCAGAAATCTTAGAAAAGTCCTTAATAAACCTGCAATAGAACCCTGCATGGCCTAAAAAGGAACGAATTTCGCGCACATTGGTTGGGTAAGGCAGAGACTCAATAACATCAATCTTAGCCTTATCCACCTCAAGACCCCTGCTAGACACAATATGACCCAAAACAATGCCTTGCTCAACCATAAAATGACACTTTTCAGAATTAAGAGCTAAGTTGGTGTCTACACACCGCCTAAGCACAAGTGACAAATGATGCAAGCAAGTATCAAAATCATCTCCATGCACAGTGAAGTCATCCATAAATACTTCTATAAAGCGCTCTACATACTCAGAAAATATGCTTACCATACTCCGTTGGAAAGTCCCAGGTGCGTTACATAACCCAAAAGGCATTCTGCGATATGCAAAAGTGCCAAAGAGGCATGTAAATGTCGTTTTTTCTTGATCCTCTGGTGCTATGGGTACCTGAAAATATCCTGAGTAGCCATCTAAAAAAGCAATAAAAGGAGCGGCCGGCAAGGCGCTCAAGCATTTGATCAATAAAGGGAAGGGGGAAATGGTCCTTGCAAGTAACTGCATTCAATTTACGATAATCGGTACAGACTCTCCATCCAGTTTGTATCCTGCTAGGGACCAATTCACCATCCTGATTCTCAACAACAGTAATACCTCCCTTCTTAGGGACAACCTGAGTAGAACTTACGCATTTGCTGTCAGATATAGGAAAAATCATACTTGCTTGAAGGAGCTTCAACACCTCCTTCTTTACTACTTCCATCATTGGTGGGTTGAGTCTCCGCTGAGGTTGTCTAGATGGCTTGGCATCATCCTCCAATAGTATCCTATGCATGCAGAGGGTAGGACTGATGCCTTTAATATCTGCTATCGTCCATCCTAACGCCTCCTTGTTCTCATTTAGAACAGTCACTAATCGCTCCTCCTGTCCAAATGTCAATTTGTTAGAAATAATGACAGGCAGAGTATCATTTTCACCAACAAAAGCTTATTTAAGGTGATTAGGAAGTTGATTCAATTCAACATCGGGCGCTTGGATAATAGATGGAAGAAGCTTTTCAGTAGGCATGGTCAGCTCGATGCGGTCTCCCCTTGGTGGCACATAGGTGGGAGACCGATGGTCTAAAGCTACTATAGCCTCCTGCAAATTAGCTTGTAAAGCAACTTCCATCTCATCAACACACTCCAAATCAAAGCAATCTTATGCCATAGTATCAATAATATCCACAAAGCACAGAGAAGGATCACCAGATGGAAATTTCATGAAATCATAAATATTATATTCAACTCTTTGACCATCAAATTCCATAGTAAGAGATCCTAAATAGACATCTATCTTAGTTCTAGCAGTTTTCAGAAAAGGTGTGCCCAACAGAATAGGGCCTTCATTGTTACCAGGACCCATGTCAATCACAAAGAAATCAACAGGGAATATCAAGTTGTCAACCATAACCAAGACATCTTCAACTATCCCTTTCGGGTAGATAGTAGATCGATCAGCAAGTTGAATTACTACCCAAGTATCATTCAGAGGTCCCAACCCCAAAGCATGATAAACATTAATAGATGCTCCTAGATCTAACATGGCTTTTTCAAATTTAGTATCACCTATCACACATGGAATAGAAAACATACCAGGGTCACTACACTTCTCAGGCATACGCTTTTGAAATATAGCAGTGACATGTTCGCTTACCTTCACCTTTCGCTTACTTTTTAGCTTCTGGTTCCACTTGATAGTGCAAAGTTCCTTCAAGAATTTAGCATATCTAGGAATGCTTTTAATTAAATTAAGTAAAGGAATGTTTACCTCACACTTACTAAATGTCTCGAAGATCTCCTTGTCATTCTCATACCTTCGTGTATCCTTCAAGGCTTCCGGGAAGGACGGAATTGGCTTTTGAGTCTCAAGGGGCAAAGCGAAAGAAGGGGGAAGAGGGGTGACAGGCCTTTTGTCGTTATGCCAAATCAAAGTAAATTCCTAAGGTGCAAACTATAACAAGTATAGTAGGTAAATTAGGGTCGAACCCACAGGGAAACAGAATCAATTGTAAGAGCAAGTATTATTACCCAAAAGTAACCAATTCAGGGGGGAGTTTTGTGTGTAAGCAGTAGTGATAGAACAAGTTGCAAATAGAGGTTGCGAATATATGATGGAAAAGTATTACACCATGTAATTATCCGCACAACAATTGAGATGGTTTATCATCGAATTCTATAAATCTCAAGTTTTAATGTCCAGTAATTGTTCTCAATTCAGATCATGTAATAGCTTTTAGTCCTACCAGTCCTAAAAGCGCTTATCACCAAATTAGAAGGGGAAACCTTCACCGAATAATAAAGCAATAGCATTCAAACATGAATTATAATGAGATACAAGCGATTATAACAACCCGTTAAAATAGCCTGTAATCGAATCTCCTTCACAATCTAACACAAGCAACCTACTTATGACGATTGTGTTCGCTACAATAGGTCTACAACCCCAAACCTGGAATTGGAAACCCTAGCAATATGACTAGTATCGATAAACCTAGGTGATCAATCCAGATTAACCAATAATAAGCAATCAAGCAATAAGCTCAAGAGATCGAAACAATTAACAAAGGACGAACTAGAGTAGAATACTCACAACCAATTCAATCGAGGGCTTCAAAGAACCAAGTGTAACAAAGGAGAGTTAGTTCTCCATAGGGTTTGTGAGATGAAAAAGGGAAAATACGTCTCTGGAAAATAACCTCCTCCAAACTAAACTGCCCCCTTCGGAAATAATATAACCTAATTAAAGGGTTTTAAAATCCCGTAAAAATATAAATTAACAACTAATACGATAGGGGAAAATCGGATAAGAATCCGTCTCCAGGGACTGACGCGGGCGCGCCATGTAGCAGCGCGGGCACGTCAGTGAATGTCTTGCTACTTCTCTCCGAGGCAACGACGCAGGTACTCCCTCCTAGCAGCGCGGGCGCGTCAGTAGCAGCGCGGCCGCGCCAAGCTCGCCTGATTCCAACTGCTTCCGAATTTCTTCACTTCAACTCTTCTATAACTTGCATGATCCTATGATTTCTCCAACTTCTTCAACAAGTTCCGAATCACCAAGTTCATACAAATATCCCTCACAATGACATGTAAATGATGACAAAAACTACTAAATGTGCTATAGACTATATCGCATATCAAATTCCCCCATACTTAAACCTTTACTCGTCCCGAGTAAGCATAGAAGCTAAGCCTACTCTCACCATAAATCTCAAAGGTTCACAGACAGTACAAGGAAAATGAACACTAAGTACTAGTAGTTTCCACCATCTCAACAATCAGCACAAAAGACAATCAAAATAGGAAATGAGACTTACAATTATATCTCGACCATCTACACCTTATAGCTCCTAGTGGCCTACCCGAAAACCTCCTTATCACTCCACTTCTTATGTCGCCTTCGCCAAGAGATCAATCCTAAACACTCAAAGTAAACGCTCATCTTGCCAAGGCGCCCTTTTGGGGTTTTCACCAAGCCACTCATTTTTTTCAAAGATGGTACTCACATAAACATTCTCACTTCCCTCAAGTCTCATATTGCCAAAGCCTAAGGCTCGCCAGACTACCTGCTTTTTGCCTGAGTCGCCCTTTCGGGTTTTCAACTCATCCCAGGATTTTGATTGCCTCTTTTCATTTTTTTTTTAATTTTTTTTTAACTAGAACAAGTGCAGAATCTGTACAGAAATAATGCGGAAATGAATATGTACAAGATATGTAAATCCTTTCCCTCCCCATACTTGAATGAAGCATTGTCCTCAATGTGAAAGAAGACAGAAATAAGTAGGGAGAAAGGAAACAGAAGGACTCACTGAGGGGGTGGATAGTGGCGAGAGTAATCCTCTCGCATGCGGCGAAGCTCTTCCCTCATACCTCTGAACTCGCCAAAGCCTTCTAGGATGTCGGCCTGCTGGTTCTGAATCTGGTTCTGCGCTCTATCTTGGTTTTGAACCATCGTCGTCAAACTCCCTACGTCTTGGCGCAGAAGGCCAATCTGGTCAAGCAGGTAACCCCATTGTTGAGGCTGTTGATGAGCATCCTGAAAAGCTTGTGGGGGCCAAGGGGCTCACTGATGTGAATCCTGCTGGCTCTGATATGTCGGGTGAGAATCCCAACCGTGTGAAGGGGTATAATAAGCAGGTACCTCCTGCTGTGGGTTCTGTGCGAAACCCTGAGTATCTGTCTGAACAAAAGCCTGCGGAGCCACAGGCGCATCCTCAATCGTGGCAGCTCCAGCTGTGCCACTACTGCTACCCACTTCTAGGCGATGCCGTCTACCCAGAATTGATGTCGGAAAATAATCAGCCTCAATATACCAATCAGTCCAAGTCTCAGACCAAGGAAGGGGCTTAGGGAGCCTGAACTGATGCTCTTTCTTCTTGCCTGTACACCAAATGCTTCCCCCATCCGGCGCAGTGTCAAGCATCAAACACCTCCGCAGATACTCCTCTGTGTAGGTCCTTGCTATGACCTGCCCCTCCAGCTCTTGCAAAACACCTGGCTCAACGCCTGCATCAATGGCTACCCGAGTAATAAGTCCGCTTTGGACCATTTTTGGTCCAGCGACACTGCGATCCTTTCTAACCTTGTTGAGCCCATCGAAGAAAAGCCTAACCCAGTCAGGAGTATAATTTGCAGTAGGCACAGCGCTGGAAGCAAACCTCAGGTGTGTCATGGAGAGCTTGGTATCTGTGGTCAGCCCATAATATGTCCCAGCGACGATCTTGCACAACATACGGAAGACAGGATGGGTAATCCTGCTGTTGTACTCGTTACTGGTTAAGAATTCCTCTCCAGACACCGCTCTAAAGAATGCAACTAGGTCTGGGTCGGTCGCGGTTGTCACCCATCCATCAATTGAGGCTTTAGTGATCCCCAAAGCAGCTCGCATCCTTGCTGCAGAAATCCTGTAGGTAGTGCCATTGAACCTGAAAGAAACCCCTCTAATTCTGTTATCCCTAAGGTTCAGCTGATATGTCGCAAGGAACTGCTTGCAAAGTTCTGGGTATCCTACAACTCTCAACTCCAAAAAATCACCAATACCAGCATGAGCTAGACACTTCTGCATACAATCTAGCATCTGAAGTCTCTGAAGGGTCTCTCTATGCAAATATTTTGTAGAACTGACACAGTTTACCTTATTGTAAATAGCCCACTCCTCTTCAGACAAATCTAACTCATCATCAGATTGACTCACCTCTTCCTCAGATGAACTCATATTCGACAGATAATAAGACTAGATCCGAATCGAAATAAGGACAGGTGAAATAACTCACAAAGAACAGCGGAGGCTCGGCTCAGGGGGCCGACGCGGGCGCGTCAGGAACACAGCGCGGGCGCGTCGGCGAGTTCTCCCTCATTTCGTAACTCTGACAGCGCGGGCGCGCTGACATGTGGGCGCGGCCGCGTCGGCGGTTTCTGCAGATTTGAAAATCGTCGAAGACGGTTTTCGACGTGGAGCTTCTCCCCGGTGCCGATGACGATAGGAAAGGAGAGAGAGGGAAAGGAGAACGGGTCTTCAGTGCTCCGGGATTCACCGGGAGGGCCACTGGTCGACGGGAGGCTCGCGCCGACGGCTGATGGTGAGGTCGGCGATGGAATGTGGGTGGAGGGGTGGCGGGTTGGTGGCGCAGGGGAGTGAGAGGAGAGGATGTGGGGTAGGCTAGGGTTTTGTTTGGATTTGAGGAGTGATGATGGGCTTGAAGATGGCGGGCTGGCCCGAAGCGGGTTTTCCAGCCCGTGGTCATTCAATTTTTTTTATTTTTTTATTTTTTTATTTTTTTTTGGACAGAAAATTAACACTGCGGAAGCAGTGGGTCCGAAATGCGGATGCAATTCGTCACCAGAAACTCCTTCTTTATTACCTACAAGTTAGAATAAAATCGAGTTAAGGGAAAGAATGCAATACCTTGGGTTGTCTCCCAAGCAGCGCCTTTGTTTCATGTCGCTGGCTCGACTAAGCCTTTTTGATTATTCTAACTCTGCATTTGGCTCCTCCAAAACTAACTCATCCATAGCCTCCTTTGGGAACCCTTCATAGTATGTCTTAAGCCTTTGACCATTTACCTTAAACTTCTTGTGGCTATTTGAGTCATATAACTCTACAGCTCCATGTGGAAAAACTTCAGCAACAATGTATGGTCCCCCCCCCCCCACTTTGACCTGAGCTTCCCAGCGAAGAGTTTCAGGCGAGACTGAAAAAGTAGGACTTTGTCACCAGCTTTAAAGTCCTTCCTATGGATGCACTTGTCATGCCATGCCTTGGTCTTCGCCTTGTAAATTGCAGCATTATCATAGGCGTCCAAACGTAACTCCTCGAGCTCGCCTAACTGTAGCTTCCTGTGTTCTCCAACCCCGTCACTCTGCATATTGCATTGTTTCACAGCCCACCAAGCCTTGCGCTCTAGCTCAACAGGAAGATGACATGCCTTACCATAGATTATTCTGAAAGGAGACATCCCAATTGGAGTTTTGTAAGCAGTGCGATAAGCCCACAATGCATCATCAAGTCTCAAACTCCAATCCTTCCTGTTAGGATTACAGTCTTCTCGAGAATGGCTTTGATCTCTCTATTGGACACCTCTGCTTGGCCATTCGTCTGTGGATGGTATGTGGTGGAAACTCTATGTGTGACATGATATTTCTTCAGCACGGCAGTCACAGTTTTGTTGCAGAAATGGGTACCCCTGTCACTAATCAGCGCTCTAGGAATTCCATGCCTGGCAAAAATATTGCTTTTCAAGAACCCTGCCACAACTTTAGAGTCATCAGTTCTGGTGGCCTTCGCTTCCACCCACTTGGAAACGTAGTCCACCGCAAGCAAAATATACAAGTTCCCACAAGAACTAGGAAAAGGTCCCATAAAGTCAATGCCCCAAACATCAAAGATTTCGCAAAAAATCATCGGTGATTGTTGCATTTCATTCCTTTGAGAGATATTCCCCATTCTTTGACACCTATCACATGCTTTGCAGAAAGAATAAGCATCTTTAAAAATATGTGGCCAATAAAATCCAGATTCAAGCACCTTTCTAGCAGTTTTATTGGCACCAAAATGTCCCCCACATGCTTGAGAATGACAGAATTCAAGAACAGATCGTATCTCATTATCTGGAAGACAAAGACGAATTACCTGATCAGCACAATGTTTCCAAAGGTATGGGTCATCCCAAACATAGTGGTTTGCTTCTCTTCGAATCTTCTCCGTTTGAGCCTTGGTGTGATCCGGGGGAAATTCCCCACAAACTAAGTAGTTCACAATGTCCCGGTACCAAGGGTTTACAGAATGAAGTCCTAGAACGGACTGAGATGGGCTGAGAATTAATAGCGTTGGCGCATCAGGGAATGATGCGGGCGCGCCAGTATCCAGCGCGGGCGCGCCAGACTCCAGCGTGCTTTTGTGCTCGATTTTGCACAATGTGTCATCCGGAAACGTGCCTAAGATGGGTTTCTGTGACTCCGGCTTGTCCTCCTCATTCACCAATCTGCTTAAGTGGTCAGCCACCAAATTCTCCGCTCCTTTCTTGTCCTTAATCTCCACATCAAATTCGCTGAACAACAGGACCCATCGAATTAATCTTGGCTTTGTCTCCTTCTTTGTCATCAAGTAGCGGAGGGCTGCGTGGTCTGTGTAGATAATCACTTTGACTCCAAGCAGATACTGTCGAAACTTCTCTAGTGCAAACACCACGGCTAGCATTTCTTTCTCAGTGGTGGAGTAGTTGCGTTGCGCTCCATTCAGAGTCATGGAAGCATAATGGATCACATGAGAGGCTCTTCCCTCTTTTTGGCCTAGCACTGCTCCCACTGCATAGTCGCTCGCATCACACATGATCTCAAATGGGCGAGACCAATCTGGTGCTTGAATGATTGGTGCAGTAGTGAGGCGTCCTTTCAGCGAGTCGAACGCCTCTTTGCACTCTTGTGTGAGTATAAAGGTCACATCTTTCTTCAGAAGCTCGCACAAGGGTGAGGATACCTTCGAAAAATCCTTGATAAACCTGCGATAAAAACCTGCATGGCCTAGGAAAGAACGAACTTCGCGCACATTAGTAGGATAAGGCAAAGACTGAATTACATCAATCTTCGCCTTATCGACCTCAATACCCTTTGCACAGACTATGTGGCCTAAAACAATTCCCTGTTCTACCATAAAATGACACTTTTCAGAGTTCAAAACCAGATTAGTTTCAACACATCTTTTTAACACTAGTGTCAAATGGCTCAAACAAGTATCAAAGCTATCCCCATGTACTGTGAAATCATCCATGAATACTTCAATGAAATTTTCAATGTATTCAGAGAAGATACTAACCATACATCGTTGAAATGTCCCGGGTGCGTTACATAGTCCAAATGGCATTCTGCGATATGCAAAAGTACCGAAAGGACATGTAAATGTAGTCTTCTCCTGGTCTTCTGGCGCTATGGCCACCTGAAAATATCCAGAATATCCATCCAAAAAGCAATAATAGGGGCGCCCAGCAAGGCGTTCTAGCATCTGATCAATAAAGGGGAGGGGGAAGTGATCCTTCCTGGTTACTGTATTCAGCTTGCGATAGTCTATGCATACCCTCCAACCTGTTTGTGTTCTGGTAGGGACCAACTCACCTTGTTGATTCTCCACGACTGTAATACCTCCTTTCTTAGGGACAACCTATGTAGGACTTACCCATTGACTGTCAGAAATTGGGAAAATCATGTCTGCGGACAGCAATTTCAGCACTTCCTTCTTCACCACATCCATCATGGGAGGATTGAGCCTTCTCTGTGGCTGACGTGATGGCTTAGCTCCATCCTCCAGTAGAATCCTGTGCATGCATGTAGATGGGCTAATTCCCTTGATGTCAGCGATGGTCCACCCCAGCGCAGTTTTGTACTTCTTTAGAACCTCCACTAACTTTTCTTCCTGCTCTGCTGAAAGCTTACTTGACACAATAACTGGTAAAGTGTCATCAACTCCTAGGAAAGCATACTTGAGATGACTAGGGAGTTGTTTGAGTTCAATTTCAGGTGCCTGCACAACAGATGGAACAAGCACTTCGCTGGGAGTCAGTAGATTGGGGCCAATGCCCAAAAGATGTGTAGAGATCTTACCTTTTACATCCATCTGGGCTACTAATTCCTGCATGTTAGATGTAATTGAAAAAGCTGTATAGGACTTGTCAATCGCATTCTCAATAATTGACTGCAACTCATCTTCCCTAGAAATATCAAATAGATCTTGAGCTAATGGTTCAATCACATCAATAGAGCACAGAGAATGGTCATCAACAGGATGTTTCATAGCCTTGTATAAATCGAATTCAACCTTTTCTCCATCAAATTCCATTGTTAGTGTCTCAGAGACACAATCAATTTTTGTCCTAGCTGTTTTAATAAAAGGTCTACCTAATAAAATAGGCGCATCATGCTTATCATGTTCCATATCCAGGACAAAGAAATCTGCAGGAGAAATCAGTTTATCGACCATGACCAAAACGTCTTCTACTACTCCTTTAGGGTATTTATTAGACCTGTCAGCTAGTTGCACAATTACTCCAGTTTCATGCAAAGGTCCTAAATCTAGCGATTTGTAAAGTGAGTAAGGAAGCACATTTATGGAAGCGCCCAAATCAAGCATAGCTCTATCAAATTTTACATCTCCAATGACACAGGGGATAGTAACCATACCTGGATCAGTGCACTTTTTCGGCATTCTCCTCTGAAACATAGCGGAGACCTGCTCACTTACTTTCACTTTCTTTTTACCTTTCAGCTTCTGATTCCTCTTTACCGTGCAAAGCTCCTTCAAGAACTTTGCGTACTTGGGCACAGTTTTTATCATTTTCAGCAGAGGAATGTTCACCTGGCACTTGCTAAATGTCTCGAAAAGCTCTGAATCATCGATTATCCTCCTCTCTTTGAGTGCCTCAGGGAACGGAGGT
This sequence comes from Persicaria tinctoria, assembly GCA_037127255.1. Classification (NCBI taxonomy): domain Eukaryota; kingdom Viridiplantae; phylum Streptophyta; class Magnoliopsida; order Caryophyllales; family Polygonaceae; genus Persicaria; species Persicaria tinctoria. The sequence continues at coordinate 71,433,355 of JBANSL010000011.1, forward strand.
TTTGGTTTCTCCGACCCGAGAGGGGGAAAATTCGGTCGTACATATGTATCGACATAGGGCTCGGATTCAGGCGAAATCTCGTTCTCAGGTTCAGAACTCGACGTGGGCGCCCCAGTACCCAGCGCGGGCGCGCCAGTACCCAGCGCGGGAGCGCCAGTGTTGGGCGTTGCCACGTCAGAGACCTGCGTGCTTTCCTCCTCTTCTTCCTGACTTTTCAGCTCTTTTCCGTTTCGAAGAGTTATAGCATTGACGTTTTCCCTTGGATTGACCACCGTTTGAGATGGTAGACCCCCTGACGTCTTTGCCTCTATCCTCGTGATTGCTTCAGCCATTTGCCCCATTTGTTTCTGTATATCTTTTATGCTCGATTCAGTTGTCTGAACATGCGCAGTAAAGTGCTGTGTCAGGGTATTGAGCATGGACTCAATAGAGGGAGCGTTACCCTGCTGCCTCTGATTGTAGGGAGGTGGCTGTTGCTGTTGTGGTTGGTTTGGTGGATCCCTCCATCTGAAATTTGGGTGATCCCGCCACCCTGGGTTGTAGGAGTTTGAGTAGGGGTCATGTCTGGGTCTCTGAGGTCTATTTCCACCTATAGCACTTACTTCAGCGGTGTCTTCCTGGAGTGTAGGACAGGAATCAGTTGGGTGGAAGTTATCATTTCAGATTCCACAAGCCTTGAGTTGTTGAGGAGTCCCTTGCAGAGTGAGCCTCTTAACCATTTCCTTCAATTCAGCAATATCTTTGGATTGGTTAGAGTCTACCGAATTGACTCCTCTCTTTCTGGTGGGCTTCCCAAAATTTCTAGTCCCCTCAGCCATTTCCTGAATCTTCTCCATGGCTCCCTCTGGCGTGGCATTCAGAATGTTTCCTCCGCAGGCGGCATCAATCATTCTTCTATCAGATTCCAGCAACCCCCCATAGATGTATAGGACTAGGTCCTTAGTGCTGTAGCCATGGAAGGGGCAATTAGCGCAAAGCTTCTTGAACCTTTCATTGTAATCGTAGAGGGTTTCATCATCTTCCTGCTCTATATTGCTGATCGCCTTCTTCAAGGTGTTCTCCTTCTTAGCAGGAAAGAATTTCTCCAGGAAGGCCTTGTGGAGCTTAGGCCAAGTGTCGATGCTCCCTGTAGGAAGACTGTAGTACCAGTCATCCGCAGCATCGACCAGCGTGAACCCAAAGGCTCTCATCTTTATCTGTGCTTCATCTATATTGGCTGGTTTCATGCTCATGCACACATTATGAAACTTCCCCATGTGCTTGATGGGGTCTTCTCCAGCCAATCCATGGAATTTGGGCAGTTGATGAATCAGCCCAGACTTTAGCTCAAAATGGTTGTCATCCCCCAGAGCAGGGATTGTCACAGCAGGTGCCTGCCGTGTGATGTTTGATGCTGTCAGCTGTCGCAGCGTCTGATTTACATTTCCAGCCATTGGATCAGGTTGTTGGGAATGTTGGTGTTGTTCTCTAAGGCGGTGGTGGTATGTCCTGTCAATTTCCCAATCAAAATCAACAAGATGGGGATCAGTAGCACGAGTGCGAACCATGCAAGAGGTTCGCACCCAAACAGGTAATAAGACAAACAAGAACAAAGATAATCCGTTTCCCCGGCAACGGCGCCAAGTTTGACAGGCCTTTTGTCGTTATGCCAAATCAAAGTAAATTCCTAAGGTGCAAACTATAACAAGTATAGTAGGTAAGTTAGGGTCGAACCCACAGGGAAACAGAATCAATTGTAAGAGCAAGTATTATTACCCAAAAGTAACCAATTCAGGGGGGAGTTTTGTGTGTAAGCAGTAGTGACAGAACAAGTTGCAAATAGAGGTTGCGAATATATGATGGAAAAGTATTACACCGGGTAATTATCCGCACAACAATTGAGATGGTTTATCATCGAATTCTATAAATCTCAAGTTCTAATGTCCAGTAATTGTTCTCAATTCAGATCGTGTAATAGCTTTTAGTCCTACCAGTCCTAAAAGCGCTTATCACCAAATTAGAAGGGGAAACCTTCACCGAATAATAAAGCAATAGCATTCAAACATGAATTATAATGAGATACAAGCGATTATAACAACCCGTTAAAATAGCCTGTAATCGAATCTCCTTCACAATCTAACACAAGCAACCTACTTATGACGATTGTGTTCGCTACAATAGGTCTACAACCCCAAACCTGGAATTGGAAACCCTAGCAATATGACTAGTATCGATAAACCTAGGTGATCAATCCAGATTAACCAATAATAAGCAATCAAGCAATAAGCTCAAGAGATCGAAACAATTAACAAAGGACGAACTAGAGTAGAATACTCACAACCAATTCAATCGAGGGCTTCAAAGAACCAAGTGTAACAAAGGAGAGTTAGTTCTCCATAGGGTTTGTGAGATGAAAAAGGGAAAATACGTCTCTGGAAAATAACCTCCTCCAAACTAAACTGCCCCCTTCGGAAATAATATAACCTAATTAAAGGGTTTTAAAATCCCGTAAAAATATAAATTAACAACTAATACGATAGGGGAAAATCGGATAAGAATCCGTCTCCAGGGACTGACGCGGGCGCGCCATGTAGCAGCGCGGGCACGTCAGTGAATGTCTTGCTACTTCTCTCCGAGGCAACGACGCAGGTACTCCCTCCTAGCAGCGCGGGCGCGTCAGTAGCAGCGCGGCCGCGCCAAGCTCGCCTGATTCCAACTGCTTCCGAATTTCTTCACTTCAACTCTTCTATAACTTGCATGATCCTATGATTTCTCCAACTTCTTCAACAAGTTCCGAATCACCAAGTTCATACAAATATCCCTCACAATGACATGTAAATGATGACAAAAACTACTAAATGTGCTATAGACTATATCGCATATCAAATTCCCCCATACTTAAACCTTTACTCGTCCCGAGTAAGCATAGAAGCTAAGCCTACTCTCACCATAAATCTCAAAGGTTCACAGACAGTACAAGGAAAATGAACACTAAGTACTAGTAGTTTCCACCATCTCAACAATCAGCACAAAAGACAATCAAAATAGGAAATGAGACTTACAATTATATCTCGACCATCTACACCTTATAGCTCCTAGTGGCCTACCCGAAAACCTCCTTATCACTCCACTTCTTATGTCGCCTTCGCCAAGAGATCAATCCTAAACACTCAAAGTAAACGCTCATCTTGCCAAGGCGCCCTTTTGGGGTTTTCACCAAGCCACTCATTTTTTTCAAAGATGGTACTCACATAAACATTCTCACTTCCCTCAAGTCTCATATTGCCAAAGCCTAAGGCTCGCCAGACTACCTGCTTTTTGCCTGAGTCGCCCTTTCGGGTTTTCAACTCATCCCAGGATTTTGATTGCCTCTTTTCATTTTTTTTTTAATTTTTTTTTAACTAGAACAAGTGCAGAATCTGTACAGAAATAATGCGGAAATGAATATGTACAAGATATGTAAATCCTTTCCCTCCCCATACTTGAATGAAGCATTGTCCTCAATGTATGAGTTCCTTCCTCTTCTTCTATCACTTCTATCTCTTCGTCCATTATTTCTTCATCGTCCTTTTGAGGCATGACAATCAGTTCCTTACCACTCCTAAGCATTACAGCATTGACATTCTCCTTCGTTGGATTCTCGATGGTCTATGATGGAAGCTTTCCTGAATTGTTTGCCTCCTTAGCACTTAAGATTTGAATGAGCTGACTCATTTGATTCTCAAGATTTGTCATCCGATCGGATTGCTGCTTCTCTAGATTTGCAATCCGCTCTGACTGTTGTTTCTCATTCTTCAAGACCAATCGTGACAGTTTCTGTAGTGGATCCTCATTATCCTTATTTGATAGCTGTTGACCTCCCTGTCGAGGTTCATATTATTGTTGGGGCCTTGCCTGTTGCCCTCCTTACTGATTGAAAGAGGCTTGGTAGTTCCCATAGCCTTGCTGATAGCCTCTGTTGTAATTGTTCTTGTTGAAATACCCAAGATTTCCATAATTGCCTTGCCTAGGCCTTTGTTGAGCGAAATTCCCAATGGCATTCAAATCAACATTAGGATCTTGTAGAAGCAGGCACATGTCCATAGAATGAGTGAATTGTTGCAAAGACCACATGCCTTCAGTTGTTGAGTTCTATCAATGACCAATTGTTTCATCATCTCCTTTACCTCTGCCATATCAGTATGAAGTGCAATGATGTCACTAAAGTAGCCATGTTTTTATGCACATTATAGTTCCATATTCTCTACACTTTGCATATTTCGGGTTGGGAATATATCGAATTTATGTAGTATATACTTATTTGCTAGAAATAGAGATCTACATAAGTTTCTGTTTAATATTGCAGAATATAGAAGCCATTTCGGGAGAAAACCAAGAAGCAAAGACGGGAGCTCAAAGCTACTAGATATCGACAAGCTTTGGTCGATATCGACAAACCATGCCCGGTCACACCCTGATCGAGAAGCCACAGAGCAAAGTTACCCGACTCCAGCAAAACTCCTCGATATCGAGTTGGGTACTCGATATCGACTAAGCCCTGAAGATATCCCGGAGTCGAGGAAAGCCTGACCGAGGACGCCGAGGAGCGCTACCCGACCTGGCCAGACATCACTACTCGACATTGAGGAAACTCCTCGTTATCGACAAAGCTCAGATGCACATGTCCGAGCAGTATCGAGGACCAATCGCCCGATACACAAAGTCACCAAGTCGATGAAGGCAGCCTCCTCGATATCGAGGAAAGTCCTCGATATCAACAACACCTGAGAGCAGCTTCCGAAGTCAGTCTGAGGAAGAGCTAGTCGACCAAGCCACTGAAGCCGGAGTCGACACCAGAGTTACTCGATCTCGAGTAAACTAAGTCGAGATCGAGGAAAACGTTCAGGAAGCCGCGTACGCGTTTTGAAGCAGTCCGACTCGGTTTCTGGTTGCTTAAGGCCGAAGGTTGCCGAGTTCTATCCAAATCTATCTACAACTATCCATGAAGAGAAGATTTGTCCACTCGAAGACTTTTTAGATATAATTTCTTTTTTTGGATTTAATTCCTTTATTTCATTTATTTATCATTAAGCTTTTAGATATAGATGTAGATATAGATAGATGTTTCTATCCTTGAATAGCAAGGGTTAGAAGCCTATAAATAAAGCCTTAGGAGGCTGAGTTTGAGATATTCCATCACACAGCAATTAGTAGTAGAGAGAGAGAGAGTGAATGGCCAAGAGGAGTTTGTGAAGCGAGAGCAGAATTGGCTTCCTTTGGTTGTAAGCTCTGTTTGGTTTAATGCAAGTAGTTTATTTTATATCAATGTCTGAGATTGCGATGAAGCGCGAGTAGTCCACCTACTTCTAGGGTTGGGGCGAGCCCAACAATAGCCATGCATGTCTGAGGTAAAGATCCAACTTTTATCGTGTTTTGTGCATCTGCTACTTGTTATGTGTTTATTACCCATCTAATGAAGGTCCATGCTAACAACTTGGATTGTAAACATAAAATCAGTAGAGACAATTAGGGTTTCCTGAAATAGTTGTCTAATTGTTGGAAAAGGCGAGAGCTTAATCCTTCGATGCAAGTTACATGATTATCTGTTTTATTTCTGCCTTATGCATGCTTGGTTATCGTTGTCGCAAACCCCAATCTTGGAAGTCTTTTACATACAGTTTATTTCGAAATCCCACAAGTCTTGTTCTTTACTTTGGTTTTGTTTTTTACTTTCTGTCTTCCTCGATATCGACTAGCACTTGTCGATATCGAGTTACTGATCCTCGATCAAGATCGTCGTAGCTTTTCCTGTGCAGGTGCTCGACAAGACCGTCCTCGACATCGACAACTTTACTCGATATCGAGTAAGCTGTACTCGATATCGACCAAAATCGCATGTGACTGCTGCTGCGCTGCTCGACTTGCCCGATCTTCTGTCGACTAATCCTAGTCGAGATCGAGCACTATGGTCGACTTTTGTTCGTAAGATTTATCCACTGCCTAGGATCCGCTGACACGCTTCCTCGTGGATCGATCCTGGCTTTCTCTTACTACAGCGGGAGGAGGTCTTGTAATTATTTGCGTGGGCACGAATCCGGTTTGATTTATTTTATTATATTTTGAACTCGATTTCTTCCTACAACATGCAGCCACAGCGGCATCAACAGAGAGTACACCCCTAGCACGAGGGCTCATGTTTAACAGTCTAGAGCCCTCAGATAGCTCCTTAAACACATCCCAAGCTGCGGCAGGCGTCTTGTTCAACATGTTTCCTCCACAAGTAGAGTTCACTGTTTTGTACTCTATATCAATCAGCCCATTGAAGACAAAGAGAACCATATCCTTTTGAGAGTACCCATGGCATGGGCAGCTGGCGCAGAGTTTCTTGAAGTGCTCAAAGTACTCATGTATCGACTCCGTCGCGTACTGCTCAATGCTGCTGATTGACCTTTTCAAAGCATTGAGCTTTGTTGCAGGGAAGTACATCTCTAGGAAGACTTTCTTCATCTCAACCCAAGTAGAAATAGATCTAGGTGGTAGATAGAAGAACCATTCATTCGCCTCATCCTTCAAAGAGAAGGGAAAAGCTCTCAGCTTGATTTGATCTTCAGTTACGTTCTCTGGTTTCATCTCTACAACCACCGTATGAAACTCGGACAGATGATTGTGGGGGTCCTCCCCACTCAACCCATGAAATTTGGGTAGAAGATGAACTACCCCTGACTTCAGCTCAAAGTTGACTCCTTCTGCTAGTGCAGAGAATTGGATCGCCAGGGGTTGATGTGCCAGATCAGGAGCAGAAAGCTCCTTAAGAGTGCGGTTTGCGTCGTTAGCCATCTCTATTGTAGTTTCTTCTTGATCAAAAGGGAGTTCGCGAGAGCGATCACGAGTTTCTCGCCTTAGAGCGGCAAGGGTCCTTTCAATCTCTGAATCAAACGGCAACAAAGAAGAATTAGTAGCACGGGTATGGACCATATAAGACGGTCCACACAAAGATCAACACTAAAAACACAAAAGAATTAAATTAAATTCCCCGGCAACGGCGCCAAATTGGACGGAGGGGAAACCTGTCGTTGATCCGTCAAAGAAAATTCAAACCTATAACAAGTATAGCAATAAGCAAGAGGTCGATCCACAGGGAAAGTTATAATTCAAGTTTGATTCAAGTGTCAATCAAAGTAGCCAATTTGGGGGGTTTTTGTGTGTGAAAGTTCCGCCTTTTATCAAAGCGGAGTAAAGAAAGCAAAGTAAATGAATTTGGTTTAGACAATTAGCAGAAGCAATTCTACCTACAATTTTCTACTTTATTTGGTTGAAGCGATCCTTGTAACTTCTTCTCATTCTATTAAGTTTCCTATGAATGCCCTTGTCCCGACCTAATATAGTTACTAGTCTAATAAGTCCTAGAAACCCTTATCAATCGAACAGTCCCTAAAGAAGGATTTAACCCAATTGATAGCTTTAAGTTCAGAGATTAACCAAGGTATTTGCAGTCCCTACAGAGGGATTTAACAACACATCTAACTTCCTACTTGTTCAATTAGTTCAATCAGCCCTAAAGGAACAAGTTTGCCACTTAGGTTAAGGTTCACAATCAGGAATCTAAAAAACCTTAGCAATTGAATTGATCTAACAAGTTGGCCAGACAAGATAGAACAAATCAATAAACAATCAAGCACAAAGAAGTTGAAGCATTCAAATATAGGAAACAAGGAACGAGAATTAGAAACTCACAATCAATCCAAATAAAGCTTCAAATTGCTGGCAGAATAGATGAGTTTAGTTCCTCATGGAAGACATCGCTCAAATCTCTAAAGTGTCTAATGAACGAAAGAATAGAATAGAAGTGCTGGAAAATTAACTAAATTCGGCCTTAAATATGATCCAAAGTCGGCCATGAAACAAAACATTAAGATCTAGGGTTTTAATATTCAAAACGCTGCGCACCAGCGCTGACGACCAATGCTATGGCCGCGGCATCAGCAAATTCCTCATGCCCGCTGCAGCAGCCCCTGCTGCGGCCGCGGCATACTGTTTGCCGGTTCTTCTTGTCTTTCTTCGTGGGTATCTCCACTTGTCTTGCATCTCTTCCTTCCTTGCTTCCTTCCAATGTTTCTTGTATTCCTCTTCGAGATATTGCATCTCCCAAATTTGTTCCGATTCAATCTGCAAGATAAACACAAATTTGCGCAGAATCCGAACTTCTCTAAAATAATCACAAGATGCAATTTAGCAACAAAGTATGAAAGAAATGCAACCTAACTAAACTAAAAATGCCTATAATGCCTATCTAAGATATGCATTATCACGCCCTCCTTTTCAGTTCCAAAAATCAGCACGAACTTGACCAGAAGAGTACTCGATATCGAGTAAGGTACTCGATCTCGACCACGCCGTCGACTAACTACAAAACAGAAAATAACAGAACGCAAAACGAAGCAAACTGGCTAGTCGATCTCGAGTAGCGTACTCGACGTCGACTACTATAGCACTCAATATTGAGTAGAATTGGGCTTCTCGAGTGATGCTCTGCTCGACTCGGTGTAAATCCGACTTGTTTTACTCAACATCGACTAGGGTTAGTCGACGTCCACTAGAACTGTGTCGAGTACTCTTTCTCGTCCTCTGCTCGATTTGTCCTGGTTCAGCTGCTCCTTGGCCTCGAACTTTCTGTAATCGACTTCGAGCTTTTCATCATTTCTCCGAATTGCTATCAAATTCCTCGATTTCTGCAAATTTAAACATAAACTAGTGTAGACTCCATAATTTGGCAAATTAAGTGTAAACTACATAGAATATGTACTATTCTAACCCAAATGTATAAAATGCATGCAGAAATTGATATGAAAGTTAAGCTAGAACATGACAAATTAGGCTCACAACATTCAACTTGCAGATATTTTCACTAAGGCATTGGGTGAATCACAACACTTTACCTCTCTTCCAAGTTGGGTCTTGTTGGAATCTCAACAAGTCCAACTTGAAGGGGTGACGTGAGAATATGTCATTTCATTTCATTATGTATTTGTCTTAGTTCTTTCCCTTCCTCAAATGTTTAGCTCTTTCTTATAAATAAGGCAATAGGAGCATATGCAGCTCACGTGCCATCTGGCCCTATATAAGGAACAATCTGTCATTTCAGGGTTTTCTGAGACATTTTAGGGATCTGTAATTATGGGACTTTCTCTCGGCCTCTTTGGCCTCTTTTGGAAATCCCTATATTGATTTTCCTTCATTTTTATTGCATTCTACACATTTAGGCTTTAGTTACACTTGATTGATCATAGTATAATCCACCATTGATGCTACAAATCACCTATCTAAGCATGTTTTGAGCTCGTTTTACTGGGTTTCTACAAAGTCTACTTTTATAAAATTTTGTGGGGAAACGCTTGCCAAATGCCAACCATCAAAATTACCAATTCTTTTTTTGTTTACCATGTACCAACCAATTTGAATTGGTAATCGTAAAATCCGAACCATTACCAACCACTGAAAGGGATGTACCAACTTAATTTGTTATCAATTAAGTTGGTTGGTACGTGTTGGTAATGACATTTTACCATGTTTTGCATGTTGACGAAAGAAACATACAAATAGTTAAATACAATACAATTTAATTAAAACTTATAAGTTATTACAATTCAAGTAGCAACAGCATAAATACTTAAATTGTTCATGCATTTAAGCACTAAAGCAAAATAAAAACTTAAATAGTTCCGACAATATTCAAAAGAACATGTCCATAAAAGTTTAAGTTTTAGTCTGAATCGAGGTTGAGTTAGTATTCTTTCCTTAATTAAAAGCATTTTATTAAAGTAACAAATACAAAAATAAATCAAGTTAATAGGTCATACTTAATATGAAAAAAAGGTAAAATACACCTTTTGGGTCCTAGCATAACATAAGTAAATGAACTCATATCTCAGAGGGTGGCCGTCATTGAAAGGATGAAGGCGAAGGGTGAAAAACCTAGATCTAATTTCTCAATCTGAACTAAGGCTAGGCTCTTCTTCTTTTTTTTCCTAATTAAGCTTTAGTGTTTTACATAAAAAGTTAAGGACTTACACTTGAAACTTAAAACAATTCAAACATAAATTAAAAAAAAAACTAAATATATATTGGTAGGAATTGGTTGGTAATTACCGTACCAACCAATTTCAAACCGGTTGGTAATGGTAATACCAACTTCTCCGTTTCAATTACCGTTATCGTACCAACTTCCAAAACGTGGTTCGGTATACCGAACCAATTAAATTGGTAACCAATTAGTTGGTTACCAAGTTAATTGGTTTTGGGTGGTACGTATTGGTTTGGTTTTCGTGGGAATTTTTGCCAAGCCGTAATCAAAAGCTTTGATCTTGATAGTACCATTCTCTCTATATTTTTAATAGGCTTCTACAGAAAATAGACCAGGAGGGATCGCCCACTAGGACTGGAAATCATCCGTGGATGACCGACTCACCCAACCCGATTTTCAGGATGAAAACCTAAAAAAACATGGGTGATGGATGGGTGCATGATGGGTCGGGGGATGGGACATATATTTTCCACCCGTTACCCGACCCATCACCTGACCCACTACAGAGCCCATTTAACCACCTATTAGCCCACCTGATTATGAAAAAAATACTAGTGTATAAATAATATAATTTAACATACTAACACACATTCTCCAATTGTTTTTGTTCAAAAAGATATAAAAAAATACTCCCTTTTTTAATTAAAACTTGTTGTTTACTATTAATGCACACTTTTTTAAAATGATAAAAACTATGTAAAATATTAACTTTTTTTACATTTGTTTTTATAAATTCATACTTAATAGTAAGAAGTAGGAAATTATTTAAAAAATATATTTAAAAAGTTAATATTTTATACTCCCTCCGTTTGAAATTATTTGTCATTTATCCTGTAGTGCACGTTTTTTAAGAAGATAAAAACTATATAAAATATTTTTTTAATTAAATTTTTTTTATATAATTTCATACATATAAGTAGTAAGTATAAGATTATGAAAAAAATTTAACTAAAAAAATTATATTTTATACGTAGAGTTTTTAGTTTTTTAAAAAGCGTGTCAAAAAGTCAAACGACAAATAATTTCAAATGAAGATAGTATAGTTTTTAACACCTCAAAAAGCGTGCATGAATAATAAAACATCAAGTTTTAATTAACGGAGGGAGTATAAACTTGCATTATTTAACTCCATGTCTTTTTTTATGTTTTGCATGTATTGATAAAGTGCAAGCAATTTGGCTCTTTTAGCATTTGGTGTATTAATGCATGATTAACCAAATCGTATTTTCCCAATTTGTCAAGAGATTTGTAATAATAGTCCAGATTAAACAAAGGACATACGAGTTTGCTTTATAAAGACATTATTTTTTTTTATTTTGAGTCTAGTAACCTTTAATACTAATTTTTTAAGTTAAGGATAGTAATATAATGTATGAATATGTCTTTTATTCATTTAGTAATATTCATATGTTGACATAGTTTATAAAATTATCGAACATGAATGATTTTTTAGTATGTCTTATAGCTCATTTTCTTTTAATTTCTTATAACTACCCGACCCACCCGATTCACCAAATGGATCGAATAATAGGTGAAACATTAGATGGGTGGGTGATGAGTCGGGTGAAATTTTTTTTTACTGGGTTGGGTGAAAAATGGGACCACTTATCTATCAACCGACGACCCATTTCAACCCCTATCGCCCACTTTAATTATCTCTCTCCTGGCCGGGGCCGGCGCTGCATGAGAATGGGAGGTTATGAACTCAACGTACAAGTGTGATAGAATCGAATCATCATTAGGCTCCATAGGCTCACACTCTCTCTTACTCGATCTATGTCCATCCGTTTCTCCGATCCTTAATAGTCGTCTTGTCACCTCTATCAAGTATCAGCCATTCTTATTCATACAAATAACCTTACATCGTACTGCTAGTGCTCTAGGAAGGATCAGTCTCGATTTACAAACCATCCAAATGAAAAGAAACTTGATTCTGCAAGTGTACGTTCTCCTAAATTATCTAGCTAAAAGGTGTTGAGAAAACTGGTGGTGGTAATTTTTAATTTTTGATGCAAGAAAAATTAAAACGTTTGGGAATTTGAAACTATGAAAAGTAGGAATATATTTGAGATTAAAAATACGAAGTGTTTTTTACAAGTCTCATCCGAATCTTTATGGCTATATTTAATTTTTTATTTTATGTTAATGTTAAAATTGTCCTAGTTAGGTACTTCGGTCCGGAGACTTAACTAGGGGAGACGAATAACAAGTCCTACCATGTAAGAAACCGAGAAACCCCGGTTGGGTCGTATAAAAACGGTGATCGTGTCGGATTTATTTTATTTTTAGTTATAAGTTTAGGATCCACCAATTTAAACGAAAGCTTAAGTCATTGTGTAGGATTTTCTCCTTATATTTTTGGTGAATCAATTGTGGGATGACCATATTTTTATCCCAACATACCCAATGTTGCAAACCCCAAGTACATATCAAGTCTATAATCGAGGCACACAGTCCCATACAACCATATATCCTACGTAATACTACAAACAAAACCATGAACGTGCATGTAAGCACATCTAGAACAAAATCCTTCACAATAGGCCGCAGATCATGCGTTCAGCTGGTCTGAAAAATGGGACGTGGGCGTGACAACGAGGCCGCAGGCGCGACATGGAAGCAGTAGCTGGGGCGCCATGCAGGGCCGGTGCTGATCTAATAAAGGTTCGGGGCAAATAAAAATTAAGGGCCCTAATAATTTAAATTTTATAATTACTCCAGCAACAAATTTAATTGATTTAATATGCATCCCATTTCTATAAAAAAAAATGGTTCAATTGACAGTAATAGAAAAAATAATAGAACACTTTTAGTAGCAACGAACATTGTTTTGCATCAAAAATCTTCGGTAGCAGAAAAATTCACCCGACTTTAATAATAAAATACAAATACCCAATATAAATAATATCGCTCTCCTACACCTATAACCAAAACTCGTGAATTTCAATAATAATAATAATAATAATAATAATAATAAGTTAACCCCATTATAGATCTTGAAAGTTACAAAACTCAAATTAAGTTTGCAAACCCATCCACTACATCAGTGAATTACAAAACCAAGAAATTAGGGAAAAACTACACAAAATTTCTAAATTGTACCCTCAATTTCGAACTTATCAAACTCTAAATCATAAAAATATGCATAACATAAAAATAGAGGCCTAGACTTTTCATGTAGATATATTATTAATTTAGAAATTTGATGTAGTAGAGGCCTAAACTTTTGCTTCACTATATTAAAGAAACCATAGAGAAGGAAGAAGAAAGGAAAGACATGAAATAACAAAATATTTTCATTTAAAAAATAATAGGCACTTTAACTTGAACTTAAAATAATCTAGATAGAATATTTTATTTGGGTGGTATTTTGTTACTTGTAAGCCTTTAATGCGTAATTTATTGTAATTTTAAATAAAGAGGCTAGTTAAGTTATAAAAGAGTTATTTAGTGGGTCATATTATGTAATTTACCCTTTCAAATGTGTGATTGACTTATTCCCATTATAATTGGATTGGGTTTGGGCCCTTTTATTTAACTCTCTCATCTTTATATTGAAAATGGGTCATATATTGAAAATGGGCCTATTCCAATTCTATCATATAATGTATATATACCGAAATTTTTTATGGGCCCCATAATTTTTTGGGCTCTGGGCAGGAGCCCAGCCTGCCCTTGCTCCTGAGCCGGCCCTGGTGCCATGGAGGACGCGCCACGACAGGGTAGTCGCGGGCACGACTGGTAGGACGTCATGGCGGTAAGGAACATTCGCGGCTGCGAGTTGATTGATCATTGTCACGGTCGTGGGGGAACATTTAACTAATGGAGTATAAGATGGCGGCAAGGAACATTCGCGGCTTAGAGATAGGTGTGTATAAAATGCACATTTAACCAATGGAGTATAACATCAAAAAGTGATGTGTATTTTTAAACACCTTGTGCAAATATGTACATTTGCACACTTAACCATTGTAGTTAGTCTTAAATGGATTGGTATATCGATTAGTTCGTTCGTCAATTACTCGACCTCTTAATTTACCAAATTAACAATATTCTATGGTATTTCGAAACTTTTCTTTAAAAGAAAAAAAAACAGGATTGGTACGTATAAAAGCAAAAATACGACATAATAATGGTAAAAGTAAGACCGAAACAACTAGAACCGGAGGTATTAATGTAAAATAACAAGAGTACTATTTTTTTTTTTTTACGAAACCTCGGACACGCGACCTAGCCGGCAAGATTCACGCGTCAGATAAACTGGCTTGCGGCACCGACCGACTAGACCCAATGATTATAAGCAAGGTGAACCCTGATTATTTTACCAAGAAAAATGGCAGAGGCAGGAATCGAACCCGAACCTCCCATTAACACCCCCCCCCCCCCTTCTCCTTACCATTGAATCACCCCATTAGGGGCCAAGAGTACTATTATTGATATAAAAGGAAGTACTATAGTTTAGATTTTCCCTTCGGTCGTCTTTGAATAACGCCTATGGAAGTTGCAAGGGAAAACTAATTAAAATACCTCCACCTTTGGGGGTATGGTAAAAATATATCATCAACTTTCAAATGTAATAAAAATATCCCGACCTTTGAGAGTAGTGGTAATATATTACCACAAGTTTTTTCACGAGTCAAAAATGCTGACAAGGCAGCCTACGCGGATTTTTTACAAGGGTTTTCTTTAGCGGTATCATCAGGAAAAAAATAAAGAGTTAGACCGGGTTCATACCCAACGCATTTTCCTCCCTCGTATCTTCTTCCGTGGATCGTGGTCGATCGCCTCTTGAATTGTATTTCAGGTCTTCTAGGTCGCTCATGGTTCCTCTTCAATGTCAGTCTTCCTCCCTCGTGGTCGACTATATTGAGCTGTCTCTCTCACATCTTCTTCTCATTTGATTCGTTCACGGATTTAGGTGGGTAAGTTTTTCCCCCCTCTTCGTTGTTGTTGTTGTTAGTTTAGTTTAGTTGTCGGTTTGGCGTTAGGAATAGATGTGTTGTGTTAATTTGAGGCAATTTTGACCAGATTAGTTGCTTGGTTGAATCAATTTCGTTTTTCGGGTTTAATTTGTTATCGCTTTATTTTTTTCCTAAGGAAGCCGATCAAAAAAACCCAATTTTAGTGCTAATTTGTAAAAAAAAAAGGCTTACACGTATGTTGTCTTGTCAAAAAAATTCACGTAGGCTGTCTTGTCAGCATTTTTGACCCGTGAGAAAACACAGGGCAATATATTATCACTACCCAAGTTGCAAAAGGTTTCTCTTTGCCGGGAACAAGTAACGATTATAATTCTCTGAGATAGAATCAAGGAGATATGATCAAATTCAACTTCAAAGGAGATAAAAGAGTAGTGGCCGGGTCGATCGTGAATCAAGTTCGGCTTCAATAAAAGATTCAGTTAAGATGGGTTTAGTTCACCAAAAAAAGTTAAGTTGGGTTTAATTTACGGAAATTTGGCGTGGTGTCCCTAGCTAGTGTACAAAATTTTAGCATAATTCGTGAGATACCCCAAAAGATTTTGATTCTTTTCATTACGTACCCCTCTATTATCTGATTTGTTAAATAAAAAAAATTAAAAGAGAAATTAAAGAAAGTTACAATCGTATTTCTCTATTCTCTCGAGAACTCACCCAACAAAGAAGAAGAGATGAGACGAGGAGGGTGACATGAATTTACCTGTAGACGTCTTCAACTTGCTGGGAAGACGACGCCGGCGATAAAGGCGACGTTTGATGGTGGCGAAGGCGGCATCTGAGTTTATACATGCTCAATACTCAACCTGACAGAGAAGCGAAGAGGACGGTGACGCAAAGGGTGGACAAGAAGTATGTGTTTAAACTTGGGATTGTTCGAAAACTATGCTTTATGGGTTTGGAACTTAGGAATTTGGGAATTTTTCAAAAATTACGGTTTATTGGTTTGGAGTTTTGAAATTTCTGGTTGGATTAATTGAGAATCACAAAATGCAATTTTTGTTAGGCTACTGGAATGCGAAATCAATATCTACTGGAATGAGTACCTCTATGTCTCTATCACATATTGGTTTGGCTTATTTAATTTTCTGTACTTGCTAACAGTGGGCAGTGATCATCATTGTTTCTCCATATGTAACTTCTACTTTGTTCTCGAATCCCGATATAACAGTGGCTATTATTGGTTAAATATGAAATTGTATTGGTCAAATGATGCATATAGAGGTGGTTAATTGAGGAACTTAAAAACGGTCATTCCTATGAATCAAAGAGCAAAAGTCATACTTTGATGCTTATTTAGGTAATGTCCTTTAGTCTTTCTTTTTGAAGATGAAAAGTAAAAAACATGTACTAAGAAACAAGCTCCACTTTTAGTTTTGACCAGGAAGCAGGAAATAGAAGGATTGTTTAAATGGATGAGGAAAGGCCCTCGCCTCCTCTATCTTCTATATCTTTCTCCCTTCTCTTCTTTCACCAAACATACTTAAATGCACCAGCACTAAAACATAGCACTTTTGTAAATTACCAGCACACATTGACATAAAGATCATAACAAATGGTAATCATTTACAAATGCTCAAGCATCATTTCAGAAGCAGTTACTTGTTGAATTCACATGCTCACTCAAGTGATTTCAAGTCTATTAGCTAAAATGGTTATGTATAGTCATTGAACAAATATGTGGGTTTGAATCCCGCATAGGCTATCTATGGTTATGTGTAGTCATTGAACAAATATTTTTATGACTTCACAAATGATTCGTATTTTTCAAACCCACTCCTTTTTTACATATTTGAAATTTCTCTCTTTTCCAGTAGTGAATCCATATGATTTAAAATTGTTATGTAGTTTTAAATGTTTTAAAAATTGTTATTGACTTTTCCATTTTTGCCTACATAAAATAGCTCAAATTTTTATATGAACACATGCTTTCCTTGTCTCAATTTCAGCAGCAATGACAACTCCTTGTCTCAAATTTTTATATGAACACAAGCCAGTAGGCAGTGGAATATTACCTTAACAAAGTTTCTTTTAAGTCTGGAATTTAGGCAATCTAAATTTGATTATTCTCTCTTCACCAAAGGCAGCATTGGACATCAAACGATTGCTCTAGTGTACGTACGTTGACGACATGTTACTCCTTGGAGACTCTGTTATAGAAATTGACATCACCAAAAAGGCTCTGCATACAACCTTTAGTACCGAGGATCTCAGATATGCTCGTTACTTCCTTGGAATGGAGTTAGCTCGCTCTTCTAAAGGGATTATGCTTAACCAACGAAAATACATCATGGATATCCTTGACAGTGTTGGTGTACGTGTCCGAGTGTAAGCCTGCAAGGTTCCCAATGCAGCATGGGCTCAAGCTTTCTCCCACTAATGGTGAACCTTGGATGGACCTTGAAAGGTACAGACGTCTTGTTGGGCGGCTCCTTTATCTTACTTTGACACGACCTGATATCACTTACACACCGTCCAACAATTGAGTCAATTTGTGTCTCAGCCGTGCATTCCTCAGATGAATGTTGCTATGTATTTGCTGAGGTATCTCAAAGGTACCTTCAATTGGCTTTGTTCTATCCATCTCAATCAGATTTTCACCTGCGGGCATATAGTGATGCGGATTGGGCTAGTCGTGCTTTTACTACTTGTTCTTTGACAGGGTATTGTCTCTTCTTGGGAAACTCTGTGGTTTCATGGAAATTAAAAAAAAACAGAAAACTGTCTCGAAATCCACGGCTGAGAGTGAGTATCGTAGCATGTCAGCTGTGGCTAGTGAGTTGGTTTGGCTTCACAACATTCTCACAAATCTCTTGGTCCTTATTCCTCTTCCTATAACGTTGCATTGTGATAACAAACATGCCCTCCAACTTGCTGTCAATCTTGTTTTACACGAACGCACCAAGCACATCATGATTGATGGGCACTTTGTTCGGGAAATGGTTGAGGAAGGGTTCATTCACACGACCTATGTGCCTTCGTGTCTTCAAATTGCCGACATCTTTATGAAGGCCTTAGGTGTTGCACCTCATTCTTTCCTCGATCTCCAGCAAGCTTGGGTCTCCTGTATCCTCCCATACGTACAGCTTGCGCGGGAGGAGGGGGGGGGGGATGTAGAGTTATGTGGGTCTTTTGGGCCTCCGGGCTAGTTAACCTAGCCCGTCTCTCTTTGCTTGGTAGGTTTGTGTTAACGGCTAATTAGATTGGTTGGAGTTAGTTAGAGTTGTAGTTAGCAGCAGCTTAGCTTAATCGATAGTATAAATACTCGTTCAGTTAAGCTTTCATTCCAAGTTTTGCAATATAGAAAATTCCCAAAATGTCTGGCGTTTCTTCAATATATAATTTTAGACAACTTACGTCTATCCAAGTCCAACCAGGGGCGGATCTAGAGGGGCTCGGGGTGGCTGAAGCCCCCCTATCCTAGAAGAGAGGAGGAGTGTTTTTATATATTGGGAAGTTGTTTGGAATAAAATTAAGTAAAGGCGGTAGGAAATCACTAAACAACGTTGGCTCAAGTGGCAAGGGAAGTAGGTGAAACTTTAATTTTTTTTACCTCTGTTTTCTTTTTTAAGTATCGATCTTATTTAGCCTCCCAATTTTTCAAGGGTAAGACCGTTGAAGTTCCCTTGAAGTATCGTCCTTTGTAATTTTCAGCCCCCCCTTGACAAAATTTCTGGATCCGCCACTCAGTCCAACTGTAGGGGTTTATCTTCTTTAAACTTAATGTTGGCGCCGATCAGTTTGGTAGCTTTGGGAAACACTTCAGCTTGACTATTGCTCTGTTGCGAAGGCTAGCTGTTGAGAGGTTTGGTATGGGAGTATCCCTCTCACATTGATTATAAAAGACTAAAAATGATGGGTTATAAGGAAGGGTGAAACTTTACACAATAGCAAGCTTTTGTGTTAAGTTGGTGGATCCAAACCTTATAATCGCAAAAGTAATACTAATAAATCAATGTAACCCGACACGTGTTTGCCTCTCGTTAACGGCCCATCAGATATTTCACAAAGGTTGGCTAGCAGTCGCCAGCTCGAGAGCTGCCACGTAATGCATTCGCACCAAATCTCGCAGATGTGGTATTTGAGAGTTGTACATAATATTTCATACATAATATAATACGGAGTATAAGCACTCATTTTCCCCAACATTTTAAAAGTCATTAACATCTTTAAATAAATAAATGATATAAATCAAATAAACAATATGATTAGTTTAACCGTTGTTAGATTCAAACATAAAATCTCATAAACATGCATGTTCAAATAAACATTACAATCCATAAGTTCTATATTAACAAAATAAAACAACAAAAAAACAATATCAAATTCTTAACACACCGTCAAAGTGTCAAACGTATGTCAAGCATCTTGGCGGTGTTTTGACGGCTAACCTACACGAAACGTCATGTCGGTGTCTAGGCAGACGACAAGAACGTTTTTTAAAACAGTGTCGGTAGGCATACTCGCATACATGCATCTACTAACCCTTATGGAGATCCAACAAAGCCGTAACAGCTTGGATTGTTTCGGCAGCAAAAAACCAAATAGCAACTAAGAGAGAAAATATAGTCCAAGGAGTGGAGTATTTCCGGTACAGGTCACCCATGTAATGGTTGCACTTTTTGCTGTAGAATGTATTGATCAACTGAGTTTGAAACTCATATTGGTAAGCATTCTCGTTGATGCCAACGTTCTTGCAGAGAGAGTTGAGCATCTTGGATAAGTCTTTGCTCCTCCATAGGCTTTCGATGACACCTGCCTTGACAAGCACTTGGATATCTTCAGGTGTGTCAATCAGACGATTCATGAAACAGATGTAGCTTGTGAAGTGAGGCTCGTTTGGGTAGTGGCACCGCTCGTAAGCTATGAGGTTCTTGTACAGACACTCGGTCTGATGGCCAACTGCTATTTTTGGGAGGGTAAGTGTACCTGTATTGTATCCGGTTAATCAATCAAATTTAGGGCTTGATTGTTTTTAAAGGAGAAAATAGAAAAGAAATTAATTAAATTTTACATTTTTATATAATCATTATTTTTTTGAGGATGAAGGCGGATGGATGAAATAAAATATTAAAGAATGCAATGTTGGAAAAATGTAACGCATTTTATATATAAAAAATATGGGAAAAGGAAAATAATTATTAATTATTAATAAATCTTAACTTAAATATGGATGATTAGATTCATGATTCAAAGTAATTATTACCTTTTTCTATACCAAAAAATAAACGGGTAAATATACGTACAATGTAACATGCATGATCGATATCGATCGATGATAGTACTAGCTAGTGTTGATAATTGTAAGTTAATTATATTGTATATATAGGAATTGACTCCGGTGAAAACCTCAAATTGTGGTAAAAATCATGAGAATTACTTTATAGCTTGGTTTATTCAAAACCTGTTCTAAAAACTCAATTACACAATGACTTTACAACTCAGTGGAACTTAAAAACCGTGCTAAAAACTCCATTTTTAAAATAAGACATGACTTTATAGTTTAAGCCTAAAAATCGTGCTAAAAACTCATGTTTTAAAATTAGAATCGGGCTAAAACATGTGACTTTATAGATCGGTTATATTCAGAACTGAGTTATAAAGCAAATGAATCGGGCTAAAAAGCCGGTCCTCACACGTTTTTACCCCCGCGCGCGCACACAAAAGCAGGCAGGAGATTTAATTTTAGACCACTTACGTCCATTGTAGTCGAACTTTAGGGATTCTCCTACTTTGAACTTGACGTTGGCACCGACCAGTTTGGTAGCTTTGGGGAAGACTTGAGCTTTTTCCTTTTTTTTGATACAAACTCTAACACAGCTAGACCAGCAATTATCGCTCTGTTGCGCCGCCTGATTAGTAGTCGCCGGATTAGCAGCAGTCAGCAGGTTGAGAGCTTCCACGTAATGCATTCGCACCAAGTCTAGCAGATGCGGTATGTCTACCAACTTTGCAGGGGGATTAATGATTTGAATACCATAATTTTGTTCGAGGAATTTCTGCACAAGGTCACCTATTTCTTGATCGTTAACACCCTGCTCGTTAAGTAGCCCCTTTAGTATGAAGAATGGGAGTTGGTTCTCCATCAACAATATGTCTCGAAAAACTTCGTGCTTCAAACTTGGATTCGCCCATATCAGATCATTATCTGCAATGTCTTGAATCCCTTTCCTAAAGAGCTCGATGAGGAAGGCACTATCAGTCAACACCATCTCAACGAACTTGTTGTTGTCATAATCATACTCCCTAGTAGCTGGATGATCGTAACTCAAGTGAATACTAGTTTCATAGCGCTTCACTATACTGATGTAATTGAGGAGCGGCACTGGGGTGTGGTTGCGCGGGACATTCACAAAGGACTTGAGATAATTGAGTTTGAGACCTGCCATGGTCTTATCAGCTTCTGACTGGGATTGGTGGTTGTGGTAAGGCCCGATTGAGATCAGGGTAGGTGTGTATGCTTCCTCATTTGTTTGTCGCAGCAGCTTCGGGACTCTGTAGATGCAACGCTCTAACCGATATTGAGTTACTGGTTCATTTAGCTTTCTTTGCATCTCCGCCTCTATGGTCTGGATACATTCACAGTCGCACCCATCTCTAAGGCTACCTGCGGCAATGTAAATTTCATCTATGCTCGATTGCGACATCTGCATGCACAAAACAAATCATCTGTTACACTTTTTGTGTTACATTCCCTATTACACTTTTTAATTTTAATTTAAATTATGAATCATCCTCTTTACATTCTGCAATTGCTAAATTAGGGGGTTTCACTTAGCCGATTCCTACTAAGGTGTCAATTTTGTGGTTTATTTGGAGATTCATGGGACTTGTAGTTCTGTAGAAAATTTATTTGTTTCAAGTTTTACAATTGTTCTTGAAATTCAATCTCTGTTTAAAGTTGTTCATGAATTTATTGGATATTCGGCAAATTCAGAGTAATTATTCATTGATTATCCTGAATTATTAATTAAGGTATATGAGGGCAATTAGAAGTTGGTTTCGTGAAATTCAAGTTCATTAGTAGATTGACTATTCAGTAAGTTCAGTGTCAATATTCGTTGATAATAAGGAATTATTCATATGGATGATTAGATGTGGGAAATCAAGAATTACATTTATATAGTCTTTTAACCTATCGAATAATTACTATCAACTTAACGAATAATTACTATCAACCTAGTGAATAATTACTATCAACCTAATCTATCGAATAATTACTATCTATCTAGCGAATAATTACTATGAACCCAGTGAATAGTTGTAAAATTGAGAACCCTTTTGTCAATATCTAAATGATAACTCCTCTTTACTAACTCCTCTTTACATACGATCGAATAACAACTATAACTTAGCGAATATTTAATATCACCTTATCGAATAGTTTAAACAGTGTACCGCATAAAAAAACAACATTACTCCACCCAAAAACGTTACGCAAAAAAAAAGAGTGTACAACACACGCGCAATTCATCGGGTGGGGAGGGAAAGTGGTGGATCCCATTAATTTTTAATTAAAGAAAAAAGGCAAAATTGTCAAATAATCTCAACCACTCATTTCATTCAATCAAAGGCCCAGATCTGTTAACATTTAACACCATAAGAAGTGTTAACACGTGACCCAACCTCTATATATATACATCCTAAGTGGATAAAGCATAAAAAATATATTTTGCATGTGTATTTTAATGTTTTAGCTTCTTAGGGTTTATGCACCTAATCATAGATCGAGTATCTTTTTATAAGAGGCTAAAAAATTATGAAAAAACACATTAAACATCAATTTTTTTAATGATTTAGTTTCTAGGGTTTATCGATTTAAACCTAAAGTAACTTTTTTCCTCAAATTTATTTATAATCCATATCTATTTAAGAGATGTGACATGGTTACATGTATGGTAACATGAAAAGTGTAATTGTAGGGGATCAAGACTAGTGCACCGGTTCAGATCACCTATTACCTACCATGTAACCCTCCCCGCTACTTGATTTCTATTGGTCTACCTATAAATCGTTTATCTAATTAAACTTTAAAAAAATTATTGGGTTTAATTAAAATAGAAAACTTATTGCCTAAATTAAAAATAAAAATTGCCTTTCTACTTCATCCTCTTCCTACTTTAGGTCAAATTCTTTCTTGTAAATTAGCATATCTCGTTCATTGTATATGCGATTAAAAAAAAGGTCTCACTATGTCTGACTTAAATTTGGATCTTATCAAACGCTTCGTTGTTGTCAAGCTTCGTCGAGGTCGAGCCTTCTTCTTCGCAGGCACTGAGGCACACCATTGCAATTGATAAGGTCATGGAGAAAGGTGATATGTGATGACTCGATCCGAATCATCAGGTCAATGGATGAACCGAACTTGCACTTGTATTTCTCGGATTCGATGCCAAATACGTAACCGAAGTGAACCGTAGGTATGCTTAATGGGCATCCCAGCGCAGGTGAAAGGAACTTGCTTAATTAATTAGTATGAATGGCTATCAATCCTTCATTTCAACGTGGACTTTGGCGGCGCCGGTTCAACAATCAACACCAACAAAGTCCCTCTTTCTTTCGCCTGGAACAAATCACGACAACTTTGGCTAATCCACTGGATTAATTAGAACAAGTGATGATGGGTGGCAGTAGAGCAAATCGGAATCAATTTTCAAAAGTAAATATGCAATTATGAAATACCATGAATGAATTTGAGAATGTAAATATCGGAAGCGTTTTGGAATCTATAGCAGATGTGTTGAATTTGGATATGAAGGAGATATCAATTGGGGTTCGGTTGGGGGTAGGGTTCAGATGTGATCGCTCATGTGTAATTGGACGGCGACTGGGCTAATTTCGATGAATTGACAACGAAGATGGCTGTTTTCGCGGCGATGGAGAGGGTGGAGGAAGAGTTCATAGAAATTTTAGGGTTTATGCACTTTTGGGTAATTCTTAAACTTAAACATGGAGATTGAAGATGAATTGACCACGAAGAAGCTTTCTGGTGCTACAAGAAGGCAATTTTTTATTTTTCATTTAAGAAATAAGTTTTATATTTTAATTAAGATTTACCCAATAATATTTTTGAAATTTAATTAGATAAATAATTTATAAGTGTACCAATAGAAATTATGTAACGGGGAGGGTTACATAGTGGATAATAGGTGATCTCAACCGGTAACCGGGAGGGTTACATAGTGGGTAATAGGTGATTTCAACCGCTGATGCACGCATGCTGAATATTAAAAACCAAAAAGAAAAAAAAAATTAAGAATGCATTGTATTTTTGGACTTGCAGGATCACATTAAAGATCTCTTACTCCACTTATATACTCCACCCCTACAACGTCAAAACATTTAGTTTTAAATATTTATGAAAAAAAATTATATTTATGTTATACATAACTAATTATATATATTTGTATAATTTTTCATGAAAAAATATATTGCAAAAAATATTAAAATTGAAACGATGATTGTTTGATGAAATTTTTTTTAATATTTTTTAATATTATTTTGTCATGAAAAAATATACAAATATATATATGATTTGTTATTTATAACATAAATATAATTTTTTGATTTTTCTTATCATAAATATTTGACCTAATCAATTATTCGACGTAGGAAATGGAGTAGTAAAAGTTGTAGAAAATCCCTACTAGAGGATTACAGAGATCTCCTACTTCACTACATGCTTCACTCCATACAACACAAAAATATTTTGACATTCATTTAATCTTAAAAAAATTACAAAATTATATGTATATTATTATCATCTATTTTTATATATTCATAAAGTTTTATTTCGAAAAAACATGTTTTATAATTTTTAAAAATTAAAAAGGCAATATTTAACAAATTATAATTAGTATAAATTTCAAAACATGAATTTTCAAAATAAAATTTTATGAATATATAAAAATAGATGTTAGTAATATAAATATAATTTTCTAAATTTTTTTAAGATTAAATAAATATCAAAATATTTTTTTGTTATAGGGAATGAAGCATAGAGTGAAGTAGGAGATCTTCATTGGTTACAGAGGCTTGTACACCAAAACAATCAATCAAATTCAAAGTCTTCTACTTCACTCTCATATCACTAAATTATTTTAACATTTATTTAATTTTAAAAATTATAAAAATTAAATTCATATTTGACACATCTATTTTAATATGTTTATAAGTTTTTGTTTTGAAAAATCATGGATTGCCAATTTTAAAAAATTTAAAAGGTATTATTTTACAAATTATAATAATAAAAAAATTTAAAATATGATTTTTCAAAATAAAACCTTATAAACATATAAAAATATATGTTGAAAATATGAATATAATGTTAATAAATTTTTAAAAATTAAATAAATATGAAAATAATTTAGTAATGTAGACAATGTTGTAGAGAATGATGTAGGTGATCTCGGTTGCAAAACAGGGACATTTATAATTTTTTTTTGGTCAAAACAGGGACATTTATATTACTGTATTGTATCCAATATAATTTTGTGATTGAGCATTACGTATTATATTTTGAATCGTAACACCCACCCCCACCCCCACCCCCCACCCACACACAGTAGTATACTTGAGCATGGTCGGGCCGGGCGGGGCTTGGGCAGGACCAGAGCCAAATTTTCAGCCCATTATATCGGGTCGGGCTTGAGACATGCTCGGTTTTTTAGCCTAGTGCCTTGTTCAAGTCCGTCCTCATTGCCGGACCGGGCCACCCAGCGGGCCAAACGGGCCTAGCATATTAAATTCATTTTTTTTTTATCCAAAATCGAACTAATTTGTTTATTTAAAAAAGAGGCAAATTATAAATTATACCGATACTTTCAAACGTGAGGCAAATCTGAATACAATAATAGTGTACTAACAAATGAAATACAAAGTTACATATATACCTAATAAAAAGTTATACATACAAATATGCAAAACACTATAAACATGTATATGTGTATATATACACACTGTAAGTATATATATATTGTAAATGTAAATGTATATGAGACATATATACACACTTTGAGTGTGTATATATATTGTAAATGTAAATGTGTATGTGTCCCATATACACTGTAAATATATACATTTCAAATGTGTGTGTGGGACTGGACGGGATTTGCAGGATAAGGAATTCTCGTCCCCTGTCTCTTCTCGCATAATTTTTACGGGATGGGCCCGGGATTTGTGCCCACCCTTAGAAATTATGTATATATTTTTATTATGTTATAATACTATATATAACTTATATAATTATATATATAATATTAATATATATATATATATAACCGGGTCGGGCCTATCGGCCCGCTTAGGCTTTATCCCCTGTCCAAGCCCGACCCTCTGGACCTACCGGACCAGGCTCGTCGGCCCGCTTGGGCCAACTACTCTGTCCAAGCCCGCATATTTTCCCGGGCGGACCGGGCGGTTTGGCCCATGTTTGCTCAGGTCTAACACACACACAATTAATATGGTCTATCCCCCCCCCACCCCCCACCACACACACACTCAAAGATCGTTTGGTTGGCAATCCAAAAACCCAGGAAGTAGAACTTCTCATGAAGTAGGAGAAATTCATGTGTTTAGTTGGTATTTTTGAAATTAAAAAACCCAAGAATTCAACTTCTCGGGGAGTTGAATTCCCCAAAATGGAGGAAGTTCACTTACCTAGTCCCCCTTAGGGATGGCAATTTCACCCGCACCCGACGGATATCCGTCTCACCCGATCCGAAAAAGTGGGTGAAAATCCAAAATAAAGCGGATGTTAAATGGGTGATGGGTGAACGGGTGATGGGTCGGGTCGGATTTGGGTGAAGACATTCCCCACCCGCCACCCGACCCATCACCGGATCCATCACCCGACCCGTCACCCGACTTATATTATATAATTATATTTTATATGTGAAATTACTAATATACCCCCATAAACCCTAATTCAAGATACCAATAAATGATTTCGAGCTTGAAAGCTTTGGTCATTGAAGATTATGTTTTCTCTTCTTTTTATTCATAATTATTGTAATGTTTTCTTTAGCTTGAAGGGTTGAAAGTTGTGAATGTTTACACGTATTGACCGAATTTGACTATATTTGGTACTTGTTTATTCGTCGATGTGTTCGACGTATATTTTCCAATAATTTATTTTTGATGAATTTGATGTCTTGTATTTCACCCGAATTATCACCTGATCCACCCGATCACCCGGTGGGTGATGGGTGGACGGTGCGGGTGAAATATTTGGTGGGTGATGGGTCAGGTAGGTAGGGTGAAGGATTTTGGATGGTGGGTCGGGTGATGGAAGTAGATCATCCACCCATCACCCGACCCATTGCCATCCCTAGTCCCCCTAGGTAAGTTTAACTTCCACCATTTTATATTTAGAAATTTTCAATTCCTCTTTTAATCCTCTGAAATAAAAAAAATCAACCAAACACATTTTTACAATTCCCATCAATTGGACTTCCCGGGAATTCAATTCCCATGAAGTAACTTCCCGGGAATTTCAATTCCCACATTGAACCAAACGAACCCTTCATATGGTCTATCATTGGCTTATGTTTACCTTTGATGTTTCTAGTTAATTTGCCTTTCGCAGGATGTCCTTGAAGGCCAAAGACAAGAGAGTAGAACTGTCAATCGAGTCATTCGGGTCGAGTCATTTCAGATTCTGGGTAAAACCGGTAGATCCGATTTTCGGGTAGATTCGGGTTAACGATCAAACCCGGGTTTGACCCTATTTCGGATCAAACTGGGTCAATTTCGGGTTTATCAACTTTTTTTCATTTTTTTTTAATAAAAAATCGTATTTTGATGACTTTATGATACTTCAAAATGTAAGTTTAAATATGTGATTGGTAAGTTGTTCTTTTTGGGTTTTATACTTATGAGAAGATGCTATCTAAAGCTTGAGCGCTTGTAATTATATACTGTCTCCAATCTAAAATATTTGATTTATACTAGTACTCATTATTTTTAATAAAATTTAAAACTCTATAAAATATCAAAGTGTTAATTAACTTTCTGAAATTATTTCATACGGATTAGTACTGACTAATGAGTATAAAATTTTAATTAAATTTTTTAACATTTTATAGAGTTATTTTTAATTAATTTTGTTTATGCTTATCATGAATATGTGTGTGAGTAGTCTTCTTCTTTCTAAAGTTGGGGTGAGCCAAACAGTAGTCATGTGTGTTGAATGTGATGAATCTATGATTTGAGTATCTTTTGTCTATTCTTAATTATACCAACTTTGTGCTTTGAAATTCCTTTATTACAATTTGATTGAAAGAGATAATTGTGAATTAATGGATAGTAATTAGAGTTTTAATAAACCCAATTAAGAAAAGGTAGTAAAGTTGACTGATTTGCGGAAGTTGATTGATTGCTTTGCTTGGTTGATGCAAGTTGACTTCTTTTATGGATAAAGGTGTGATTTTTGTGTGATTCATTGTGTTTGCATACATGATTATCGTTATGGTGATCCCTATTCGTTAGAAGCTTTTTATTATTGAATTTTATTTCTGATATTTGCACACTTTACCCCCAAAACCTAAACTTCCCACCTCTTCCTTCTATTTCTATACCTCTATAAAGTAACTAAACAAATGAACTGATAATCTCCCTGTGGACGAATTTGACTCACCTATACTATAGCGAGGTCCTGAATGTAAATTTATTTCCTTGTTCAGGAAACCCTTTCAACAAACTGGCATAGTTGCCGAGGATATTGCAATCGTACCAAGTTTTAGTTATTATTAAGGTTTGGGAATAACACACCCACCCTTCTGCTTTTGATCATGTGCTCTTTTTTTTTTTTTCTTTTTTTTTTTTGCTTTCAATTTATGTCATCAAGGCAACGCAGGCTAGACTTCGATCTTGTGATTGATCCCGAACACGAGCGTTCTTTTCACCGAAAACAACGAGAAAGCAAGATAATAACGGGCGACAATAACGATGATGTTGCCAAGCAATTGGCAGGTCTCCACCTTGCTATGGAAGAGATGTGGAAGGCTAGAGAAAGGGAAAACACCGTTGATGCACAGCGCGAAAGAGATTTAGCCGTCGCTACAACGAGAGATAAGGAGGCAGCTGCCCGTGTGTAGGAGCAGTTGAACGCTATTTCAAGGAACGCCAAGCAATATATGCACCCGAAACTGAGGGTGCCTCAGTCTACAATAGTCCTCCCTGAGATTGATCGCAATTTTAAGATCAAGTCTCATTTTAAATCCTTAATTAAGAGATCGATCCCAGTTTGAGGGGAAATCTTATGAATTCCCTATGGAGCATGTTAAAATTTTACTGTTTTATGTGATACTATCGTTGTTGATAATGTGTCACTAGATAGTGTACAATTGAAGGCATTCCAGTGGTCTCTTGCAGAAAAGGCGTTGAGTTAGTTTCAGAGTTTGCCTCCTAAGTCTATTACTTCGTGGAAGGCTCTAAATGACTTGTTCATGACTAAGTTCTTCCCACCAGCAAAGACAACTGAGCTTAGGAAACGAATCACCTCGTATCACCAATTGCCAGGAGAGACGTCTTTGGAGACCTGGGAGAGATTCAAGGAATTATTGCGGCAATGTCCTACTCATGGGCAACTCGCCTATGTACCCGAGGAGGTTTTCTTCCAGGGTATCAATGTAGAGACCAAAGTCGGTTGAACCTACATATTGATTGTTGGTTCATCAAGATGAGCCCGGATAAAGCATGGACCTTGTTGAACAAGTTGACCGATTATGATGCCATGTATGGCACCCTAGAGTCAAGGCCATCAGGAAAAAAGCTTTACGATCCTCCAATGGAGGTTGATGTGAACGTAAGGAATCAATTCCATGAGGATGAGAATAGGCGTCTCAAGAAACATGCAAGTTTTCTATCTAATAATCAACCTTGTTTGGAATGTGGTTCGATCTTAATCCCATAATACTGTCACCTGCACTAACATGAGTCAGGTACAAACGGATGAACATTATGATGAGGTAAATTATATGAGGGGTCCTATAGGAACCAAAATAACATGTATGTAGAGGAACAACGCTTAGGGAGTAACTACACAGGACAACTGGATATCGATCTAACCATTATGCAAAAGGTGTGATTGCCTTAATATTGAAAACCTCGAAGAAACTGTCAATGACTATATTAATGGTGGCATGTAAGTGGTGAGTAGATAAACTTCATCATCACCGTCCATAAAGTGCAGTTAACGAAAATCCTTCACATCCCTCTCCCAACCAACCAGTTTGAAGACAGAATTTACTAATGACCAGCAAAGAAGCCTGGTTCACGACATCTAGTGCTATTAAGTTAATTTCTAGTCATCACACAATGGAGGAAGGCTCTAATGCATGAATCTGGAAAACCAGCATTATCCTAAAATAAAAAAGTTTCTATGGAAACTTGGCCAGCATGGCCTCCCAACCAAACCAGACTAATCCACAAGGGTGGTTCGATTCGATCCCATCTACATATGTACTATGCAATCAGACTACAGAGGATGATGTACACCTCTTTCTTGAGTGCGGAATTTAAAAGTAGACACTTTGCGGTACATCCAGATATTCGTTAAGACATGACTAATATGACAAACAATACAAGAGACATCAAGCCAATTATATCACTTCTAGGGAATAAGTTAAATAAACATGGGAAATAGGAACTAGCTTTGAAATGGTGGACAATTTGGTTATCCATGAATCAACTACTATTCAACAACAACCAAATCCCGACTAACGTGGATTTTACTCCGGTAACAATGACTCATAGGGAAAACTGGCCAAGTACGTCTGAATCTGACCAGACTACGGAGGGGGGCCTCGACATTGGGGCACTAAACACAAATCCTGAAATGAAAAGGAACAGAAACAAAGCAAACAAATGGAAAAAACCGACCCGATGAAACTTCAAACTAAATTTTGACGGTTCAGCATTAATGAATAACGACAGTTCCGTCATATTTATAATCCACGACGGGGATGGGAAATCCGTCCACATTAGATATGGTGAAATGGGCAAACAAACACCTCTAAGAGCTACTGCCCTAGCACTGAAACAGGGAATTGTACACGCCATTGAATTGGGAGTAATGAAATTACAGATCGAGGGTGACTCCTTAATCATTATTAATTTAATCATTTAAAGACGAATGATGTCCTTGGAAAATTAAACGATGTCCTTGGAAAATTACAGATCGGAGATGATGTTTAATTAATTAATTAAATATTTAATCTCAACCCTACATTAAATCCAACGGTGATTGTTGGTTTATTAGGAAGATATGAGGAGATTTATCCTTAGGAGAGGATCTCGTTCCAGCATTAAAACCTTTTTATGTCTTTTCAAAATGATAAATTATCATATTTAATTCATCAATTTCACATAACCTCGTGTTTTTTCTCAAAATACCCAAATTAAAACTCTAAAGTTTTCTCAAATCAACTCTACTTTATGTTTTTAATTAAACTATCCAAGTTACAATTATAAGATTTTACAAGATTTTGATTAATAAATTTTTTAAAAGACTACCCTTCTTTATTTTTTTAAATTGAAAGATATCATTCTTATTACTTTAATGAAAATTTAAAAAGAATATCCTTACAGTTTCTTATAATGATACAATTATTTTATTACTATAGAAATTTATATAGAAAATAATTCAATTATCTGTTATTTACACATATGAAAATTTACACATATATAAAATGTAATAAATACAGGTCTTCTTGACCTTATCCGACAGGATGCTTTCGGATAGGGTGTTCCCATCCGAATTTTTACCTAATAAAATATATATATATATATATATATATATATATATATATATAAAATATGTATCTATTGTTCACAAGTCTTACGGTGTACCTTGTACACAAATAAGGACCCTAAATCTAAATGGAATGGAGGGATAAGATGGTGATGTGTTCCTATTTGCACGGTTATTATCTCGCCATTTACACGGTTTGCACCGCGCACTCGTAATGCGCGGTTGCGATTTTTTTTTAAAATATTATCTATACGCGGATCCGGAATTCGCATTTACTTAAAAAAAATTCGCGCACGCAGAGTCCTACTTCGCGGTAAGGTACGTATGTACTGCATACTTCGAATTAACTTCTCTATATATGTTAACATCTGACTGATTGTCCAAAGGATGACACCTGTTTGGCTAATTAATGCACTCTGAAACTATCATTTCAAAACGGTTTTGCTATATACACGGTAAAATTCTCGCCGATTGCACGGAAAGACATCGCAATGGCGTAGTCCGAATACGCGGATTGGTGGGGCCCAACCTTAGTTTTAAAGGGCGCAAGGCGCACTGAGGCACAAAGGGTCCCTGTAGTCTAGGCGCTGGGCGCAGGGCGCAGGCGCGCGCCTGGCGTAGGGGAGGCTGAGTTTTAACTTAGAATAGTTTAAAACT
Organism: Persicaria tinctoria; assembly: GCA_037127255.1. Classification (NCBI taxonomy): domain Eukaryota; kingdom Viridiplantae; phylum Streptophyta; class Magnoliopsida; order Caryophyllales; family Polygonaceae; genus Persicaria; species Persicaria tinctoria. The sequence goes on from JBANSL010000011.1 coordinate 71,465,780, forward strand.
TAAATTTGTACTTAAAATAAAATGATAATCATATAATATACGGTTAAATATCAAAACAAAGCATAGTTTAGTACTTCAACGTGTGAAAATAAACATAGTTCAAACTTCAAAATGATATAAAGAGACAATGAAACAAATAAAACAAAGTGGAAACTAAATAATGCAAAAGGCATTATTTAGTTTGATGATAACAGAAGCAAGAGAGGAGAAAAAGAACATCATCAGGAGAGAAGATTAAAAGAAGAACGTGTGTATGTAAGTTGGGAAGATTGATGATTTACAGGCGGCAGAACTCATAAGAGATAAATTAGGGATCAGTGAAAATAATTTTTTTGAATTAAAAAGCCCAAAAAGTGAGCCTATTAAGTTAATATTATAAATTAGAGTTAAAAAAACAAAGCAAAACAAAAGACCCTAAAAGTCCAGCGCCTTGCGCCCGGAGAAAAGCTCATCAAGGCGCTTAGAGGCGTGCGCCTGCCGTAATGAGCCTCGGCTACAAAAAGCCCCAATGGCTGAGCCCTGCTGCGACCTGAGCCTCGCCTGGGCTACAAAAAGCCCCAAGGGCTGAGCCCTGCTGCGCCCTGAACCTAGGCGCGCCCCATGCACGCTTTTTAAAACTAAGGGCCCAACTGAGCGCGGACGCTGACTGCGGATGCGCGGAATTGAGGGGCCCAACAGACGCGCACGCGGAGCCTGGATGCGCGGATGGGACGTCGGAGGCACGCTCGAATCTCGCATGTCGGTGATCTGCTGCTGTCACGGGAATCTCTGCAGATTGTGGGAATCTCGGGCACGCGGGAATCTCTGCAGATTATGGATGGGTTTGTGGCTATATAACCCTCCATCCTCTCTTCAAGCTCACACACGCATCAACCGGCCTTGGATCTTATTTTGCAGGTTTGTTCATCCCTTTCAACTTGAAGGTATTTATTCCCATTCTCCTTTCAGTTTAGAATTGAAGGTGATCTTAATTTTTGCAGGTTTGTTCATCCAGTCCAGTTTAGAATTGACGGTATTTAATTAATTTCCTTCAAGCTCACACACGCATCAACTCGTAGTGTATTCTCCTTTCAGTTTAGAATTGAACCCTTCAATGACTGTTTTTGCACATTTGAATGACTTCTTTTTATTATTTTTTGCATTTGATGTAGGAATTTGATGGGGTGCTTCATTTGCAGTTTGTGGTGATCCGGCGAGTTGTGGAAATTAAAAAAAATTGCAATCGCGCATTGCTAGTTTGCGGCCGTCGGCGAAGTAGGCGACCTTTCCAACTGTTGTCTTCGACACCTCCGTCGGAGAAGGATCCCGATCGGCCGTCGGCGACTCGTTCCTCATTTGTCTGGCGGCGACCCGCGCCTCGAGTTCCAGTCTGGGCGCCGCTGTTGCTAACCATCGGCCCGTCGCATCTCAGGCTTCCATGGAGAGTAAGTAGCGTACCCTCTGTTTTCCTATGCAATTTCTATTCAATTTAAACCTCTACCCATATCAATCGGCCGGTGATGGTTTCTATGTCTCAGTTGGGGATGGCGTGAGTTTGTGATGCGTACACCATGAGTGTTGTGGACTTGCAATTTGTAAGTGTATGAATACAGGAATTGTAATTGACATGTAATTGATTTTTTGGCTTATTTGTTATGCTTGCTCTACAACTATGGTGACATTGATGATTTGCAGTTTGCATTGCTTGTGATTGTATTAGGGTGTAATTTGATTGTCGAAATTTTTTTGTTAGTGGTAAAATTTATTTATTATTCGGTGAATATAATAAATGGTAGCGAATTTTGGTTACTAGTGTTAATGAGTTTGTCAATTATTCGGTAAAATCTAAATCATTATTCGTTTGTATATAGAGCATTCGGTTTCAAAACAATATAAAAACCTTCCACGAGTATACCTATACAACCAAACAAACATATACGAGGGAATAATCACTCATATACGACCGAATAACTATTCATATACCACCGAATACTCATATTTTACCGAATAATATTTCAAAACTGAATGAATAAAAATTAATCGAAGTCAAAATTGAAATTGATGTACAAAAACAACATTATTCGGTAGCATGTGACAAATTATTCAGTGGAATTGATACTGATCAATTTTTATTTGAACGGGATGGAAAAAAAATATAACATTATTTGGTAGCATCTGGTAAATTATTCAGTGAAATTGGTCAATTTTTATCTGAACGGAATGGAAAAAAATATAGCATTATTCGGTGAAAATTGTCAAATTTAAAAAACGAATGAAATGAGGTGGTCCACCGAAGAATCACCCACAATTATTTATATTTCTCAAATATTTTATATATTTAAAAAAAAGCTGAACAAAATAAAAAAGCTAAAAAAAAAGAATGGGGTTGAGGGGTGATTTACACGCAGTGCAGGAGAGGGTGGTCGGATTTTTGGCATGTGGGTCCTACCATTTTATTAACAAAAATAAAATAAAATAAAATTCTTTTAAATCCTAGCCTTTCATCTCATTTCAATCAAATATCTAAATTTGTGAACAAGGTACACTTTAAGGGTTGTGAACACCAGAACTACACCCTATATATAAGGTAATGTGTAAGAGATTTTGATAGCTATTTGCACATATAAATATTTACAAAATACTATCCCAAATTCTGATAGCCTTTACTGGAGCTAATTAAATACCAAATTGATCAATTAACCACTGGCTGCAACAGATCCATCCATAATCCATATCGATGGAGAAGAAAGATCGACGATACACACACACAAAAACAAATTGATCAATTAACCACTGGCTGCAAGAGATCCATCCACACACACACAAAATAAAGATGGAGCAATAAAGGGTGGAGATAGATGTTTGGAAATCATGTAAAATTATAGACACACATGCACACAAAATAAAGATGGAGCAATAGAAGGTGGAGATATATGTTTGGAAATCATGTAAAAAAAATTAGTAGTTCAATACGTGTGATACGTACACATGTGTCGACTCAAAGGCATCGATAATATATTAAGATGTGTACATTAGCTTAGCATTCAAATGATAAAATTGAACAAGTTAAGGTTAATATATCATAAGATCGAATACATACCTGCAGTCTCCTCCTTGCAATTAATTGCTCTTGTAGTTAATTACTGTTGAGCCCGATGATTAAGTTAAAGAGGTTTGCGATATTTTCGCCTCTTGCCTTCCCTCTTATATTTATACTAGTTAGTTCAAGCCTTCAAGGCAAGCAATATATGATGAATGAATGCTAGTGTACGTAGTACGTCCTCTCGTAAGGGTACGTAGTCCTCACTCCTCATTTATATATCCTGTTTGGTAGAAACACGCGTGGTTGCCACGAATTTAGTCACAAAAGTAGCTACGGAAACATTTCGATGCCAACGATTCGTGGCGCGTGTTTCTAGCAATGGATTTTAACCTGTGTTTCTAGCTTTTGAATCCCAAGGCTCCTCGCCCTCACCACACCCATGTGAAGCCCCAAAGCCTTCGAGTAAACCGTTGAGCTGTTATTACAAGGGCTCGAACCAAGCGAGACATTGTTACCTAGATGGTCTCGAATGGCGAACCCATATGTTCCCGACAGAGACTGACAGTGTGAGCCATCGAAATTAAGCTTGAAATAACCAATAGGCGGTTTTTCCCAATACTGATATTTTTTGGCGTGAACTCTGTTCGCGGAGTTGGGTCTATCATTGCTGAATTGTCGGTCGTTAGAGATCGAGTTTTCTGTATTGTTACTATTGTCCATGCGCGCATACCATGTCAGCTTTGCTAACTTATAGAATAAGGAAATGGCTTGGTAAGAAGTAGTCGGTGTGTGCTGAAACACCAGTTGGTTTTGGAAGAACCAAAGCCCCCACCACGCAAAAGCTAGATTATTGAGGTTTTTTCTGCCCACCAACGTGTAGATATGATTGAGTATAGTATTAGGTTTGGACCTCTCGTCAATCCCAAAATGACTTGGGATGCTGATATGGAGATCGGAGAGTAGTGCTAGCTTTCTTATGAACTATAAAGCAAAAGAAGGAAGCTCTGATTCAAAGTTGAGAATTAATTGATAGTTTTGATCCCGGATTGTCCGGAGTAACCACATTGTACGTACCGATATCATGGAGGAGTGAAAGAGAAGTTGATTACGACTTTGGGCCATCACAAAATTTATTTACAGTTTTCGGGTATAGATGGTAACCGAGTTGGTAGGCAAGAAAGGAGTGGCGGATCTCGAAAAAAATAATTTAAGGGGCCCTAAATATTTTTTAGGAGAATTTTTTCAGCGTGCATATTTAAATTTTCCAAAAAAATATATCTTAGATATGTGTATATTAAAGAATGTTTTGTTTAAATATATCGAAGAAAACATGGATTTTTTTTATTTAATTAAGTATTTTTAGTGGAAATAAACTAAGGAAAACAAAAAATATGGGGAAAAATGAGGGTATAAAAGGGTTTGAAGTCATGACCTCAAGATAATAAATACCCGTCCTTACAAACTAAGCTAAGTTATTTTAGTGATTCATTACCCTTTTTAAACTCTTTTATCCCTAAAATTAGTAAAAATTATTATAAAAAAATCGCAAATTTTTTGTTTTGTTTTTCTTTCGAGTTAGGGGGAGCTAAAGCCACCTTAAGCCCCCTAGATCCGCCAATGTAAGCAACGGAGAAAATGAGATATCTATATAAAATATTTAAAGCAGAATCAATGTTATTAGAAAAGAATTAACTACGTGCCAAAAAAATTCTATTTTTTCCCCATATTGACATATGTATAGCTTAAGTAAATTTCTATAATTTTTTTGTCAAAAATTAGAACGTTACTAGGTGGTTTTTAGGCGGTTTTGGGTGGTTATGGACGATTTTGGGTGTGTTTTTTTTTTCCAACTTTTGGCTCAAGATAACCAACTATTCTACAAGATGACTAATTGTGGTGGAGCAAGGGTGGTGCTAGGTGATGGAACCCCATCTCAACACAAGGATGCCACGTTACCGACGAGCTCAATATAGGGTCAAAACCTCATAGGACAACCAGGGTTGACGAGTGAAGGCCCGCAGATGAAATACAGAAACTCAAGAAACCAGCTAAACACGAACACATCCCAAGAAGTTCCCTCACCCGCGAACAAAATCTGCATAAAATCAATTTCTAGCTCACATGCACCACGTGTCATACATGCCCACTTCCCACGAGTCTTAAGGAAACTCTCCATGTGGTGATCCCTTTTGAACATTTATCACCCAAACGTCTGTACAATTTGAGTAGTATATAAATCAAGCTCGGAAACAGAAGAGTGGGCCTTTTGGGAGAGAGAGAGAGAGAGAGATTCTGTATTTAGAAAGATATTTATGGGAGACGATTAGGAATATAAACGCTCCGCGAATCCTCAAAGGGTATCATCCGTGTTCAATCTCGAAAAAGGGCCTCACAAGTGTTAACTATTGAGCTAGTCAGGCGCATTCACTATCTTGCAACTGGAATTGAATATCATAGTCGAAGAAGCACATTTGCAGGTAACAACCATTCGCGTCTGATCCATTCCATAGTCGGGATAACAGGTAAGTTGACCCGCATAGACTAGGGTTGGTCAAGTCAACTTCTGAGCCCTAGCACATGGATCGTAAAATGCTCATTAATAGGATGAATTCCCAAAGGAAGAAGAAAGAGTTTAGTTTATTTTTAAGACATAATCGGCACCATGTGACCCCAAGTCTCGTCGTGTGCCTTAGGGATGCACGATGACCCTCATCTTTCAAGATCTGTATGATCCTAGAAGCCACAAACAATGGGACCTTGAAGTGGGAATTCGTTATTGGCGTCGCCTATGGTAACCTCTCACACTAAAAGGCTCATGGGAGAGGCTAACATGGCCTTTCAATTTTGATACATATCAAGAACATAGGCGTTATACCTACTTTTTATAATTCATGCACGCTAATCATTATCATTGACTCGTTAAAAACATTTGCAGGATCATGAATTTCAATATGTTTAACGATTCTAAGGAAGATGCACGCCAACAGAAAATCGCTGGATCTAGTGGGGGATTTATGGCAGCCAACCATTTCGCAGCTCCTTAGATTCCTACCTGGTTTCCGCATTACGACCCGCTCTCCTATGATTTTCCAAAATGACACTATAACCTCTATGCCGCGATGCATAAGGAAAATAGCAGACGAAGGTCAGACTAGTAGACTATACCAACTAGATGACCGCTGAAAGAAGCAATACCAATGAGATTATCAGCCATGGCTTCATACTCAGCACCAGGAGGATGTTCGCAAGAATCAGGGTAACCAGCAATACGATGACCAACGGGGAGATCGAGGAAAATGAAGAGGGCACCGAACGATATATGGAAGAGAGGGTGCCGACTCGATAACCGTCCCCAAAATCAGGCGGTTGTCAACTAGGCTCCTCCCGCACTGCGGGATGGAATCAGAGTAGTCATCAACAACTTTTTTTTTCTTATGCTATTTCATATATTTATTAATTTTTCTTATTTTTAAATGAGAAAAAATGATGGCGATTTATTCTAAACCGACAATGTTTTTATCCCAAAACTACAATGTTTTATAAAATGACATAATTTGTTGTCGTATATATTATATAGAGTTTCACTATTAATTTCACCCAACAAAGCGATACATTGCTCATAGGTTTGTTTGTGCTCCTCCGAATTTTTTTTTTACTCCGCCACTATATTACTACTAAGGAGTACCATTTTTAGGTTTTTTTAGCATTATTCATATATTACTCTCTTTGTTATTAAACTCTTTTTTGTTGTTGTTGTTGTTTTGTAGTATTGAATACGTTTTGTATTGTATTAGTCTTTGTCTACTAGTGTATTTCTATGTATTCCTATACTTGAAAGTTTCTGGCTCCGTCACTGAATTGATTTGTTATATGTCTAGATCAACGACAATGGAATTCAATTTGAAATACTAGGTAGGACTATGACTAGGTTTTCTATCCATTTGACTAGGTAAATTTGTTTGTTTCAATGGCCGGCCTCACATTGATTTCTACCACCTAATAAGTACTACTATATTACCCATCATATTGATAACTGATTGCTTCACATGGACTTACACGTGCCATCAATAATGCTATCGGTTTGACCAGGGCGTTCCGGGGATTTTAGGGTCCTATGCAACGAAAATTCCTGAGGCCTTATGTGAAAATTGGTTTTAGGTTGATTTAATAAACCATTCGTGTTAAATTAGTTTTTTTGGGGTCCTTAACGAAATTGATTTTAGTTAATAATCCAAATTGACAAAATTGATTTTAGTTAATTATCCAAATTGGTATTACATACTACTCTCCATTAAGAAATAAGTGTCGTTCGACTTTTTTACATATTTTTTAAAAAGCTACCCTAAAAATTATACTTCATCCGTTCGCGAAAACTTGTCAATTTAACCCGGACACAATTTTTAAAGAATTTATTAAACCACCCAAATTGCCCCTAGTCTTCTCATTGCTACAAATCCCACAATTGGTACATACCTTTCAAATTTTAAATTGTTTGAAATCTACTCCTCCGCCACTTTTTTTCATTCTTACTCATCCCAAAACAAGTACAATTATAAGACTAAAAGTGGAGCCAAATTTTAAATTAGCTAGGACCAAAATTTAAATTGTTTGAAATCTACTCCTCCATGACTTTTTTATAAAACTTTATACTTATTAGTTACTACAAGTTTAAAAATATTTTTTTTTAAATAATAAAAAATTACTTTTACATAGTTTTTAGCTCCTTATAAAAATGTCAAAAAGTCAAACAACACTTATGACTGAACGGATGCAGTATTAATTTTATGGGGACCCACCAATTCAATTTTTCTATGTAATAAAATTTTGGATCAAAATAAATACTACATGTACACTTACGTTGGAAAAATATGACAAAAGTTGTTGACAGGGAATCGAAGGAGAGAGGAAAAGGAGGTGTTCTTTCAACCATTTAACCAGTTTAAGAGTTTTAAAAATTACGAGGCTCCTAAAATTTTTGGATCATGTGCGGTCAGATTTTATGAATTGTCCTACCCACCGACAATGGGTTTGATTTCTACGCAGTTAAAATATCGTCAAATATACGATCGTACGATGGCTACTATAATTTTGAAAATCTTCAGAATATTCGTTGTTGTTTTGGTTTTGAAAACCGTGGAAAATTAAGTCGACTATGGTTTCACAAACCGTGAGAGATATTCCCTCTTCGATCACCAGTCGGATAAGGCGTAAAGATTACCCAAAAAAAATTCATGGTTTTGGAAGTTGTAGTAGTAAGAGTGTTTTTTTTAACACATTTATTGATTTTGTTTAAGATAATATTCCTACGATTTCTGAAACCATAACCGACACTGTGTATTTTGTGATATTTTACAATTAATGCTAGCTTAAAATCACAATCTACCTTTGCAGTAAACAATTCAAGGGCGAGGCAAGAGCAGAAATTTGACAGAGCGGGTGGGATAGGGACAAGCCTCCAGTTTTCCTCTCCCCAACCCCCTTAATTAAAGAAAAAAGAAATTAATTAAAATTTAAAAAACAAAAAAATAAAATAAGTAAAGGGGTGTAATGTGAGGAGAGACAAGAGCACAGGTGAAGAAGTGAGACAGCAGATCCTCACCGCTGTTAGAGAGACAAGATTATGGACTCTGCATGTAGCTAGCTGATATGTTGAACATCTTATGGCTAAAAAATGGGAGAAAATTAAATATGTACATGGTTGTTGGTGCCATTAAAGATGTAGACCTCAATTTCATGAAAAATTGCCTGAACACATGGTTGAGAATTAACGTTAATAATTGTGCCATGGTATATTTAGAAATCATTGTCTTAGAAGTGATGATTTCACCTACCCATGGTGCAATGAGTCATAAATTTGGCCTCTCCCTCCATTAATTGTTACATGCACTCACCTATGAAAGAACTGGTGACAATTTATAACGAGGAGAAGAAAAAGACGATAAATTAGTTTTCATTTGTATATTTACTGTTAAAAGAGAAAGCTATTTATAAAATACTCCATCCGTTCCAAAATAAAAGTCGTTTGTCTTTTTCTACACGTTTTTATGAAGTAAAAACACTATAAAATATATTTTTTTAATTAATTTTTAAAAATAATTTCATACTTAGTAGTCATAAGTATAAACTTATCGAAACAAATTCATTAAAAATAATATTTTATATAATTTTTACTTCTTTAAAATGAGTGTAGAAAAGTCAAACGACTTTTATTTTAAAACCGATGGAGTAAACGCGGTAAATCATGTCAGAAGGAGTAAAACCAAAGTATTTAAAAAAAGGGATAAGTTTCGAAAGAGTTATCCACATGTGCCATGAACACAAACCGACGTTGAGAATTCATCACTCTTTTACCAAAATGCGATAACCCTAACACGATTAACCACTTTAGACCAATCAGCTTGTGTTCAACGGTGTACAAGATTATCTCTAAAATACTTACAAATAGACTGAAAAACGTTATGTCTAAACTTATACATCCCATGCAAGAGGCCTTTGTCCCTGGCAGGCCCGGACCTGAGGCGAGGCCTAACAGGCCGTCGCCTCAAGTCCACTTTCATTGGGGGCCATTACCCATATATATGTAAGTAATATATATATATATATATATAATTGAATTAATCCTCAAACTACATGGATGACCTGACTTAGTGGATAATGACACGGAAGGACAAGGTGTTGACGCAAGTTCGAATCACATTTGTGTTTTTTTACCCCTTCACACGGAAGCTTTCTTTCTCCTTTTTTTTGTGTGTTTTTTGCCTTTTTAGTTTTTTTTTGTTTGAAAACACACAGAAGCTTCTTTTTTTTTTTTTTTTGGTTGCGTTTTTTGCCTTTTTTTTTTTTTTGAAAACACAAAAGCTTTTTTTTTCTTTTTTTTTATATACATTGTTGTTTGTTTTGTTATGTTTTTTTATAATATATTTTGTTGTTTGTTTTGTTATAGTCGAAAATAGTTAAGGGCCCTATTTTATAATCTCGCCTCAGATCCTTAAAATCTCAGGTCCGGCCCTGGTCCCTGGCAGATCTATTCATGACAATGTCCTTATCGCCCACGAAATATTTCATACCTTTAGAAATAAAAGAGGAACAGAAGGATTAATGGCAATCAAACTTGATATGGAAAAAGCTTACGATAGAATCGAATGGGATTTCATTTTTCAAGTCCTAAATAAATTTGGATTTGATCCCACTTTCATTAAGTGGATTAAAGAATGTATCACCACAGTCTCTTACTCAGTTCTAGTAAATGATGGTCCCTCCGAACAATTCTTTCCTAAACGGGGCCTTAGGCAAGGAGACCCACTCTCCCCGTTTCTCTTTATCTTGGGAGCGGAAATACTCTCTAGAATGCTACAACAAGAAAGCAATAATTCCAACAGTAACATAGGGATTAAAGTATGTCGCCAAGGTAATATCATTCCATTCCTTACCTTTGCAGATGACATTATCATTTTTGCAAACGCAAATGAATCAGCATGCTCACGGATCAAAAAATACTAAATGACTATTGCGAAACATCAGGCCAAGTCGTTAACTATCACAAATCAACGTTTCAAACCACGTCTAATATGTCAAACCAAGACAAACATAGAATACAAAATAATCTGTAGATCACCTCTACGATGGCCTTAGACAAATATCTAGGGTGTCCTATTGTCAATGGTAGGATGAACAAACAAACCTTTGAAGAGATTGTAACTAATTTAAAAAAACAATTACAAAAATGGAAAGCAAATTCCTTATCCCAGGAAGGAAGAAGCTTACTCATAAAGACTAACCTAAGCGCAAAACCTATATATATTATGCAAAGTTTCTTCCTACCAAAAAACAAACTCTTGGAACTTGACAAAATTAATAAAAACTTTTATTGGAACAAAGAAGGAAATTATCACCCTCTAATTAGATGGGATCAAGTTTGCAAATCTAAACAAAATGGAGGAACAAGTATTAGGAAAGTCGAGGAAATTAACATAGCATTACAATTTAACCTACTTTGGAAAATCATTTCAGAACCAGATAATATATGGGTCAAAATTGTCAAACAGAAATACCTTAAAGACTGCAACCTAATGCAATACAAAACGAAACACTCTACATCTTGGCAATGAGCTAAACTCATGTCCCTAAAGGAGCTCTTTGCCTCGGGTCTTAAGTGGCAAGTAGGGGACGGGAACACCATCAATTTCTGGCTCGATAACTGGGTCTTGGATACTCCTCGTATTGAAATAGCGAGAAATAAAAACTCGATAAATGAAATGACCAAAGTTAAAGATTTCATTACTGATAATAAAACATGGAATAAGGAAAAGATTATGAGAGAACTCGGAAATCAGTTAAACCAAGACACACTTGACAAAATGACAAACATTCCAATCCCAAGTAATAATATAACGGATATACTTTATTGGAGACCAAGCCCAGATGGGTGGTTTTCAACAAAATCATCTATCAATCTCCTTCAAAATAAAAAAGGTCATTGCAAATCCGATCTAAACTGGATATGAGACTTAGACTGCACCCCTAGAATTAAACACTTTTTGTGGAGGGCATCACAGGGAGGAACACCAACAAAAGGAAATTGGAAGAACGTAGAATCGCAGTTCCCATGCAATGTGAGTTCTGTAACCACCATAGAGAAGATTTCTTTTATCTATTCATGGATTGCAAATTCGTCAAAAACATTATCCAAAAGATAGATGCTAAATTTTTTAAAGTTATCGATAAATGGGGTAGAAATGTGAGAGACGAATACTCCATTATAAAAACACTAAAACAAACAATCGGCACTGAGAAAATAGGTATAATGGCAACCATCTGGTGGAGTATCTGGTACTATAGAAACCAAATGGTTTTAAAAAACGAGGCCAGTAATGCTAACAACATAATCAAATTTATCAAACAACAAATCCTCAATTGGAACACGACTAAAATTGACGATGAAGAGACAAATGGGCCTACACCTATTTATTCTAACAACTCAACTGGGTGTGAAAACAAAAGGAAAAAATGTATTAAATGGGAAAAACAAAAAAACTCAAGCTTCAAACTAAATTTCGACGGGTCCTTCCGGGATAACGGGGATTCCGCAATCGGCTTTGTGATTCGGGATCACGAAGCCAATTGGGTCTCGATGAAGGGTGTCAACATCCCATCGTGCTCAGTTATCAGAGCCGAGGCTACAGCTCTGAGAGAGGGAATTCGTAAAGCATTAGAACTTAACATTCAGAACATTGAAATAGAAGGTGACAACCTTTGCATAATCAATGCACTTAAAGGTATTTGGAAATGCCCATGGGAAGTCGAAATGATCATTTTCGACTCCCTGATTGACCTCTGTCGATTTCAGACAGTCTACATTCGACACGTGTTTAAGAAAATTAATAGCGTAGCGGACAGACTGGCCCTCCTAGGTCATTCAACCATTATCACCAGCCCTGACACTGATTTAGAATTGCAAGTTCTCATCCGAAAGGATGCTCTAGGATGGACTACAAATCGCTCATAGTCCTTCCTAATCTCTTTCCGTTTAAAAAAAAAAAAAAAAAACGACGTTGAGAATGGTGTGTACTTAGAGCATCTTTAACCATGGTACTCATGTTGAGTACTAGGGGTGGGCGCGGAACGGGACGGAGGTCGTCCCGCGTCCCGTCCCGCGTATTTTTTGCGGGACGGGATTTACTCTTTATTTTTTAATCCCGCACGGGCCTTGTCCCTCAAAAAAAAAAGATTATAAAAAAATAAAATTTCATGTATATTTTGCGATTTTCAAAGACGTAACACATATAGATTTATAATTTTTTATATATATTTTACGGATTTCCCAATATATTATACGGAGCATAAATTATACAGTATATTAGAGTATATTAGACTATATAAATTATACAGTGTAAACTATATACTACATACTATATATATTACAGTAGGTTATACTACATATATTACATACTGTAATCTACGTACGTAGTAATATAACATACTACATACTATACATACTATACTATACAGTAATATATACTCCACTATAATACATACTACATGTATAAATAATATATTATATATAGTATTAAATTATTATTATTATTATTATTATTATTATTATTATTATTATTATTATTATTATTATTATTATTATTATGCGGGACGGGACGGGATTTGCGGGATTGAGACGGGTCGTCCCGCGTCCTGTCCCGCATAATTTTTGCGGGACGGAACCGGGACGGGATTCACTACTTTTTTTCAAAATCCCACCGGGATCGGGACAGGACCGGGATTTGTGCCCACCCCTATTGAGTACCATAACTTGTTTTTTGCCATTTCTCACACATCCACCTCATTTAAATTTCCTTTTACAATTTTTTTTTTTGAAGTAAAAATCTAATGGAACCCACTATTAATTTTTCATTGGGTAATATTCTATGGTATTGTGTAAGAATAAATATCATACACATGGTACTTGAGCTCACTTTTCTTCATGGGTTCTTTCAAAATTCATACTTTTTCTTACATTTCCTTTTTTTAATTTCATCAGTCCAGTGTTCTATGGTATGAACTCTGACTTCATCGTCGATCATGCTATGCAACTCTACTTTGCAGACTTCCATGAGATAGCTGCACCACGCAATGTAAAAACATATCCACTAGTGGAGCAAATTTCATCAGTCCCACTTACCTAGTTTGCATCACAATATTCTTCTAGAACGCAGGGAAAACCCTCTAAATGTAATCCCCAATCAAGAGTGCCTCTAAGCTATCTCATTAACCTTCTAAGTGCAATCCAGTGTTCTTTGCTAGGATTATGTGTATATCTACTGAGTCTACTTACTGCATAAGCTATGTCAGGCCGAGTATAGTTCATCAAAAACATTAGACTCCCAATAACTTTAGCGTATTTCTCTTGGGAAAAACCTATACCTATGTTCTTCATTAACTCTATGGTAGCATCATATGAGGTCCTAACTGGCGTTACATAATAGTTGTTAAACTTCTTTAATACTTTCTCTATATAATGGGATTGAGAAAAAATAAAACCATTTTTAGTTCTAGTCACTTTAACACCTAGAATCACATCTGCTTCACCTAAGTCTTTCATTTCAAAGCGATAGGAAAGAAACGTTTTGGTTTCATTTATCACATGCATGTTAGTGCCAAATAATAACATATTGTCAACATATAGGCAAACAATAACACAACCAGAATTGTACATCTTGGTATAAACACGTGCATCAAATCCACTAACCACAAATCCAAAATTCAAAACAGTGTTATGGAATTTCTCATACCATTGTTTAGGTGCTTGCTTTAGGCCATAGAGAGATTTATTTAACCTACAAACCATATTCTCCTTACCTGGAACCACAAAACCCGGAGGTTGTTCCATGTATATTTACTCATCTAGATCACCATTTAGAAAACAGTCTTTACATCCATTTGATGTACCAAGAGCTTCTAATTAGATTCTAATGCAAATAATGTTCTAATGGTCGCAATCTTAGTTACAGGAGAATAAGTGTCAAAATAATCTACTCCATGTTTCTGTATGAATCCTTTGATTACTAGACTTGCCTTAAATCTTTCTATATAACCATCTGTTCTAAGTTTTCTCTTAAAGATCCATTTACAACCAATGACCTTATAACCTCTAGGCAAATCAACTAGTTCCCAAGTGTGATTACTTGTGATAGATTCAATTTCACTGTTTGTAGCATCTTTCCAAAAAAAATGCATCTACTGAACTCATAGCATCTCTATATGTTTTGAGTTCATCCTCTATCATGTGAACATAAACTATAGCTTCATTGATTTCATCTAAATCATGGAGTTCAGTCAAGAATACAGTCGCAAAATCAGGACCATAGCTAGTTTCGATTCTACGTCTTTTACTTCTTCTAATTTCACTAGGTTCATCAACATTGATAGAAGCAGGTAAAGACAAAGATGCATGTTCAAAAACAGTAGGAATGCTATCATGATTTTTCTTCAAAGTAAATATATGCTAAAAAATTCAGCACCACGATATTCACACATTGATGCAAGCAAACAACCTATAGACGGTATAATACTGCTCTTTATAACCAACAAGAATAATATCAATCATATATGATCCAACATAGTCTCATTTAAAGGCATATACGACCACCTTAGACACACAACCCCCACATTTCTCATAAGCACTAGGTAGACTCTCCAAGTCATTTACAAACCTTGTATTGGGGTTTGCCGAACTTCTCTTGCGGTATCTCCTTTCCTACCTTTATTGAATCTAAATTATGTTGGTTATAATCAAATTGGTTTTATACATCATATGCCAACAAGTCATCTTGACAAAGACATGAACTTGGTATCTCTTAAGATCTCTAAAGATCATCTACTTAATGTGATATAACACCTTTACCACATATGCTTTTGTAGTTTATAAAAAAGAAAGATCAATCTTTGTTAACTCAAGCAATCTAGTGGTCCTCTCGACTACGAATTGAAAAGATGTTTACAGCCTCCGTTCCAAAATAAATGTCACTTTCTTTTTAACAAGTTTTTTAAGGTGTTAAAAACTTTATAAAATATTATTTTTTTAATCAAAATTTTTATATAATTTCATAGTTATTACTAATAAGTACAAAATTGTATAAAAAAAATTAACTAAAATAATAATATTTTATAGATTTTTTAACTCATTGAAAAACGTGCACTAAAAGACAAACGACACTTATTTTGAAACAGATGGAGTAGCAAGTTATATATCAGGAGCATTTTATGGAATTCTCTTAAAACCAACTTCCTAGTACCATGTCATCGATCAAAATTTCAAGAGATACACACATAAGAAATATATTATAACCAAACTAATTTGAAATATAAAGATGACTTCGATCACTTAACTCACAAAATAGATCGACTTGAGTACTCAACAAAATGTCCTTTGTAAGACTGAAGAGACAACTCGACCGGTTCATCAATGCAATTGTTCTCCGATTTTAACATCCCGTTGCTACTCCGTATACACTCGCTTTTTTTCGGAGTGCAAGAATCCTGTATATACATCTATTTGGAATATATGCTCAACAAATTGTTCAAAAAAACAACAACAACAAACAACACAAGTTAAAGGAAAAAAATTAGGCCCAAAGTTGTATTGAAACCCTTCTGATGAGTCAACAACTTGACCAATACCGAGAGCTTAGGTCACCAACAGCCCGGATCGGCCCGTCACCAAGCCCGACGTGACCCAAAGTCACAAAACCTCACAGGTGCGCCGCCGTCCTCCCAGATTTGTATGCAGTTGCCGGCGACAGCCACAGGTGGTGGCGCCAGATGCCTCCAACACCACGAAGGGTCGGCAACCTTTGCGGCGCCGCCTTGCGCTTGGTTGTCGTCTTCGGTCAGTTTCTCCGTCTCCCACTATCCATGGATGTGAGTTCGGAGCTTTGTTCGCCTCCTATATATCTTCTTCTCCGTCTGCCGCTGCCTAGGGCAAGCTCTCTCACCATCGAAGACCAAGGCGGTGGCGCCGCGCCACCTAATGCTCCGTCGAAGAAGTATGGTAAAGAGATCGGCGCCGTCAAGCCTGATTTCTCCAGTGAGGTTTCCATATTCAGCAGGCTCGAAGGAGAAAGAAAGAAAGCCCTCGTCGGCGGCGCAAGCATCTCTTCTCCCCCGTCTAGTCTCCGACGTTTCGGATTTGTCGATTCTAGGCTAGAGTTCTCGGATGCTCCATCATCCATGCCAAATTCGAGCCACAAGGTCTCAAATTTTTCCGATCTGGGTTCACTATTCACGATGAACGAAAAACCCCAAAATCAGATCTGCAATTCCGGCTTCTCTCTCCTCGCTCTTTGTCGTCGACGCCCTAGGCGGTGGCACCGCTGCCTCTAGTTCCTCCGGTAAGGAGGATGGTGGTAAGTCCGACGCATCCAAGCCCAAAGACCGGTCAGGAGATATCGATCTCGGTGCACAAAGCAACAGATCGATCAGAATCAATGGCATCGAATGCTATTGACTCTTCACCGATGTCGAGACCAAGAAAGCAAGAAAGATTCTAACCTTTTTCGAAATCTGCCAAATTTGAAACCTTCAAAGAATCGGGAACAAAGTCCCAAATTCACGCACTGGGTTTCAACTACAGCAAACACATGTTAGATCGTAACAAAACTCGAATTGATAGAGAGCAATCCAGTAAATTAAGAAGGATGAGCATGAATTTGGAGAAGACTCATCCTTTTCCAAACTTGGGTAGAGATATATTTTTTATCGGCTCCATGACCTCAGAAACCTCCTTCCTAGGATTCTCCTCCGATCAACCATGTTCAATCCTTTGACACATCAATGTTCGTAGTACGAGCCATCCAAAGCCTCCAGCTTTGAGAGAGACTTCTTATATCCAATCTCCATGGCGATCACAATCCAACGCAAATATGTTTCTCACTGTTGGACAATGACCCTGTTGAAACTTGAAACAAGCAACAAACTTGCTATAAAGCGTTAGTAGGTGTAGGCCGAACTCGTTTATGTGAAGGGGCTAGGGCTGCGGTGAAGCGTGATATGGGAGCCACTGAATGAGAAACGTATAATCATTCCGGAATGGCTCACCGAAAAGGACTTGTGGGTAGTACCCATAGGTACCCGGTTCGAACCCCGGAATAGCCGCTCTTTATTTACCAATACAAGAATGAGAAACGTATTTGCCCCCGATAGAGGTGCAGATTGTATGCGAGGCAACGTCGTATGCGAGGCAACGTTCCCCAAGATTTCATCGGCTTCTCTCACAGGTGCACTCGAGGGAGAGAAGTTGGAACTGGAACAGGCGCTCAGAACGGGAAAAGGGTAGGAGAAAACAGGAGAGGGAGAGAGGCGATTGTATTTTGCTCTGTTTAAAAGTCAAGCCCTTGATCCCTTTATATAGCTGTGAAATCAATCCTTAAGCCGCAAACAAAAGGAAGATTTGAATCTATCTTAAGAAGACCTTGACTTATCTAAAACCGTTTGAAAGGATAATTCAGTGAAAATAAATCTAGTGAAAAATAGATATTCGCGGATAAATACTAACAAGTCTATCCGTAATATCTTCGGCCTCAAGAAAAGATATTTTCCGCAAAGCTCCATCTCATCCTTTACTTCTCAATATAGGTAGTGGAAGAGTCTTCTTAAAACCCTTTTGGGATACCCTTGAACATTCCATGTGGGATGGGGAAAGTCTAAGAGCCACCTTAAAACCACCTACTCTAACCATTATATCCAACAATCTCACTTGAAGTACCACCATTAAAGATCCTTTTAAGCAGTATCCAACAATCTCACTTAGAATTATATGTATAACTCTCCTTTTAAGCAATATACCAAAAAATTTCCCCAAACCAATGTGGGAGGTGGGAATCAAAGGCGATTCCTTTAAAGGGCCAAAGACAGACATGGTCTGATGCCCTAAATCAAAAATAATTTTTTTTTATATATGTTTATCTTGTTGATATCATATTTTATATATTATGTGTTTTAATCTGGTATTTGAGCAAAAAGTTACGAACGTTTAAAAATTAACGGCTACAAATCACTTCACACTCCATTTACCATATCGAGATGTTTTAATCTTTGTTAATCATCCTAACTTCAATATTCTGACGTAGTGTTAAGTAATTTCATAATGTTCTAAAAATCATAATTTTTTGATCGGTGTCAAATTGGATCTTCTACTATATCAAATCAAATCGAAGTTATTGATAATTTAAATATATATTAATACACTTAATCGTGCAAAAACAAATTCATCGCCCAAAGTAAAATTTTCGTCGCCCAAAAGTTTTTGTAACAAAATAGATTTCGTCAAGGGTTCGTCACCTTAGCCCCGTTGCCCTAGCTTTGAGCGGCGAAAATTCTCTTTGTCGTCGTAAATAGACCTTTTGTGACAAACAAATATATATGTCGCCATAGTAGTTTTTTTAATGAAAAATGGTGTTTTGTTGCCCAACCAATGGGGGGCAAATTACTCATTTTGTTGATAAAACCTTCTGGCGACAAATGGAGATTTCATCACAAAAAGTCATTGTCTCCCAAACCTTCAATCCTTGGGTGACAGTGCTCATTGTGTCGCACAAAGCTAAGGGTGATGTCAGGGTCGGACCTGAAATTATCAATACCTGAGGCGAAATTTTAAAATAGGGTCTTCTATTATTTTCAATTGATGAACACTCAATTATATAAAAAAATACCACTCATCAAATAAATAATACTCCCTCCGTTTTCAAATAAGTGACTTTTTACTATTCATTCACGTATTTTAAGATGATAAAAACAATATAAAATATTAATTTTCTAACAATTTTTTTTATAAATTCATATATATTAATAATAAGTATAATATTATTAAAAAATTAATGAAATTTTTAATATTTTAAATAGGTTTTACCCAGCTAGAAATACGCGTTTGACTTTAAAAAATCAGTTATTTAGAAACGGATGGAGTACAATTTTTTTTTGGTGGGCAACGGAGGGAGTACAATAATCCCTACAATCCCTACAAGATAATAGCAAAAGCAACTTCTATGTAAAAGAATTTTCCACGTGTCGGGCTAGCATATCTTAGAACAATTTTTTTTTCTTCCTTTCTTTCCTTCCCTACTCACACCCAAGTTCTCTCTTCCCCACAATCTTCCCTCCAACTTCCTCTGAATCACAAACCGGGAAGAGAAGAGGACGATCGATTCAAGGTCGACGATCTCAGAGGAATGCCTATGAGCGTCGGATGATTCAGATTACACGTCGGCAAACTCCTCGGATAATGCTGAAGCCGGGATAGAACAATATGGCAAAGAGTTCTCCGACTACGAATCTATCTGGGACGAAGAAATCCATGCCGCGGAAGAACCGGCGATAGAGTTTCCAATCACTGTCGCCGCTTCCCTCCACCAGGCCTTTCGTCGGGGGAGGAATGCGAACAAGGAGCTCAACGATCTACGCCGGTTATTGGAGGAAGTTGTAACACCCCTTCTTAATACACCGAAGAGATGTTGCAGCGCCAGCAATTACGCAGAATTTAATGTCTTTGTAACCGCCTTAGGCTTATAGGGACATGCAACCATGCTTCCATAAACAAGATGATAACATACAAATATTAAATCAGCGGAAGACTTAAATACAAAATAATATTCTAGAATAAATTAAGTTACCCAAAACAAAGGGGTCCAAATACAATAACTGAAATAATGAAATAGTAGCAGCGGAATAAATAAAATAAATCCCATAAATTCTAAAAGTTTGTACCTTAATTCAAAAACAAAATAAAACTGAAAATAATGAAATCATTTATTCTTCAGTGCCTCAAGACCGTTTACCTAAACTTGAGTATCGACGGCTGAGGTGTAGTATTCAGACAAGGGACCCCAACCGTCCAAAGGAGAAAAATAGGACGGTTGGTCTTTTTACGACTACCAAGTAGTAGAAAGTAAAATGTTCAAAACTCCGTCTACCGTCCATTGACCATAAAAGGGTATTGGTGATTGTAGACTAACATATGAATTAGGAGTAAATGTTTGTGTGGAACCTGACTCGTTTGATTGGAATAAAATAAAATAACAAGATGATCCAAAAGGACTGAGTGTTTGAATGGGATGTGGATCCGGAGATCCTAGCTAGGGAATCATATTCCGAGTACGGAAAGAATATAATATAACGTCACTGAAAGTGGGTCACCTATTAATGAGTAATGTACAACACAAATATAGTAATAACACAAGTATACACAACATTATCGTTTACTTAGGACAAGTGATATCGGCCTCGGCCGCATATACTGGGCGGATGACCTACTACCCTTAGGTAGATGTACACATTCGAGAGATTTGCAATTTCGAAGGGGCATCTCATGAGACGTTTATAGAGCAAGGTATAACCGAACCTTGACCTGACTTTACCCTTTTTCCATTCTTTAAGACACATCATAACAACAATAATAATAACACAACTGTTATAAGTGACAAATACATCCTATGTGACAGACACATCCACAAATACATCCTAGGTGACCACAAAAGGTATAATGTACACTTTAGATCTATAGAGTGCAAAAAATAATATAACTGACAAGCATGGATATTCAAAACCAATAATATATCATACTTAACTAGCATGAAGGAACAAAATGGATAGATCATGCTTTTTAGGAAGTTCGGGCATCTAATATAATTTTTCTCAAATCATGGGATCAAACTACAATTACCCGAGTTGTCATGCTATGTCAGATTTAGGGGTTAATAAATAGCAACAAACTGGAGTAACTTGCATATTTATCACAAACTCATAGCATGGAATTTATAAAGGACACAAAAAGCAATAATTGCGAAAAAGGCACGAAATTGCAGAAATGCACTGATTGAACCAAACTACTTGCCTTAATCCGACGAAATGCTTTTTCGTGGTTGAGCCAAAATAATTTGATAATGAACCTGAGATTTTACAGAATTAAATAGGGTATTAGTAACTTTTCAGAAATTACGGAAACGCACCGTAACTTTTAAAAAGTACAAAACTTACCCTTGTTTTTCTAAAAGCCAACCCGATTCTGTACCCCAAAATCTCAGGAGCTATAAAGGCTATAAACTATTCCAAAACAGTAGGTAGGTTAGATTAAACATCGCATACTTATTCGAAACTCGACAATTAGCGATGAATAGAGCGGATCTTACCCAAACGGGACTCGGAAACATCCAAGTTTCGAGCCTATGATCCCTTGATATGAATCTGTAAAGGAATAATTTTGTGAGATAACAGCCCTTGGATTGAAGGAAGGAAAGAAAAACGTACATAAAACACGTTTTTCTGCACAACAAAAACACTGCTCACTAGTCAAGTTCGAGGCTGTTGTGCGATCGCCTCGAAGAATTATGAAGGAAAGGACATATGGGTTCGAAAGAGGGTGTCGCAAGCTTTCTGTTGCAGTCAGAGTCGTTGGCGTCGAACCACGGTGCTGGTTGTGGCGAAGCCCGAAAGTAGGCTGGTCAAAAACAGTTTTGCTGGATCTTCCGACTTCGTTTTTGAGCACCTCCCGATGATCTGCTGATATGGGGACTTCATGGTGGTTGTCTGGGTCTTGGGTGAGACCAGTGGCGGCGGCCTTCAGCCCTGGTGTCGCCGGAATCGCGGTCGAGAGTGATCGGAGACAGTTGGGGTCTGTGCTCTTCGGTCGCTGTTTGAGGGTTTGTTGGGAATGAATTTGAGAGGGTTATGACGAGAGGGTTAACTGGAATAGAAGTATGCAATGCTCTCTTTGGTTTGACCTAATTCGAATCCCCTAAAGATAGAGATTTGATGTTGGAAGATTTGGCCAAAGATCAATAGTTATCACTCGGTTAAAGATAGAATTTTTGTTAAAAAATCAGATTTCTTCACTCCCTCGTGTGCTGATTTGCTGGGCTGGCTCGCTGTTGTGAGGCCGGCCCACTTGACACACACCTATATATATACTAGGTAAAATGGGACGCGCATCCGCGCGCCTTTGATTTTAGGCTCCTCTCCCTTCATTGTTGTGTTTTGTAACAAGGGAAATTTGGAGTTGACATTTGTTGATGAAGAGCTTGTGCATATACAAAAGTGAGGTCCCTTTGTTGTGATGTAATTCCAGTTTTGTCCACTGCACGCTGATATTTTCTACCTCTTTCCCTTGGTGAATCTAGATTAGCGGGAGAATATAGGTAAGCACATCCATTCGACATAATAGAAAGCAAAATATTATAGAGAGTATTGTTCATAGGCTATGGATAATGGCCTTTCTACAAGGTGGCGGTTGTGAAGGGTTTGTGCTTTTGCTAGGAGCTGAAGACTCGATCCCAAGCGTTTGCATTAGGAAATGCCTCTCCTGAAATGGGAAAACCAGTGATCATAAGGAGATAGAATTATGTGATTACCAAGAGTATTTGCCTAGAACTACACATTATCTGTGGCGCTTTGAATGATATGTAGATTAAGGATGAAGGTAAGACTTAAGAGAGGATAGCTAGCTTACGCTTTCTGAAAATCGTGGACTGGGGACTGCATCCACAAAGGATATGAAGAGTTGAGTTATTCGAAGAGTAGAGCTAACTCTGTCATTAACATTCATCCATCTTTCCTTCAACACATCCTGAATTGATTCCTTTCACTTTCAGAAATTATAAAAGCGATTTTGGGAACGAGAAAAGTCATCACTTAGCAGATTCATAAAGATGAAGTTTAATAACCTTGATTGGTGGTTTCCCTAGCAATAATCTAGCTTGTTGTCTGAAGTAAAGTGCGTATTTTCATTGTTTGCCTCGATTGCTTGCAGCCCTTCTTCAGAATTGTCATGTAATGTGTACATCTCTGGTTGAGTTTGTTCCATTTGCTCACTTGCATTAGTGGATCCATTACTGTACTCTGAACTGCTTGCCGAATCGTACATGTCAGGTTGCCTGTCAAAGGTCAACAATTCATTACATTGCGTTCTTAGCTATT
This sequence comes from Persicaria tinctoria, assembly GCA_037127255.1. Taxonomy (NCBI): domain Eukaryota; kingdom Viridiplantae; phylum Streptophyta; class Magnoliopsida; order Caryophyllales; family Polygonaceae; genus Persicaria; species Persicaria tinctoria. The sequence goes on from JBANSL010000011.1 coordinate 71,489,256, forward strand.
CGTCCAATAGAAAATCCAAATAACCCTTGAGCTCAGTTTGTTACCTTTGAGAATGATGAATTTATTCATTGCCACATCTCAAGCTCTCCACCAAATCATTTAGCTTTTCAGTGTCCTTGCTTTCGCTAAGAAATCTCTCAAGAACCTGAAAAAAAAAGATCGGTAAGAATTGAATTGAAGGAAAGAAAGGGTTACCTGGATCCAGGAGCGAGAAGAGAAAATAAGGAATAACCCACCTGTAGCAAACAATCACAAAATAAGACAGAACGTAACCTTATTATCAAAAGTATTGGTCGAAAAAGAATTGATTTGAAACTAATATAAGGAAGAAAGAGGTTGAACCAAGGATTATATCTTCTAATGTAATTCAAAAATCAAAATAAACTGAAAAACTTCTTCTTTTTTTTCTTATCTTTGGACCCTTTTGAAAGGCTTAAAACTTTTATCTATAGCATTTTGTATAAATACAAGGTAGATTAAATAAGGAATTATAAAACAGCTATTAGAAACTTATTAATTACTTTCAAACCAGGAGAGAAGAACTTTGAAGACCACTTACATCATGGCATTGATTAAGCTAACATACAAGAGCAAGACCACCTACACCATTAGGCCTGTTCTCTCAGGGTAGCACAAATCCAACTTGTCCTACAGAAATAAGAGCCCAATTCAGTTTCCAAATCAAAGACAACAAGTAAAATCTAAGCCACTTGTCTTTCACTGGTCTTACCTTCTTTGATGAACCATAGGCATTATAAATTTCATAATGCAAATCATCTCCAACATGGCAATATATCCTCCCTGATCCTTCATGTAATCTGATCAAGGTTTGAATTTGTCGCATCTGCAAGAAACCACAAATCTGAAGCAGCCCTGAATCTGAACCTGATCTTTGAGCTTTGATGGTTTAAATTTCTCGAGAATTCATCATCAATGCAAGTAGTAAGATCTAGAATATGCATCGTTGTATGCTAGAACCTGTGGCTGAAACTTGCATTTTTATGTTCATGGAATATAAAACATAATTTGCAGGACTTAGAATTTTAAAAATATCAAGCTTAAATATCATAATTGCAGTAACCTGATGTGTCCCCTAGATCAAAAGACAACTAAAGCAGATTGATATGAAAGATAGCAAATCAAAGCATAATCGATAGATAATTAAGCTTAATAGTACATCCCATTTCTCGATCTCACTCTACCAAGAATAACCAAGAATAATAAGATAACAAGGAGTCGTGATTTATCAATGTGATAAAATGAAGACAAGAACGGAAATATAAAAGCAAAAGCATAATAAGAACTCCCACAAAAATAAAAAAATATGCAGACCGAACTCATGTCATTTGGAAATCTCCATGATGGTAATTTGCATACACTTGAGAGCTTCTTATCAAACAAACCAGAGGTGTATAGTCAGGGTTGAAGACAAGTCCAACAAAGAAACCAAATGTTATAGGAACTTTATTAGGAACTTTGTCGGCCTCTCGAGGCCCGGGTCTGTCCGGCCTCGAATTATTTCCTTATCAAATATATATATATATATATATATATATATATATATATGCAGAACCTTTAATGCTTGAAAGTAAAATTTCTCCTATCTTCATTAAGATCTATGCCAAATTAGAAAATATTTTCCACTTTGATGCATTTAAAATAAAATAGAAAAGCACGCCAAAATAGTAAAAAAAAAAAATGATACGCACTATTTATGGACTACGAAAAAATACCCATGAAAGCACATTGGAAAGCAATGAAGAAAAAGATAGGGATGTACGATACCAGTAGACCTGAGCATGGGCGGGCTTGGGCCGGGCCTACGAGTATTTTTCAGTCCACTATACCGGGCCTGGCATGGGACATGCCCGCTTCTTGGGCCACTTACCTCGTCCAAGCCCGCCCACGTTGGCGGGCCGGGCAGCCCACCGGGTCAAATGGGCCTAAACATTTAAAAATTGCGCGGGACGGAGAGTTCACGTCCCGCATATATATATATATATATATCTATAATTAGAATTAATAAAAACATTTAAAACATATTTATATTATATATTAATATGTATTTTATTCCAACATTAAAATAAATAAAATTATTATAAAGAATACAATAGCATAAGCTGCATGTGTACTCAATTCTGGAGTACATGAATGTAGTACTGCATGTGTGTGTATACACACGGTAATTGTGTAATATACAAATAGTATGTATACATACACACTCGGTATATTTTATATATATAAACATTTCATATATATATATTACCGGGCGGGCCTGCCAGCCCGCTTGGACTAAAACCTCAGTCCAAGCCCGGCCCGGTGGGCCTACCGGCCCGGGCCTATTGGCCTGCTTGGGCCACCTACTCTACCCAAGCCCGCTCATTTTACCGGGCGGGCTGGCGGGTCGGACGGGTTGGCCCAGGTCTGCTCAGGTCTAATACCAGGGTATATTGACTCTAGGTTTACTTGATGGCTCCATTTCTGAGGAAATGTGTCTTTAAGTGTGCGCACATGCCATGATGAACTATAAATAACCTAATGACAAACCTATGAACTAAATCTATGGCCTTCAAATTGCTTTCATTTGGTAAAATATGGTATGGGTATTTTTTTTTCTAATTACATCATGTGCTTAAACTGCAGAATGTATATGTAAAAAATGAAATGCATCAAAGAAATAAATAAAATGCAGCAAAAAGCAAGCTTAAAATATAGTCATCAAATAGAGAGTATAAATACGAAATATAATTAAAATATATGTTCCACATGAAGTATACTTGATATCACATAAAGCAAAAAAATGAGGTAAAAGGAGCAAAATAAAAATAAAAAATGGCACATATATAGCTCAAAATCTTCTTAGCAAGTTGCTCCCTTTGTTTTTCCCGTTTCTTGATTTCATCAATAAATGGAGATAGGGAATCAAATGGTATAGTGCTACTTAGATTAATTTCACAAACCTGCCACAAAAAGAGATACAAGTCAGGAACAGTATTCATCACATAAGAAGAATTCAGGGGAAAAAAGGCATGCATGAAATGTTGCTGTCAAAAGGAAATGAATTAAATAATAGAAACCCTTTCTTATGGCATTTGATTGTGTAATTTACTCCAGGTCCTTAAATCTTGAAGTAATTCAACAATTCCTGAATAACAATCGGGAAAAGAAAAAAAAAGTCAGATCTGCAGATGAGATAAAACAACAATAAGAGTAGTAATGAGGTACTTCACATTTGTGTTTACTAAAGAAGGAATCGAGTCTATTTCAGATGATTACATTGTGTCCAACTTTTGGTAGGAAAGCCACTGCACCTTCAAATATAATGCCTTATTCTCATTAAAGATCAAGAAACTGAAGAAAGTAAATTTTTTTTATGGAATAATACCTAGAAGCTCGCCACTTTCTGATCATCATTGAGATAGTGAAGTACATCACGAAACAACAAACTAATGCCAATAATGATAGCAACAGATCTGGAGTGCCCTGAAGAGATATACAGAAGTTAAGAAAACCAGGTCAGAGATGGATAAGTAGTGGTTCAGGAAAAAAAAAGATTGGAAACTAACAGACTACGGATATGCATTCAACTAAGCAAGAATTCGACAGCATGTGTTCACGACAGTTTAAAAGGAAGAAGTAACGAAACCAATGAGTGCCATTGTCAAAATCTACAGTGTAAAAGAGAAAACAGAAGAAAGAATCTTCAATCACTGCATTAAATAGCTCTCCTTAGCATGGTTTAATTGACAAAAGCATAGATTCATGACAAAACTTTTGGTCAAACTAAGAATCAATGCAGTGCAACTCCAATAATAAAATTTGACTGCTTCAATGAATTTCTCATTGGAATACACTTGAAACTTTCAGTGTCAAACCATATTTAAGGTCTATGGAACAACCGACAACAGTGTCATTAATTGAAGGTAGAATTCAAGTTAGCAAAATAATGAAACTATCCCATTCAAGGCTGTCAATTAACATCCAAGTACCCTCACTTGGCCCCCCTGAACTTTTTAATGAAAATAACTTTGAATTCCAAAATATTCCTATTTTATGTGTGGGTGGGTGGAGGGCAAAGCCCTAGACACATTTTTGCTTGATTATTCCATTAGTTTGGTGATTTATGAAATTGTTCATCACTCAAAAAAATTAACCCTGAATTCAAAATTAGTTTGGTGATTTATGAAAATTTGAAAAACCTAAAGACAAACTGAAAAGATGAAATCAAAGATAGGAAACTTCTTTCACCTGAGGAAGATCGCAAGCTCGCTGATTCCACTCGATCGAAACTTCTCCTGCACGATAATAATCGCCTCGACGAAATTGATAGAAAAGGCGAGTAGCAAAGCGATGAAGCCGGAAGACGGTGACCATGAGGGAAGAGAAGAAGGCAGTGAGTGATGAGTTCAAATGAGAGAGGAACTGTGGTTGCAATGACAACGAGGGGAGGATTGAGGAAGGCGGTGGGAAGGGGTTGGAGAACGACGGAAACCTTCCATCTTCTCCGTGCTCAAAGCAGGAGCCAGAAGGTGGAGAACGGAAAACGAAGCAAGAGAGGAGTTCAACGGTGACAGGAGATGGTTTCGGATGTCGGGTTGTGTTGAGTATCGACGTTAGAGAAAATTTGAAGTAAACCTGGAATTCCAATTTCCAATAGCAGGAAAAAAAAGGGCGCAGTTTGAATTCAGCAACATGAAGGCAAAATGAAGTTGCACTCAAATTCAACGACAGAAGAAGGATACTAAATTTCAATCCAGCGTGATGAAGATGAAATTAGATTGTACCGGAACTCAATTAAGACCTGGGGAAAAAAAGCTAAAAGAGATTAAAAATTAAATCAGAAAGGTAAAGATTGAGAATTGAATTCGAACATGTGGCTATTTGGGTCACAGATAAACCTCCAATTGTAAGTTTCAATTTCTTTCAAATTGTTTATGAGAGCAGAAGTCATTGCAGAAAATCCTAAATTGCTAAAAGCTACTAAAGACTTCTTGATGGAAAGTCAAAGTGAACAATAAGAATGCAAGAACTAACCCCATCTGAGGCAAAAAGTATTGAATAGAGATTAGGAATGTAAGCTGCGGTTTCAATTTTTACAATAACAGGGTGAAAAAAAAAATTTGAGGAAGAAAGAAACTTTGCTCCATGCCAATTAAAAAATAAACTAATTTAACTATATGAGATAATCTTGCAATTCGTGGACAACCTTAGCCTTTACAAATGAAATGATATAAACTAATTTAACTAATTCCTAATTCAGAGATAAACCTAAGTCCCCGAAGATCAATTAATGAAGGCAAGATCGATGGTTATATATTTGGAATTCAACAATCAAATGTTAAGTTAAGCCGATTAGCCGAACCTTTGTGCGTAACCAAAACGAGCAAAATCCCTAAATTTCAAGCAAGTAATTCGCACTTTGAGGGGAGTAGGAGATTGGAGTTTGTATGGGAAAAAAGGATAGAAATTTACTTTGAGGGGAGTAGGCGATTGGAGTTGGTCGTGGAAGATGCTCACCTGAGACATTTGAATCAAGCCCCAACCATCCTGTCCAATTTGAAATTGAGAGAGAGAATTTTAAGCACTGAAAACATTTATTTGCTGGATGGAAGAAAATTCATGAGTTTCATACAGCAAAGAATGTTAACATTCTTGCACCATCAGTTGTTAATGTTGGGTGTTCTTTTTCGATTTGGCTTGTTTTGGCTTCAGCTATTCAATCATTCACTACTACATAAGCAGTCATTGATGACAGTTAGAAGACGGCGTTTTTCATGAATTGTCATTAAAAATAACTTCTATGACGTTTAAATAAAAAAACGTCATAAATTTTCATAATACTATTTATTTATGGCGTTTTAAAACGCCGTGAAATTAATGGCGTTTCTAAAACGCCATGTTTTAAGATTGTAAATAGGGTAAAATCCATCTATGGTCCCTAAACTTTGATCAAATGTTCAAACGGGTCCCTGAACTTTATTTTTGTTCATTGAAGTCCTTGAACTTTGATATTTTGTACACATTTGGTCCCTCTGTTAGTCAATTTGTTAAATATGTGTTAAGTAATGATATAAAAACAATGTAATTTGGTATATTAATAGAATAAGTTAGGTTATACACATGTAATTGTTTGGTATTTGTTTTACTAAAGTAAAAAAAAGTATATTATATTAAAAATATATGTTTTAAAAAAATATTTTTTATAATAAAAAAACTTTCTATTTTCCAACTAAATGTTATAATTTTCCGATGATATTTTATTTTAAAGTATTTTGATGACCGGAAATTTCTTATTTAATTAAAAAAATTAAAATGTGTTTTGTTAAAAAAAATAAGCTCTACTTTTTCTATAAAAAATAAATTCTATTTGTGTTAACAAAATAAACTCTATTTTTAATTAAATAAGGAAATTTTAGTCATTAAAATACTTTAAAATAAACTATTATTGGAAAATTATAACATTTGGTAAAAAAATAGAAAGTGTATTTGATAAAAATATATTTTAAAATATGCTTTGTTTAAGAAAACTCTATTATGTATGATGACTTTTGAGAAGAAAAAAGCTTAATTTTTTACTTTAGTAAAACAAATACCGAGCAATTACAATTGTATAACCTAACTCATGTAATTAATACAAAAATACATTGATTCCCTATCATTACTTAACACATATTTAACAAATTTACTAACAGAGGGACCAAATGTGTACAAAGTATCAAAGTTCAGGGACTTCAATGAACAAAATAAAGTTCAGGGACCCATTTGAACATTTGATCAAAGTTCAGGGACTATAGGTGGATTTTACCCATTGTAAATATTATAAAGGTTATTTTATGGCGTTTTTTAACGTCGTAAATGTTATGGTGTTTGTTAAACGCCATTGAATTGGGGGTAAATTTTTTCACCCAAAATTTGGGCCCAAATTAAAGCGGCAAACGAGGGGCTTAACCCTAAATCCCCTTTTCTCTCTCCGCGGCTTCAGAGCTCCTTGCCTCATTGCTTTCTCCATTTTCTTTAGAGATCTACCAAAATCAGTTCCGTCAAAAATCAAACGCAGATGAGAGCTGTCGAGTTGCCCCTACTCCGGTCACCCCAGATCTCCACCACGTCTACGCAACTATGACGATACATACTCGAATTCAAAGGTTAGGGTTTCCTCCTTTTCTATCTTGCCGCCTCGCCTTCATCGTCGTCTCTCTTATTGTCCCCATTGACACCCTTACAGAAGTCGTAGTCGGCACCATACTAGTCCACGCCTGCAAGACCTCCGATTCTGGCTTCGACGCTCCAACCACCCTTCGCAGTCTCTCAAGGTCGTCTGCTCCATCACTCTGTACCCTGACACTTGCTTCTCCACCCTCCACCGGTAGTCGATTTCAATGGTTAGGGTTTCCTCATTTTCTATGTTGTTTGGATTTTGAAAGACTCTACAACGATTTATTATCTCAATCCTTTAATCTCTTCAGATTGGAGTTAATTGATTGAAAAGGTTAAAGGTTTCCTCATTTTCTCATGAAATGAAAGGTCAGGGTTCTCCTTTTCTATCTTATTCTATACATTTGACAGGAAGGGTAAATGAAGTTGAGTAACCTCCACAACTCAAACTTTCATTCATATTGAGACGCAAAAATTTTCAATTATACTTGAAAAGCACCTAGCCCTTTAATTGAACAACACTGCTTCCATTATACTTGAAAAAGTTTTAATTTTTAGTTGATAATGATCGGCACTACTTCTAGATTGTTTTCATATGTGTTTGGTTATATTTAGTCTAAACAATATAATAGGCATTATTTATTATTTATGTGAAGCATCAATCGAGTAAGCCCTTTAATTGATCAAACTCTTTCATGTCCATTGCTTTCCTAGGTTTCGTGGGTGTGGATTTGCTAATAATGATTTGACTTATTGCACATGGATGGTAGGTTGCATTTTTACTGTCTTCTAATTATTCGAAGTTTAAGTCATTTTTACTGTCTTCTAACAATGATTTGGCTTATTGTTTGACTATGCATACCATTGAGGGGTCACAAGGCAGGGCCACCACCATCCTTCCCTCGCACTGGCTGCCCAGATTTTTATTGATCAGATTGACTGTCCAGATCACCAGGCATGGCCACCACCATCAAGCTCCATCAGGTGAGACGACCTAACATCTTCTCATTTCGATTTGAGCATCAATTTGAGTCAGGAGCCTTAGGAGAAGGTTTTGAATATCTTAACCCTTGTCGCATTCCTGGAGATTACTTTTGATGTGGATCTAGTAGGGTTTGGAGATTGAGTTATGATTTAGTAAACTCCCATTTCGTATTTGCCTTTGCTTGAATAAGATTACTTTTGATGATTTGTCTCATAACTGGGTGAATCTTTCATCTTTTTCTTGTCTTAATTTCTTAAACATTTGTTTTATTGATCAGATTCATCTACGCATTAGTTTTATTTGGGTGGATGGATGTAGGATTCAACTAGGGTATTGCGTTTGTTGATCTGATTCTTGGATTAGGGTTTCGATAACCCTTCTTGTACCAAGATTTTTTGTCTAACAGTGTTGCATCTTTTTATGCCAGTTTTGGACTTCCTTTTCCATATGTTCATTCTAGGCCAATACTTAAAGCTTTTTGAAGAGAACTATTTCATTTACCTTAGCAATTTTTTGAAAGATATGATGGTTTGTTTCATTTACCTTATTCATGTATTCTTATTAATCAAGTAAACTGTACTTTTACAGAGTATGGATTTCTACGTACCAACTTTCATGAGTGCTTGGCAACTATATGCGTGAAACTAGTAATCAAAACCCATTTATTTATCCATATGAGTTTCATAGGTCTCTTAATTAGCGTTTACTAGTGGTTAATCTTCTTGTCTTCCTTGTCTTTTTTCAATCTAATATCTGTGTGTGTGTGTGAAACACTTTATGAAACATTTACAAAACCCTTTATTACAGAGTTCTTGATTGAGCCAACAATGCTAATTTTATAAAGGTATTTGATTTCACTATATTTAGTGTTTTTTCATTCCTGTTTGTATGGTTAGAATTGAAATCATGGTTCATGGTATTCTTAATTGTGATGATGCCTTACTTCTAGACGTGTTGAGCTTAAAATCTTTCCAAATGCAGTTTTTTGTTCCTTGTAAACTTGCAATACAGTCCATTTATCTAGTGATCTTGAATTGATTTGATCATAAATTTTTAAACACATGCTGTTAAACACTTGTAAAAGCTGCGGCACATAGGCAAATTTCGGACTAGAAATTAGAGGGTTTGTCATTATAGGGACTTTTTCAAGCTTCCTAATTGTGTGCAAGAATTGTAACTTGCAGCTTTAACTTTCCAGGTTTGATCTAATGAGCATCGAGCTAAATGTGTGTCACATGAAAATATATTGTATTATCTTTTTTTGACTTGAAGTTGTCTTTCTTTCTCTTTTCTTCTTGAAGCAAGTCTTTGTAAAATAGGCCTGAACTGCAGAAGAACATCACATGCCTGAACTGCAGAAGGGGTTAGTTGCCAAACACACTGCAAATCAGCGCTATGGTATCAGTGGGATTACAGCCTTTCTGTTCAACCTGAAGTGTTTTAGTGGTGAACTTGTTTGAATGAGTTCTTGTGAAGATTGGAGAGGTTATGTTATTTATTGGAATGTGATGTCACTTAAAAACGTTGTTTTCTCTCTTCAGTTACACAAGCTTGGTGCTTGTGGTTCACTCTTGCAACTTGAAAGTGTATTGTTTTATAGAGAAAAAATTTAGTTTGAATTAGTTTCTATTTATGGGATTTTGCTGCTGAATTCTTTTTTTTTTATAAACATAATAATCCATGGAGTTTTCTAAACGCCATGGATAGTATTGCCCCATTGTTTTTTTTTAAAAAGATACATAATAATCTATGGCGTTTTTTAAACGCCATGGATTTTATGGCGTTTTGAAAACGCCATGGATTTTATGGCGTTTTGAAAACGTCATGGATTTTATGGCGTTTTGAAAACGCCATTAAATTGGAACCAAAAGGACGGCGTCACCTTAGACGGCGTTAGGGGATGGCGGTTAAAAACGCCATGGAAGGTCTTTCATGGCGTTTTTCAAACGTCGTTGATGTATATATTTCTACTAGTGATTCATACAAAATCCATCTTGAAATTGTCTTTTACAGATTAAAGGATGTCTAAATATATTATAGCAACAATCAACTCTGAAAAGAAATATATACTGTATATTTTTTCTTATAAGTAAGAAAAACAAAATTGTGAGATACGGAGTATAAAGCAATAATCTTCTTACAAAAACAGGAGTGAGATGAATGCAAGTTAGGGACTATACCACAATAGAACCTGAGACTGAACCACCTCCAGGATCATTTTCTAACATATTCCGGCACTTGACATTTTTCTGTAACAACTGTTTTATAGTGACGAGTGCTGTAAAAGTCCAAGAAGGAAAATATATGAACAAAAATGCAAAGCAGATGCAATCAGAATGGTGTATGATTTTCACATACTCAGAGCCTTAACAGGCTACATGTACTAATTAAGAAAGAAGACAAGCTTAAGTTGTTCTTATTAATCAAGGGTATTGCTGTCTATAAGAAGAATAAAGAACTGAACCAATTAAAACATTTGTTTATTTGGTATACTATAGGGCAGGGATCTTCGGTTCTTATACATATCTACCTTTTTTAATGTCTACATACCAATGTTCAGCCCTTTTTAGCTAAATCTGCAGCAAAAGCATGTAATGTATACCCCTTAATCGGTTAATGAAATTACCAAATAGTTGACATATTTCAACTTGCTTGATCAAATGTGATATCAAAATTCATCAAGTGAAGATACTGAACATCTTATGGAGCACAGTGAGGGGGGGTAAAAGGGAAAACAATTTTCCAGAAAATTTGCAGATTCGACAGGGAGTTTTCTATTTCTGCTTTATGCATCTTTCTATCAGATTGGTCAAATAGCATGTTCAAAATATGAAAGGAAATTCCACTCTTTTTAGGTTTGTGGTTGCTTTATCTTCAGAATTTTAGAACAAGGCATTAGATTCGACAATCCTTTCACGAAATTTCCCCTCTAATCTTATGTATTTTCCCAGCAATTAGCGCTTGATGAAACAAAAATCATTTGATAAAGGCCGCACCTTAATTAGGAATTGAATCTACATGCCAAGATGAATAATGAATAATAATCAACGAGAAATTAGCAAGGCACGCACCATAGGGTTTGGAGGCAAGCCGAAAATCGGAGAGAAATGTAATGACAGCCGCAACAAATTCCAACAATGGCGGCAATTCAACCATGACGGCGACGTCGGCGAGGAAGATGTTCTGATGGGAGGGGAGAAATCGTCAATTGCTCCGGTAAGAGCGGCGATAGTTGCAATAATGGCGGAAAAATCAACCGCGATGAGAAAAGAGAAGTCTGAATCGCCGCCGGTCGCAGGTCACGGGATTGTATCGTCGATCATTGGAGAAAACTGGAAGAGACGGCGAGACTGGAAGAAGAAAGAGAAGAAGAAAGAGAAGGAGAAACAAAGTCAAGGAAAGAGACTTACGAAAGGACGAAACGCCCCCATAAAGAAAAAAATAAACATTTTTAAATTCAAACTCTTGGGGGTAATGTTGGAAAGAGCACAACAAGCAATCCGGGCCATCCAAAGTTTTATAACATCTCAATCGGACGGTTCAGATCCTCCATCAGGATTCAGTAAATGTGGGCCATCTGAGAGCAACTTCCAGCCGTGGATAATTTTAAGTTTAATGGTCCAGATTAATTTCTCCCCACACCTTTACAGTAGTAGAGATATATACTTAGTATATATTTATACGAGTGAATGACATTCAATATACCAAAATTTTGGGTTGTTGACAAATCTGACTCCTCCCACCAAAATTTGCAAATGTGTCAAAAATGTCCAAAGTTTTGCAAAACTAACAGGTGGGAAAAAACTGGAAAACCGGATAGGGGTCATGATTACATTTAATAAAGCACCCATTAAACTCAAATCAAATGTCCAAATCCTCCCCTCTCATTTTATTTTATTTTGAGCATCTCCCCTCTCATTTCAGTTGCAACTTCAAACGAGAAGAGAGGAACCATCATTGAAAATTGTTGAAGAGAACCGTCATTGAAGATTTGTGAAGAAAACCGCCATTGAAGCACCTTCAAACCACAATTGAGAGAGAGAAAGAGAAGGGGGTCAGGCGAATCGAAAAAGGAGGTCGACGAGGACGAAGAGAACAACACTTCCAGCCTTTTTGAAGAAGAACACCCCCCTATTTGGGTGTAATTGTCGTTTTTCTTACGATTGACAGTTTCTGAGATATATAAAACGTGGTACGGGATTCCCAGTTATTGGCTAAGTATTTTATGAGATTGGCTAGGGAAAATATTATACTGGCTAGTAAGTACAAAACATCATACATATGTGAAACTGAACGCCCAGCTATGCACAAAACAAACGACCAAAACCTCAATGTTTCCCTGATTGGCATTCATATATACTAACAAAATACTACCTTCGTCAACATACCCAACAAATGCGACATCCCACTACACAATCATATAATTGCCTATCCATGCCACACTTCCTTATGTCCTCCGACGCTTCCGACGAATAAAATCCCCACGAGACGGGTACCTACTGGTCTTCGGTCTCCCAGGCCTTCTCTTCACTAGTGGAGGTAGTAACCGGATCTGCGCTATCTGTTGGGGAGGATCCCAGGTGTCCATGGGGGGAACGGAGTACACCACTCCGTCGTAGCTCGCGTTCCAAGCAGCTGTAAATACAAAACAAAAACCATTATTGTGTTCCTCTCAGTATCGGTTGGAGCTAAGGGAAGGATGGGGAGAATCCATTACTATTAATACAAAACAAAAACCATACTTACCCATTTTCGTTGATGTGTATTGTACGCAATTGCCACGTATATTGACAGAGGATTTTCAGTCGCCTTAAATCCTATCAAATAAATCCGACTAACCTAACTAATATAGTTTGGCAAGTACGGGTCGATCCCACATAGAGTCAACGATTTGTATGCAAGTCAAGTGTGTTAAATAAGAACTAAAGACAAATAGGGGGTTGTGATGGTTTAAACTAACTAAGAATGCAGAAATAAGCAAAACAATAAAATAAAACAGATTGAATGAATGAATATGAGAGAATAGCTCAGGTCAATCAATCTCAGCAATCAGGTTTTGTTCATTGATCATCGAAATCAAATAGATAGCTTCCTCTTGAATACTTTGTTGTGGAAAGACTAGGTCTTTTGAATCCAATTCCTTATCAAATTTAGTTAACAGGACAACCAGACCCTGAAAACCCTAATTATCAAACAATCCTGAAACTGTCAAGATTCAATTCAACAATCGATGAAGTCTAAAGGAAATCAACAAAGGCAATCGACACGCACAACCAGTTATTGCATCAATTGCAAATCAATTCTCTATACAAATCCCTAAATCAACCAGTTTCAGAGATTTATACTTTGCTACTCAAGAATATAGATAACTCAACCAGTAATTACATATATCTAGCTATAGATTATCATGAACAAGCATCAGTTGATCAGACTAATGAAAATTCATGAAAACCCTAAACATTCGGCGCAGAGAATCAATAATATTCAGAGAGGAGTATAAAGAAATAGAAATCTCACAATGAAATTGCAAACCTGAAGCTTAGATTAATCTCCCTAAGCAAAGGAGTTTAGTTGTTCATGCTTGAAGAGAAAACCTAAACTAATTCAACGTCTGATGAATTCCGTCAAAACCTCCTTAACAAAACCCTAATTGTTCTTCCCTAATAATAATAATAATAACATGTCAATTAAACTCAGCCCAAAAGATGGCCCAATTTGGCTTGAACACGCTAAATAACTCGGCCTGAAACCAAAGAACTCGGTCGAGTTCTTGACAATTCCACCCGAGTTCTTTTCAACAACCATTTTAACGTCCATATTTCGATGTTTTCAATGCTGAATTTGGAAAAGTCGTAAACACAAAAGTTGTAGGTCTTCGAATCCTCCTTCCAAGAAGTATAAGTACGCCCCGATCCGATAACTACAGCCTTCAAATGACTCGTTTTAGTGCAGCGTCGCCAACTTGGACAGCTCCAATCAATTGTATGTTTAGCTCCTCTCCTCGGCTCTCGTGCTCTTCGGTTTCCATTCAATTTTCGAGCACTGGCTCGAGCTTAGGTTCACCTCTTTACAATCACCTGAAATCATGCACAAATCTCGTAGATTCCGACTCTAATTGAAATATAATGAAAACATGAAAACTACTCTAAACTCATGCATTTTACCCTACCTAAACACCTCTAAATGCCTATATTAACACTACCTAAATGTGCATGATCAAACTCCCCCACACTTGAACATTTCTTGTCCTCAGGAAAACAAAATCAATCCAATCAAACATCTCACAAACACACCCTTCATGCATTCACCTCGCCAACGATAAAATCCAAACCAAATAAGAAGCACAAGACAATAATCAACATCCTCACATGTATTTGAGCAACTCAAAGACTTAGGCACATTTCAATCCAACCTCACAGGACATATAAAGTGTTTCACTCATCGCTCTTGTGTTTAGGCTAAGTCAATTCCGCTCAAACTCAATCCAATGCAACTAAGCTCCATGAAAATTGAAATCCACATCACAATCTCCACCATGGGTGACATTACAAGTAATGATCATCATGAGGTCTTGTAAGGGTTGTAACGAGGCTCGGTGAGAAAATTAAGGTAGAGAATGTTTTTGGCTTGTGGTGCTCATAATCCAGGAACTAAGCTCCTAGTAATCAATTACAATAATGATTGATGTCTTTCTCTTCTCGGCAAGGACACCACAATCTAATCTTTACACACAAGAGACAATGCTACACCAACAAGAAAAATTTTGTAGAAAAATTTTGTTGTCCCGGCAAGAACAACTCACAATAATGATTGATGGTGTTAAACCACTCACAACAACACACAACTAAAGCCACAAATCTCAACAATTTGCAAATTGATAATAATTAAGCATAATTGATCAAAACTAAAATCAATAAACTCAACAAGAAACTCTTATCAAGTTTAATATCAAAAAGCAAGATCAATTCAAATGCTCAACACTCCATAATTTCTAAATTTGCAATTTCACAATTAAGCACAGGATTCTCAAGACAAGCCAGAACCTCTCAATCAATCTAAATCCACCAACAAATTCAATGCAAATAAGCTTTAATCTCATCAAAACAACTTCTAAATTCCACAAATTAACAAATTTGTAGAAACCTAGAATTTGGGGATTTTGAAAACTCACCTCAACACCTTCAATGGAGGAGAGAAAGGAAGAGGAAGACTGACCGGAGATGGTGGCCGGACACTGGGCCGGAAGTCGCTGGACGAAGTCGGCGGCGTTCTGGTGGCTGCAGAGGCGGGAGGGCGGCGCTGGCGGCTGGAAGGGAGAGTGCTGGCGAGGTCGGTTGGCTGGGACGGGGGATCGGAGGAAGGCTCGCTGCTGCTGTTGGGAGAGAGGCGTGAGGGCCCCGGCACTCGGCACCGGTGGGTGATGGTGGCAGCGTCATGTCTTGGTGGTGTGCTAGCGGCGTCGCTGTGTGCTAGTCGGAGATGCTCGGAAGCGAGAGGCAGGCGCTCGGGAGAAGAACTGGCAAGACGCGTTTTCTTTCTTTTTTTTTTTTTTTTTTTTTTTTTTTGGAAGATGCAATATAGCTCGGGTGGGGTTTCAAAAACCCGACCGAGTTCTTTCCTCACCCGAGTTGTATCTCGGAATCTCCTTCGTCACTCGGTTTGGACTCAAGAACTCGACCGAGTTTCGTACCCGAGTTTGCTACTGTAAATTCCTTGTTTTGGACGTCTTTTTTTTTTTTTTTTGCTTCCGAAACCTACATGTTAGTATTTCGGAGATGCAAAAATACTAGAAAAATAACTAAAAAAAATAATAATAATAACAATTACCTAATAAAATTATGAAAAATGATAATATGAAATACTAACCTTGGGTTACCTCCCAAGAAGTGTCCTTGGTTAATGTCATAGACTCGACGTTTTGGTTGTCCGTTTAAGACCTATTCGGACATTGTCAGCGCCCTAAGCAGCAAATCAAACTCTTGTGCACACCATCTAGGTAGGCGAGCACTACATACGAATAAGTTGAAGTCAAAGTATGTCCTCAACTCTTCATATGCCCGAGCATGACTCCCCGCCGCGGGTATGTAGAACCACCAATTCAGTTCCATTGGTGGTATATGTCAAAATAATGAGCCCAAGGATCGACATAATCACCGACCTTCTCACCATTGCAGAGGATATCAATTCTTTTCTTAGGAGCCACAGAAATCAGCTCCGGACTTGGTTCCTTGATATGCGAGCTCGAGACAATCTCATCGAATGAAGGAGACAATAAATCACATGGGATCTCATGCGTCGACTTATGGCACTCCATGTTAGGAAGTAGTGTACTCTCCTCTTCATCACTGAAGAAACTGTCATCATCTGTGAACATATCCTCCTCCGCCAAAATATTATCATGCTCATAGCTCAAGGGTAGGGTCGCCGGCGGAGTACACTCGGATGAACTCAATGAGGGGGGAATAGAAAACACACACTCACTTTTATCTTCATGACTTTCTAAGCTTCCCTCGGGTATGACAAACAGGTCATTGCCACTCCCTAGGGTGTTCGTGGTGAGACTCTCTATCGGGTTAATCACCAGTTGAGACGGTAGTTCACTCGCTTCATGTGCTAGAATATCATTCCCCACTTGGACCATTCGGTGCACTCGTTCATCTAGTTCCACGATCTGCTGACACAATTGCTCATGCTCCTCGTAGGAGGCCTTTGACAGATCCTCTAAAGGTGCGTCGAAGTCCTCCATTAGTTGAGGTTCTTGGGCAAAGGACACTTCCTGCAAGGCCTGATGACCCATGTAGCAGATAAGATCCCAAATTCCTGCCAAACCTAACCTTGCTAGACTTCCACCGCTCATGTATATAGCACGCGCCTTTGTCTCAGCAGTCATCCCCTCTATAACGCATACAACCATATCTCGCAAACTATCGTGGAAACCCCGCACATTGCGGATGTCCACACACCTCTGCAACCTAGAGAGATATAGGTGAAAATTTTCACCTTCGAACTGCGATAATCTCAACATGTTAAACTGTTAGTAGCATATGTGTTGTGAACTGTAAGACAGGTTCACAACAAAAGTTAGTAGCTAAATTAACACACAAAAGCAAGCACACAAATAACAATTTGACTCCCCGGCAACGGCGCCAAATTTGACAGAGGATTTTCAGTCGTCTTAAATCCTATCAAATAAATCCGACTAACCTAACTAATGTAGTTTGGCAAGTACGGGTCGATCCCACATAGAGTCAACGATTTGTATGCAAGTCAAGTGTGCTAAATAAGAACTAAAGATAAATAGGGGGTTGTGATGGTTTAAACTAACTAAGAATGCAGAAATAAGCAAAACAATAAAATAAAACAGATTGAATGAATGAATATGAGAGAATAGCTCAGGTCAATCAATCTCAGCAATCAGGTTTTGTTCATTGATCATCGAAATCAAATAGATAGCTTCCTCTTGAATACTTTGTTGTGGAAAGATGGCCCAATTTGGCTTGAACACGCTGAATAACTCGGCCTGAAACCAAAGAACTCGGTCGAGTTCTTGACAGTTCCACCCGAGTTCTTTTCAACAACCATTTTGACGTCCGTATTTCGCTGTTTTCAATGCTGAATTTGGAAAAGTCGTAAACACGAAAGTTGTAGGTCTTCGAATCCTCTTTCCAATAAGTATAAGTACGCCCCGATCCGATAACTACAACCTTCAAACGAATAGTTTTAGTGCAGTGTTGCCAACTTGGACAACTCCAATCAATTGTATGTTTAGCTCCTCTCCTCGGCTCTCGTGCTCTTCGGTTTCCATTCAATCTTCGAGCATTGGCTCGAGCTTAGGTTCACCTCTTTACAATCACCTGAAATCATGCACAAATCTCGTAGATTCCGACTCTAATTGAAATATAATGAAAACATGAAAACTACTCTAAACTCATGCATTTTACCCTACCTAAACACCTCTAAATGCCTATATTAACACTACCTAAATGTGCATGATCAAACTCCCCCACACTTGAACATTTCTTGTCCTCAGGAAAACAAAATCAATCCAATCAAACATCCCACAAACACACCCTTCATGCATTCACCTCGCCAACGATAAAATCCAAACCAAATAGGAAGCACAAGACAATAATCAACATCCTCACATGTATTTGAGCAACTCAAAGACTTAGGCACATTTCAATCCATCCTCACCGGACATATAAAGTGTTTCACTCATCGCTCTTGTGTTTAGGCTAAGTCAATTCTGCTCAAATTCAATCCAATGCAACTAAGCTCCATGAAAATTGAAATCCAGATCACAATCTCCACCATGGGTGACATTACAAGTAATGATCATCATGAGGTCTTGTAAGGGTTGTAACGAGGCTCGGTGAGAAAATTAAGGTAAAGAATGTTTTTGGCTTATGGTGCTCATAATCCGGGAACTAAGCTCCTAGTAACCAATTACAAGCTCAGAGGTCGAAGTCAAAGATCATAAAAGAAGGAGGATGGCTTTTGCTTCTGTAAACAAAAGTGGGCGGGGCTTGATTTAAGAAAAAAAAGAAAGAAATGAATTGTGAGCGTTTGGAAGAAGAAGCAATGCAGCAACAATGATTCTGGGAGCGACGTCGACGACCCTCGCTTTGGTTTCTGACTTGGTATGTTAAGCCTAATTTTATCCTTTCGTCTTTTCTGAATTGGGGTCTCACTCAGGGATAGATAATGACTGGTCTTGATTTAGGGATTTTAATTTGAGGTTATCACAGTTAATTGTAATTTGGTAGCAACCGCGAGGATTTAGGGTCTGTCTGACCTGAACAGCGCCATTTACTGACTTTGGATTCAGTTTTGAGCTTGAGCATAGACTGATTTAGATATGCGTTAGTCTCTGAATTGTCTTACTTGTTTGACCCAGAGTAGATTTTTGTGTTGGCTGAATTTATATGGCCATAGGATCTCAATAACCACTAATGATACCCTAAATTTTAAATGATTTTATTTTATAAAAAATAAAACCTAAAAATTATAATAACCACTAACGGTACTCTAAATTTTAAATGGTGAACCTTATAAAAATAATAATTTTTCAAAAAAAAAAAAAGCTTTTTTCCCTTTTTTTTCCCTCTGAGACAACGAAGCCAGCTGTTCGGCCTCTCTCTTGCTCGTTCGTCAATGGTCTCCTGCAAATCAGAAGGATCCCGTCTACGACCTCATCGAAAACGCCTGGGGATTGGAATTCGGACCTTAGCCCAGGTAATTTTCTAGGGTTTCCTATTGTGTTAGTTTCGAACCCCAAATCCCCCATTCGGGGATTACAAGTCAAATTTTCGAATTGCTTTTTGATTGCCCCTTCCCATTGAGTGCCCAATTGCCTGACCGACGTTAATCTCAAGTTCTAGGTTTCAATCGGTGTAATTTAGGGCTTGCGAATTGGGTAGACAAAACCCCAACTGGCGAAGCCTAACAAGGCCACAGGGCACTCGCATGTGAGCGTTTGGAAGAAGAAGCAATGCAGCAACGACGATTCTGGGAGCGACGTCGACGGCCCTCGCTTCGGTTTCTGACTTGGTATGTTAAGCCTAATTTTACCCTTTCGTCTTTTCTGAATTGGGGTCTCACTCAGGGATAGAAAATGGCTGGTCTTGATTTAGGGATTTTAATTTGAGGTTATCACAGTTAATTGCAATTTGGTAACAACCGCGAGGATTTAGGGTCTGTCTGACCTGAACAGCGCCATTTACTGACTTTGGATTCAGTTTTGAGCTTGAGCATAGGCTGATTTAGATATGCGTTAGTCTCTGAATTGTCTTACTTGTTTGACCCAGAGTAGATTTTTGTGTTGGCTGAAATTATATGGCCATAGGATCTCGTGACTGCAATTGGGTAGCAATCGGGGAGGTTTAGGATTTAGGAGCTTGTTTGATTTGGACCGTTTAGGATGATTAGTTTCATAGTTTGTCCTGTGCGATTGAGCTGCTTTTAATTGGTGCATAAAATCTGTTATCTTTCTTTGATTTCAACTTCCTTATTCCCACGGCTGCAGTGAACTTGTTTCTTTTGTTTGTTTGAAACTTGTTGCAATTTGAACGCGGGAATTAGTTGACTGATTTAGGACCAATTTGAACTTGTTCCTAACCTTGTGCTATACTTTCTTGTAGTATAAGATGGAAGACAATGATATCTTTGTAAATGCGAATTAAACTAAAATTCTTAATTTATTAATGCAATTTCTGCTTCTTTCAGTTTCATTGTTGAACAACAATGATCGTCCTTTTTTAGGTTGACTGGCTCATCTTCTTTTCACTTCCTTGACACAGATTGTGCATTTGTGCCCCGAACCAACTAATTTGAATCAATTTTGAATTGAGATCGAATGGAAGAAGGTGCATCTATAGTCTATTCAACTCTGTTAGCATTCATTTTGTTTTATGGAATTTGATTTTGTCAAGTGCCCAAGTCTCTCATCTGGTGTGCTTAAAGAAGTAATCAAATGCTAATGCGTGTTTTTTTAGAAGAATGCAGATTTTTGACAGCAAAGAGAAATATGCAGATTTTCTAGTATGCAACCATAATACATCAAATATACTTGCTAGATAGGGGGATTCATAATTTAAAAAAGAATGCAGATTTTTTTAGAAGAATGCAGATTTTTTACAACAAAGTGAAAAAATGCAGATTTTTTTCCCAGCAAATATTTTCACAGAAAAGTAACCAAATGCAGATTTTTTAGTATGTGGTCATAATACATCAAATATACTTGCTAGATATGTGGATTCATAATTTAAAGAATATTGCAGATTTTTTTAGAAGAATGCAGATTTCTTACAGCAAAGTGACAAAATGCAGATTTTTTAACAGCAACTATTTTGACAGAAAAGTAACCAAATGCAGATTTTTTAGTATGCAGTCATAATACATCAAATATACTTGCTAGATATGTGGATTCATAATTTAAAGAAAAATGCAAATTTTTTTGGAAGAATGCATATTTTTTAAAGCAAAGTGACAAAATGCAGATTTTTTTATAGCAAAGTGACAAAATTCTGTTTATACAGCTGCCATTTTTTAATCTGTTATTAAAGTTGTAAAAGGATATGCGTAGTTTACATTCAGATCAATATTTACAACTTGAATTATGTGTTAACAGATGCCATTTTTAATATGTTTTTGAAGCTGTGATAAATTCTGTGTTTTTGAAGTTGTAAGCATCTAGGTTGTTGTCCTTGACAATGGATGAACTATACAACGCTTTATCCGCTATCAAGGACCCTAACTCAGGGGACCTGGTTGCGAAGTACTTCATCCAAGACTCGGACAATTAGGAGGGAGAGGTGTCGACAGATGATGAGTCCTATCACCCAGGTTGATCAAGTATGAAGTCAAGCATCAAGGGGGTATTTGAATTCGGCGGGATTAGATAAGGATCTTGACGCTAGTGATTTTGGTGGTGTCGAAATTGAGATGGAGTTGTGAACTGGTGTTACTGTTGTCATGAATCATGGAGATATGGCCATGGTTTATCTTTTGCTGCCATACATTCTAAATCTGCGATTAATTGGTTTGTTTGCTTGGGAGCGTGTCTTCTGGCTGCGACTATTCACTTGGATGTTGTTTCTCTTTTGGTCTCTACCTGGCGGCTTAATTTCATTTAAAATCCGATGGGCTTTGAATGAGGTTTGGGTTGGGCTAGGTTTTGGGGGAGACTAATTGTGGACTCAAATTTTTGTGTTTGTTGGGTACTCTTATCCTCATTGGGTAAGGCTATAATATGATTTGGCTTCTTAATTTTCACATATATTTATATGTTGTCTATATGAATATATGTGACTATTCTTAAGAAGCCGCTTGGGGGTAGGTAGAAGTGGACCCTTGGTATGATCTTCCTTCTTGTTATTCCTTGATTTTTATGTCACCATCTATATATTTACCTATTCAGATCTTAGTTCATGTCATTTTTTTTTACTGTTTTTATAGCAACCATTTTTTAATAGTATGTTTTTGAACCTATCAGGAATTCTGTGTTTTTAAGTTGTAAGATGTACGTCATGAATTCTGTTTACAGCTTCTGAATTCTGAAATTTGAACAGCATGTGTAAGAACATTCAAAATTGACAGCTTATTTGACAGCTTCTAAAATAAGAACATCCATATATAGATTAAAGACAACCATCTGAAATACTCCGTAGTGAATAACAACTTCTGAATTTTGAAGTTGTCAATTGTCATGTATACTATGCAAGAAGAGGCCGCAACAATGACATATTTATTCCATTAAATTTCATTTTTTTCCTAAAGTTATTCATTTTTTTTTTGTTACGTAGGTGCTATTAATCAAGAATGGTAAAATAGATAACTATGCAATTACACATAACCATAGATAGTCTATACGAGATTTGAACGCGCATCTTTGTGCGTGAGCATATCGTTTTACGATTCGAACTAATAGACTTAAAACCTCTTGAAAATTGATTTGAATTAATAAATCAAAATGTCATGTTATAAATCAGTTTATAGGATTATGAAATCCTCTACCAAGTATATGAAAACCTTCAATATGTAAAAGCATCCAGGTTGTTATAAAGAAGGAAATGAATTGATATGTTTGTCTATATCTAAACAATTAACACAAAGAAGACATGAAATCGAATGTTTTCCAGACAAGTACTATATTTTATACATTATTTAAAACGCATTGATTAATATGATAACATTCAAACAATAAGATGATTGAACTTACATTAATTTTAAAAATCTCGTGCGTAGTGCATGAGGTATAGGCTAGTTACACTTAAATAAAGTAATTTTTATCACAATCAAATTAAACTAGAAGAAAATCAATAGCCTTAAAAAGATGAAATACTTCCCTAATTTTAAGGTGTGCCTCAATACATATTTTGATTTCCTTGTTCCCATTCAAAAAAATCAGAAAGTGTTTTATCAATAGAATCTACAACTTCCTCAATTCCTCCTAATTGGTAAGCCTTGGTGACTTGGTTGACGGATTTCCCTGTCACAATAATTCATCAATTAAACTAGAAATTTAGCAACCCAAAGAACTGAATCACAACCCGTTCAGGCCGATCAAAACTCAAAATAGTGAAAAACAAAAGGAGGAAATCAAAATACAAGAGAGGCTTCGATCAGGCAGCGATTAGCAATTTGACAACCGCATAAGTACATGTAAATCTGTAATCTAGGTTGTGGTTGTAGAATCGAAGAATAGAGGTTCTTGGCATCGTAGGCGAATCGAACAAGCTTTCAGCACTTCGAGTTCGAGTTTGTATTTGCGTGTTGGACGTACGGGTTCTTCTTTTGTACTGTTCGTCTCCCCCGTTTGTGTTCGAGTTTGTGCTTTCACCGCTTTGTCTCCCCCGTTTACAGATATCGTTTTTTTTCTTTTAATATATCGATTTTTCTAATTCTATGCCCCAAGGGTATAGGATAGAAAAGCCGTTAATATATACATACGTATTTAACACATGGCCCCCTTCTCTGAGTGCGCCTGAGGTTAGGTCCGGGCCTGGTGATGGGATGCACATTGGTTGTTCGGTTTTACAATTAGTACATGAATATATGCATATATAAACAAAATATATGAAATTTAAATGCTTGTATTTATTGAGCACATATCAATAGAAAGAAGAGGGGAAACTCTCTCAAGGAAAAACCTTCTCTTGAGGGGCGACAAACTCTGGCACCGGCGGATCCGCCACCGGTGTTGATAAATGGTAAAAGCCCTCTTCTAGAGGCAAACTAAACCTCCTTCGGAAGTCCAAATCCACTCCTTCGGGTTCGATATTGAAGTGTGGAATAGACAGATAAAAGGCAAACAAATACTCTAGCAAAGGGAGAAGAATAGAGTATGCAAACTTTTTGCAAATGCTGAAAACTGTAAGACCTTACCAGCCCGAGGTAAGACCTTACCAGCCAGAGGTAAGATCTTATCTGTAAAACAATAGCAAGTTAAGCACAAAATAACGAATAAGAAGTAAAAACAAACACAAGCACGAAATGTAAAGAACAGAAAGTAAAGGACACGATACTTGTTAACGAGGTTCGGCACAACCGCCTACGTCCCCGCCTAGGGTTATCCAACCTGTAGGATTCAACAACTTTATTTCACTTTATCTTATGAGCCCTAGATACAACTTCTAGACTACCTTACTATCTAGCAACCCAAGCACACCAGTGAAACAAAGTCCTACCGATACCGAAGTATCTATACGTTTGGGTAGAGATGTACCCTTAGTATAACCTAAAATGAATTGTACGATAAAGCTCAATGTAAACCTCACAAACTCTCAAAGAAATAAAGCAATAAAGCAATGGAGAGATGCGAGATCGGATGCTTGCAGGAGACGAGATTGCAGTAGACATTGAGCGCTGTAGAGTTATGTTCTTTTCTCTGCAATCTCCTTCTTCTACTTTAAATAGGCCAGCACGTCAAAATGGAAAATTGAACGTTTGAATATTTTGCTCCAAAGTTGTTGAGACGTTGCACCAAATCCGACTGGAAGCCGACTGGGAGAGATCTTTGGCCTTTTGAAAAATATTCCAGAACCTTCACTTTTGGATTTGCTAGGAAGAGATTTAGTTGAAACATTGATGAGGCTAAAGACCTGTTCAAATAAAATCTCCCAAAATCTCAACAAATATATATTTGGTTAGTCATGATAGAATTTAAACAAATAAACATATATATATATATATATATATATATATATATATATATATATACACACACACACTACGTAGATAGATATGAAAGATACTATTAGGATAGAATTGATTAAACAATTCTAACAAGTCCGAAAACACCAATAAGCCCAATCAACATTAGGCCAAATTCCAATTCTTCCATATAGGTCCAATAATATATTGGGTCTTAGTAAAATAAGTCCATCGGAAATTAGGCCCAATTGATTTTAGAACTTGCACCATTAGGCCCAAAGAGATGAAAGACTTGTTAAGATAGACCCATTTTGAATAGGCCCAAATACACTAAATACTAATCAACCAATCTCAGGAGCTTACGTAGCTCTTTGAGGTTACTGTCGGTAAGACCTTATCTCTTGCAGTAAGGTCTTGAAACTGTCTTGGTATTGGTAGTTTGTTTTAAAACGTTGAAAGCAACTTGAAGATTGGTTTAACCAAATCTCTTAAAGATCTCAACAAACCAACAACCTTTTGAACTTGAAGATTGCTTTACAAAATCCTCAAAGAGGCTTTTAGAAAGTCAATCTCAAATCTTCAATAAAGATATACCTTGTGCACATTTATAGACCATTGATTTGAATAAATGGAAGGTGGAAATTAATCCAGATTTTTATTTATTTTTAATTAAAAGAGAGTGGTCCCACTATCCCTCCATACTCAACTCTCCTGTAGGCGCGTGTGCAGGAGGCAAGAGCAAACAATTGGTGAAACACAATATCCCACCAAATTACCACGTGGGTCCCATTTATTACTTTAAAAATAAATATTTAATGACAGCACTAATTGTTTAATTGAAATGAATAAATATTTCAATGAATAAATATTCCGAAGTCACGAATAATATCAAGATTTCAAATTACAAAATAATTAAAGTTTTGAATTATCTTTCATATTTTAACAAATAATGTTGGAGATGGTGTTTCTAAACATCGATTTATTATTACAAAATACACATTCGATTGAATAATTATTAAGAATTAAACGAATAATATCGAAAAATGCAAAACTCGGTCGCACATTAATTTTGAATCACAAAATACACATATTCCATTGAATAATTATTTAAAATTCAACGAATAATATCGATTGACAATCTCAGATCCCGATCACACATTTATTTCCAATGACAAAATACACTCATTCCACCGAATATTTTTTTTCTTCCTCGATTTCAGAAAAAAGAAACTCAAATCACTAAATAATTCTTACGATTTATACGAATAATGATTCATATTTTACCGAATAATGTTAAACATTTCACCGAATAATGTTTAATTGGGTAGTTATATTTATGCGATGGAGGCCTTTTAGGTTGTATACTGACGAATAATTAATCCGATTTCGCCGAATAATTGACCAATTCATTGCCACTAGTGCCCAAAATTCGACATATACGTCTGAATAATTTACGGAAAAAATACAATCAATTGCACAAAAAGATTCATATCAAACTCAATTAATCAATCGAAGAATCAATTTAATGGAATTGCAAATTTCAAAACCTATACCGAAATTGAATGACAAATAGAGATCACAAACCAGTGGACCCTTCGCCCGCCCATGGCGGATCCGACCTTCCACCCCAGTCCGACCATGGCGAACTAGTGGACCGTCGTCGCCGCTATTGATGAATCTCAGATGTGCACAGGTTGAAAGGCGACTCAGACAATTACGCAAGGAGAGGGCGGCACCGCGGCATGACTGCTGGCCGGACAGCAACGGCGCTCGAAATCCGTGGGAGAGGGCGGCGCCGGAATCACATCGTCTTGCCCGAAATACGCCTTAACGACGATCGATTGTGGCTGGAATCTCAGATGTGCCTGAAATCCGCCCTCACCATCCTCGTCTCGTCCGAAATTGTGGCTGGGCGGCGCCAGTGCTAGGCCACGACGGTGATGCGGTGGCTCTGCCTCGCCGCTTCGAGGACCCTAAGAGAGGAGCCCCACCTCTAGCACAAGACGAAGCCCCAATCGCACCTCCATTCGCAACCATCAGAGGCTCCGTCTTCTGGTTTAGATCCGCCAAAGCCGAGGACGCCAGATCCGTCTTCTGAAAGAAGGGGAGTCGCCATGGGAGAAAAGGAAGAAGGAGAAAACAGACCTGGAGGCCGGGAGACGCTAAACGTAGAGTTAGGGTTTTATTTCCCAACACGCGCTACACGCTCAACTGGTGAAGTTTTAGCATGCGGGTCCCACATCTCAATAATTAAAAAAAGAAAAAATTACTTTTAATCCAGGCCATCCATTCCTATAAAATCAAGGGTCCAAAACTATGCACAAAGTACACCTTAAGAGGTGTGCACAAGTTACCCATTCTCTCTCTCTCTCTCTCTCTATATATATATATATATATATATATATATAATATATATACACACATATATACTACGTAGATAGATATGAAAGATACTATTAGGATAGAATTGATAGAATTGATTAAACAATTCTAACAAGTCCGAAAACACCAATAAGCCCAATCAACATTAGGCCAAATTCCAATTCTTCCATATAGGTCCAATAATATATTGGGTCTTAGTAAAATAAGCCCATCGGAAATTAGGCCCAATTGATTTTAGAACTTGCACCATCAGGCCCAAAGAGATGGAAGACTTGGTAAGATAGGCTCATTTTGAATATGCCCAAATACACTAAATACTAATCAACCAATCTCAGGAGCTTACGTAACTCTTTGAGGTTACTGTCGGTAAGACTTTATCTCTTGCAGTAAGGCTTCAAACTGTCTTGGTATTGGTAGTTTGTTTTAAAACGTTGAAAGCAACTTGAAGATTGGTTTAACCAAATCTCTTGAAGATCTCAACAAACCAACAACCTTTTGAACTTGAAGATTGCTTTACAAAATCCTCAAAGAGGCTTTTAGAAAGTCAATCTCAAATCTTCAATAACCACATCAAATCCTGCACAAAATCTCCAACAACTAGTTAAATATAAATCCCAATAAATAATCTAATTGATATTTGTATAAAATAAATACTACATTTCTTTGTCTTCCATCATATAATATCACATCAAATATATATAATATAACATCAAGATGGACTCAACAATCTCCCCCTTGATGGAAGACAAAACAAATATCAATTATATATAAATAAAAAGCATCGCGGAGCATCATAGGTAACATAACATCATATAGCATAAACAACCAATTTCTCCCCCTTTTTGTCTTCCAACAAGGAAGGGAAGAAATCGAGTTTCACCCATTCAGCATCTAGTCAAGACCTTGAAACTGATCTCAAGGCCTTGAGATGTTAGTAGACAACATTACTCCCCCTACGATAATGCTTCCCTGTTCAACATACCAATTAAGCTCCAAAAACATATTAAACAAAGAGAATCATTAGTAGCACATAACATTTATTTAAAAAAATCCTTTTATCACCAAGAGTGATTGTTGCAATCCATTTAAGCTCTGTGATCTTGGTGATATCCTGCAAAACGAACAAACATCAACCTTTCCGGCTAGACCAATGTACAAATTTAGATTCATAATTAGGATAGACCATGTTTGGTGGTCTTGTCCCTTTAGGAACCCAAATTTGTCTTATCCTTTCATTTAAACGTACAGGAAAAGTATTTCTAATGATGTAAGGGTCTTTTCTTCTATGTGGACAAGTTTCCTTTACATGACCCTTTTTGCAACAAAAAAAAAACAAGTAGGAGATCGCCAACTTCCTTTCACCTTAACGAATGTGGTAGTAGGTTTTACAGGAAAATTCCTGTTGTAACCTATACCACATCGGTTCAAGGAAAGTTGTTGTTCTCCAAGCATCTTGTCGAGAGTGGCTTTGGATCTAGTGAATTGCACTAGGGCTGTTTGTTGATCTTGACATTTTTCAGATAATTTCACTTTCTCAATCTCAAGGTCATTGTTATGAGCCTTAAGAGAGGAGAGGTTTGCCTTAAGTTCAGAATTTTCCGATCGTAAGGTCTTACCCTCAGTGATAAGATCTGAATTTTGACTGTCAAGATCTTGCAGTTTCTGCGACAGCTTCCTTATGCACACTTCTTGATCCTTTACCTTCTCTTTCAAGGTGCTGATTTCTTTGCTGCAACTTTCCTCATTAGAAATCATATTTTTCAGAAATTCAGAGTGAACATCAATAGGACTATATATAAGATTTCTTACAATACCATCTAGATGTTGATCGTCTTGCTACGCCATCAAGCAAAGATTTACTGGATCATTTTCCAAATCTGATTCACATGTAGAATCCGAATCGTCTTTCTTTCGATCATTCTTCTTTTGCTTGTTCTTCTTTCTTTGAGGACACTCCTTCATCAAGTGATCTGTTTCACCGCATTCATAGCATGTAAGAATTTTTGCCTTTTTATTAAGGTTAGAAGACTTACCTTTATGCTTTGATGATCTCGAATATTCTCGGTTTGAGAATTGATTCTTCATCTTTAGAATCTGAGCAAGTCCCCTTGTGATCAAGTCGAAGGGATCTTTCTCATCATCACTATCGTCGTCCTCTGATGGCACATCCTCCTTGATTTTAAGCGCCAGATTCTTTATACTGGAGGATGGTTGACCGTCCTCTTCGTTGAGAACCATCTCATGCGTGATAAGCTTTTCAAGAAGGTCATTCAATGCTAGTGTTGCAAGGTCTTGCGCTTCTTCTATGGCGGTCACCTTAGGACCCCATTTAGATTTGGGAAGGCATCGGAGTATCTTTCTAACTTTCTCTTTATTTTGGAAAGTTTTTCCCAATGAGTCAAGGTTATTAATGATCTCCGTAAAACGGGTGAACATTTCTTTCACTGACTCATCTTAGTTCATCTTACACAATTCATATTATCTAAGATAGATACTGATTTTGGTTTCTTTGACCTGGCTAGTCCCTTCATAAGTGACTACCAATTTATCCCAAATCTCTTTTGCAGTCTTGCAAGAGGAGATGCGATTGAATTCATCGGTACTCAACCCACAATACAATGCATGGATGGCTTTGAAATTCTTAGTCGTGCTTTCCAGATCCGTCTGATTGTATTCTTCTTTCGTCTTGTCCACTTTCGTCCCATTGGGTCCATTCTTCTTGGGTATATTAGGGCCTCGCGTAATAATACGCCAGAGCTCTAGATCCTGATCAATGATAAACATTTGCATCAAGGATTTCCAATGCATGAAGTTTTCCCCAACAAAGAGAGGTGGACGAATAACAGATCTTCCTTGACCGAAACCTCCTACACCTACCATGATTAGACTCACAGATAGTAATATATCAGGTACGTGAGTTAGGCTCTGATACCAATTGAAGTGCGGAATAGGCAGATAAAAGGCAAACAAATACTCTAGCAAAGCGAGAAGAATAGAGTATGCAAACTTTTTGCAAATGCTGAAAACTGTAAGACCTTACCAGCCCGAGGTAAGACATTACCAGCCAGAGGTAAGATCTTATCTGTAAAACAGTAGCAAGTTAAGCACAAAATAACAAATAAGAAATAAAGACAAACACAAGCACGAAAGGTAAAGAACAGAAAGTAAAGGACACGATACTTGTTAACGAGGTTCGGCACAGCCGCCTACGTCCCCGCCTAGGATTATCCAACCCGTAGGATTCAACAAATTTATTTCACTTTATCTTATGAGCCCTATATACAACCTCTAGAAGACTTACCCACTTCTAGACTACCTTACTATCTAGCAACCCAAGCACACAAGTGAAACAAAGTCCTACCGATACCGAAGTATCTATACGTTTCGGTAGAGATGTACCCTTAGTATAACCTAAAATGAATTGTACGATAAAGCTCAATGTAAACCTCACAAACTCTCAAAGAAATAAAGCAATAAAGCAATGGAGAGATGCGACATCGGATGCTTGCAGGAGACGAGATTGCAGTAGACGTTGAGCGCTGTAGAGTTATGTTCTTTTCTCTGCAATCTCCTTCTTCTACTTTAAATAGGCCAGCACGTCAAAATGGAAAATTGAACGTTTGAATATTTTGCTCCAAAGTTGTTGAGACTTTGCACCAAATCCGACTGGAAGCCGACTGGGAGAGATCTTTGGCCTTTTGAAAAATATTCCAGAACCTTCACTTTTGGATTTGCTAGGAAGAGATTTAGTTGAAACGTTGATGAGGCTAAAGACCTGTAAGATAGACCTTTTGGATAAGCCCATCGGAAATTAGGCCCAATTGATTTTAGAACTTGCACCATTAGGCCCAAAGAGATGGAAGACTTTGTAAGATAGGCCCATTTTGAATAGGCCCAAATACACTAAATACTAATCAACCAATCTCAGGAGCTTACGTAACTCTTTGAGGTTACTGTCGGTAAGACTTTATCTCTTGCAGTAAGGCTTCAAACTGTCTTGGTATTGGTAGTTTGTTTTAAAACGTTGAAAGCAACTTGAAGATTGGTTTAACCAAATCTCTTGAAGATCTCAACAAACCAACAACCTTTTGAACTTGAAGATTGCTTTACAAAATCCTCAAAGAGGCTTTTAGAAAGTCAATCTCAAATCTTCAATAACCACATCAAATCCTGCACAAAATCTCCAACAACTAATTAAATATAAATCCCAATAAATAATCTAATTGATATTTGTATAAAATAAATACTACATTTCGTTGTCTTCCATCATATAATATCACATCAAATATATATAATATAACATCAAGATGGACTCAACAGATACTTCTTCCCCCTAACCCTCCGCCTGCCGTGGATTTTCCGGCGCTTTTTCTTCACTCTGGGTCTTGGATCCGGTTTCTATGGCTAGGACTCCTATCCTCTACCCCCTCCTCCTCCCTTCTCGAAGCCCGCCTCAGGTGGGTGCACTTTTGGGCAGAGTAGACTTGTCTTTCCTCTCCGTTTCGCTAGAAATCGATTCCCGGAGATCCCGTCGATTCGACGCCTTTCCTTCCTGTTTCTCCTTGGTGTGGGTTGCGTGTGGGCTCGGTCTTGTTCGGCCAAGTTCCTCTTTAGCCTGTGTTTCATCGGCGTCGTACAAAACATGTGAGCTTCCCCTCCGCTCCTTAATTTCTTTCTACTAGGCGAGCTTCGCTTTCGGCGGCCTCCTCGAGTGTAGACGGTGTTTCCGTCGCTGGAAAGTGGGGCCTTTCTTGGTCTCTTCTGGGCTCCCTTCTTCCACGGTGTCCCTTGCTGCCCCTCCCCTGGTGGAGTTCGGTGCTCGCTGGCGATGGGATGCGGAGTTGTTGGTGTTGTCTGCCGGCTATCACTCGCTTCTGACCCTCGGCTCTCTTTTTGCTTGAGATGTCTTTTCCCGGTGCCAACCTTTAATAAAATTGAAAATGAAAATATTAAAAATATATAAAATAACTATAAGTAAATAATTCCCGGTAGGGGCATAATTACAATCATCTTCGGATTGGGATTAATTAGAATCCCAGAGGGGCTCGAAACTCCGCTCCAAAGATATTGGATTAGATCCCTTTTGGGCTTGATCGGTCTGTTGTGATCGGTCCTTTGCGGTTTGCTTTGCTCGGGTGGCGTGCGTCTCTACTTTGGTGCGACTTGGGGTTTTTCTTCTATGTTGGAGTTCTGACAGTCAGAGTCGGGTTTGGCTGGGATCGTAGTGGTGTGTACGGGGCGACTCCGTGATCTGGAAGGAGCTTCCTGGAGGTTCATCTTCACTACCCATAGGGATTCCAGATGTATCGCCAGCCAGCGGTGCTGTTTTAGGACGGTGCTTGACTTTTGTCCGTAGTTTACGTCCCCTTCGTGTTAGATTTAGTTTTTCCTTGGCTTATTTCTTGTAGGGTGCATTTCCACTTGTTGTTTTAAACCGCCTTTTATTTTTGCTTGTATGTTTTGACGATTTTCCATCTGCCGACTTGTCGGCCATCGGGATTCAGGTATATCTGATATCGAATTATTTCCTAATAAAAAAAATTTGAGCACATATCAATAATATACAATGTTGATTAAAAAGTTGGTTAATTATACTGTCAACAAAGAGCGTTAAAGCTTAAGTAGACCTGAGCATGGGTCGGAACGGGCGGGCTTGAACCGGGCCTTAACCAAATTTACAGCCTATTACACCGGACCAGGCTTGGGCCATGCTCGTTTTTTCGGTCTAGTGTCTTGTCTAAGCTCGCCCTCATTGCTAAGTCGGGCCGCCCAGCGAGCCAAAAGGGCCTAGCGTCTCAAATTCATTTTTTATTCGAAATCGAACTAATTTTTTTTATATAAAAAAAGCAAATCAAATTATACCAATACTTTCCTATGTGAGACAAATCTGGATACAATGTTAGCTTGCTAACAAATCTAATACAAAGTTATATATCTCTCTATCTATACACACGAAGAATATTGTAAATGTAAATGTGTATGTGTCCCATATACACTACATATATACATTTCAAATGTGTGTGTCCCATATACACTGTAAATAATACATGTATACATTTCAAATGTGTGTGTGGGCACGCGGGATTGGACGAGATTGGCCGGATAAGAAATCCTCGTCCCACATCCTGTCATGTCCTGGATAATTTTTACGGGACGAACCTGGGATTTGCGGGATTGGTGACCCCTAGAAATATATATAACTTATATAATTATATATATAATACTATATATAACTTATATATAGTATTAATATGTATAAAATCGGGTCAGGCATGTGGGTCCACTTGGGCTTTACCCTTTGCCCAAGCCCAGCTCAGATACCGGGTTGGACTCATCGGTCCGCTTGGGCCAACTATTATGTCCAAGGCCGCATACTTTCCGAGGCTGGTTGGACGAGCCGGGCGGATTGACTCATATTTGCCTAGGTTTAAGCTTAAAGGAGGAATTCATTCAAACTAGGAAGAATCAATCTTGATAACCAAATTGCTTCTTCTTCTCCAATCACCGCCATTCCATGAGAATAACTCATCACTTCCATCCACATCGTTCCTGCAAAGATTTAATTAGCTAGAAAACCTTAATAATTTGATTCCTTAAAAGAAACTTGTAAATATTTTACCGAAATTTTGTCGGATACTCATAAGGTATTGTCTATTTGACGGGGTGTACAGAAGATTAACGAAATTCGCCTGTTATCCCTGAGTTTTATAGATATTTCATCCTGTGTCCCTGCTCAGTTAAAACTAACATTGCTTACCACCCTCTGTTAATTTTTTTCTATCTAAAGGACGCTTAGGTGGAGGAAACTCAGGAATGAAGAAACGAGAGGAGAGGAGAGTTGACTAGAGAAGCGCAAATCGCTGGCAACGAGAGCCCTTGACCGCCGGAAGGAGAGACGGGGAGGGAGAGCGACTTCGTACCTAGAGGACACACAGAGAAACGAAAAAAGAAGGAATTGGAGAAGCAGGTTCGACGTCCAATCTGGAGGAGAAGGAGAAGGAGGGCCCGTTCTTGAATCAGCGATAACCAAGACAGTCGTCGAAGGCGCCACTAGGGGTGGTGGAGGTGTCGCTCGGCTTGCCAGAGGTGGTGGTGGAGGCTCCAGCCAGGTACATCGATTTAGGGTTTCAATTTTTGTTTGCAAATTGGGGTTTCGATTTGTGTTTGCAATTTGAGGTTTCAAATTGGATTTTGATTTATAATTAGTTCGAATTAGGGTTAGAGAATTTAAGAGCAGGAATTGTTAACGTTGTTGTGCAAACTGTCAATGGATTATATGTTCCTGTCATTCGGGTAAGGATAAATACTTTATTGTTTCTTTGGAACCAGGGTATCAAATTTGACTACAAATTTCAAACTAAACTAAATTGGTTGGTTTGGATTGAACATATTAGACACTATATCAGATTTGGACTCATCTTTCTAAAATTTGACCTTGGGACAAATTTTATCAGGAAAAGATTACAAACTTGTCCATGTTTTTTAATTCAAGGCATGTGGTGCTATATGATTGATGCCAATAATGTTTATCTTAACCAATTTCCATTTGAAATATTTGGATTTCAAGATGTGAGCAATCTTTATATGGATTGTCCTTTTTTTCAGAATATTTGAAATGTCCTTTTTAGATATGTATAGAGTATTCACAGAGTTCTGGATTGATGAATTGAGTCAAATCATTTCTGATTAGATGGAACTCCCTCCGTCTCAAATTAAATGTCTTTTTACTTCTTAGCACGCTTTTTAAGAAGCGAAAAACTCTATAAAATATTATTTTTTTAATTAATTCTTTTATATAATTAAATACTTAGTAGTAATAAGTATAACATTATATAAAAGAATTAATTAAAATAATAATATTTTTATAGAGTTTTTCATTCCTTAAAAAGCATGCACAAAAAGACAAACAACACTTAATATGAGACAGAGGGAGTATATTTTTTGCTTCACAAGCTAATTCATTCTTATGGTTTCATTCCTATTTTATCATAGGATGTTGACAAGAAAGGTCTTGCTGCGATTTCTAAAGAGGTTAAAAATGTGGCACAGAAAGCCAAAGAGAACAGCTTAAAACCAGAAGATTATGAGGTTGTACTTGCACCCTTTAATGGCTAGTATCTTTACTTCTCTGAGTAATGTTGTAATAAAATATCTGCTTCATTGACACTGCAGGAAGGAACATTTACAGTGTCAAATTTCGGTGAAAATCGTCTAGTCCAACACCGTAGTCCATTTTTATGGTCCCTTAAATTTCATTGGCCAATAAGCATTAAAATAAATTATAAGGTACAAACACTTAAATAAGAAAATCATTAGAAATTTCAATTTAGCCAATGAGATCATTTAGACTACGGTATGGACTACAATAGCGGACTAGACGATCCTCGTTGGTCAAATTTAGGAGGATAGTTCAGAACAAGGTTGTCGAAATCGCAGTTCGTTAAATTCACAAACGTCGTACGAATGCGAAATTCTCTCCTCGGAGAGAATTCAATTCGTTGGAGTGTGGAATTCGCGAACTAGAACCGAATTCAAATAGAATTCTTTTTCCTCCCATCTCCTACCTATGTATTCATATGTATAACTCGTAAAACCAATTTTGATGAAATATAGTAATAATCATAGAATTACTTCTTGCACTTCTCCATCATCAGAACCATCACTTGAGTTTTCTTCATTGGGAACAGATGAAAGGCGAAAAGTAGAAAGTGGAGGGTAGGAGGTATCAATGTGAATCCTCTGTCCCAACTTCTCGCCCCACAACCTCGCCCCATAAAATTATTTTTTCATTAAATTAGTATTTAATAAAATTTTAAAAAATACTTTTAGCTTCTATATACTTAGTATAACATATTTGAAAAAAATAATCTTAAAAAAATGAATTAATTTTTTTTTAAAATACTACATCCGTTCAAAAATATAAGTCATTTTAGACATTTGGACACAAATTAAGTAAATCATAAACTTATTCCATTTATACCCCTCATTAATTATCCACAACCCTTAGAGCATGTTTAACGGGGGGACTTGAGGGGTACTTGGGCTTTTTTAATATTAAAATAAGGGGTGGAGTGATAGTATCCTTGTTTTCGATACTTGTCCTGGTATCTCTACAAGTATCTACTGCAATTAATGCTCCCACTGAAAAGCAAAAGGTGTGGCAGGAGCAATTTGTTTTCTTCAGAATTGAAGCCCAGAACGACGTCGTTGCAGTTGGGAGCCAAAAGGAGACGCTGCGTTGCAAGGGGCATCGTCTGGGCGCAGCTGCAGGTGAACAGGTGCCACGTGTAGCATCCGGAGTGGCTGCTGAGCGGACGGTTGTGATTAGGTGGAAGGGACGGTCGAGATTTAATGTGCTTGAAGGTTTATATAATTACGAAATCTAATTTTAAACAATGAAAATGTTAAAAAATAATTATAAAAAATATACCAAAATACTAGATTCATTTTTCTCTACACATAGACACCAAGTTTGAATATATTTTATTATATTTTGAAAAAAAAATTCGTTTGAATAGAATTAAATGTAATAATACCTTACAAAATATTTTTCGTTATATTTCGTTAGTAATAATTTATTATCATTTGAATAATTTGTTAACCCAAAACAGATAAACGATAGATCCGTTTACAATAAACATATGTTATTACATAATAAATGTCATGATTCATGCACAATATATGGTAGAAATGATGTTTTTATGAAGTGACTTGCCATATAGAATAGCATGCATTGTCTCCTATTGATGCATTGAGTAGTCTCATCTTGCATTATGTAGTCTAATCACTTTGACTCAGATTTTTCAAGTTTGGGGTTTAGAAAATATGTGAGTTTCTATGAAGTTTAGCTATAAATACATATAATCACTAGCATTGCAAAACCACACTTACTTCACTTCTTTCTCTACTTCCTCATAATGGATCCTTCCCAAAATCAATCAGAGAATGTGTTCTTTTCTAGTTTGGGGAACATGTCACTTTCTTCTGATTATGATCTAAGCTATTACGAGCAAGTACTCACTTCAAACCCACAAAATTTTACCCCCGGCACTGCTGGAAGTGCAAATGCTCAACTATCATAGACGATCCCAACGTATAGCACCCAACCAAGTGTTGTTGAGGTTTCAACAGGGGGTAGTGGAGGCTCTCGTGGTCGGGGTCGTGCTCGTGCTCGTGGTCATGGTCGTGCTGGTGTTCGGGGTGCATCTCGTGGCGAAGGAGCTGAAGGTGGTGATGAAGTTCATTTAGGTCGTACCTACTAGAGTGTTGACGACGACAATCTCCTTGTTAGCTGCTGGATCAATATTTCCACCGATGCGATCGTGAACACCAACCCAGATGCACATTCATTTTGGGGCAGAATTGTAGCATTCTATGAGCAATATAGGAAACCAAACCAAGTGGCACGAGATGTAAGGCTAGGTGGCAAAAAATTAACTCAAATGTTTCGAAGTTTGTTGGTTGTTTTCAGGAAGCAAGTCGTTTGAGAGCATCTGGTGAGGCAGAGAAGGATGTTATGATGAGGGAACATGAAATTTATGCTTCGAAGAGTGATGGGAAGAAGTTCAAAGAAGAGCATGCATGGCTTGCATTGCGTGACGAGTCCAAGTGGAGTGTTGATTACTTAGATAAAATCAGTCGATGCAATGCAAGCACTGGTAGCTCCAAAAGATCTCGATCAACCGGTGGAGGGGATACCCCACGTTCAGATACTTCTACGAGTGTCTTTAGTGTCAACCCCATAGAGCGTCCCATGGGCATCAAGAAATCTAAAAGAAAGGGGAAGGAGGCAATGTCATCTGATCAGGTAGAAGCCCATGAGCTTACCGAACAAATGGAGAAAGCCAAGGTTGACAACTTCAACCGACTGTATGAGTTGCAACTTGCTAAGGAGACTCGTAAGAGAGAGAAGCTTAAAGGGTACGAGAGAGTGAAGAAGTTGGAAATGGATGGGATGGAGAGAGTGAAGAAGCTGGAAATGGATGGGATGGAGCGAGTGAAGAAGCTAGAAGTGGATGGAATGACGCGAGTGAGGAAGATAGAGTTGCTTAACAACCTGATTCAGACTCAAAATCTTCCACCGGATGCTGAAAAGCTCAAGATGAGGTTATTCAAGGAGCTTTCTGATCAATATTCCCCATGAGAGGAAGGATCTTCTATGTAGTGCATGTTTCCTATTCCGTAGTGCATGTTTAATATTCCGTAATGCAAGTTTCATATTCGATGTAATGCATGTTTCCTATTCTATGTAATGCATGTTACCTATTCCGTAATGCATGTTTCGTATTCTGTAATGCACCTTCCGTACTTGTAATGTATGTTTAGTTAAGAAATTTAAGCTTGCATGTGATTAGCTAGAACTTTGGGAAGAGGTTTCTAAAAAGAGTGAACTTTGGGAAGAGTTTTCTGAAAAGAGTGAACTTTGGGAAGAGGTCCCTTCTGCCATCGACTTGCCAAATCTATCTTTGTCTTCAGGAATCTTATTTGTAAAGCCATCATGTGATATTTTGTTGTCCTATTGACAAATCCATTCTATATAAGTTGGCTACTTGCATTGCAGAAGAGGCACACCAAACACATTCCTAACCACACTTATTCCTCCTAATCCCCAACAATGTCTGGATCCGACTCCAATTCGCCAAACACAAACCCCTTCCTTTCAAGTAGTAGCTCCGATGATGGCATGAGCGAGCTACAAGCAGCTTTTGCCGAATGGGAAGCTACAACTACTGCTCTTCAGCAACCATACCAACAACCTGAAAGTTCTCGAAGGAGACGTCGTCGAACCCACATTGAAAGAGGGAGGGAGAGAGGCTTTGCTCAACTGTCCAACGATTACTTCTCGGAGGTGGCAACATACCCAGATGAAGTGTTTCGCCGACGATTCAGAATGCGTAACGGGGTCTTCAATCGCATTGTTGAATGATTGGAGACAGAAATGGTGTACTTTCAACAACGATCGGATTGCACGGGCCGGATGGGCATTTTTGCTTTGCAGAAAATTACAAGTGCAATTCGGATGTTGTCCTATGGCATTGTTGCTGATGCTTGTGACGAGTACCTTCGTCTATCGGGGGGCACAACTAGATTGTGCTTATCACATTTTGTTGATGGCATCATCCAATTTTTTGGAGACGAGTATCTTCGTCGACCAAATGCAGTAGACATCCAACGATTATTAAGCATGGGGGAGTCTCGTGGCTTCCCAGGGATGTTGGGTAGCATTGATTGTATGCATTGAGTATGGAAGAATTGCCCGACTGCATGGAAAGGTCAATTTGCTCGTGGAGATCATGATCACCCAACGATTATACTTGACGCGATTGCATCATATGACCTATGGATCTGGCATGCTTTCTTCGGCGTCCCAGGTACTAATAATGATATTAATGTTCTTGATCGTTCCCCTGTTTTTGATGATGTTGTGAATGGTCGAGCTCCAACCGTTAATTTCACCGTTGGAGGACATGAGTATCGCATGGGGTACTATCTAACCGATGGGATTTACCCGGAATGGGCTACATTTATGAAGTCACCGAAGTCTCCTCAGGGAGTCAAAATGAAATTATTTGCTGAACAAGTTGCTTCCGTTCGGAAAGATGTGGAAAGAGCATTTGGAGTGCTACAATCTCGTTTTGCAATCGTTCGCAACCCAGCACTATCTTGGGATCCAGTCATGCTCGGGAAGATAATGCGAGCATGCATCATTTTGCACAACATGATCGTAGAGGATGAGCGAGAAAACTATAGCCACCATGGATACGAGATTCCGCAGTTTGAAGAAGGCATAAGTGGCGAACCTATCCCGGTGGAAAACTCTACTTGGACGCAGGCGACTAGGACTCCCAACGTTATACGCGATTATATACAAGCCAGGAATGAACTACGTGATACTGTCACACACCGTCGTCTTAGAGAAGACTTGAAGGAACACATTTGGGAGAAATTCGGGTCCAATGTGGGAGATAATTAATGGTTTTTTAGTTTAGTATTATGTTTGTTAAGTTGGAACTTAAGCTTATGTATTTTCCGTAGCGTAATTTCTTTTGAAGTAATCAATGTATTTCCTCTTATTTAAATGAAATTTATATTTTAAGTTAATATATAGTCATTGATTTAGTTTAATATATAATATTAATTTATGAATAATATTGTTTAACGAAAAATTAATATTATAAATTAAGCTGAATTGGAGAAAATGAGTCGAGAGGGGTAGAATAGTAAATTGGTTTGCTAGTAAATGATGGAAATAATTATGGGAGAGGGGTATAATTGTAAATTGAATTGATAGGAAAAGATGGGTTTTGTGATACTTGGGATGTTATTGATAAAGTGGGAAAAATAAGAATGGGATCCTAGGATGATGTGGTGGAAAGAGAAAAATAAAATATTAGTATCCTGAGTATCCCTTGATAAACATGGCCTTATCAACCAATAAAATTTAAGCAAAAAGTCAAAAAGTAACATTTCTCATATCCCAATACCTAGAAAACATAAAATGACTTATATTTTCAAACAAAAAATCTAACTCTAAAAGGATTTACCCCGGAGTATATTTTTTAACGGATGGAGTATATAGTAATACAACATCCTTATAAAACTTTAAAAAATCTTTCTATTTCTTTTAAATTATTATAATTTTTGTGAGTTAATTTTAAAATTTTTTTTTTCAAATATGTTATAATAAGTATGTAAAAGATAAATAAATTTTTAAAATTTTTTTTAATATTAATTTAATGGCAAAATAATTTTGTAGGGCGGGGTTGTGAGGCAGGAAGTTGGGGCAGAGGATGTATTTGCATAGACTTTTCACTTTTCCCATCAACCCATTCTCTTGCCCCACCTATTTTTTACCTTCTAGTTCTATTTTAATTTTCTTTTACTCTTGTTGCTTTATGGGAACTAGTTCCCTCCCAACTTTTCTTCTTTCTCAACTAGTTACCCCTGGCCCCACTAGTTTTCTTCCTTCCAATTGTTTCTGAAGTAGGTAATGGAGTTCACTCTTTCAGAAGAATTCCTAACGAATGAAGGCGAATTTGTTCGCGAACGAACTGCGAATTAGTTCGGGCGAACTGGAACGTAATTCGTAGGGGGGGGGGAGCGAATTTGGCAACCCTGGTTCAGAATCAAACAGTTTTGTTCCATCATCAATCCTCCTCAAGCAACTATTCTTGCAATTGGGACTCGTAAGATGCTCTCAGTGACTTAATGTCAATCCTCCAGGCTAGTTCTTTTTTCTTCTTTTTTTTGATTAAGAAAGGATTCGGGCGAGCAAGCTCTACCCGACAGCATCCTTGCGGATTAGGTCTAAAAGACCTAAATCGTTGTGAATATCGACTCTCCGGACAGAGTGGCAAAGGTGTGCGACCTTATCAGCCACTCTGTTGCCCAAACGAGGCACATGAAAGAAGGAAACTTCTATCAAAGTCGATAGAAGAAGTTTTACATAAGATAAAATTAGCTCAATTTCCCAAGGACATTTAGATTTTCTGTTTAAGTGATCAATGATTATACTAGAATCAACTTCGATGTGGATTTTGTCAATATTGAGTTGAAGAACGTGTTGGATTCCCATTCTGAGAGCAAGTGCTTCCGCTTTGAGAGGACTTTGTTTACCAAGTTTTTTATAACACGTTCGTATTGGTTGACCATTCCAGTCTCGGATTATGACGCCCGCTGTACTCTCATTATTTGTTAGCGATGATCCATCAAAATTAAGCTTAAGCGTACCCGTTGGGGGCTTGCGCCACGAAATCCTTCATTGGTTCTTTTTCTTTTTTCGGGGGGTTGGAGTTATGTGGGAGTATGGGAAATTCCCCATCTAGACTAGCCTCAAGCAAGGCTGTTTTACTCAAATTATCGATGTGGGAGTCAATCAAGCGTAAAGCAATGTCTTTCCGCGGTATGGGGACGTGCCGAAACAGATGTTGGTTTTGAATATACCAGACAGACCACCAAGAGAAGGCTAACACCTCCTTAGCCGACGAATTGAGATCGTTCCCAATGAGTGACAGGATATGTTTAATGTCACGAGAATAAACTATCATGCTTGTAATAGTTGATTGTACACGAAAAGGGAATTGATAGATAGAGCGTACAAAGGGACATTCCAGCAGGAGGTGGACTTCATCTTCCGTTTTTGGAAGAGGTCTCAAAAACTAGAAGTCTCAAAAAGATCCCTTTTTGGAAGTTTTAATTGAAAAATTGGAAGTCTCTTCTCTTCCGTTTGTGGACTTAATTTTTTATTGGCATGAGCGATGCTAGGAGAGAGAGAAATGATAAAAAAAAAAATGCAAACAAGGGAAGTATCACCGAAGTATCGATAATACTTAGGGCGTGTTTGGCAACAGGATGGGGATGGATTTTTGGAGGTGGAAGAGATGAGGATGGAATTATGGGGCGAGCGGGGTGGAGATTTGAAGTCAGTTTAATCCTGTTCGTATTTGGTTGTGGGTTAAAGTATTTGGTTGTGGGATAAAGACACCCCAAAAGACATAAATACCCTTACAATTACCCACCCCTTTTCTTCAATCCCCTGATTTCATATTTCTGATTCTTTCACATAAGCCCCAGACTGCAACTTGTGACCCAAGTGAACCTGCCCACAACGCCCCTGGATTCAATTTGCTGATTTGGGTGTTAATTTATTTGGGGTTTTTGTTGTTTCAACCGAAACCAGTGATGACGGGTTTCATTCGAAACCAATAAACCATCATCACAGAGCGGAGAGAAGAAAGATACGGTGGCGGCGATACGATAGCCGATGATGGAGGAGTACAGAAATCGGTAGATCGGCTCTGTGTGGATCGGCTTGTCATAGGAGTTGTCGGATCGGCTGCGGCGGCGGCGGTCGTCGGCGGTTGTGGTGGTCGGGCGACGAGGGAGGCAGAGGAGGAGGACTTATGTGAGGGTTAGTAGTGGCGGTAGGGTGGGAGGAGAGAGAGAGGAAGGTTGAAGATGATGGGGGAAATTTTGGGACATTCCCATCCCCTTCACCCTCCTTTTTCTAGGTGGAAAAAAATCTCATTTTTTGGTGTTCTATTCTCATCATCATCCCCTTCCATCTACCTCCATCACGTGTGTCAAACTTACGGGCACGGTTCCCAAAGCCCACCCCCATCTCTTCCATCCCACCCCCCGCCAAACACGCCCTTAATAGGATGGATAATAGGATGGGAGAGGGGGGATGTGTCAGAAATTATTTTTTTTTTTTGAAAAAGAGTAAATACAACGACGTTCTTTAGGCTTTATGGGTGTCAAAACACAAGACATGAATCTAAACA
Organism: Persicaria tinctoria; assembly: GCA_037127255.1. Classification (NCBI taxonomy): domain Eukaryota; kingdom Viridiplantae; phylum Streptophyta; class Magnoliopsida; order Caryophyllales; family Polygonaceae; genus Persicaria; species Persicaria tinctoria. The sequence goes on from JBANSL010000011.1 coordinate 71,532,714, forward strand.
TTTTTCCAGCGAATCAAACAATTCACATAGTATGGAATAGCATGTTTCATGAGCACATGAAACACGTCGATCTTGATTGCCACTGTGCGAGAGAAAGTAACCGAAGGGTTAATTTATCTTAAGCATGTGGTCAGGGACGAAACCATGATTACAATCTTAGGTGAGCTGTATTTGCATATATTTTTAATTTTTACATTTAAGAAAGATATAAATACGCATCAAATGATTAGATTAATCCATACTTTTATTTTATTTATATTTAAATTAGTGATAATATAGGTTTTATATACAATAGATGGTATATCTTGTAAAGAAAAAATTAGCTTCATTTTTTATGGGCTACCAGCAGAAGCCAAAAGTGTAGAGACATCGCCTGAAAATGTTCAAGGAAGAAGAAGATCCACTGCGACGTCGTTTCATGTGTTTTCATTAAACGTTTTAAATGAAGAGGTTGAACGACGCCGTTTTGTCTTAAAAGGGACAGATTACTTCAAGTTGAACCGGTGCCGTTTTGGAGCTTCTTCTTCATCAATTCCTCTTATTCATCAACAGAGGTCGCGCGCTCTTGGAGCTCACATTTGCAATTAGTCAAATTGGTTTGTTAGATTCCCGCCAATTGTAACTGATTGGAAGTCTCTAGAATCTATTCTGTTTTCAGCTGTGTATATAAATAGAGGATTGCTCCTCATTGTCATGTAACAGAATCTACCATTTTCTCTCTTCAATAAAATTTTCGGATTCTTCAATTTTCGGATTTTGTTTTTCCACATGGAATCGTGTGTCCGCTGCGCAAATCGACGATGAAGAGGACGTTTGAAGAAGGTTCGAATTTGAAGAGTAACACGGAGAGATCGGGAAACCAATCCAATAATCATAGACCAGAAAAGCAGTCGGTTTTTGAGGAAGGATCCAGCTCGAGGAGGAATTTGGAGGCATATGCGATCAACAATGCGATGCAAAGTGATCCAATGTCGCTTTCCAACTCGGATCACCCAGGCATGAGCCTCACAGGCGCTCCATTCAATTGAAGGAACTACCTCGGGTGGCGAATTGAAGGCAGATCCGGATGGCTCTTGGAGCTAAGCTGGAGCTCGGATTCATCGAAGGAACCTGCAAGAAGCCAGATCCAGGAATTGGAGACTATGAAAGGTGGATCAGATGCGATTATATGGTTGCTTGCTGGATCCTCAACTCTATGGTGTCGGAGCTCTCAAGTGCGTTCCTATACGCAAATTCAGCGGTTGAACTGTGGCTTGAGATTACTGAGAGGTATGGACAGTCTAACGCTCCACTCATTTTCCACTTGAGGCGAGAAATTGGTCAGATTATGCAAGTGAATGTTTCAATTGCTACATACTTCTCAAAAATGAAACGTTGCTGGGATGAACTGGACAATTTCGTTGAAAGTCCTGCTTGTACTTGTGGTTTTCTGGATCGTTGTTCTTGTGCTATTATTTCTTGTGTTTTGGACATGGAAAACCAAAACCGTCTTATGTAGTTCCTGATGAATCTTAACTCCGATTATGATCAAGTTCGGAGCCAGATCTTAGCTATGGATCCTCTTCCAACTGTGAACAAGGCCTATTACCTTCTGCAACAGGTTGAAAGTCAAAAGCATATGGTCCACATTACTTATGATCCCACTGCTTTCACGGTGCAGCAAGGAGGGGGCTCCAGTGGTCCCTCAAAGAGGGATAACAACAAGAAAGACAAAGCTGGTGGAAAAAAGCATTGTGATCACAACAAAGAGAAAGGTCATGTGATTGATCAATGTTTTGAAATCATTGGATATCCGGACTGGTATAAAGGAAAAAAAGGAAAGAAAGGGAAGATGGTGGCTCAGGTCACAACTGGATCTCAGGAGATGATGGAGACTCCTATGTCCATTGATAACTCATCTTCTTCAACTGTCCACATGAATCCTGACTTTGTGTAGGCTGTTTGTCAAGAAGTCCTTAGGGTGATCAAAGGAAAGGGAGTCGACAATGCAGGCTATCCCTCTGGTGGTTTATCCTCTTCTGGATTTGCAGGTATTGTTCTCACCATGCCTACAATGATGAGTGCAACTATGTCTGATCAGTATGGTGTTTCTTGGATATTGGACACTGGTGCCTCAGATCATGTTACTTGCTCTATGCATCACTTTATTGTTGTTGAAAAGGTCTTGCATCCTATATTTGTTATTTTGCCTAATCATTCCCGAAGGGAAGTGAAGTTTACTGGTTTTGTTAAGGTCAGAGACAACCTTGTGCTCACTGGTGTTCTCTATGTGCCTGATTTTCATCATCACTTGATATCTATTCACAAACTGTTCAAACTCACAAATTGGGAGCCTACTTCACTGAAGATTATTGTTGCTTACATGACCATTTGAGTAAACAGATCATAGCTGAAGGGGCAGTAGCAGATGGGATATACAAGCTAGGAATTGATGTGTCTGAAGAGAAGGGTCAGGAGGTTGTTTCAAAGTTTGCTGGTTCATCTACAGTCACTCAGTCTTTGTCTCTATTACATAATCATTTAGGGCATCCATCTGTTGGAAAAATAAGGCACTTTCCAGTGTGTAAGGATTGTACTTTTCAATACTTAGTGTGTGATGTCTGTGACATCTCCAAAATGCATCGTCTTCCTTTCCAGTGTATCTCCTCTGTGTACAAGGTCTTGGAACTGTTGCACTTAGATGTATGAGGACCATATAGGACTGCTACTCTGAATGGAGAAAGGTTTTTTCTCACAATTGTAGATGATGGATCCAAGGCTGCACGGGAGGAAAAATTGAATTTTGTTGGGCCACTTAAACAATATGATATCTTTCTACCTATATTATATGGGGTGGGTTTTAGCATATATCAGCCTCATCCCTAGTTCCGTCCCTGCACGAGGCTGCGAAAGATCAGCTCTCGATGCACTCACCAAACCTCTTCTTAGTCTCTATTTTCTCTCTGTTCTAAACAAGTTGGGTGTTTGTGAACCCACTCCATGCTACGTTTCGAGCAAACCAATGCGCATTTAATAATTGAACGTGCATTTTATACATCTCCGATCTAATAAAATAGGATGAATTGAGACGGTCTTTATATAAAATGTAATTATCTTGAAAGAATTTTGTTTTCCTTCACCTCATTTTCTTAATTCAATTATTAAATGCACATTTTTTTAAAGTAAATCTATAAACAATTTCAAGAAAAAGTGGTAAATAAACAAGTTTGAATAAAAATCCAATGCTTTAATTATTTGCCTAAAAACATAACCAATATATAAAGTTGATCAAATTCGCTAACATAAAACAAAATTTAATGTTGATTTTGGAAGAGAGTATTGAAAAGTGATACAATTTGACAGATGGATTTTTTTTAACTAAAAAAAATAGCTTTGACAAACAAATGAGTATTAAAAAAAGGGTGTTGTTATATATACCGTAAATCCAAAGGTAAAAAATGCACGTCCTTAAGAACGTGCAACCCTTCTGACTAATTAACGTTTTAAAAAAATTAATTAACCCCTTTTAACCATAGTTACCATACACGCCCTTAAGGACGTGCATGATTTGTGGTGTATATATCCGCAACGAAAAAACACGAACAAATCAATTATTTTGATTTTTTATTTGGTAGTGATTAATTATTTTGATTGTTGGCTTGTTTGTTTCTTCGTGTTGAATTGTTGCTCCTTCTTCAAGGTGGGATGCCATCTGTCAAATTTTTTCAAATTTTAAAACTCCAGATAATGAATGGTCTAAAACTTCAAATTTTTACCTCATCAATAAATGGAAAAAGAAAATGATATTATCCACGCTCAGATACCTGATTTCACAGTTTATTCGCATTCATTTGTATTGCTCATCCTCCAAAATCTAAATCATGTTGTTTCTCGAATGGATCCCCATGTCAATATGTCATGAATCTGATTTTTAACTCCATCTGAAGTTTAAATTTTTTTGTCGCTGGGTTTATAAATTTCTATTCAGATACTTTCATGGAATCTGAACTCATCCCTGCATTGCATCCTGAATGAGCGACTGACAAAATGAAAAAGGATAAATTTCTCACTTTCTCTCTGATGAATAAAAAGAGCTCTATTGTACGTCTTTAAAGATGCAACAAGTTGCTTACCAAAACAAAAAGATGCAACAACTACAAAAGAAGTCGACTATGGTTTCACAAACCGTGAGAGATATTCCCTCTTCGATCACCAGTCGGATATGGTGTAAAGATTACCCAAAAAAATTCATGGTTTTGGATGTTGTAGTAGTAAGAGTGTTTTTTTTAACACATTTATTGATTTTGTTTAAGATAATATTCCTACGATTTCTGAAACTATAACCGACACCATGTATTTTATGATATTTTCCAATTAATGCTAGCTTAAAATCACAATCTACCTTTGCAGTAAACAATTCAAGGGCGAGGCAAGAGCAGAAACTTGAGCCCTCTGTTAGAGAGACAAGATTATGGACTCTGCAGGCAGCTAGCTCATATGTTGAACATCTTATGGCTAAAAAATGGGAGAAAATTAAATATGTACATGGTTGTTGGTGCCATTAAAGATGTAGACCTCAATTTCATGAAAAACTGCCTGAACACATGGTTGAGAATTAACGTTAATAATTGTGCCATGGTATATTGAGAAATCATTGTCTTAGAAGTGATGATTTCACCTACCCATGGTGCAATGAGTCATAAATTTGGCCTCTCCCTCCATTAATTGTTACGGAGTACATAGCAAATCCCAATCACATACATGCACTCACCTATGAGGCTATGAAAGAACTCATGACAATTTATAAAGAGGAGAAGAAAAGGGCGATAAATTAGTTTTCATTTGTATATTTACTGTTAAAAAAGAAAGTTATTTATAAAATATTCATCCATTCCAAAATAAAAGCCGTTTGTCTTTTTCTACACACTTTTTTATGAGGTAAAAACACTATAAAATATTATTTTTTAATCAATTTTTTAAAATAATTTCATACTTAGTAGTCATAAGTATAAACTTATCAAAACAAATTCCTTAAAAACTATTGTAATATTTTATATAATTTTTACTTCTTTAAAATGCGTGTAGAAAAGTCAAGCGACTTTTATTTTGAAACCGGTGGAGTAAACGCGGAAAATCATGTCAGAAGGAGTAAGACCAGAGGTATTTAAAAAAAGGGATAAGTTTCGGAAGAGTTATCCACATGTGTCATGATGTTGCTAAGAAACAATGCCCTACATCCCCAAACTGAAATTCAGAAAATGAGCAAAGTGTCTTATAATGTTACTATTGGGTCTGTCATGTATGCAATGCTGTGCACTAAACCAAATATTGCCTTTGCTATCAGTGTGTTGAGTAGATTCATGTCTAATCCTGGTGAACCCCATTGGAATGCTCTTAAATATCTGTTGAGATACTTGTGTGGCACTGAGCAGAAATGTCTTGTTTATTCTGAACACGGCTCTAGAAACAACTTGATAGGCTTTGTTGATTCTGATTATGTTGGAAATAAGGATAATAGAAAATCAACTACTTCTTATTACTTTACTTGGGCTGGTAATTGTGTGTCTTGGAAATCTCAACAGCAATATGTAGTAGCTCTTTCATCCACTGAAGCTGAATATATGGCAGCCTCTTAGGCAGCCAAGGAAGCTATTTAGTTCAACGGGCTTCTAGAGGAAATAGAAAAGATGTCTTATCTGCCTATTCTCTTATTGTCTATCTTGATAATCAAAGTGCTATATATCTGTGCAAGGATCCTCTTTATCATGAAAGGACTAAGCATATAGATGTCAGATTCCACCATATCAGAAAGAAAGTGGAGCATAAAGTTCTTGATGTGTGCAAGATTAAGAGTGAATTGAACCCTTCTGATTTTGGCACTAAAATTGTCACATCTGACAAGTTTGCTTACTGCAGGGATGCCCTGCACATTTGGAATGCCCCTTAGCCACTGACACACACTTGGATCGATCGAGGACGGACGGGAGATACAACCAGGATCCTATGATGGCAAGTCGAGAGTGTTGATGACAAGTTTAAGAGGAAAATTGTTGTGATTTAAACTTGTTATTGTAATATCTAGAACAATGTGTGACATGAGCACTTTAACATTAAGTTAACTTTAGGACCTTACAAGGTGATGAAATTGTATACATGTACATGCTATAATGTTTTGGATGCATATTAGGTTGCAAGTACCCTTAGACATTCATATGTCTGAGTTTGGAACACTTGACCTAAACATGCAACCACATTATATCATATGTTACATGTGCACAATTTCATTATCCAAGGCTCAAAATCGAGCTTAGTCTGATTTGGGTCTGTTTGTTTGGTCGTCTTGGATTTGTGGTATTGTCTTAAGCCCATCAGGTTTGGTACCTTTGGAGTGAGCTCACATAACCCTAATCTGTAGGGGTATATAAGCTTCTCTCCGGGTACTATAGCTTGTGAGCCTCATCTGACAAAACCCTAGATACATTGAAAGAGAGAGAGAGCGTCTGGCGGCGAAAGCTCTGATTTGAGCTCAACCTTGAAGACGGTGGTTCGACGAGCGTCCCTGGTGGCTGGGTGGCTCGATCTCCGCGAGAATCTTCTCTGAAAATTCTCGGTTGCCTTTCAGGGGGCTTCTCTTCTTACTCTCTCCTTACTGTTGTCTGACTTGTCTCTTAGCTTGGTTTTCAGGTTCCTGGGTTACTTGTTTCTGTTCTCTGCCGCCATTTTTTGACTTGGATCTCCCCTCTTGAGATCCCGCAGAGTAGAGTTTACCCGAACTGCACCAACAAATCGTGTGTGCTTTCTTCGTTTTTCGTTATTTACTTCATGGTTTTTAGGATCGGGATCCTAGTGTGGGATCGAGACAAGGGTGTAGGATCGGATCGTGGGATCGTAAGATCCTAGACAAAATTGAAAAATAAAATAAATATTAAAATAAAAACAAACCATCCTACACAAATAGCTTAATTTTAAAATAAAACTAAGTTTTTCCTCCATTAAACAAATTAAGTAACTAAAATAGTCCAATAATAAGCACTTAACATTCATAATTTGTCAAGAATAATGTCTCAAAAGGTGACAAACAGACAAGGATAATGTCTTAAAATATGACAAACATACAAAAGATAAATCATACATCCAAATATTCAATGTCGTCTCTAGTTTCAAATGTCTTCATCGCAATTAACCACATCATGAACAATTTTAGGCGCTCAAATATGAATTTGTCGAGTTAAGTAATAAAACAAAGAGCTTAGGGTTTCAATTCAACGTCTTCACTCTTCTGCCTTCAATTTCTAAGGAGATGGGCTGCCAAAAAAATAAAATAAAAATAAAAAGGCTCATCGTATCCAGAAAGCCTAATATCCAAACAAAACAAACACAATTACACAAATATGATTTTTGCTAGGATCAGATATTTTTTCTAGGATCGGTAGATCCTACCGATCCCACACGATCTCATAGGATCCTAGGTAGATCCTAGCACGAAGGAGTTTATATGACCGATCCAGATCAAAATCTTGCCTAGAATCGTAGGATCGTAAGATCCGGATCCTAATAACCATGATTTACTTGTGTGTTATGGCGACTTTCGAACATCAACAAATTTATATTCAGATACTTCCATGGAATCTGAACTCATCCGGCATTGCATCCTGGATGAGCGACTGACAAAATGAAAAAGGATAAATTTCTCACTTTTTCTCTGATGAATGATAAGAGATCTATTGTAGTCTTTAAAGATTCAACAAATTGCTTACCAAAACAAAAAGATGCAACAAGTACAAAATAGTGAACATTTATTTCGAAACGATCAACAAACAAAAAAAATAAAAAAGGTTTAGTTCGATCAGTCGACAAATATGGTCTTACCATCGCCATATCGTTTGACTCTCTCGTCGATCCAAGCCCTCATATCCCCCAACACCAGCTCCGCATTCTCGTCGGGCTCCCCTTGGATCAAAGAATGGTACATGTCATCGTACATCTTCAAGGACTTATCCGAGCTCGATGCCTTCTCGTACAGCAGCTTCGAAGACGTCGGGCACGTCACCCCGTCCGAGGTGCCATGTACGGTCAGGAACGGGGCCGTGACCTTGTCGAAGTTGTTCTGGACGTACTCGGTGAGCCTCGAGATCTCCCTCATCGTCCCAACCCTAGGAGGCCCAGTGTACCTCCTAGGATTCGACGCGATGATCTTGAGCTTCTCAGGGTCCTTGATGGCCTTGCCCACCATCTTGTTGTCGGGCATGGCGGCCCACGTGTCCGCCACCCCGAAGAGGAGGCCGTACATGAAGAGCCTCGTCTTCGAGGGCTTCATGTCCTCCGGGATCACGAAGAGCGGGGCCGAGAACATCAAGCCCGTCCACAGCCCCGGCGGTGACTGCAGGTACATTATGAGAGTCACCAGGCCACCCGCCGATTCGCCGAATAGGAAGGCTGGGAGGTCTCTGCTTGATCCAAAAGCCATGTTTATCAGAAAATGCTTCAATTTGCAATGTGTTCATCAAATATAACCCATTTCGCCATTTTGGACAATTAAGATTACTCGGTGACATATAATCACTAAGATCAATCAATAAATTTCAAATTTGATCACTTCATAAGTGCAATACGTTTATAGCACAGATGTAATTTGGACTGCCAGAGGACTGAAGATATCGTATACCGCCTACCGGCCAATTTTGGGGCAAATTAGAATATCAAAGATGTTACTTGATACCAATATCAAGATATCAGATATTGGAGGCAATTGATATCGATACCAAACGACGCCAAGATACAAAATTATAGTAGCAACATTCGAATAATATAATCCATTTTGCCATTTCATACAATTGAGATTACTCTTGACATAATATGATGCAATATGTCATCTTTCACTTCGACTGATCGATAAATTTCAAATTTGATAGCCACACAAGTGCAAAATGTTTATAACACACATGTTACATGTAATTTGGACTGCATTTAGGATCTGTAGATCAAATTGATTCACTATCTTTCCAAAATTAGTTTAGTGATGGCCCCATTTTCCGCCAAGAAATAAAGTAAAACTATTCCTGAAATTTGAATGCTCTTCATTTTCAGAACTCAAACTTCGAAATAATGATTTTAATCCAAATTTTTGATAAATACCAACTTAAAAGGTGTCAATTTTACCCTAAAATTCATCAATTGCAGAGTCATTAGAGCATCACCAATGGCGGGGAACCAACCTCCCCAAGTCACTTTTTCATGCGATTTGGGGAACCCGACCATTGTGAACAACCTCCCCATTTTTCGGGTGCCTCAATATATTGGGAACCTTCCCAAATCCGAAACCAATTAAACGATGGCACGTGTCAACTTAATAAATCATTTCATTTTTTTCATTTTCCTTAATAGATTTTAATTAAAGACTAAAAAATATTAACAATTTAATTAAAATATTAAAATTAATTATTAAGTATAATTATATAATTACATTAATATTTTTTTTCAATGGTTTAATTTATTTAAAATATTTAAAATTACTAAAATTAATTATCAAATATAATTAAAAATTTTAATTAATATTTTTTAGTTCTCAGATATATTAACAATTTAGTTTAAACTTTTCAAATTATTAACAAATATAATTAAAAATTAAATTAATAATTTTTTGAATGGTCAAATTTATTAACAATTTAGTTTAAATATTTTAAATTATTAAAAGTAATTAAAAATATAATTATAATATTAGAATATAACTTATAGCAATATTAAAATAATAATTTTTTTGAAATTCAAAATTTATTAAAAAAATTATTTTAATTTATTAAAACTAATTATAAAATTAAAGAAAAAAAATTAATTTAATTTTTATATTGATAAATCAATTTAGTTTTTTAATATTTGAAATTATATGAAAAATATAATTAGTATGGAAAAAATGATGAGATAGATTATTGGGGAACCTGACCATTGTGCGAAGGGAGAGTTGAATTGGGGAGGGTTGATAATAAAGTTAGTGGAAAGTGAGAGTGGAAAGTGAGGTAAACGAATAAGAAGAGGGGAGAGAAGTTTAGGGAACCCGAGCATTGTTGATGCTCTTATAATACCAAATCATATGAAATCATCCGTAGTCAATCAAGCAACGATTACTTTAGGGTAACTTTTAGACTACATTTGATCATCTCAACTCAACCGATTTCAGTCAATTAACTACAAATTGGAATTCGATTGAGAGGTTTAGTAATTGAATTTGAAGGTGATTGATTGAATTTTACCTGTAAGTGTCGCTATTGCGGACGCTGGAGAAGAAAGAGAGGGAGGCGGGGGCGACCTGGTCCTCGAGGCGGCCGAGGTAGCAGCGGACGCCGTCGGAGCGGCCATGGCCGAGGAGGTCAGCGGCGTAGACGGCGTAGCCCCAGCGGGCGAAGCTGATGCAGATCTTCTGGAAGAGCCAGCCGGTGTCGGAGCCGTAGCCGTGGGTCATGTAGACGCTGGCCTTCACCGACTTGCCCAGCGGCAGGAACGACTGCGTGAAGAGGCGGCCGTGGGGGGTCTCGAAGTACGATTGCTTGTTCCGTACGCCCTGCGAGCTGTAGTACTCCTCCTCCGGCATGTCGCCCCAGAAATTTGGCGGCGTCTCGGGCGGCGACATGGTGGCGATGGTTGCTTGGGGTTTGTTTTGGGGTGTGAATTGATTCGTTGATGGAATTGGGGGAATTGGGGTTGGTCAGAGGTGGTGGGTTTGATGATTTTAGAAGCAGGGGAAATGGTGGGTGGGGGTTGTTGGTGATGGTGGGCCCTGCTATGTTGAATTGATATATATATATCCCTGTTTTGTTGGTGGCGGAGGGCGGGTTTCACCTACCGCGATGTGGTTTCCGGTTTTGTGAGGGCGTGGCGGGTTGCCAATCGTCCTGGTTGGATCGGATACGGAGTATATTTTGTTGGGTCATTCGATTTTGAATCAGAATGTCGGATAAGGAGTTATTGCAGGAGGTCCAATCATTTTCGGAGTTTCGGTGTAAAAATTTATTAATAATAAGTTTTGTGCTATACAATTAATCCATTTTAATTGTTTTATGCAGGATAATTTAAGTTTCAGAACTGTTTTAATTACCCAAAATGTTTATCCATATTTTATGTTTATGCGCTATGCAATAATCCATTATAATTATTTATCATCTTGGGCATATGACTTTTAGATTGAATTATGAAATTCTAAAGTAGTGGCTGAATTATGAAATTCCACTTTGTTGTCCAGGTAATTAATGTAGAATTTCCTAATTCTATACTTTTATTTTGAGAGAGATTTTAATTCTATATGAAGTTTTATTCTCTTTTCATAATAAATAATATTTATAGATTTGTTAATTTAATCATCTTTTTTATTTAAAATTTTAGCTTAATTATTTTTTATCTCTTATATTAAAGGTTTTAGATTATTTTTGTTAACATTTAACTATTTTAGTATATTTTATTAATCAATGATAAATAAAATACTCCCTCCTTCTCGAAATATAAAACATTTTACTTTATGACGCGTTTTTTATGAGATAAAAACTCTATTAAATATTTTTTTTCAAAATTTTTTAAATGAGATCCTACTTGTTACTAATAATTTTGAAATTGTTTTAAAATTTTGAAGAATTTTTAGCTCATAAAAACATGGCATAAAGTAAAATATCGTATATATATTTTTTAAAGTTAATCATTTTTCAAAATAACAGTTATTTTGACCGGTTCTTGTCGATTTGGCTCGAATTGGAGTTTCGGGTGAGTCTCTATTGGGTTGAATCAAGATTTGGGTGGGTTAGAGCATTCCCAACAGATGCTCTATTTTAGAGAAAATTGGATATTTGGAGAATATTGGGCTTATATTTGGTCCAACAGTTTCCCCAATCCAATCTCCAAAATAGAGAATTAGAGATTTCCTGGAAAATACAAGCGTTTGCCCTATATTTACAGCAACGCCAAAATTACTTTTTTCCTACCTTTTCTCACGTTTTATAGAGAAAAACTGAAATTGAAGGAACTTTAACCATTTCTCTGCCAAGAACGGTGAGTTCTTCTTCAACCTTTGAAGGCTCTGTTTGATACTGTTTGTCTCAATCTCAGTACTGCATCTGATTTGGTATACTTTTTGTCTCAATCTTTCCTACGCTCTCTTTCTTTATTTTCGGCGGTGGCTTTAAATTGCTTCCCAAAGGCTTACGCCATTGTATTACATTACAGATCTTATGAAATTCAATTCAAATTTGTGGATTTCAAGATGAATTGTCCCTCCTATCCGATTTACGGATAAAATTTATAAATATGTGATGAATAAACTATTCAATTTTCAAGTATTTATTGAACTTGATTAGTACTGCCAGTGCCAGGTTTACAAATTTTAGGGTTTAAAAATTTTAGTGAGGTATATTAAGTAGGGGTGGGCACAAATCCCACAAATCTCGGGCCCGTTCCGGTCCCGTTCCGGTCCCGTCCCGCAAAAATTATGTGGGACGGGACGCAGGACGAGAATTTCTTATCCCGCAAATCTCGCCCCGTCCCGCATATATTTATTTATTTATTTATTTATTTATTGTTTACAGTGTATATAATATATGTATATAGTGTATATATACTTGGTGTATAATATATATACACGGTATATGTCTATATACATATATATTTTGTGTTTACAGTACCATATATAGTACTAGTTGTGAACCGTGCTGCGAACGGTGGGACTTTTTTTACAAAATATGTGGTGTGATATCTGCCTGCACCTTCAACATCCTCATCTCAGCTTCTAGTTCTGCGTTCGGAACTTGTGTGGTGTATAGTTTTTCCGCAAACTTCTTAGCTCTTTGGTTGCTCTTGTCCTCTTCATCTCTCAATGACAACATCAACAACACACTACAGAAAAAAAAAACAATTTAACATCGGCACTTTACTGTGGCGAAAAGCTGATTTGGGGTGGCAAAACCCATTTAGCCACGGACGTAGCCACGGGAAACTAGGGGTGGCCAAGTCTGCGGTGGCAAAATGTTAATAGCTACGGATGCTTGCCGTGGCGACCAACCTAGCCACGGCATAGCTACGGCTAGGCGACCCCATATGAAAGACTCGACACATTTGCAACGGTAGGTTGCCGTAGCTAAGGTCTGGGTGGAAAATTAAAAAAAAAACAGCTTTTAAACCCGGATTCTTTAGACCCGGGCTAAAAAGTCCAATATTTATAAAAAAAAATTAAAATAATACACACAATTTACCTATATAATAAATTTTCATTAATTATACAAAATTTACATTTATAATGAAATGTCAAAAAACTAAATAATTTATATAGAATAAAAATACATAATTATGCAATATACATATACAATAAAATGTAGAATCGTTTTTTCTAAGGCCTATCCAAAGATGAAATAAGCATTGGTTTCTTGTTGTATGTACCTGGAATGTTGTTTTTCTTCCTGCTTGAGATTTAAGTGAGAACCTCTAGTCATCCTGTATAATAGAGAAGTATAAAACATTAAGTGGAACATCATTTTTAACCCTTCATGCACATATGATGCAGCTAATAAAGTCCTAAAGGGTTCAATTCTTTAGGATCTTAATTTTCTCCATAAAAAATTCAGATATAAAATTAAGGCCAGGAAAGCACAGACCATTGTGAAATTGAGAAATTCTAATTAAACTGTACAAGATTTACTATTAGAGGAACTAAAGTTTATACTAATACTTTAGTAGCTGATAGACATGTTGCAAGCCTGCTTTCATATTTACAGTTTCTCTTGGTCGTCATTTTTTGCAGATATGTGTATACATAAGCAGATTCAATCTTCATAAATGAAATAACAATCCACTTACCCCTTAAATATTCGACAGCTTCATCCAAAACAAGGTTCAGCAACTGATCATATCCCTTCAAGGTGCCAGTCACTATTTACAGTACAAAAAAAGGATTAGGTGCTTAGAATCAAAGCAAGACATTATGAATCAGAATCACAAAGACATAAATTACAGCAAAACAGTCACACATAATTGTGAATATAATGTCAAAAGCACAGTTAAAACCAATTAAAGAATGACAGCAAAAGGAAAGCAGATAATCTAGCCAATGCCTCACAAATATGCCCAACAAAGCTGTGAAACAGAGATTAAACTATGCACCAGTTAAATACGACTAGCAGCCCGTTACCTAAGATCTTCCCAATATAAGTGCAAGTCCTGTCCATTATATTTTCATGAAAATTTACAGAAATTCTGAATTCTGAATTTTTTTAAGATACGTAACATTTTTTTAAGATACATATCCCTTCAAGGACCTTATATGGACTAGACGCTTTCTAACTAAACGCATTTTCCCACCCCGCCCCATTTTACTAATAGAAAACCTTAATCCAAGATCTCAGACAGCTAAAAAAAATATCGAAAAGGCAAACACTGTATACAACGAAAGAGTGATCAGCTAACCTGGGCAGAAGATAAGGTGTATGCATTGAACTCAGCGTCAATATAGTAGCAGCTCACAGTCAGATCATCCGCCTGAAAGTGACAAATTATCTCATTAACTCGACTCTTCTCAAATACAGTAGATACTTGAAGGAGAAAAACTTCAAACTCTATATATTCCTATTATTGTATACTTTGCAACACTAAAAGCAAGGGAACAAGAATCGAACAGTAGCTATTGAACAAGAATATAAAAGCAAGAATCGATCAGCATCAGGGAACAACAAGGCACAAGGCGAACAAAGCAATCGACAAAACACGAACAGCAACAATCGAAAAGGAACAAGAATAGTAGCAATCAAGCGAACAACAAAGATTTGAAATCAAACAAAATGCTTGAATATGCAACAAACAATGAGGTAGTTATAGCATTTGAGGAACCTATTTGAATTTTATTATGTGTAAGGAAGAGATTTAGAACCTGTTTGGTTTGCCTTTCAAACTATTTACTCAAATTTAGTGCTTAATAGGATCTGAACTGAAAGATAACACTACTGGCTTTTCAGCTTAAGTTGTAACACTGCAGCTTCTTTTAATTCAAGAACCTGTACAAGAAATCAAACTTGAAATGAACAGTTTTGTATTAAAGAATCAATGTGTTAGCATCTTACAGCACTAACGGAAA
This sequence comes from Persicaria tinctoria, assembly GCA_037127255.1. Lineage (NCBI taxonomy): Eukaryota > Viridiplantae > Streptophyta > Magnoliopsida > Caryophyllales > Polygonaceae > Persicaria > Persicaria tinctoria. The sequence continues at coordinate 71,547,790 of JBANSL010000011.1, forward strand.
AATCTAAAGTACGGAAGCACTTCTGAAAAAGATGTACTCAAGTAAAGACATTGTATTTGCAGCTAGTATAGTATTCATAGATCATACATTCACAAACAACAGTCTATAACATAAGGAAGGCCTTAAAGATCAGCAGATATTTGGCAAGAGCAATCAAGGATATAATGGCAAGCATTCCAAACCAATACGAGCTAATTTTGTTTCCTTTTCTCTTATAAGTGGAATGGTCATCCAAACATTCCCTGATCCGGATGTGATTGGGAACATTAGCCCTAATGAGCTGTTTTTTAAAAGCCTAATGAGAGCGACTTGCTTGATGATCTGATGTAATGTGAGACTTAACTTGAACTGTCTAGGAATCAAGGTAAGGAATGAATTGAAGAGCATATCGAAAAACCTAATCTTGTGAGAATATCAGAAGTCTTACTTGCATCATGTCCTATGATAAATTAGATAAGATCATAAAAATAGAGTGGGATCTGTTTCTTCTCTCTACAATTACTATATTAGATCTCACCGCTTCAGTTCCATGCATCCTAGCAAATATTCTAACTGTAAAGTAATCACGCGGTTAAGCCAGCTAACTGCGGAAGGCACAATCAAGAATAAGACATACCTATAACCTTTGGAGACTCCTAATAGAGCACCTTTTGCCCTCTGCTTGCACTGTATAGTGTAGAAGCCTTTTTTTTCTGGCAAGTGAGGATAATTATGTAAGCATCAGAATCCACTCATGTGGAATATAGAATATAAAGACCTAATTACCAAAAGACAGAAAGCGACAGCATCAATTACATTTCAAGTGCAATATCGATTCCATTTCAGCTCCTTTATATTTCCGTCTGGTGCATTTCAAGTGCAATATTGGTTCCATTTCAAGTGCAATATCAAGTGCATTTCAAGCACAATCTGTAACCATTCTAATCCAAACAAATATAAAGACTTTATCCTATACACATGTAAGATATAAAACATAGCTGTGATTAGGCCACAATGAAGCCCGATGATATCATTCAACAAATTCGAACCAGACAGTGAAGACAAGCCTAAAATTAAGACCTATTCAACAGGAATTATTTCAATTCTTAATAAATCATAAAAACCAAAAGACATCTTACCGCCATTAGTTTGACAAGCTAAAAACTGCTCCCGAGTCCTTAGTTCCCTGCCAAGAGAAATCTATCACGCTGTCCTTAACGAAATAAGAATTAGAGACAACAACTAAAAGAAGCAGACTTTACAGAATCAAACAAATCATAAAGAAGCAGGATTGATTCAGGGAAGCCAGGTTTAAAAGGGAAATCATTCATGACAAACTACGATTCTAGAGGCCACTATCCCCAAACGAAAAAAATAGGCAAGTTATGGATGGATGTAATGAGTCTCCAAATTAAAACAAACTAAGATTCCATTTCAAACCCTAATTCGGCTCTCGCTCTTTCCAATTCCCTATTTCCCCAAATCAAACCCTAACCATACACTAATCAAGATCCTAAATTGAAAGATGTAAGAAATTAATTGAAAAATCATATAGACCTAAGGAACCTAGAAAAACGACCTAGTATAAACCAATTGAACCATAGTAAAAAAAACTTTATGAAGAATGAAGATTCGAAAGCATTACGAACCTTATGCTACGGTTAATTTGTTGGTTCGATAACCGGAGCATGAAGAATCGAAAGCAGGCGATAGGGTGCGCTCCACATCTTCGTCTAAAATTGACTGCCAAAAGAGGGAGAAAGAGAAAGAAAGCGCAGAGCGAGCTCCCCACCGGCGGAGGGGACACTAGTGGGGGTCGGAGGGGAGAAAGAGAACGACAGAAATTGATGGAAACAAGAAGGAGAACGAGCTCCCCACCGGCGGCTTGAGGGTGTGGCTCCGACGAGCGTGATGGAGGAGGGTGCAGACCGGCGACAATGGCGTGGCCAAGGCGACTAGGCTGGAGACCCCCTCTCGGTCTCGATCTTAGGGTTTTCGACAAATTGGAGTACAAGAGAGAGGAGCAAGGCCTGGAAGGTGTGGCGTTGTTGACGGCGAGGAGAAGGTCGGGAAGGGCGAAGGCAAAGAGGAGGGATCCAGGGAGCGATGAGGAGGGAAGAAAGGACCAGAGCGGCGCACAAGTGAGGATAGCTGAGAACGGATGAGGGCTTAAAGAAAACAAAGGGTTCTTTTCGTTTTTTTTTTCTAAAAAAAATACTTTTTACGACGGCAGTTGCCTAGCCGTGGCAAAATTAGTGACAGCAACGGCCAGCCGTCGCTTTGTCGTGGCAAAAATCGACCCATTTGCCACGACAAATCCATCCCGTTGCTACTAGGGGTGGCAAAATCGACTCAATAGCCACGACAACCCTTGCCGAAGCTACCATCGGTGGCAAAAGGGTAAAAATTGCCACGGCAAGCCCCTGCCGAAGCTAGGTAGGGTGGCAAAATTCTTTATTTTTTGTAGTGACAGGTTCCTCGTTGTCATTAACTCATTGTGACCAATCTCGGTCATCAACATCTCATTCTCCTCTTCCAGTATATGCAGTTGTGTTTCCTTGTGAAGTAAGGCTGACTTCAACTCTCTGATGTTCTTTTCACTAGCTTGATATTCGACGGTTTTGGTACTTAACTCTTCAACTGCTTCTTTCGCCTTTTTCAACTCTTCCACCAATGCCGCCTCCTTGAGGCTTGATTCCGACTTTGCTCTCTCCACATCTTTGTAAGCACTCCTGATTTGAAGTGTGCTTTGATATATTCATTCTGGTACCTCACCTCAAATGCCTCCAATGCTGACTTCAACTTTCCAGCCTTGAGTCTTGGTGAATCAATCTTCATGTTGAGCTTGTCTGCCTCGTCATCCTCATGATCATCAGTAGGTTTCTTGGACAAATCTTGCTTAAGTTGGGTTACAAGCATCTCCAATGTGTTCACTTGCGCCTTAGATTGCTCTAGTTCCGAAGCTAAGGTGTTGTAGCCTTCCTTTGCTTCCAAGCTATCTGACCGAATCGTTCCCACAGCTTCATTGGCTGCTTTCAGCTGCCTTTGAGTGTGACTGAGCCTTTCAAGACCGCAAGCTTCGGATTCCTTAGTATCCTCCAGCCGGTGCTTCAATTTCTCGACCAAGTCTAGAGTTTCCAAGAGCACCGCTCTTAGGCTTTGGACCTCCCCATGTGCAGCTGAATCTGGGAAGAGAGAAATTGGCCTTAGACTTTAAAACACTGATAATTGAAATAAACACACCATGTGTGCTGAATGCTGACCATGTCTTTGTCCGTTACCCTTGGAGGCCGAACAAAATAAGAATCGCAGTGACTTCACAGTGTCGTGTCAACTTGTATGGCTCTGATATCACGTTCATATCACCTTCAACATGATATTACTGAATAGTTCAATACCTAAGAAAAACCAAACAGATATGCACCAAGCTCCAATGAAATTTGAAGATAAATAATTATGAGCACCAAGATTAAGGCTATATGGAATAAGTAAGATTGAGAACAAGTTCTTACAGTAGTGATAGTTTGTTCCTCGGAGAGGCAAAGTCCTCGAGTCTCTGGCATATGGTGATAACCTTAGTGAAAGTGAGAAGATTGATTAATGAGAGAAATAATAGTGTATAGTTGTAATGAAGTGTTGTTACGGCTTTTAAGATGCTTATACTTACATGTTTTCCACCCCCCATAGCTTCATTCAAAGCTTGCCTCTCAATGAGAAGCAATGGAACTTCCTGCTCGACTTTCATGCCTAAGCTTTCATAGAATTTCTGTATCTCAAGATACAGAGGTTGGCAGTGGTTAGTATCCATTACTGATGAATCCAAACATTCTAAGTATAGTCTGCGTCCATCGCCGAGGGAAATGTATCCAGTACCTTGTGGCAAAAAAAAAATCAGTGCAATCAGAATAGCTTCAAGAAGAAAGAACAGATGGAATATTGAGGTATTGTTAGATGATCTAGATGTACCTCCATTCATTCGCAACTACAACACCTAGGGGTTCCATCAGTCTCATGAACAGAGCAATACTTCTGGTCCTAGAAAGGATGTGCTCTATACTTGATAACACCAGCAAAATTCGATGATATCTGCTGCTGATGATGATGTTGGATGCTACAAAAATCCCACAGAACTCGGATTTTGGTTACCATGAATGTATTTTCCTTCCCCAAACATAGTTTCATATTCTAAGATGTGAAAAGAGGGGACGGGATTGGATGATACATATCAAATTTCTCATCTGTATATAGAAACATGATTTAAAAACAAAGAGAATTGCTCAATCGATAACTTTACTAACAAATTGATTAATACCCCACCTTTTGGGTGAAACAGTTCCCTGTAACAAGCTCTATGATAAGGATAACCTTCGAACGTAGAAAACTGCACAAGGACAACAATAATGATACCTGATGTCAATTTAAATGAAAGGATAGTTAAACAGAAAAAAAAAAAAGATTGAAAGGAACATCAGTGCCAGATTATAAATAGGGAAAATTACAGAAAACCACCCTTTTTACATAATGTTTTAAAAATTTATAAACATTTTCAAACATAAATTAAGATAATAATTATAGGCTTTATTGATTATTGTTTCTAAAAATAAATACAATGATCCCTAAAATATAATTGGGCCCTTAAATTCAAAATTTGAATATATTTACAATCAAATTTGAGTTTAAAATATTAAAATATAACATATTTAATAATAAATTTAAAAAAAATAGTTGAATGGGTGGTGAGTTGTAAACAAATACCATTTAAAGGGTGGTTTTCTGTAATTTTGAATTTAAGGGGGGGTTAAGTGAAAACACCCATATTTAAAGTGTGGTTTTCTGTAATTTCATCAAAGAATGTGTTTGTCAGTCATAAGATGCGAAATGATAAATGATACGGAGTACCTCAGAACTTGAAATGGGTAGGTTGCAAGCATGGCATCTGAAACATTCAGGATGCCATATTCCACCCATGCAGCTTAGGAAACTACCTAAATTCATCTCATTATAGCTACCGGCCCAAACCCTGTTTGAGAGACGAGAGACAACACATATAAATTGGATGTGATAGTTTGTTACTAAAAAGAAATGTGTACAATCTCTAAAGGGAATACAATAAATAACCTAGGAAATAAGTACAGTAGTCAACACTGTCATGGTACTCACACATACCCACCCATATAAATACTTCCACTTTTATGAGCAATGCCAACATAACAAAACAAGGAAAACTATTAAGATAAGCATTAATTCAGCCTACATTTGGGCAATTTTATTGTAACACCTTATTTTCTGCATAAGCAACACAAAATAAATAAGAAAATAGAAATCAGTAGGATAAGACTTAAATTTGTATACGCAGTATGTTTGAGTTATTATAAACTAACAAGTAATAACAGCAACAACAGCAACAACAGAGCACCAATCTATAGCAAAAGCGATTAGGGTGACTAAACTAACAACCAATACTGCAAATGCATTAGAAAAAAGCTGAAACTAAAACAGAAGACGAACGAGAAATTAGGCCTGAAATCTTACCTTAATTGGTAGTAGTCAAAGCCAAACGAAGAAAGGGAAATCCATGTGCCAAAGCAAGCAGCCCACATGAAAACAAGATGGAATAAGAGATAGCAGCAGGCAACACACGAAACTAAATCAAAAGGCAATGAAAATAATAGGGTTCAAATCCGACGACCCAAAGAGGAGAGGGAATGAGATGAGGCAACCCAGAGAAGTTAAAACATCAGCAATATAAAATTTCACAAACTAAAACAACAGTATATCACAAAGAAACCCTCAATATCCAAGGTAATTATGCAATAATTACAGATTGCGTAGATAAAGGGAAAATTCATGCAATCACAAGATGTTTGACACAAGTAAAAGAGGTATAAAGTCAAGTGAGACCTTACTTGATTATCGATGATAACCATGAACAAATTTAGCAGCATGAACACAAACAAATGGTCAACCCAAGAAAGCCTAGAACCAGTAGAAATTTTTGGCAGAGGGACCGAGAAAGAGATGAGCAATTTCAAATTGAAAAAACAACTGGGAAATGGGGAAAAAGGATAGAAAATCACTTTGAGGGGAGTAGGAGGAAATCTTTCCAGTTTCGACTGTCGAAACTTAAGAGACTGTATAACCAGCAGAACTCCATTCCATAGAAAGACACTATCATTTTGCACTACAGGTGAATTTGCCAACTGCTGGAGCTGGAGCTTTATTTATTTTGGTTTGAACACTTAGGCAAGTTGCAAAGCTTCTCTCCGGTTGATGTCAAATGCTTTTATCAGGCCTCTTTGATAACCTGGATGGTTATCAGAAATGAAATCAGTGATGTCTAAATCAAACAAATGAACACTAACAAGTAAAAGGATTATTATCTATTTGAAGGTTACAACCGTGTCAAGGGTAGAAGCATCAAATGTGACTCCTATGGTGATGGGGCCCTTACAGGTAACCAATTTTCTTTCCCAGGAAGTTCTCCATGCTGCAATTGAACCAACCACGGTAAGAGCTTAAAACAGCATATATATGAAAAATAACAGTAAAAGAGAGTTGTAGTTTTAGATACGTTATTACTTCTGTATTATAGAAACGGTGCTTACGTTCAACTTGTAAGATATTTTGTAAGTGAAAGGTGCTGCTAGATTTCCAATCTCCGACAACCAACATAAGGTCCAATGGTTCTCTTACCAATTTATACATCACATCTTGGCGCACCTATGTCGGAGAAATTAGTTTAGGTTCAAAAGAGTATTGACGGTTATAAGTTATAACTTACAACTATAAACCGAAATCAATAAAATGCCCATATAAGCAATAATTGGCATATAGAAGCAACTGGCACTGCGTAGAGTTGAACTATACTTGGTGGCATAAAAAATTGCGTTGAAGCTAATGAAGTGTTTACTGATGTTTTCAACACCATATTTGCGCATCAAAATTCTCTACATCAACTTCCCTGTCAATTTTCAGAGATAAAACCATGGAACTAAAATATGTTCGCATGAATATAAATTCATAGGGAAAACCATTTAGCACAAGGACTTATCTATCTCCTCTGTCTCTCCTTTGAGCATAGTATTTTGATTTGCTATCTCGACTTTTTCTAGATCTTTGTTAGGAACAAACCCATTTGAAACTGCCTTTTTAAATTTCTAAAAGCAAAGTAGTAGGTATCACAAATAACTGTCAAAGCTGAAAACCATGAAAGTTTTCAAATAAACAAGAGTATTTTACCTCCGTAAAGGCCTCATTCGTTGATATCTGAATTCCAATAGATTAATAGATTAACATATCTGAATTCCAATAGATTAATAGATTAACATCAATGTCTATGATTGGGACTAAATGCATCATCGAACGTGATGTCTGAATTCCAATACATTAGTAGAAACTTGCCTCTTTCTTGTTATATTTACAATGATAAACGTCCCAACAAAGGATGTAATTACAACAGTCTCCTCAGAAGCATATTTTCCGTGGTTTATGGAAGGGTACTCCCCTTTCTTGTCCTTCGCAAAAACGTTCCACACCTAAGCCTAAAATTCATGGTCATAGAACAAGGTTAATGAGATGAAGAAATATAAAAACCAAGGTTAAGCTAATGAGGGAAAATAAAATATGAAAACAATAGAGTAGCCAAAATAAACTTTATGAGTAACATTAACCACCCAAGGGCAAGTTTTATCCACTATCTGTACAATCTTGTTACTGAAAGTCAACATCTCATCAACTCTAGAACCAAAAGCAAGCAAAATTACATCTTCTTTCTCAACGCCATCAAATTCCTTCTTTCCATCCTGAGGGGGTATATTCTCGGCTATTGACGTGTTTAAAATAGTTCCAGCCAGAGAATCCTGGGTTGATCTTTGGTTTCCCACTCCATGTACAAAGTTTGAATGTTGTGGTATCACATTCATTGCTGAAACTGCAGCATCCTGTATGAAGCCTCCAGGTCTCGAAGTCATATTCTGCACAGGGATGTTATCTTGCACGTGCTGTGGAAATGTGTCACCTGGAGCTGATTCCCCTAACCTGTAGTTGGAGCTGTTAGGTAACCTACCAGCGGAGATCTTTTTTCCATGTAATCTTCTAATGGATGTTACAGTGACCTCTAGCATTTCTCTCAATCTCTTCCTCCGTAATCCACTCAAACCCAAATTAGGCTGCAGGTCAAGATAAGTGATTCAGATACAAACAAGGATATCCAATCTCTGATGAAGGTAAACCTTCAAACCTTTGAAGAAACTGGATCCTGACAAGGTCTATCAAGCCTAGGAGTAGGATGAACACAAAGTTTAGGTTGGAAGGCTTTCGAAATTCTTGACTCCACTTCCTACACATGTGAAGGAGAGCATGAACATGTATGTCTGATAGGCATAGTAGTGGAATAAGACACCACAAGGAGTGGCGACAAGATTACCATCAGATCACCATAAAGTCAACGAATCATCTGCGAATGAAGAGATATTCTTTACAATGTTCTCCAAGGACATTTTAAGGTGTACTTTGGTAGTAGTTGGAGAAACATCAGCAGATTGGACAGAATCAGAAACGCATTTTCAAAAATCACGGACCTGAAAATACAAGCGACAGTATAATCGGGGATTCTAAAATATACCATAATCATGATAGTAATCAGGAATGATGATCAAAGAAATTTACGAAAAAGATAATGGGCTATCATCATAGCTAGACTTTGTTGCCTGTATTTGGCTCGTTCAAAAGGCTTCTTTGCATGTTAATATTAATTGCTACTAATAGCCTTTGATTTATGATATTATGGACAAAAACAGGAAATGCTAATTATAAAATTACCCACCTCGCAAGTCAACCCTCCATTAACATACTTGCAGGGTATGTCATCCAAAACATCCCCCGGCAACCAACCAGATTCAATTCCCTTCATTAAAAAATTATTAAAAAATAAAAAAAAAATATCTGAGATTCCTACATGAAAGATAACAATTAAAAGCAGAAGGAAGATAAAGCAAAATACTAATTGCAAGAAGGGTAAAGTTTCAAAAATCAAAATACTTCAAACTCGGAAAACAATTGTATCACTCAAGATTGGATTCAGAAATTAGAGAAGCTGAAAGCAGGTATTCTGGATAGTGGATATATTGCCAGGAAGAAGACTTTTACCTATCAGCTCGCATTCTATGCATCTCAAAAAACATGTTTTAGAGTATTGGACTGGTCCCAAAAAACATGATGCAACAACAACAATCCAAGTTTTATCTAAGATCAAATGAGGGTATGGGGGATCAAGATGTACACGGGCCTTTCCCCGACTACGTCCAGAGGGTGTTAATGTTATCATATATAAGTAATGATTATCCCTACTACTTCATGCTTTTGTGGGAAACTAGGTTTTCTTAATAAAGTGTGCACTATCCTAAAACATCATGTAATTGAAGATGGAAAGAAAAATAATTTGCAATTAATATCCATAAGCATGCTTAGTTGTAGCAACAAATCATGCCTTTAGTAAGAAAAACTAACTGAGAATAGACTTTCTGAGGCTCTATCATATGGGTGCAATAACTTTACAGCACCTTGAAATGAAGCATGATATCCATTGTCCTGGAATTCACAAACAATCAGTTGATTAGATCACAAGGAATGCATGTACCTTATAACCCATTTAACATGGCAAGTATCCACGTTCTTAACTTATTATACATAGCATACTCAGCTGTCACCTAAACTATGTCAATGTGGGACACATTTCATTACTCTTTCTTAAATACCATGTTTCCAAAAGAGATTGTATGACCAAATACAATTTATATTTGATCTGGCCAGCAATGATAAGTTTTCAAACATTTTTAGATTTAAAAAATCAATCTTTTAATTATGCCATCACTTATAGTAGTTTATATTTGAATTGTCGCCATTGATAAGTTCTCATAGATGAACAAAAAAGAAAAGCTGAAAAGTAACAACAATTTAGCATGAAGGAAATATATTAAAAACCCCAACTGAAATTGAAGAGCATCAATCATCAATAACAAATCCGGGTATACAAGAACAGAAAACAGAATGAAACGGCAAATCATCAGAATCATATGACAAACCTGTAAACTGGTGTGCAAGAGACAATCAAAACCTCGTGAAAGAGACAATCAAATAACAACTCCAACCCCCACTGCAACGTCTCAGCGATAGGAGGCCCTATACTAACCCCTTATCTACAACCGTAAGAGCCAGTGTTGTACGCCTCAGAGACAACTGAATTAGGGTCTGATATCACCATAGGGACACTATCCTGCAAAATCAAAACCCTATAAACCAGAAATATCCAAGAACTCTGAAATTCAAACATGTAAATTAAAGGGGGTTATATAGACTATAATTTAGACCCCAATTAGAGTTTTAAACAACAGATGCAATTGCAACTTAAAAGAAGGCCGGATATTAGGGAAGAATTCTAACCTCATGGCTACAAACGATAAATGCAATTGCAATTGAAACAGAAGAGAAATATGTAACACTAAGAACGTAACATTTGATGTCGCTATTGGGTTCTAAAACCCCTAATCTGAATAAACGAAATTCAATTAAGGAAACTTGCAACTAAAACAAAAAATTAGGGTTCAAGTCTAACTTCAATTGGTTCAATTGGGAGTATAAAAAACCCAATTAGTAGAGGAAACAAAATGCGCAAAATCGACCTCACCTCCGGTCTTGCAGGGAACTTCAATTGAGAGAAAACAAAACCCAATTAGCAGAGGAAACAAAATGCACAAAATCGAACTCACCTCCAGACTCACATAAGGGAGAGGCTGGAGGAAAAAGAGAGGAGGTGGTGGCAGATGAAGAGGAGAGAAGAGAGCAAAGGCGGCACACAAAGACACCGTAGCAGGTGAATCAGAGTGGAAGACCGATGAAGACAAAGGGAGCACACAAAGAGGAGAGCCGCCAAGGGCCAGGAGGGAGGGAGGGACGGATGAATTAGGTCGGCGTGGGAATTAGGATCAGGCGAGAGATGTAGTTGATCCTTGATGGCGGGCTCTAAGCATCAACTTTTGAGGAAGAAGATCGGTAAGCAAGAGGCAAGAGGCAAGAGGCAAGAGGCAAGAGGCAAGAGGCAAGAGGCAAGAGGCGCTGGAATGGAAAAAGAAAGCAGTGAAACAGATGAAGATGATAGGAACAAGAAGAAGGTTACTGTTAGAAAGAGTCAAATAGTCATCTAGCATGATTTGTTCATAACGAACTTTTGTGGCAAACCCATCCATGTATAAGAAAACATGAAAGAAATAAGTAAAGGAGAGGAACCTAGCATAACAAGTCTTTGACTCCAAAATAAGAGCTATATCAATGAAACTAAACTCAAAATTATATAAGAATGTGATGTGATGACATAGAATATTGTATGTTTACTCTCATGATAGCCGACCAAAGAAACTACAGATTTTTTAGGGTGGTAATCTACTCACAGAAAATATGAAAGATTGTTGCATGACTTTATTTCTGGAACACCATCATCTTTCAAATAGCACACTCCAACGGCAGTAATCTCCTTTCCAGGAGGAAGAATTTTTTCCTCATCAAGGAGGCCAACCTACCTGAGGAAAAAAAAAAGTTCAATTGAATATATAGATCAAAACAACAAAAAGCATGATCTGTATCACTGCAAGCCAACAGGTCAATTTGCTCCTGATAGTTTAATTTTGAAGAATCATCATGATCAACCATAGCTAAAATGTAGACAACCAGAAAAGAGCTAGCAGCAAACAACTCACAGCATATTCTCGACCAAATATTGCCTGCATTAAAGTGTATGGAGTAGCAGTAATGGGCTGTATTGCATGAGAAACTGTAATGAGAGGCAAAGGATGCTTTGATCCTTCCAAATTCACAACAACATATCTGATTTTGATTGCTGAGCACCTTGCTTAAGAACAAAAGGAACCTGCACAGACCATACAAAAGTCACAGGTTAACATATCTTTGACACTAATGTATATAGAAGATTAGCAGGACACATGGCAAGTGGTGAAAATTTTCACCATCCAATCCGAAATACGAGAAAAAGGATGGCAAATGATTATTCTGATTTAACCAAATTGATATTACAGGATTAGCCCCCCATTCCTATAGCCGAAACACATCAGCACAGGATTATTCTGATTTCTGATTGTGAGATACTTGCATAAAGATGGTTTCCCTTTCGGCTTTTCTTTTTTTTTCATTCATAGGTTGATTAGGTTCTATCACTATATATTCGAGATGTAAAAGGTCAAATTTTAGAAGTAATCAATTCACTGATGTTCCTGGAGCATAAATGGTATCACTGATACCCTAATTTAGAAATATATAGAGAATAAATATTTAGGAGTCTTCTTGATAGCATTCTTTCAATTTCATCAACAACATTCTTTAGAAATAATAGAAATATACAGAGGATAAAGATTTAGGAGTCTTCTTGATAGCATTCTTTCAATTTCATGAACAACATTCTTTAGAAATAATAGTTGTAATGAGTTCCATATTGTTTATAACCAATCCTGCAGACAAGTTTGGGTACAGTGCGGTTTTGGTTTTTTAAAATTCGATAACAAATATCAACACAACACCATTGCAAAGTAGACATGGAAAAAGGAAGTGACAGATCAACCGTCAACACTCAACATACCGTCCTTGTATAGGACGGTATGGTCAGATTTGCTCAAACCCTCCCTCATATTTATAGTAGTATAGATATAGATTTATAGTAGTATAGATATACATGAATTATTGCATTCATGATCTTCTCATTGAACATTAAAACATACAAAAATATCAAAATTATCCTATACACGGCTTCATTGTGCTCGGGGTGTCACAAAACCATCCACATCTCTTTTCATGGGCACAAAGTACAAAGAGGATGCATCTATTGTCTTTCTGAGTTTGACAAGTTCAACAGAAATTACAACAGGGAAGTAGTATCAGTTATGAATTGACCCAGATAAAAATAAATAAATGTAGGACACAGAAAAAAGTGGGTTTTCTACACTTCTACATTTTGATCATTTATTTGGGTAAAGGTTGAATTAATCAGCTAAAAGTTTCAATTTTAGCTTTACATGTTCCTTACTCCTTTTGACAACAGCTTCATAATTAGAATAAAAGTTTGTGAGTAAGACCAACCCAGAGACTTGACCCTTCTGGAAATAAGAAATATATTTTATAAGATAGATATATTTTAGTAAAATAGGGCAGGGAAAAAAAACAGAGACTGAAATGAATCAATGTAACAAAGCAACCATACATGCGTAACAATGGGTTTACAATAATCTTGATAGTGGTTAAATATACAGTTGTCGCACATAAATGTTAATTTGTACTCAAAAGAAAGATGGAATCATTACCTTGTGAGTTATGAGACACCTAGAGGATTTGGAAAGCGGCTGACGAAGAGAAAAGAGAGGGCTCTTCGAGATCAGATTGCTCATCCTGCAGCAGGAAAAAAGGATAAACAAGATGAAATAGTTCATATTTGAATATGCAACAATAAAAGAAAACCGCAGTTTGTTCAAACGATGGATCACCCAAACACTCCTAGAAGAGGGAGATGGTTCCTGTGAGAATTATTTCAGATGTAGGATAGATGAAGAAGACAACATACATCACCTCTTTCTTACCTCAGGAAGCCCATATGGACGACAAGAATAAATGAACTCCACATCAATCTACATTTTCTGCAAGCTCGAAAATACCATCCACACCAAACTCTAATTGCATGTGTTTATCTCTTTAATCAAGATCATTAAGCAAATCAATAGCTTAAATTATCATGGTATCCACCTAGGGGACAACATTCAAAACTAATTTAAAGGTCCTCATCATATTTAAAGGCCTTGATACTCAATTTGAATGCCATGACCCTAATTTCAAGATCTCAAACCTAAATTTATTTAAATCAGCTGCAAAGCTTTAGATCAAACCCTAATTTCCCATTTGAAGATTCTAATTTGTAATTTCAAAACCTGAATTTATTTAAAATCTCATGAAGTCAAACCTCAATTCTGGGGCCCTAATCCTCAATCTCAAGACTATAATCCTCAATTCAAATTCCTCAGTTATGAGCTTGAAGGACATAACTCACAATTTCACAACCTCGATCCTCAATTTAAAGATCCTCATCATCGATTTAAAGGCCTTGATCCTCAATTCGAAGGCGATAACCCTGAATTTCAAGATCTAAATCCCCAAATTGAAGTGCATAAAATCCTAAATTTTCTTAATTCTCAAATTGAAGGACATAAAATCCTAAATTTAAAGGACACCAGCAGTGCTAAAAAAAATTCCCCAAACTCGAAACCCAATCTGCAGACAGTGAACAAACCGTTAACCCTAGATTGGTTCTAACCCAAATCAAAATCCGAAACTCGAAACCCAATCTGCAGAAGGTGAACAAACTGTTAACCCTAGACTGGTTCTAACCCAAATCGAAATCCGATACTCGAAACCCAATATGCAGACAGTGAACATCGTTAACCCTAGATTGGTTCTAACCCGAATCGGAAAACAAGAGTACTCCCTGTCTATTCTCGTTCGGGGTCGGGTCCCTAAATTGAAAGAGATATGGGTTAGGGACGACGGAGATTGCCGGCGATGGCGAGGGAAAGAGATCGAAGGAGAGCGATATGGAAGGTTGTCGAAGGGGATCTCTACACAGACAGAGGAACGTACCTGCGATGGAAATTCAGCGAGGTCGATACTGAAGGAGCCAGATATGTCGAATGTCTTCACTCTTAAGGCGAGGGCGAATGTCTTCACTCTTCAGGCGAGGGGTAGTCACACCATGAAATTAGGAGGAGTATTAGGTATACTGAGAACTCAGAACTGAAATTAGGTGGATGAAAAAGGATATACCTGTTCGCCGACGATGAAAAGGGGAAGACGATAGGCAACATCAAGAAAACGGCGGCCACGAGGAGGAGGGAAGAGAAATTGAGAATGAACAACGACCGTAGATAGCAAACACATATAGTTAATGAACGGTCAGATTTGCTCAAACCCTCCCTCATATTTATAGTAGTATATATATATATAGAAGTATACATATAGATATATGAATACATATTTTTTGTTTACAGTGTATTATACTAGTATATATGAATATACATATATATTTTGTGTTTATATATGAATATACACACTCTGTATATGTATGTTTATATACTATATATTTGTGTGTGATATACGGAGTATATATTTTGTGTAATTATATGTACAATGTGTTATGCCTTTGAAAACCGCAAAATATATTGAAATTTTAGATTTTTTGAAATGTTTTTTATTTGAGGGACAGGGTCCGTCCCGTCCCGTCCCGTGAGGGACAAGGCCCGCGCGGGATTGAAAAAAAAATAGTGAATCCCGTCCCGGTCCCGTCCCGCAAAAATTACGCAGGACGGGACGAGCCTAATCCCGTCCCGTCCCGTCCCGCGCCCACCCCTAAATTATTAAGTTTCAATTAAAAAATTAAATCACATTAAATTTTAGGTTTTACAAAAATTACATTAGATTTCAATTAAATTTTAATTTATAATTAAAAATTAATTAAATTACAATTCGTTAAAATGGAGAAGCTGTTTGAATTTGGTTAAAAAAATTTTAGGGAAGATGGATTTTTATTCTCCATTTTGAAGAAAATTTGGAGATACTCTTGGAGATGCTCTTAGATTTGGTTAACTCGGGTTTTGGTTTAGTTGGTTATGATTGATTTGGTTAAATTTTGTGGTTATAAGTGGAAAATTCTCTTTTTAACCCTTTTTTAATATTATTATTATTATTATTATTATTATTATTATTATTATTGGTTTTAATATTATTAATAGGCGAAATTGCAGCAAACCACCCCTTAAATGCGGTATTTTGCAGAAAACCACCCATTAAATTTAACATTACAGAAAACCACCCTTTAAACTATACCCATTTAAAAACCACCACCCACCAATACTTTCCGTTTAAAATCTGTTAAAAGTAAATGGAAATGATGCTTTTACCCTTCTTATTTTAAGGTTGTTAGAAAAGAAATTGTATTTGTATGTTTTACCCACCACCACATTACATTTGATTTTTTTTTACTTTCTCAAACATTTCGTTTGCTACTGGTATATTAATCAAAATACTTTGCTATTATAATATAATGGAAATATGCTAGTTTTACATTATGCAATATACTATACCAAAATATGCTCGTTTCCGCTTGACATTGATCACAATGTAACTACATCAAAGTTTGGGAATGTACCAATATTTCTCATCAAAGTTTGAGAATAGATAATTACAAAACAATAATAAAATACCCAACTTCGGAACTATGATAGCCATACAAAAATATGTCAAACGCTAATTATAACCAAAGTCTTGATCCATAGGAGTTTAAGGGTTCCAAACATCTTGGGTGACCATTTGCGAAGATGATGAAGCTTGCGTCCTAATCAGGCATTCAAGTCCTCCAAATGATGGCGGGTTGGTACTTGAAACTCCAAGCACTCAACCTTCAGCTTGAGGCACCTGACGAAGATGGCGGGTGGGATTAAATGAGTTCGGATCTTAAGCGCCCCACCGTGAGACCTACGGTGCAACACTAAATTCTTTCGGGCATAATTTTACTTTAAAAATTTTTTTAAAAATATATTTACATTTCAAATATTTGTATTCACATATTTATAAACTTTTATTGGAAAAACTCGTGTTTTAAAAAAAATATAAAATTTATTTTCTAATATAATTGATCTTTTAATTTTCTAAATTTTTAAAATGATTTTTCCCAATAAAAGTTTATAAATATGTAAATACAAGTATTTGAAATGTAACTATATTTTTTTTAAAAAAATTTAAGGTAAAATTATACCCGAAATAATTTAGTGTTGTATCGTAGGTGTCACGGTGGGTTGCAAATTGCAATTGAGATTGTCTTTAATAAACCTATTTGATTTTTTTTAACGTTTTATTTCTTTCAATAATTTATTTATTTTCTTTTTCTATCTAATAGCATTAAAAAATATAATTAAAAATTTGCCAAACAGGCATTTGTTTTGACAAATTGGTGAATTGTCCAATTTTTTGGACAAATTGGAAAACCGTCAACTATATATACTAATTTTCAATCGTGGCACGTGACTTCAGATCTCAATTGTGAAGCGAATCTTCCCGCAACTATCATGCCGGCATCGGATTGGAGGCGAAGCGGTCGAGATTGGAGGTGATGCGCTGGATCGGACGAGCTCTCGGTCGTAGTCAGTGCGCTTGTCCTGAGCTGAGAGTATCCTCTCCCTCTCTTTTCTCTCGCTGTTCTCGCTGCTCTCCCAGACGCTGGGCGACGAGAATGAGGTTGCGCCGGCGCTTTCGTCCGACTAGGCTTTTCGACCGCCGCCTCCACCAGCCTCTCTGACCACCGTCTAATGCAGGTGTTTTCCTTCTCCCATTCTCTTCCCATCTCACTTCCTCTTTGTCCATTTCGTTCGATTTCATTCGTCCTAGGTTACAATTGGATTTCTAAATAGTCGATGGTCTAAAAAATTGAGCGATTTCGAGTTAGCGATGTTGAGTTTCCTTCTGTTTTGGCTCATGTGACTATGTTGATAACATGATTTCTGTTTTGGATTTGTTGAATTTGAATCCTCGAGTTCAGCACAACAAGTTATATTTGCACATCGAAGAGGACATCTTTCTCCTTAGTTGAAAGCTCTGGAAGAGATTGAGTTCCTTGAGTTTGATGGACCTCTGAGAGCTGTTCTGAATGGTGAGTTGCTCAATAAATTGGCTTGCTAGTTCTGTTCCGTAATAAATCATGTTTGATAGTGTAATTAATGATTTCAGGGAGCACCTAATTTTTGTTCTCATACTGTGAATTTTTAGTTTGTTGAATGCTTAGGGATTGTAATTTGCGGTTTCCTGTCAATTTTGTGGTACGTGAATTGGTGATTTTGTGCTTTCAGACGATATGTTTGTCGGATTTAGAGGCTGATTACATGAACCCGTACGAGACGGCGTCGAATATCAATTCTGTGGTCTTGGTCGAATTCATATTACAGGGAGCTTTTTGTGCTGTTTTTTTGCTCACTGGCCACTGGTTTATGTTCTTCTTGACAGTGCCCGTTGCTTGCTATCACCTTCGATTGTAAGTAGTGTCCTCCAATTTGATAGCTATTTCAATGATTGGTGGCGAACTCTGAACTTCATATACTAATATCATAAGCATAACTTGTTATGATTTTCTGGGAGAAAGACAATGAAAAGGAGGTTAATGGGAGCAAAGCACTGCTCTTGTGCATAGTTTTAATTACATCGCTGGTGTGGTTCGAAAACTAAGAATTCCCATTATTTCTATGGCGAAATCATCAAGTGCCATTTCGATATGATATAGGAATTGGATTTGGCGGTTA
The DNA here is from genome assembly GCA_037127255.1 of Persicaria tinctoria. Taxonomy (NCBI): domain Eukaryota; kingdom Viridiplantae; phylum Streptophyta; class Magnoliopsida; order Caryophyllales; family Polygonaceae; genus Persicaria; species Persicaria tinctoria. Next base: position 71,566,158 of record JBANSL010000011.1, read on the forward strand.
GTTTTGGAATCTCTTGAGCTAGATCTGATGTTCGGTTGAGGAAAAAGTCTATCAATCTTACAATCCCTCGAATGGATCATGCCCTCATTTTACAGTCCCTGGATTCTCCACCCTCCAACATCATGGTTGCTCGTTAGAGAAAAGCAGTGAAGCAGCTTCTTTGTGGAGGGTTAGGGAGGAGGAAGATTTCATTCATGGAAGTTTAATGTAGCCACCTTTGTTTCCCTGTGGAGTGGAGTTTTGCAGAGGGTGAGACTTGAGAGGGAGTGCTTGAAAGAAGTTTGATAGTGAGAAGAAGTAGGAGGGAAGAGATTAAGGGCGATGGATTAGGTATCTAACTAAAACCCTAACCTAATTCCGAATATCTAACCAGTCACCGAATTTCTTTGAATGACTTAACCTTATTCTTTATTCCAACCAGATGGTTGAGATCCTTTCATATGTTCCCTTAGTTTGATTAGTTTCTATCTTTGCAATGCTTTTGAGCAGAAAAAGGACACCCATTTTGTTGCCCATCTTGGAGCTACAATAGTTTCGTTATATTGATGATTTCATTAGCTGAATCTTGGATAGTGGACTATCCTCGCCTGCCTTGTATACCACATACTTGTTGAAAAATTATCATCTATGCAGCTGAGATTGCATCCTTTTCAAAGCAAGTGATGTCAGCACTTTGTTATCAAGTGATGTCAGCTTCCAACTCGAATTATGGGCACACTCGGATATGCTGCTCCAGAGTATGTTGCAACAGGTGAATCTTCCATCCTTTTTTGTGTATTTCACTTTGTTTTCAAGTTTGAATGAGCAGTATTCTGACATTTTATGTTTTTTTCCTACAAGTTTTAGTAATGTTAAAATGAGGTTAGATGTTGAATTATCAGTGATTTTCTGTAATTTACCCACTCAGGCCACTTGTATGTGAAAAGCGATGTGTATGGATTCGGAGTAGTGCTACTGGAGTTGCTACTAGGTTTGCGAGCAATTGATCAAAACCGTCCAGATGGACAGCAAAGCTTGGTAGATTGGGCAAGGCCTAAACTGCCCAAGAAAAAGGTGAAATCCATCATAAACGGACGACTTGACAGGCAATACTCGTTCAAAGCAGTGCAAGAGGCTGCTCAGCTTACAACCAAGTGCCTTCAGCAAGACCCCAGATCCCGACCATCCATGAAGGAGGTTTTGGAAGCTTTACAGCAGATAGAAGCCATGAGGGACATCAGAACCCGCTCTTCCCGGTCGTCTAATCGCGGTTCTGGCAGGATTCCTTCTCATCGGAGCCGCTAAGGATGTGGGTCAGATCTTGATGGCCATAGGTAACCCTGAATGGCTAAAACTAGTATGAAAGGTGTAGAAAAAATGGTTGAGATTTGACTGTATAATTTATGAAGCAAGTGCAGTGTTGTGTGATCAAATGGCATTTGAGTAATCCCTAAATTGTTATGTATACACATTAAACTTAATTGATCAGGTCTGTGAATTCAGCAGAGTCCAGCCAGGGTGGTTCAAGATGATGTTTTTTATTATTTTTTTGCAATTGTATTCTGGGTGTTACTTGAACTTACTTCTGACATACATCACCTAGTTACTTTAACATTATTGGTGGATACTGGAATTTAGCTCTTTTTTGTGTGTGCATTTGTAAGATTATTTACTCGTTGAATTGTCAATTTTTTGGCAAAGAGATTGAATTGTTGTGAAGTAGTAATTTCGTAGGCAAAGGGACAATAAATTATACAAGTCCCCGCCAAATAAATGCCCACCTACATATTTTGATAGTTGTTTTTAGGTAGCAATATTTATTCTATAATAGAAGAATATAAACATATTAATGTCAATGCTAATATTGCTATAGTTCCGGCTCAATAGATTATTGCACAACATGGTCTTATTTTTGCTCATCAATAGACTATAATTGGACAACATGGGCGATTGATGAAAATTTGCTCAACATGATCTTATTTTTGCTCAACAATAGATTATATTTACACAACAATTGAGACTTGTGAAATTGTATTCAAAATGATCTTATTTTTTCTCAATATTATTTTATAGTTGCGCAATAGATTATTGCACAACGTGGTCTTATTTTTGCTCATCTATAATTACACAACATGGGGGATTGGTGGAAATTTGCTCAATATGATCTTATTTTTGCTCAACAATAGATTATATTTGCATAACAATTGAGACTTGTTAAATTGTGCTCAAAATGATCTTATTTTTTTCTCAATATTATTTTATAGTTCCTCAATAGATTATTGCACAACATGATCTTATTTTTGCTCATCAATATACTATAATTGCACAAAATGGGGGATTGGTGGAAATTTGCTCAACATGATCTTATTTTTGCTCAACAATAGATTATATTTGCACAACAATTGAGACTTGTGAAATTGTATTCAAAATGATCTTATTTTTTCTCAATATTATTTTATAGTTGCTCAATAGATTATTGCACAACATGGTCTTATTTTTGCTCATCAATAGACTATAATTGCACAACATGTGGGATTAGTGAAATTATGCTCAACATGTTCTTATTTTTGCTCAACAATAGATTATATTTGCACAACTAGGGAGAAGGATGTGGTGAAACTCTGCTCAACTTAATGTTATATTTGCTCAATATAATCTTTTACTTGCTCAATAGATTATTGCTTAACATGATATTATTTTTGCTCATCAATAGATTATACTTGCTCTATATGGGTGTGGGGGTGAAACTCTGCTCAACTTAATGTTATATTTGCTCAATATAATCTTATATATGCTCATCTATATTTGCTTCACTTAACCCTATATTGTATGGTTTTTTTTAAAGTAAACAATAAACTTTGGTTACATTTGATCATTCACAGTAGTTTTAAGAGTTTCTCCATTGGTGAGATCATGAGATGCCAATGTCTTGTCCAACCTCTCTCGGTACTCGACAATTTCCCCTTTTACAGTCATAACGTACTGTTAATATGATCTTATTATGCAACTACTTCATAGCATCTACTCATACCTATGCCTTATTAAAATAAGAGGAAATGTCCAACACCACCGATCTGTAAACAATCATTCAAAGCTCAGCATTCGCAAAGAAACAGACAAAACCTAGACGCTCACCGCATTGGAAGATATGTACACCGCTGATCAAAGACACTTGAATCACTTGACAAATCCAACAATTACATGTACTGCACTGGAAGAGCGATCTAGACGGAAACATTCAACGATCTGTGGCTATCGCAGGTGTAGATGAACCTGTTGCTGGATGTAGAATCCTCTTCTCCGATCTTCTATAATGGATTCCGATCGAAACCTCGATTCGACACACGATTGCTATTATTCATCCGATGCTCATCGATTAGGGCTTGGGATTGCTCCGAAACCTAGATTCGACACACAAGGCAGTAACACTGTATGTGACGAAAGGAGATTCCGACAGGCAAGGGCAGATCCAACCGGAATCTGTTGCTTAGGAAGAGATTCCGACAGGCAAGGGCGTGAAAGAGAGAAGATGCACTAGATCCATTGGAGGCCGGGCAAAGGCGACGCCGGATCGACGTCGGAGACGCGGCCGTAACAGATTCCCAATCGATCTTCGATCAATCGATTGATAAGGAAATCAATCGATCTGATGTGAAGCCAAGCCGGAGATCTGATGTCGAGGTTGGAGATCGAAATTCGGAGAGAAGCACAAAAAATAAGCGAATTGAATGAACGGGATGAGGAACTGCACCAAATTCGGAGAGAGAAAGGGAGATGTACCTCCGTCATCATCGCTTGGATTGAAGAGATGCTCTGAGTTGCTCGCAGAGATGGACGGGAGAGAGAGCGCGCACGTACGATGTGTTTTTTATTGTGGACATTTCATCAATTTGTCCCAAAATGTGGGCAATTCACCAATTGGTACAATTTTTTTGGACATTTAACAAATTCTTCCTTTAATAAATAAAAATGTTGGAATTTTAACCTCTTATTACCTTATCAAAAAAAAAAAAAAGAATTTTAACCTCGTATGGAAATGCATTTTTTTTATATCATAACTCTCATGTTTTTTTTTATTAAGTAAAGATTCGGATGCGAACCGCTATCCGACAACATCCTTTCGAATGAGGTCGATAAGACATGGGTCAGTGTATAGAGAAGGGATAGAGGCAACATGAGCAAGGTGTGCAACCTTATCTGCCATGCAGTTGCCGTTACGAAGGACGTGTGAAAACGAGACTTCGTAAAACCCTGTGAGTAGAGTGCTAATATCGGACATTATTAGTTCAATTTTCCATGGACATTTAGTTTTAGACTGGAGATGATTGATGATGGTCAATGAATCGCCTTCAATAATAAGTTTAGGAATTCTCATCTTGAGGGCCCAACTCTCATGTTTGATTTACTCAGGGATAAAGCTTCATTTTTTTAAAAACAGAAATTATAATCTCTTTTATATCTCCCATTTTTTTAAAACAAGAGAGTTTTTCATTAGCCTCCCGCGTCTTTGAAATATGGAAAGTAAATTCAAATTTAACCTTCTATTTTTAAACATCGAGAGGCATAGAAACACACTACTCCTCTTGTTTTTAAAAATCAAAGGTTTGCTCAAAAAAAAAAAAAGGCATAACATGTTGCAATTCTCATATATAAAAAAGGGAATGCATAGAACAAACTACACTTTTTGTTTTTTAAATACGAAAGTTATATGTAAATTTTTCCTTTAAAAAAAATGCAAAAATAAATTAAAAAATCATCAATTGTATTAAATTTCTTTTAAAACATTTACATGGATATTATTAAGGTGCAATAAATACATGTAAAAAATGAAAAGTTCCGTAATTAAATTTGTGAAATATTGTACTATTAACTTGTCAAATTTTTAAAGTTATTTTTAAATTAAATTTGTGAAATATTGTACTATTAACTTGTCAAATTGATAAATAATTTGGGATAATAAAATGAATCTAATATTACTCATATTTCTCATTTGTAGGAAAAATATATTGTAATTTATTTATATTAAATTTTAACCCGTAGAGTCGTATTTATGATTTCAGTTGTTTCAATTAATTTTCCAAACATTTTTTTGGGTCAAAGTTTGTCTAAACTGTTTTCTTGTTCATCAACTAAAGTAATGGGTCTAAATTTTAAAGCAACTGAACTAGCATGACTCCACCACATATCCACTCATCCACATGGCTGCAAACTTCAACTACTCTAAGAGAGTAGAAACCAACCAAACGTTATCTGATAGCAATACACAGGTTGTCTCAGTTGATGTTAGAGGGCAACCACTACACCCATAAAGGGTACCACAATCTAAACATCAATTCATCCATAAGAAACAGCAATTAACACACCTTCCGTTGAACATTGTAGGTAGGTTGGGTCTTCCTAACATTTCTGTTCTTTAACTAACACAATTCCCCAACCACAATCTTCTAAAACGACGTTGAGAGAAGAACATGAGCACTTCCAATCAGCCTATTCTTTAGAGGACTTGTTGATGAGTGACTTGTGGATGTGTGGGATGACACCTCCACCCGCGATGGTCCCCTTGATGAGGGTGTCGAGCTCTTCGTCTCCACGGATGGCCAGTTGCAGGTGCCTTGGGGTGATACGCTTCACCTTCAGATCCTTGCTAGCATTCCCTGCCAGCTCCAGGACTTCAGCTGTCAGGTACTCCAAGATTGCAGCAGTGTAGACGGCTGCTGTCGCCCCAACTCTTCCGTTGGCAGAGACCCTGGTCTTTAGCAGACGGTGGACACGCCCCACTGGGAACTGCACAGGATGAAAGAATTAGCATTCAGATCTGAATATGAAAAGCCAGTGAAAACATAAGACATGATCAAGTGGATTTGATGCATCTATCAATCAATAAAGTAATGGCATGGTTAAATGAGTCCATCAACCGCAAATCATGCACTTCGCTAAAGTGGCAATATAAGTGCTAGAGTGGTGTTTTGTCTCTGGAGAAGTTCAAAGCTTGCAGACTCCTCTACGTATCATAAACATGATGGAAATGACAACTACAGTTGTTCAGCAAAGTAAAAACAAAGTTGTGGTGTGGTGCTTCGTTCATTGTCAAATCTGGTCATGTAAAGAACTATCATGCTCCACTGAAAGTCCAGCCCCAACCTCCACTGGACATCACTATGCACTAGCTTCTGTATAACCCCATCTATATGACGTCGAAATGTTGTCAAACAAATCAAACTCCTATCTTCTTGTAATGTGGGTTCTTGATACACTGGTTTCGCCCATCATGGGCACATTGAATATCCGGGAAAATGTTTCCAAAAAAAATAAATTCAGGCAAAAAATTAATGCTTACCTACATGATCTGAATAGTAATGGCATATAGGAAGGAAAAAGAAACATAAACTGTTCTGATTCTGCACACCTAGGTGAATTCCTTTTTTTATTTTTTTATCAAAACAGAAAAGATAAATAGTTCATCACAATGAATACCCGAGATATAATACAAAACTTCTGAGCATAAACTATACAGCCATCTGAATATCACAAAGTGACTTCATTAAACTCCCATCCCAAATGACTGAACCTCGACAAGCATTTACAAGCACAAATCAAACTCTCGTCAACTCCAAGGTAGGGATAGGAACATAAGTTCTCCTTTTGATTTCTTCATTTGCCTTTACACAGATTACAACAATTTTGCTAATGCGGTATAAACGCTACCAAAGTAGGGCTAGGAACAATATCTACCAGAAACAGAGCTAATATGTGAACACATACTTGTGACCGCCAAATTCAATCCTACCAGTTCCCAACTTCTCTTTTAGGAAGTACAAGCAAAAGATCATTACAATAGAATCTCAAGTGCACAATCGCTTTCTCCTGCTTCTATAGCTACCCTATTGGTACATTATTATAAGGGTAAATTGTGGTATCCATGCATTAATAAAGCAACTCTTAAAGACGTTGCTCTTCTTGAGAAAACCTATGGTATGGACCTATAACCATGGATCCATGCTACAACAATTTGAAAAATACTATTGACCATCATGAACTAGACAGTCTACCATGAGTTCTGATCCCTGCTGCATTTCCAAGCTGATGGAAGATGATTTAGGACATGTTTGGTGTGCATTAGATATTGGTATGAAACCCATTCCCAAATCTATACTTTGATACCCATCTTCCACCTACCAAGGTATGGTTCCTACAATCCTACATGTAACTTTTCTCATCTTATATCTAGCACAAAACCATCATGCCTTCTACATTACCAGCTTCTTTAAGTTTATATGAAATACAGCAACATTCGTATTTGGTCTAGCATAATTTTATTTCCTGCAAAACTCAAACAGGGGAATGTGGCAATTCTAAACTTGTGAACAATCATTTTAATCCTGTATTTGGGTTCAACCCTTATTAAAGAGTTCTTTCCTTTAAAACAGCTCAAGTAGGTAATTAATCGTTTGCATTGGGTTACTTTGAAAATTGATATTTTTCCAACTTTTTTTTTTTACAAGGTAATACCAAACAACACTTGTGCCTGAATAGTCAAAGCACCATAATGGAAAGGAACATATAGAGTGATTTTGACCTCCACAAGCATGATAGCTTAATCAATAATTCAATAGTACCCCTAGCAAACCATACCATATTGTGTTGAAAACAGTGCCAATTATCAATAATCGGATCTCAAAAACAAGTATAGACCATCATTTTAAGTCGAGTAACACATGTTGCTTTTCATATCTTTGCTATTCTCACACATATGATCCTTGCTTCACCCATAATAACAAGGGCAAGGAAAACATCTAACACTATAAAAAAATATGTCTGCCCACAACAACAAACTCAAACTGCTAGATCTATCTACCACAAACTTATACATCTTGGGAAATTGCAATTAATCGCTTTGTTGGCTATCCAACACCCAATCTGTACTATTAAAGTGTCCAATATCTAGAAAAGCTTTCAACTTTAATAAACAGTCAAAAGAGCGCCGCACAAAATATACCAACTACTCCATAACCAAGAAACACCTTCTAGAAGCTTAAAGCTTTCATCTTTTCATCAAACCAAACCACCAACAACAATAAAAGCGCAGATCCAGCAACAACAAAGCACAGCAGAAACATACACGAAACGACGGCGTTAAGTATGAGAAATAGAAGGGGAAACCTGAAGACCGGCACGAGAAGAGCGAGAAATGGGCGCCTTCTTGTCTTTGTCCTTGCTGACTGCTGACTTTCCGGCTGTTGTCAAACCCTTGGCTCCCTTCCCCGACATTTTTTTCTTCTGGTTTCCGCTCTTTTCCCTCCCAAATTTTCGATTTTCAATTGAATCTTCTGTGAATAGCCAAGCAACTAATTAAATTAATTTTGGAAATTTTTGGGAAAATAAAGAGAGAGAGCGAGCGAGCGAGAGAGGAAATCGGGTGGATTCGATTTCGAGAGGGAGAGAGGTTGGAACCTTCTGGAGACTGGAAGCGGATAGGACCGGTACGCACGGCGAAGGTTCAATTTTATGGCTGTTGTTGAGTTTTGGGCCGACGAACTTCTTGTTAGGCCCATTTCTGATGAAAATGGGCCGGCCAAATATTCGTTTACATCCCATATTATCGAATACATCAATGAACCATAAGGGCATCTAAGCATCTTCGGGCTAGGAGGAATAGCCTACTAAAATAAAATATTATATATATAATATTCTCTTTTAGTCTATTACACGATTTTACCGCTTCCCCCGTAAGTCAATTTCAGCAGGCTAAACTTTCTACAAATACTAATATAATCGTGAACTTTTACATCTCATTTTCGTCACTCGATCCTATCTTTATCCTTTCGATTTGAATCAACAATGAATTTATCTCAAATATCATCATCATCTCACTCTTCAAATAAAATTATTGAGATTTCTAATTCCATCTCTAATTCATTTGAACAGAATCAAAATGTATGACAATCTACTTGCGACGAAATATATCCACAATGATTTGATAAATCTATAATAATAAAAAATATTAATTTCATTTTCTAAAAATATTATTTATGCAATGATAATTAGAATATGTCAAATATTATAGTCATATCGAATAACTCTTGAATATCTTTACAATACTACACCTTTTATTTTCAATTAAAAATCATAATTATATAATATATAGATTTATAATTGTATTATTTATAGATTTATATAAAATTAAAGAAATAAAATAAATAAATAAAAATATTTGGCCTTCCAAAAGAGGAAGCCAAATTTGACATTTCTTTTGGAAATAAGCCAAAAACAAAAAAGGCTAAATTGGGTTTTGTCCTTCGATGAGAGCAAAATTAGGCTAAAACCTCATTTTTAGCCCACCATGGGAGATGGTCTAACTAACCAAATGAAACATGTTTTTTCTTACAACTTTTTTTTTCCAGATAACTAGGTAACCCACCTTTTTTTGTGGTAAATTCCGAGCACGTAACCTAACAGATAACATGCACCAAGAAAATCGGCTTGCGCTAACTGATTATACCCAATTATAAGTAGACCTGGGCAAACGCGGGCCGGCCCACCCGGCCCGTCCCGTCCCGCCCGCTAATATAGGTGGGCATGGACAGGGATAAAAGCCCATGCGGACTGCTAAGTCCGGCCCGCGCCCGCAGCGGGTACGGGATTGGGAAGACCAATGTACCCGTTGCGGGCCGCTAGGCCCGTAACGGGTACCCGCTATTTTTTATTTATTAAAATTATAAAATATATATTATATATATACTTTTTTTTTAAAATTACAGTATATAAATATGTTACTATATATGTATTTTTATCAGTATACATATATTACGTATCACAACATATATATACTTACAAATATATACTCAGTGTATGTATATACGGTAATACAACATATATATACTTACAAATATATACAGAGTGTATGTATATACGGTAATACGTATACAAATATATATAGATAGTGACTGGTTTTTCAAAAAAAGATATACATATAGATAGTGTATACATATTACAGTGTATAGATACACATATATTACTGTACATTTATACAAAACATATATACTTAATTATAAATATCTTACAATGTATATATACATATATTAATGCGGGTACCTGCGGGTAGCCCGCGTCCGCAATCCCGGACAGGCTTGGACACAACATCCAACCCGTTAAGCGGGCTTAGCCCGGCCCGCGCCCGTGACACCGAGACAAAATTTTGGGTAAAACCCGTCCCAAGCCCGGCCCGCTGGCATTTGCCCAGGTCTAATTATAAGGAGTGTGAACCTTGATTTTTTTCACCCAAGAAAAAGTGTTGAGGCAGGGATCGAGCCCGACTGGAACCTCCAAATAACTCCTCACTTCTTAGAATATCCTTATTCATGGGCCTGAGATCTCTTAGGGATGCCACATCAGGAACAAGCAAAAAAAATGAAAAATGGAAAACACTAAGGGCCCGGGTTGGGGAGCCCTTCTGCATAAGCCCGCGTTTCAAAGGCCCTAGCAGAGAATACAAGGGAGTGTGCAAGTCACGAGAGGTGCACGCTCACCAAATGGACCAAAAACGACGTCATTCGGGAGCAAAAGAGACCAAAACGCGACGCTAAAGCAATACCCGGAGGGAAAAAAAGTCATGAGCTGACATGCGGCCCACTCTCTTGACGCCACGTGTCAGCACATGGAATATCATCCTTTTAAATCGGTTTTAGGCCTTTTTTGTAAATAAAAAAAAAATTCAAGTGTGAATTAATTTTATCTACTCATAGACACATATTTTGCATATGGTTTTTTAAATTATGCTAATAATATCCCTATATAGACCCAGATAAATGTGGGATGTGATGTCAAGCATGCAAAGAAGTGAAGGTTCAAATTTCTTCTTTAAAGGTTACGTAAATCTCAATACAACCTTGAAGGAATTTGTCACTCAATATGGATTTACCTTGTCTAAGAGAGTCAACGATGGGAGTAACCCAATCTAGCCTTAATGCCTCTATTTATTGCATGACCGAGCACATATTTGAAGAGGTTTTTCAGAAGGTGTACACCAATGCAAAATTCAAGGAGTTCCAAAAACAGGTAAAAGACCTTGCATGCTTACAATAGTTCTAAACTAGTTGTCGATGATGGAGAAATACGTGAATACAAAGTATTAGTTAGAAGGTTAAAGTATAGGAAGTGTCGGACTTTGAAGGTGATCATGGACAAGGAAAGCAAGTTGATGTGTTGTGACTGCAAAAAATTTCAATTCAAATGGATATTGTGCAGCCACATACTTCGAGTTTTCCATGAAGAAGCATTGGACTATGTACTAGAATTTTATATTCTAGATAGATGGAGAAAAGATCTACAGCGTGCGTTGTGAATTAACTCTGCCGTGCTCCAAGTAGTTGGAAAGTTCAATCGACCGCTCTTATGGAGGCTAATTCAAAATCCAGGTTCATCATCCGTTCCATTATAAACTGAATTTGTCTCTACTGTAACACCCCTTTTTTAATCCCAGGGGAGTGTTGCAGTGCCAGTGAATCCGCAAACTTTAATGTCTTTGAATTCACTTGAGGCTTACAGGAACATGCAACCATGCTCCCATAAACAAGACGTTGCATAAGCATTTGAATAAAACAGTGCGGAAGTAAATTCAATATCAAAGTATGAAATATCCAATCCCAACAGCTAAAATGCCAAAATCATAAGGTATAAATAAACTCCAAAAATAACTAAAACCAAAGTAGCATTGCGGAAATTTCAAAGGTTCTAAAAACTGTAGTTGTAAAGATTCATAAATGATAGCTCGCTCTTTACCTCTCTCTTTCTCCGCTGCTTGCACTAGACCTGTGGAATATGGTCTGGTGTTTCGTGAGTACGAAGGACACCAGTCATCCAATAAATAGGATGGTTAGTACAATTAAGACTAGGAAATGATAGCGAAAATGTTCAGACTTTAACATTGCAATGACCATAAAACGGTATGTCATAGGTTTAGGGAAAGACACGAATATTTAAAGTGGAAACTGAATAAGAAGGTGAAAATTAACAACATGACTCGGATGATCATAATGATCGATTATAAGATAAGAAAAGGAATTATACTCAGGACAGATGTGTATAATAACTAAAGTGATCACCTATTTAATAGTCAATAATAACCATAATCACACTCATCACAATGATAATAATATTACTACGTGGTACTGGTCGGGCCTTGAACAAGGACTACGACCTGCATCAGATCGTTGTTCCGGTCGGGCCTTTAACAAGGACCACGACCAACATCAGATAGTTGTTTTACCACCCCGCGGAGAATGCATTCCGGGATGGACGTTTCATGAAACATTGTAAGGCGGTGACTTAACGAACCACAACCTGCAAGTCAGTCTACTACAGAACTTGCCAAAGGCCTATAGCCACTCGCATCACGTGGTGCACATTTTAACTTATCATATCTAAGCATCACATGGTGCATAACTTAACTTATCATACACAACCAGTTCATACTAGGTGATCATAATAACGACATTAAACCAACAACGTACAAGCACGAATATTTCAAGGATCTTAATATCGCATGCTATTAATTTGCATAAAAGAAACAAGCAGGATATCATGCAATTTAGGAAGAAGAAAATGAGCAATTTACACTTATCTCAAGTTATAAACAAACAACATATTTAATACATCACTATAATTAATTTAATAATTGCCCATTAATTTAAACTCATGTCAATTTATGAATAAGAGGATAAATTGCATCAAGAAGACGGGTATGCAAACACCTTGTGTGCACTAGGGAGGCAATCTATCCCGGAATGCATACCCTTTATAGACATTTTGACAAACACCTTGTGTGCACTAGGGAGGCAATCAAATGAATTCGCCCCAAATTCATTCATGCTGCAATTTATAGAGTTGGCTAATCTCATTTCCATCAATTCCATCAACAATTTAATCAATCCACTCAATCTATTGAATTCACTTGAGCCAATTGAACTAAACTTTAAATATTCTGAGAGCGGTTCCTCAATGAATCCCAGGTTTCAATTGAAGATTTCATGAATTGATTTCATCTGCAATCGGAACTGAGATTAGAACCATATCACACATCATAGTTGGTGCAGCTCTAGTCTTAGCTTGTCAACAAGTTTTCGGAATAGAAAAGGTTAACCCGCCATAAACAGCTCTCGTCTCCATAACATTTCGCACGTTTAGCCAGCTGATTCCAGCAACCTTGCACATCCATTTGATTCTTGTCAACGACTCCTGCCATTAGAGATGCAGAGTTTAGAAGATGAATGAGGGAGATAGAGTTGCAGGTATCCCGAGGAGAAAGAGAGACAAGGAGAAAGACCATCTTGAACCTCACAAATAATTTGGCATTTAATGTTTTCGAAAAAATATATATAAAATAATTCTAATCCACCTCAGCATTTAACCAAATGACAACAAGCATGCCACATAGGGTGGTGGACTACCAGGGTGGTATTCTAAACATTCTCCGATCAGTAGCACTAAATCATCTAATTAGGGATTTAATTAGGAATTTAAGGTATATTTTTTTTTTCTTATAACTAATGATTAATATTAATTAATAATTACGGAGTATTATATATGTATTTTAATAAATAAAACAATAGTGGGTATTTGTTACGGGTCTAGTAACTCGCAACGAGTATATTTGTCTTCCCAATTCCGTATTCGTTGCGGACGCGGGCCGGGCTTAGCGACCCGCTTTGGTTTCACCCCTTTTCCATGCCCGTTCACAAAAAGTGGGCGGACTGGCCGGGCGGATGGGTTGACCCGCGTTTGCCCAGGTCTACCATATATTATTATTTTTACCATCTAAAAATGTAATTTTTCCACTCATTTTGCCTATAAATAAGGCCATAATCTCTACCACTTTTCACACATCCACTTCTACCATCTTCTCTCATTTTCTAGTATGGATTCCAACTAGAATTTTTACCACCCTCCTCAAACTTATTACTTTAATCCATATGGGGTTGTCGATTCAAATCAAATTGTTCATCTAACCTCAAATGTTGTTCCCAACCCACATATAATTCGTCCTCAAGCTGATGTGGAGGAAGAGGGTGAAGATGAAGATGTTGAAGAGGCTCCCACTCAAAGCATCAAGTAGTTATGATGGAATCCTCCCGATGGAATTACAATTACCAACTGTGATGAACAACTTCATTCAAATCCAAGCTCGTGTTTGAGATAGTGGCTCACATCGTCAACTCAATGTCGGCTTGGTTGAGCATATTTGGCAGAAATTTAGACCACAAGGAGATGAGAATTAGGTGAAAGTGTTCAAACTATCTGTTTCAGCAATTGCATTTTCGGTTTCATTTGCTAGTATCTTTGTATCGTGTAACGTTTGTTTCAAGTTCAATGCTATGTTTAGTTTATTTTTTCTCCATTTTCGATTTTGTTTATTTTTCCTCCATTTCACAATTTGGACAACAAGGATCATTCTTCTAGACCCATTTTCGACCTATCCATCGCCCTCCCTCTCTATTACGCAAGTGGACAAATTCCATAGATCTCTAAATTGGATCCGTTCAACCTTCACCACCATATATCAAAGTGTTTGTGTCTCCGATGATCGAATCTCTGGTTGCAACCCTCAATTGGCGTCGGTTTCGTACCTGTCCTCCGCTTGTCCATGGTTGCATACCACCACCACCACCATCTTCGCTGGCATGGTGCCCCGTTTCCATCGGGCTCTTGTGTCTTGGGTTTCAATCGAAGTTTCTGGGCTCGGATTTTTAATTCATCCTCTGCCCTGAACGTCGGTGCCTCCGCCACTACAAGACCCACACCATCATAGCTTTTAGATCCACCGAGCGTCAGCCGAGATCCGTGTTCGTGCCTCTGTGCTTGGGGCTCTAGTTCCCTCTCGGCATTGCCATGTGCCGCCACCCGTTTCTGACCTCCTAGTTTCATCGCCTCCATCTCGTTTGGTGCCACGTGGGTGGGCTCGCATTGGGCTAACCTTCCCGTGGCTCCCTCGACCTTCGTCGCCTCTAACTCCACCGCTGGTCACTTCGGCCTTCCTTGGGTTCCTAGGAGGTCCGCGTGCCTATCTTCCCTTGGCGTACAAGGGTTAATTTCATCCTTGCACAAAAAAAAACCTAAACTGAACGGGGGACAATGGAGTTTATATTAATCTCGACCCCAACATCATTTGTCTTTTTCATGAGAATTAATCCACCCCAATATCTTTATACCTTGATTAATAACTGATCAACCGTTATAAATAAAATTAAAAAACAAAGTTTCTAAGGGCAGTTTTATCAGCAAAAAACATTTAGGGATGCTAGGGAAAATAATATAAAAAATTGTGAATAGTGGTCCATGGAATGCTAGAGGGATTGCTTGGAAGTATCGATACCATGGGTTGAAAAGTGGGCCACACTGCGGAAGACGTTCAGGCGCGCCAGAATTATTCAGCAAATGGATGGACACGTGTCGGACTGTGACTAGCGGGCAGGCTCGGCGCGGCAGAACGCGACACTTGGCGGCGTGGGAGTGGCCGACAGTCTGGGCGCGGTAGAGCGCGACACTTGTCCTCATGATGGAGGGCTGGATTTATTCATGGGGGGGATATATTTTACACAATTAAATCATAATTTCGAGGGAAAAAATGTTAAGAAAAAAATTACCACAATACTAGATTCATTTATATTTACATGTAGACACCAATTTTGAATATGTTTGACTATTTTTTTTTTAAAAATAATTTCTCTTTGATTATAAATATGCATACTATAATCCGAAAAATTGAATTATAAATATGGAAAATTTTGAAATAATAAATACATACATTTACCAACACCTAACACACACTACTTCTCCATCTTTACCATCTAAAAATCCCAAAATCCTTCACCATCTCCCTACCATGGATCCATCCCAAAATCCTTCTGAAAATGTCTTATTTTCTAGCTTGGGTAATATGTCACTTTCTTCTGAATATGATCTGGCATACTACTCTCAAGTTCTCTCTTCAAACAAAGAAAATTTGACCCCAATCACCTCTGGAATTGCCGCCGATGCTTGTGATGAATATCTACGGTTATCGGGGAGCACTGCAAGATTGTGTTTATCACATTTCGTTGACGGAATTTGCAACTTGTTTGGAGAGGAGTATCTTCGACGTCCAAATGTCGCGGACATCCAACGCCTTCTAAGCGTAGGGGAGTCTCGTGTCTTCCTTGGGATGTTAGGAAGCATTGACTTTATACATTGGGCTTGGAAGAATTGTCCAACTGTCTGGAAAGGTCAATTTGCCCGTGGAGATCATGATAACCCAACAATCATACTCGAGGCAGTTGCATCCTATGACCTATGGATCTGGCATGCTTTTTTCGGAGTCCCAAGTGCTAATAATGATATTAACGTTCTTGATTGATCCCTTGTTTTTGATGTTGTTTTACAAGGTCAAGCTCCAAATGTGAATTTCACTGTTGGGGGACATGGGTACACCATGGGGTATTACCTTGCGGATGGGATATACCCAAAATGAGATGCATTTGTGAAATCCACAAAGTCTCCCCAAGGCAGAAAGATGAAGTTATTTGCCTAATACCAGGCTTCCGTTCACAAAGATGTGGAAAGGGCCTTTGGTGTGTTGCAAGCTCGTTTCACAATAGTTTGGAACCCTGCAATGCCTGGGATCCAGTGTTGCTCGGGAAGATAATGAGAGAATGCATCATTTTTCACAATATGATCGTAGAAAACGAGCGAGAATATTTTACTCATCATGGTTACGAGATTCCGAAATTTGACGAAGGAATAAGTGGCGAACCAGTCCCGGCAGACAACTCCACATGGACGTGGTCGACCTCAACACCGGAGGCTATGCGCGAGTATATCAAGAGGAGGCGTGCACTTCGCGATAGTGGTACACACCGTCGGCTTAGGGAAGACTTGAAGGAACATATTTGGCAAAAATTTGGGGCCAATCGTGGAGGCAATTAGTATTTTCCGCTATCCGAATTATGTTATGTTATTGAAAAAAATCTCAAGTTTATGCATTGTCTTTGTTGTAACGTTATTTCGTTTATTTAATTAATGTCGTTTTTTTTGTTATATATATAGTTCGCACTATGTCATTTATAAATAATATTAATTTAATATTAATATTTTAATAATAATAAATGAATATAATAATATAAACGAGAATTGAAATAATTATTGAAGAGGGATATATTTGTAAAATGAGTGGGTATGAAAAGATGGGTTTTGGGATACTAGAGATGCTATTGATAAAGTGGGAAAAATGAGAATGAGATGTTGGAATGATGTGGCGGAGAGAGAAGAATAAAATATTAGTATTCCTAGTATCCCTAGTATCCATTGATAAACATGGCCTAATGAACTGGATTTTTTTTCCTTAAACAAATAATTAAAATTAATATTCATATAAACATTGTAAGACGTGCAAATTCTGTCACAAAGATTTTGCCCCGAATTTCTAGAGTGTTTGTTTATTTGATTCTAGCGTAGGTATTTCTTTGAGCTATGTGATCTTTCTTTTGCTGTCATGCGGGAGGTCGTGGACGTGATCAAGATCTGACGACTCGTTGACTTCGAGTTCAAATCTGATGTCTCCACTTTTGTTTATCGGGGTTGCCCTACGTTGCCTCTACCAACTGTCAGAAGAGATGACTCACATTGTCCCGGTTCGAACATATTTCGCCTTTGCTAGTTTCGGACTTCGTTCTCTAGCTAGTTTTTCGTGGTGTATTGTCTTTGTTGATTTGACTTGTATTTTTCGTTTCTTTTCATAACGGTTTGTCCGTTACCGATCTTTTCGGCCTCTCGATTCACCGGACATATCCAGTAGTTTTCCGATTCCCCCCAAAAAAAACGTACTTCCATAGAATCGGAACTCTCATCCCTAAAACCATTCCGGAATGACTCACCGGAAAGGACTTGTGGGTAGTACCCATAGGTCTCCGATTCGAACCCCGAAATGACCCCTCTTTATTTACCAATTCAAGGAACTCTCTTTATTTACCAATTCAAAATGAAAAAGGATATATTTCGATAGTTGCTTACCGATGAGTAATGATAAGAGCAACAAGTACAAAAGATGCAACAAGTACAAAAGAAACATTTATTTCAAACGATCAACAAACGCAAAACAAAACAAAAAAGAAAAATTTAGTTGGATCAGTCGACAAATATGGTCTTACCATCGCCATATCTTTTGACTCTCTCGTCGATCCAATCCCTCATATCCCCCAACACCCTCTTCGCATTCTCTTCGAACTCCCCTTGGAGCAAAGAATGGTACATGTCGTCGTACATCTTCAAGGACTTGTCCGAGCTCGACGCCTTCTCGTACAGCAGCTTCGAAGACGTCGGGCATGTCACCACGTCCAAGGTGCTATGTACGGTAAGGAATGGTGCCGTGACCTTATCGAAGTTGTTCTGGACGTAATCGGTGAGCCTCGAGATCTCCCTCATCGACCCAACCCTAGGAGGTCCAGCGTACCTCCTAGGGTTCAAGCCAGTGATCCTCAGCTTCTCGGGATCCCTGATGGATTTGCCCACCAATTTTTTGTCGGGCATGACGGCCCACTTGTCTGCCATCCCGAAGAGGAGGCCGTACATGAAGAGCCTCGTTTTCGAGGGCTTTATGTCCTCCGGGATCACGAAGAGCGGGGCCGAGAACATCAAGCCCGTCCACAGCCCCGGCGGCGACTGCAGGTACATTATGAGAGTCACCAGGCAACCCGCCGACTCGCCGAATAGGAAGGCTGGGAGGTCTCTGCTTGATCCAAAAGCCATGTTTATCAGAAAATGCTTCAGTTTGCAATGTGTTAATTTGGACTGCATTTTGGATCTCTGCACCAAATTGATTCTTTATATATCTTTCCAGAATTAGTGATGGCACATTTTCCGCCAAGAAATAAAGTAAAACTATTCCATATATTTGAATGCTCTTCGATCATTTTCAGTACGACTGTGTATAGGACCGTAAGGACGTCGAGCTACGGCAACAACCAAGGGGCAAGTTGGTAATTTCAGTCGGATTTCAGCTGGCAACTTGCTTAGCCCCAACAGTTGATATTGGGCGGGAGAATCAATTTTGTAACCAACCTTTTCTTGAATGCTGTCAAACTCTCTCTATCAATGGAGTTTTGTGTGATTTTCAGTTCTCCTTTGATTTCTACTGAAATTCACTTCGATTTTACAACCTTACACTGGTTCAAATTCAGAACTCAAAATTTGAAAGTGTGATTTTAATCCAAATTTTTGCTAAATACCATCTTAAAAGGTGTCAATTTAACCCTAAATTCATCAATTGCAAGGTCATTAGAACTAAGGACTGAATTACACCTAAACATCCTTTATAATACCGAATTATATGAAATCATCCGTCGTCAATCAAGAAACGATTACTGTTGGGTAATTTGAGGCTAAATTTGACCATCAACTCAACGGATTTCAATCAATTAACTACAAATTGGAATTCGAATGAGAAGTTTAGGAATTGAATTTGAAGGTGATTGACTGAATTTTACCTGCAGGTGTCGCTATTGCGGACGCTGGAGAAGAAAGAGAGGGAGGCGGGGGCGACCTGGTCCTCGATGCGGCCGAGGTAGCAGCGGACGCCGTCAGAGCGGCCGTGGCCGAGGAGGTCAGCGGCGTAGACGGCGTAGCCCCAGCGGGCGAAGATGATGCAGGTCTTCTGGAAGAGCCAGCTGGTGTCGGCGCCGTAGCCGTGGGTCATGTAGACGCTGGCCTTCACCGGCTTGCCCAGCGGCAGGAACAACTGGGTGAAGAGCCGGCCGTGGGGGGTCTCGAAGTAGGATTGTTTGTTCCTGACGCCCTGCGAGTTGTAGTACTCCTCCTCCGGCATGTCGCCCCAGAAATTCGGCGGCGTCTCGGGTGGCGACATGGTGGCGGTAGTTGCTCGGGGTTTGTTTTGGGGTGCGAATCGATTTGCGGATGGAATTGGGGGTGGTCAGAGGTGGTGGATTTGATGATTTTAAATGCAGGGGATGTGTTCGTTGGGTGGGGGTGTCGGTAGAGGTGAAATAATGATAGGTAATCGTAAAATATCAAGTTTCAATATTAATGATATGCAATTAAAAATTTAAATAAAAATTAGCCAATAGAAACTCTTCATGAATAACATACCAAGGTAATACAATTTATGTGAAATTCTAAATTGTTATAATATTATTATTATTATTATTATGTGGATGTACAAAATATACACTTTACTTAGGTAGAGTTTTTGTGCATAGATAGATTTACTATTGATTGGAGCCTAAGGAGTTTATCTCTATATATTGTACCGGTGTAACACCAAGAAAAACTCAATTGAATAAAATCTCATATTCTCCCATTTTCTTTTACCCTAGTTTATAACACGTTATCAGCACGAATGTTTGCTCTTTGATTTGATCTTCAATACGGTACGTATTTTCTCAATTAATTTTACATACGAAACTGACCTCATCATGCCAAAATTCATTAATTTTGGCATATGAAATTATTCAATCATAGTGTATATCATCATGGTTCCACTTGCGCTGTATTTCTCTTTCCCTCTACTAAATCTTTCGTTGCCCATCTGCAATTAATTTTTGTGTGGTACTTACTTTCATCTTTGGCTGCTTTAACATATCCGAGATTAGATTTGAACTTGCTTTCATCTTTATTTGGAGTTTTGGATCGGAATAAGCCCGAATCCAGTTTGTTTGTTTTGATACTTCTCATATACGGAGTATATCTGTGGACAATTTCTCTAATTGAAGATGCTATTTTAAATTCCTCTGATTCCATCATCGTAATCATCGTATATCATCACAATAAATTAGTCTTTGTCCTACATATGATCACCGTAATTAAAATTGCGGTGATAGAGATTAGGTATTCTTTCATGGATTTCAATAAAGCTTTTATCTTTACCTAGTTTCTGCATGTATATCACATTCTTATACCGGTGATGAGCATCATATTAATCCTTGCTTTCAATTTTGAGTTCTTACTCCAATCGAGGTTTTGTTTTGCCAATGTGCCTCCTCTCCTAAATTTAAAGGATTGAGAATTGCAAATTGCCCTTTTTAAATTAAGTTTGCTCTAAAGATCGAGGTAATCAATTTCTGCCGATTAAATATATATTTGTTAATTTATTTTTTTAATATAGTATATTGTTGAGGTGTTTCGTTTGGATTTGTTTTTATAGACTTTGATATATATTACTGAGTGTTCTGTTTACAACTATCCCACCTAAAGTAAATGAATAAATATAGATATATTTATATATGTAATATACACGGAGTATAGTAGATAATAGATTTGCAATCCCGACCGATTCAGATTGCACGTATCTATGATTAAATTGAGATTGCAAGCGACTTGTGCAATATCTTTAATTTCGTTTTGGTTCATACTTGGATGTTTACTTTTAGTTACATATATCATGACCAAATCTACTTGTATCATTTCCGTTTGTATATTACAAAATGTACCATTATATCCCTGGAAGTGGACATAAAATATATAATCTCAAGAATCTATCCCTTAAAGCGGATAAAGAGGTATATATATCCCTGAAGTGGATAAACGTAAATAAATTGATATTATAAATCACTTGATATGATTGATAAATTTCATCCCCGTAGTAATGAAACAACAAGTATCATCCATGTAAAAAGAGTAATGATTATTGTTTTGTTTTGTTTTATTTGTATATTATATTTTTATCATCATCTCCTGAAGTAGATGAAAAGTCATACCTCTCGAAGTAGATAGTCAATAAAGATAGATTATCGCCAATTGGAAAGTTAATCAAAATAAGGCATTTTGATAATATTGTAAATCTGTTTTCGGAGTGTGATTATGTATGTGTTGCTCACATAAGAGTACGTTGACTTTCCTTGCTTGATTAATTAAATTGGTCAATTAGAATTTCAAAAGGTTTAAGGCATGATACATAATTTCTTAATATTTTTTGGTGATGGGTGGTGTCATGCGAGTGGTTTGTCCACGGATCCACACTAGGATATCATGGTAAAAGGAGCCGAACCTTAGAAGATTGAATTCTACTCGGTAGTGAGCCTATTTGTGTTAGGCTCAACTTTAAGGCTCGGGATGGAGTTGGACCGATTTCTCAATATTGGTATATGCGATCGAGCTTGCGGTCAGGTAAGCCTAAACATCATATATTTGAGTTATGATTTTTGTGCTCTTGCTAATTGCAAAATGACGTTATTGATTGCACATGTAGATTTTATATCATAAATCATGTCATAGTGCTAATATACTTTGATATATAAGAATTTAGAGCATTGATAAATCATGTACCATTGGGGGTTGATGATGCATATAGATATGGTTATTGGATAAATTGACCATATATTGGACGGATACATGATAAATGATATCTAAATGAATTGATACATTGATAAGTTGATAAATAAATAACGTCATCATGCATTGATTAAAATATTAGCCTCATCTTTGTAGTAATGAGCTAAGATGATATTGTTGATTCCATCTTGTACTTGTAAATTATTTCATATATGATTTGTTTCATAGAAGGTGAAATATAAACTCATGAAGTGGTTAAACTTGTTTGTTTTCCTGTCACCAGAAGTTGACATTATTTATGTATCATGAAGTTGATTTATATTATATTCCCCAAAATAATTGCATGCAAATAAGAAAAGATTTTTTTTTTCCTCATAGATGACGATGAAATTATTGAAATTAAAATTTGAGATAGTTATTGAACCTACATTATTTGTGAATGATAGTGTTTATTGAAACAAGTGATAAATATCTGAATTGATATCCACTTGAAGTGGCTGAATAAATTTTAATTATGTGTAGTGCATTTATTTTAATTTACTGAGATCGCTTTTATTATTTACCACAAAACTCAAAGTGTTTCCAGAAGAAACAATTTGTTAAGAGTTGGTATGTCGTAAATATACGTGGTTTTATATTATATATTATTTTTGTTAATAAAAGTTATCTCTTGAAGTAGATAAACTTATCTCTACATATGAAAGATTATCAACGAAAGAGCCTAGATGATCCAGCACCTTTGATTATGTAAACTTGGTCGTATTTGGTTTGTTATTAGTATAATTTGGCTATTTGAAGCTACATGGAATCTATGTTTTATTTATCTATTTGATTTGATTTGCATTTTATGTATATGTATATGCATTGGAAATGTTTCTTGAAGAAACCATTATGGGTAGATGATGCCAATTTTATTCAACTCATGATGATTTGGGAGAAGAGTTTGAAGCAAATCCTTGTTAAATTGTGTGAAATCGATAAATTTATTCTTGAGAGCTCGAAGACTCTTTATTTTGGGATCTTGTTATTAATCTACTTGGGTATGGTAGAACTCAAATAAATAGCTAGCCCAATGACCTATGGTTCATAACAACCTCTTTTATTGCCAGATGCAATATATATTGTTACCTCTAGCAGAGGACATAAAGAGGATACGGTGCGCGCGACCGTTGTTTGGATACTGGTCATATATTTGAAAATGATTATAGATAATCATTTATGAGTCGACTCCCACATCAAGAAGAATGTGGAAGAACAAGTCAAAGATGATGGTTTACCTATTGGATTTGTAATCTCCCAAAATGTGAATGAATCATCGCATGAAAATGTTAGAATGCTTTAGAGCATGGTATCTGATGATATGGAAAACCTGAAGTTTTCATGATGAAATATCTAATGAGTGCTTGTATAAAGTCTATCCTTGGCATAATTAAACCTTATACATGTCTCCAGAAGAGCATCAAAATTAGTCCTCGAAGGCCTATTGATATAATCAGGCAATATACTCATATGAGAAAATGGCTCTAGAAGAGCGTCAAAACACTCTAAGTGAAGGAGTGATGATAGATAAATTGGGATCATAAAAGTCAATGGAGGACTAATAATTGCCAGAAGCAGTGGTTTTCCCCTAGTTGAGGATGTCAAAAGAGGGATCCAACATAATAAATAGATTACCCATATTGGCAATATGGATGTAATACGGAAATGCTATCAATGAAATTGATATATGGGATAAATGAGCATTGAGAAGCTGACTTTTAAATCGACCAAGTAAAGTCATTACTTATGAGATTATCATTTATGATAATGCTAATGCATGGAATGACCCATCAGAGTCGTCGATCAATAATAGCTAACAAGTAGACATGAATATTAATAGATTGATTCGATTTCAGTTAACGTTAGAATAAATTCTCCTTTGTAATTTATCTCCAGAAGAGAGCTTTATATTTACAACTTTTTAAATGTTCGGTTTAGGCACCGAAATCTCCCTAGATTACACTAAGTTGTTGTAAATCAAGAAAATTGATGTATATGGAGGATTGGGTCCCCATAGATGATCAAATACCTAGAGTTTATCATGGATGATAAAATAATCGGTATTTAGGGGGAGAGGAAAAGAAAATCAAGAAGTAATATATGGAACAAAAGTGAACCAATGCATTAGCATGATTTAGATCGAGGAATGCATTAGCATGATTTAGATCGAGGTTCTAGTGGTAATTTCAAACAATGGTGATATGTCTACTAGTATAAAACTCTTGAAGAGATTTCATGAACGTTGACAATGTTAGAATTGATTATGAGTTGTCTTGAAATGATCAGATCATTGATTATCCAATAACTAGAGGATTAGTTGGAAATTAGTTGAAAGCTCTAAAAAATATCTCGACCTGTAGTTCGAGTGTACAAAGTGAGATATATTACGATATGAAGACAACTGATCTTTTCATCTTTGATTATATTGTGAAAGGATATTAAGGGTCCAGAAGTATCATGTCTTTAGAAAATTGATGATTTATATGCTAAATTGAGGGGGAGAAAAGTCGTACTATTTTCCTTAACTTTGGTTTTTTTTCCCATTTGGGTTTTTCCAAAGCAAGGTTTTTAACGAGGCAGCTCCCCTCATAAGGATACATTGTATATCCTAAATTCCAGAAAGAAATAATTCATATAAAGATAGATTATTTAAGCATGAAGTTTTTGGACCTGTAGCTCCAACATTGAAAAATGTAGCATTAATTGATTGCACACAAGTCTATTAAAGGTTACATGAAAATGCATTCACCAGGAGTGAATATTATTTTGACTTCAAATATAAATGACGGACGTTGTAGGTGCATATACATATAAATGCAAAGAATCGATCGAAAATGCCTGAAGCATTATTATCAAAGTCATGTCATGTGCAGTTGGTTAAAGAGTCTTATTAGAGTACCTGAATTACCTATAATTGTGAAAGTGGTGACATTTTATTAGGTCCTGAAGTACCATACAAAGCTGTACTCTTTTCCTTAATCTTGGTTTTTATCCCACTGGGTTTTTTCTAAGGTAGGGTTTTTAATGAGGCAACTTAAGCACCATATAATATATCAGATCCCCAGATCAACAATTAAAGGCACACTAGGCCCTGAAGTACCTTATATTTGCGCATCCAAAGCAACTCAACACCAATACATGCAAGTCACGTCAAAGTTAATCAAGAAGACATTCCATCTTATGCACATCAAAGACAATGTTGAGATTCGACCATAAGCTCATGAAGACGGCGACATTAAGAAGATTGAGAAGACTTCGAGAAGGATGTTGAATTCAGGGGGAGCATATACGCACTGCACTCTTTTTCCCTTCGATCAGGTTTTGTCCCACTGGGTTTTCCTGACAAGGTTTTTAACGAGGCAGTACAACAAGAGCGTACGTGGAAGGCTGCACTCTTTTTCCCTAAGCTAAGGTTTTGTCCCATTGGGTTTTCCTAGCTAGGTTTTTAACGAGGCAGCTGGAGGAACAAGGAATGTACATCCAAGGGGGAGTGTTATAATATTATTATTATTATTATGTGGATGTACAAAATATACACTTTACTTAGATAGAGTTTTTGTCCATAGATAGATTTACTATTGATTGGAGCCTAAGGAGTTTTTCTCTATATATTGTACCGGTGTAACACCAAGAAAAACTCAATTGAATAAAATCTCATATTCTCCCCTTTTCTTTTACCCTAGTTTATAACATAAATTTAAATATTCAAATATGCCATAATAAGAATTAATTACTAATAGTACAAAATAAAAAATGAACGATACTCACATATTCATTTGGATAAGCTTAAGCTTATGACATTTCTTTCATAACTGACATTTTATACTTCTTTTAATTTTCTAGATTTTAATTTTCAATATATATAATATTAATTATATCTCTATAGATATACACACAGATTTAATATTAATTATATATATCATGTATATAATTGGTTGGTAATGATAATACCAAATTTGCCAAATCATTACCATTACCAATCAACTCAGTGGAAATTATTCGGTAATACTGTACCAATATAATTGATAACCAATTTACTCCGTATTAATTTAAATTGGTTCGATTGATTATCCCGCCTTAGTTATTGGTGATGTTAGGCTCGCGAGATTGAATTGATTTATGGTGGTTTTGATGGTGGCGGAGTCGCGGAGGGTTCATTTTCACCTACCGCGATGTGGTTTTCGGTTTTGAGAGGGACATGACTGGTTTCCATTCGTCCCGGTTGGATCGGTTTTAAATCATAATGTATTTTTTAGGGTAATTTGAATTCGAGTTTTAAATCATAATGTTTGACAAGGTATTATTTTGAGAAATAATTTGGCTCAATTTCCATTTACCTAAATCTCTTCACTCTAAATCCATTTTTAAATAATTTTAAAAAAAATTCATAATACCAAGTTTATCCTTTTAATCCTCCCTCTCTGCCTGCCATTGGAGCCCTCGAATTTTTGGGTGGTGATTCAGACTGATTTGCTAGGAGAAAAGGCAAGAGATTCCGATTAGGGCTTCCGAAAGCAGTGGCAGATCCAATGAAAGTGCTTCAGCCGCCACCACGAGTAGAAGGAGTACAATTTCGAATATGGGCTAATGCGGTGCTTCGCCATCTCCTCTTGGATCTGATAGGGCTCTATGAGTGTGCATATAGGCTAAGTAGTGCAGTCGGAGTTCATAACAACCGAAGGGTATTTTGGTTATTTTAGCTGGCTACTTGATCAGCTCCATTTTGTATAAAACTAAGCGGGAAGTTAGTTTGTAACTAACTCTTCTTGACTTTGATGTAAACACTCCCGATTGGCAATGGAGTTTTGGGTTTTCTTCTAATTAATTTCTACCTAATTGTTCTTCAATTGTGAGCTTTTGTGTGATTAAAAATAGTATCAGAGCCCATGACTGATGATCGGAGTCCTCTGTTGTGAGGATCTGGGGTTTGTGTTGCAATTCGGTGCTAGATCTGAGTTTCCTGCTTCGTGATTGATGCGTTTTCCTTTTTTCGCCATGGTAGGTAGAGGAGCTGCAAATCCACAAGGTTAGAGTTCTGGCGTCGGTGGTGATGGTAATGGACATGGCCGAGGCAATTTCGTCTTTGTTACACCTCCTGGACCAGGGGCTGGTGTTGGACGAGGATGGAATTTTGCGAATTCGAGCATTCAATTGGTGATACGATGCAAGGTATGAATAACGCTCATGTCAATCCTCTATTTTTGTCAAATTCGGATCATCCTTGAATGGTGTTAGTTTCTATTCAGTAAAATGGTTCCAATTTTACGAGTTGGAGTCGTAGTGTCAAAATGGCTCTTTGTGCTAAGGCAAAATTGGAATTTATAACTGAAAATTTTGTTAAACCTCCTAGTCGAAGGGAGTGAGGATTTTGATAAATGGATGTGTGCGGATTCAATGGTCATGTGTTGGTTGATAAACTCTATGACAAGTGAAGTTGCATAAAGCTTTATGTATGTGGAATCCGGTTAGGAACTTTGGGATGAAATAAAGGAACATTTCTATGAGTCGAATGATCTATTAGTCTACAGTTGCGACGAGATTTGGCCAATCTCAAGGAAGAAAATCTATCTGTTGGGGCCTATTTTGGAAAACTAAAGAAGGTATGGGATGAATTGCAATTGGTTGATGCTATTCCTAGTTGTGGTTGTGATGGTATTAACAATTATGCTTGTGGTTTACTGAAGAAGATTATTGAACGAGAGGAGAAGGTAAAGGTTATGTAATTTCTCATGGGCCTCAACGATGTCTATGAGAATCTGAGGAGTAATGTTCTTTCTAAAGACCCCATGCCAAGAATTAACAAAGTTTTTCAGATGGCCACACAGATAGAGAGATCAAGGGGTGTCTCTGGTGCAATTCAACGTGACACCAATGCTTTAGTTGTGTCCAGATAGTTTGATAGATTTAGTCAGTATGATGGTGAAGCTAATGTTATGCACAAATTCAGGTTTGGTGATCAATCTAGGCAGTTTGATCAAGGGAAATGATTACAAGAAATCTAAATTTGACAGAAAATGTGATCATTGTGGAGAAAAAGGCCATAAAAATAGTATTGTTTTAACCTCATTGGCTACCCTGATTGGTTTAGGGGTCCCAAGGAGGATGATAGGTCCATACCTTCATGCAAATTTGTTGCTCAGCTGGAGCGTGCTTAGCAAGAGAGTCCCTTTGATGAGGGTGCTAGTGGTAGTGGTAAGCAAGACCAAGCTAGGTTCATGCCGTGTTTCAGGAGGTATTGAAGCTGATGAAGTGAAAGTCTCAAATGGAGAGCATTGAGAGCTCAGCTAATCAAGCCATGGTCCACTTTGCAGGTAATCTTAGTACATCTGTTTTTTATTGACATTAATAAGTCAGAGCCTGATTTGTGGATAATAGATTATGAAGCAACATATCACATTGCTTTTGATGGTCATATTTTCTCTGAGATATATGATTTGAATTCAGCTATTAATCTTGGTTTGCCTAATGGAAATAGCATCACAGTCACACATCATGGCATTGTTAGACTGAGTAATGATTTGGTGTTGCAAAATATTCTACTAGTGCCCCAGTTTAGACACAACTTGTTATTTATTTATAAGATTCTTCATGATCAACCGTTGAGGTTTAGTTTTGATGCTATGGCATGTTGGTTACAGGACCTTACAACTAGAGTTGTGATAGCCAAAGACACTGAAGATAGAGGCTTATATGTGCTGAAGGTGCTTGGTTATGAGAAGAAACAACGGAAGTCATTTAGTTCACTAACAATTTTAGTTTGAATTGTAATAACATGCAATTGATGCATGCTAGACTTGGACATATGTCCTTTTCCAAGCTGCAATATATTCCTGCTTGTAAGGGTGTTGATGTAAAGGATTTGTTTTGTGATGTTTGTGCCATGACTAAGTCTCACAAATTAAAGTTTGATCGAAGTAATGCTATTGCTGAATGTGCTTTTCATCTCATTCATTTAGATGTTTGGGGTCCCTACAAGGTGCAATTGATGTGAAATACCCTAAAGTATTTTGGGAATTTCGTTTTAAGGGAATATTTTTTCTTAAATAAAAGTTCTCGTATTTTGAATTTAGGATAAAGAGTTTTTGAATTAAATGTATATAAAGTTTTATATTATTTTGAGATATTTTAGTTTAACTTCTTATAAATAAATTAGCTTTTAAATTATATTATTTTAAGACAAAGTTGTATATTTTTCCCTTCACAATAGAGATGGATTTATAATTATGATTTATTTTAATTTTCGTAAACTATATATTATAACCACTGTTCTAGAAAAACCCTTCAAGATCCGCCTATACTCCTGCCTAAACCCTTGACCTCGTCACGCCGTCATTGTCAAGGTCGTCAAAACCCGCCTAGACCGCAAAGACCCTCCATGAAATCAGCCTAGACCCTTAACCCTACCCTACCGCCAAGCACCCGCCAAGCGTTTTTTAGAACATTGATTATAACGTTTTAGAAAAAATATTTTTATGAAAAATAAAATATATTTAAATTAAATAAGTTTTTCATAAGGAATTCACTATCAAGCAAGTCGCCAATGTAATCATGAGCTCACTCGATTCATGATCAAGCTCGGTTACTCTCAATCTGCTCATGATTACTCTTTATTTGTCAAGATTGAGGGAGGTCACATGACAGTTGCACTGGTCTATGTTGATGACATGCTGATAATGGGTAGCTCAAACACTGAGACTAGGGAAACTAAAGAAGCTTTGCATAAGAAAATCCTTGATAGTGAATTAATTCACTATCAAGGATTTGGGGGTGGCAAGATATTTTTTGGGCATGGAGACTGCTCGGTCATCATCCGGGATTTTGCTCAACCAGATGAAGTATGTCTTAGACATACTTTGATGCTCAAATGGATGGATGCAAGGAGGTTGCTTTCCCTATGAAATATGGTGTCAAATTGTCATCTATTGAGGGTTATATAATTGATCATCCTGAAGATTACAGAAGGCTCGTAGGGAGATTATTGTATCTCACACTCACTCGACCTAACATTTACTACATTGTACAGAAATTAATCCCATTTTTACAAAAGCCATTGAAGCCCCATTGGAATGTTGTCATGCACTTGCTTCGATATCTAAAGAGAAGCTTCACTTAGCTCAATTTTGTATAAAACTGAGCGGGATGTTTTAGTTTGTAACTAACTCTTTTTGACTTTGTTGTAAAAAATCCCGATGTGAAATGTGAGTTTTGGGTTTTTTTCCAATCGATTTTTACCTAATTGTTCTTCAATTGTGAGATTTTGTTTGATTTTAAAGGCTCCATCCAGGGGAAAATCGCAGATTGTAAGTCTGGCTTGCCAAGTGCAGGAACCGTCTCTAATCTCCTCCACCGCCTCCAATTTGCTCGATGTTTTCGTCATAGGAGGCGGTGGCACTGGATGCGACGTTGCACTTGATGTGCTCACCCAAGGGATTCGCACTGTGCTTGTCGAGAGAGAACTACAAGAATGATCTTCTCTTTTGCCATACTTAATAGGGTTTGAATCTTGGTTGAAGCTATTCGATATTCGGCATCCATGGATCCGCCGAATCGAGCGCTGCTGGGAGGTCGGAGCTCCTATCCGCCAACGAAGGAGCGTATAATTTCTCCGAGATCTAACCGTTTCTGATCAACGGCGACGGCAAAATGAGCGCTACTGGGAGCTCGGAGATCTGTTCGCCAATTGTGAATCTTTTTTGGAAATGACTCCATGAGAGGATGAGAGCAGAGCCAGGGGGCGGTGGATGTGAGGAGGAGGGACGCTACTGATGAGCTAGGTTGCACGGACACGGGAAATGGAAACGGGAAACGGGGACACGGGGAAGCGGCAATTCTAAAAATCAGGAAACGGCGAGGAAACAACAATATGAAATAAAATCAAACAAATATCATTCAAAGGATTGACGAAGAAGACTAGAAGAATAAAAAATGAAATCAAACAAAAAAAAAATAGGGCAATTGAGGATTGACGAGTGAGGATTGACGAAGAAGACTAGAAGAATCAAACCCTGCCGTTTCCCCCCCGCTTCCGCGTTTTCCCGTTTCGGACATCTCCAGAAAATGTCAATCGCCGTTTCCGTGCTTCCTAGTGATGAGGAGTACTAGCAGTGCGAATGCAGTGGTATGTTAAAGTTGTTTTCTAAGTTTCTACTAATTTTTCTATCAATTTTTAAGTTCTGCGAAATATATAGCGCTAATGTGTATGATGACTTGGTAGAAATGTTTAGGATTTCTAGCATTAGCTCAGCGGAGACAGGATTTCGGTTAGGAGAGCTAAAAATTCCGTGAAATATTTTGTTAATTGGCGTATACTTATTAAGAACATTTTTTTTAAAAATTATTAAAATTGTGATTTTTTGTATTTAAATAGTTTAGAGTAACCAAAAAATAGAAGAGAAATAAAAAATATAGAAAAAATCACGAATGTTATGAAACCATTGATTTATGGTGGATGTTTCACCTCCTACCCATTCACCTACCCAAATTCCCACATGGTGAAAAACCAAAGGTTGCCTATTTATGTCTTACTTATCTTTTCTTTGTCACCTAGGCCTATATAAGACTATGCATATCTCCTTGTTGAGACACCCCATGACATGGAAGTTCTACCTCTTATTCTTAGTTCTCTCAATTCTCGTAACACGTTATCAGCACGATAGTCTCTTATCCATAGGACCTCCGAAGACTACCAGAACCTTGCTCTCATTGCTCTTCTGCCGATCTCATAAATCTACAAAATTGTTTTTATTCATTTTAATAATCCTATTGAGTCTGTAATATATTTAGATATGTGAGTAGTTTGGTGTTCGATTATTGTGTGCAGAATTCAAAACAAGGTGTATCCTGATCTCTTGGAGGAAAGCAACGGCCGGGGAACTGAAGACGACTTGAGGCTCATCGTCGATGCCATCGCGGGTCTACCAATGGTGAGAAGAGGCTCGGAAACTGCCCCGCGGCGGGGCGATCTAGTTCTGACCTCATGAGCTTCATGGTCGAGTCTGATCATCGTCTTTGATGTGTACAAGCCGAAATGTCTTCATATATTGCAATTGACATCGATGTGCTTGACCTATGTCTTGTTGTTAAATTGCTTTAAATGCACAATCATAAGGTACTTCAGGACACAATGAGCCATTTGATCATGGGGGATCTAGTGTATTAAATGGTGTCTAAGTTGCCTCACTAAAAACCTCAACTTGGAAAAACCCAATGGGATAAAAACCAAGATCAAGGAAAAGAGTACAACATTGTATGATACTTTGGAACCTAGTACAATATCACCACTTACACAATTATATGTACTTCTGGTACTCTTATAAGGATCTTTAATCAACTATATGTGAGTGAGCTTTGCCATTAATGCTTCAGACATTTTCAATCGATCATTTTTATTTATATGCGTATGCAAGTAAGACGTCCGTCATTTACATTTAGATCCAAAATTATATTCACTTCCGGTGAATAGATCCTACATATAACCTTTGGTAGGTCGGCTTTTGTGCAATCAAGTTGGCTTTATATTTTATTTTGTATGAACACCCACTTAAAACCAAATGATGTTACACTTTCCGATGTTGGAACTATAAGTCCAATGCCGTCATGCTTAAAGAATCCATCTTTGCATGAATTGCTTTTTTCTAGCTCTTTTACTATGATTTCGATGTCGACATCCATTTGTTTGATGATCATCATATTCTCATAGACTCTTTCCACTTCTGAGGAATCGTATACAAAGAGCCTAGTGATATCCAACACTTCTGGTGTACTTGAGAAACACTTGATATTTATTGAGTTGGAGTTACTTCTGGAACTTTCAAATGAGCTAGTATATGTGACTTTGTCACCTTCTTGGCCTTTAGTAAATGCTTTCAATGACATATTTGCTAAACCTTATAATCATTTAATTTATTGAACTTCTGGTTCACTTGTATTTATCCGCGGATATGAAATGATAGAGAAGTTTTTTCAATGCAATCTCTTTCTTAATATTAGTCTCATTTCATCTCCCCCTAAATACCGAGTATTTTATCACCATTATAAAGCTCTAGGTATTTGATATCAATAGGGACTCAAACCCCATGTATCATCCAACTTCTTTGTGGTCTCATTGTAGTTCATTTGGAGGAGGTATGTCTCGGAACATGTGTTGCTCATTTAAGACCTTTGAATGGCATGCTCTCTTCTGGAGATATTTAAAGAGATGTTATTGTGTCAAAATCGAAATGCAAACTAGCTTGCATGAGCCCATTTGACTAATGACTCTTCCGGGTCGTCGTGATAACATTCTCTTGTTTGTTTCATATGACCAAGTATCGAGGCATCTATAATATTGGAATTACATTGGTCTATATAATAGTGCTATGTAGGTGTCTCATTGTATCCAATCAAGAGACATTAGAGACTTTGCATTTAGTCTCAATATGGATGGTCTTATTGTTGATTTTGCCAAGATGATAGACCATATATGTTCGGTCACCCTTATTGAGGGTCTTCAGGTCATAGGATCTTCTGGTCCATCTTAGTGAGTGTGTATGTGAATTTCAATGATTCCGCACATCATCGATTCACTTAAGTGATCGAATGTCACAAAGAAAAAAATATTTTATCATTAACTAACTTCTGGTTAGTGATAAGTTTCAATGAGGTAAATGAGTGTCAAATAAACCATATATATACATTCTCATTTCTGTAAGACTTGCTTCTAGGTAGCCATATGAGATGTTGGTGTTTAATACCATATCAATTCATACATATGTGTCATTGTTACTTCAGGCAACAAGATCAATGCTCTTCTGGAGCTATATGATATTCATCTTGGTTTTTCCATTCAAGATCGTTTGAGAAAACTTCAAGTTTTCAAAATTGTTTGACACTTATAAAACCATAATATTCAACCATTGAACCTTGTATATGGTGATCCATTTAATTTAGATGCCATTGAATAGGTATTGTCAGAACTTTCGTTGGTGTCATACTTCAGGTATGAGTAATTTATAATGTTCTTCAAGACATTTGGAATTAACCGTATAACAACTGCTTAGTTATAAGTCACAACAATAACACCGGTTGCGCGCTTAACTTTAACCTCTTTTGTACCCTCTACTGACGAGGGGCATGCTTCAGACTATGCTTAGAGAAATGTTCGGAAGTGGATTGATCTTATCCCCTGAAGTGGATAAAAGTGTAATTTTAATAAATCACCGTGATTGATGAAATTCATCTAAAGCGGATGAATAAATATTTAGAGATAAATCAATCTTGTTTCCTTCATCTAAGTATAGATCGATAAAAAATTTGTCCCAATTGAGACAAATTAATATCATTCCCCGAAGAGAATGTGCGTACATAGACTATTTCATCCCCGCAGTGTAAAGGGTTGAATCTCATCCCGCCAACAATGAATTATTTATTTAATACACTAGATCCCCCATGATCAAATGGCTCAGTGTGTCTTGAAGTACCTTATGATTATGCATTGAAAGCAGCTTAACAACAAGACATAGGTCAAGCGCGTCGATGTCAATTGCAATATATGAAGACATTTCGGCTTGTACACATCAAAGACAATGATCAGACTCGACCATGAAGCTCATGAGGTCAGAACTATCAAGAAATTCGATGAGCTTATCGAAATGAGAAAGTTGCAAGAAGAATGCTGAATTCAGGGGGAGAATATACGCACTGCACTCTTTTTCCCTACGATCACGTTTTGTTCCACTGGGCTTTCCTGACAAGGTTTTTAACGAGGCAGTATCACTAAAGCTTATCAAACGACATCTGCACTCTTTTTCCCTTAGTTCTAGTTTTTGGCCAATTGGGTTTTTCTAGGTGAGGTTTTTAACGAGACATTTAGTTTACAATGTTAGAGGTGTACATCTAAGGGGGAGTGTTATGAAACCATTGATTTATGGTGGATGTTTCACCTCCTACCCATTCACCTACCCAAATTCCCACATGGTGGAAAACCAAAGGTTGACTATTTATGTCTTATCTTTTCTTTGTCACCTAGGCCTATATAAGGCTATGTATATCTCCCTGTTGAGACACCCCATAAAATGGAAATTCTACCTCTTATTCTTAGTTCTCTCAATTCTCATACCAACGAATAATTAATTTTAAAACATTATTAAGAGTAGAAGCTTTTTTTTATTTTTTTTCTAGCCGGGGTGCTCGAGCACTCCAAGCACCCCTAGCTCCGCAACTGAGCTCAGCTCAGTGATTGTTGATCCAAGGATATGTTTAATGTTTAAAGTTTCTATAGATTTTTGTTTAAGAGCATCCGCATCCCTGAAACCCACTCGGGTTCCTTAACTCAACTTTTTATATTTCTCTTTCCTTAAACAACCCAATATAAATTTTCACACACATCCCTACAACTCTTAAAAACCCTATTTATTTATTTTATTGAGACCCATCTATATCTTTTTCTCTCACATTCTCTCTCCCAGATGGCCCACTTTCTTGTTTTTTTTTCTCTCTCCCAATTTTTAAGGGTTGCTTGCTTAGCAACCCGTCAAATCGTTGCTTAAGTTTTTTTATCTCCCTTCTATTTTTTATTATTATATTTCTTAAATTATGGGTTAAAGAATCTAACGCAGGTGCTCTAAAGTTTCCATGTATATTAATCGAATATATAGTTGTGAGAGATACAATAGCAAACACATGTCCACAAGACCACAACCATCCTACTTTTTATGTCTCATAAATGAGGTCCGGGAAAGAGCATTTACCCTATTAATTGGAGGACTGTTTGCGGTGGATCCGATGCTCATAAATACTGACTCCGTTCACAAATATAAGTCGTTTGACTTTTTAGCACGTTTTTAAAGAGTTAAAAACTATATAAAATATTTATTTTTTTAATTAATTTTTTTAAATAATATTATACTTAATATTAATAAATATAATATTATTTTTAAAAAATAATACAAAAGTTAATATTTTATATAATTTTTACCTCTTTAAAAAACGTGTCCAAAAGTCAAACGACTTATATTTGTGAACGGAGGGAGTAGATACATTGAAGCATCTTCTAGTACATTGAAAGTAGGAACTCAAAAAAAAAAAGAGGACACAAGGATAAAATAAGCAAAGTTCATTAAAATATGTTGTGATGTGTTGGAGCCTTTGTCCCACATCGAAAAGCACGAGAACCTGAGCCTTGCATATAAGTCAGTAGGTCAGTCATTCTATTGTCAATTGGTTTTAGGATGGAACCCGCTAGTCTAGTGTGCCCGGCTTGAGTGCGCATGAGTGCTCTGACATGTGTGCAACTAGCCTTTATTGCGGGGCCCACCGGGATTTCCCAGCACTCAAAACTCGAGGGTCTTGTGTGCTCGGCTTGGGTGCGCTCTGATGTGCGTGTGGACTCTCCGCGGATATATGGCCCAACGGTGCTGTCGGGACACTGTAAAGTGCGACTGGCATTTATTGCGGGGCCCATTGGGATTTCCCAGATAGCTAATTTTCACTGTTGAGCACCAATCACCACTCCAACACAAGGAGATGAGAAAAGTTGAATTTGATCTACTCTTGAATTCAGATTTGTACAATTGACAATTGTTTAGAGATGTTTGATTCTAATGACAGTGATGTTCTCTTTTATTGAATAGAATGGTAGTGACAGTAAGAGACTCAAAACTCGAGGGTGTGGGGATGAGAATCAAAATTCCAAAGTTGATGTTGAAGGGAATTCAGGGAAAGGAGTTGAGCAAGGCTCCAAATCTCAACACGAGCCACCCAAGGATTTTATTCATGTGCGGGCAAGAAGAGGCCAAGCTATCGATAGCCATTCGGTGACATTAATATATATATATTTTTTAATCTTACGTACCAGTGAATGTTTAAATCTTACGTACCAGTGAATGTTTAATTTGGTTACACGTGTTTTTTTTCTTTCAATTTTTTGTGGTTGCAATGTGTCACCAATAGTTTTGTAAAAAATATTTTGTGACATTATTTGGATTCAAAATTT
The DNA here is from genome assembly GCA_037127255.1 of Persicaria tinctoria. Classification (NCBI taxonomy): domain Eukaryota; kingdom Viridiplantae; phylum Streptophyta; class Magnoliopsida; order Caryophyllales; family Polygonaceae; genus Persicaria; species Persicaria tinctoria. Next base: position 71,603,458 of record JBANSL010000011.1, read on the forward strand.
AATCTAACAATGAACTAGTACGATTCCCGCGCCATACTGTGGTTTTTTTTAGAAACCCATTGATTAGTAATTGTGTTAAAAATAATCGAAAAAAATACAATTGTGTTAAAGAGAGAAAGAGAAAAATAAATGATAAATAGTGAAAGATAAAAGTTTTGAATTAATCCCATTAGTTAAAAATAATCAAATAATATTGGATAATTAATATTAGAAAATTTTCCACAAAAAATAATATTAGAAAATATAGTTGTCATAATAAATAATATTATGTAATGTAAATAATATTTTCAAAAATAACTTTGAACATGGAGAGGATACGTGACAAAATTGTTTCTCATTTAAAGTATAATATAGATAGATAGATAGATATAGATATCCCTCAATAGAGCTAACACAAATAAACTCATGGTCATACACAACTAATCCCCTTTTCAGCAAATATCCCTCAATAGAGCTAACAATGAATAAATGAGAAAACAATGTAGCGGATTTCTATCACAAACGGGGAGAATGGAGAGACATCCCAATAAAATTGTTCATCATATGTAAAAATTCATGATCGTCCCATGATCCTAGCTCGTAACCCCCCCCCCCCCCCCCCCACACACACACAAAAAAGGATAAATTATGCGAGCCATGTGTCACGATCGGAGATCAGTAGATCATCGGAGATGTGGTCCGAGTAAAGAGAAAGAGAGAGAGATAGTGAGAGTAATGAATTTGTATATTGATTTTGGATGATTCCTCTAATAAAAGATATGAGGTACTTATACTAATCTCCCTTAACCTCTATACATGACATTACTCCCCTTCTATATAATCTCTGTCCTCAAAGCTTATTACAACATCAAATAAAACTTCCAATAGCTACCTGAAAAGGAAGTCTAATTCAGTACATGTAAAGTGAAGCTCAGAAGCTACACTAGCTCCTTGGGCTACAAGACTACTTGGGACTTTATGACAGTTAGAACTCAAAAGCTACGTCCTAAGAGTTGAAACTTAGCAAAGGAGTCGACATTTTATTTTATAGACTCTCAAGTGCACATGATGCCAAGTAGCAAGTACTCAGTTGAGACCCTTGTAGCAACTTTTGTCTTCTTGCTTCCTGAAATTCACTGCCTATGAGTACTTCATTGCATTTGACAAAAAAATTAGTCTGCTCCCAACAAACAGTATTCAGTTCGGTTCAACATGGTAGCAACTATGACAACAACATGGGCAAATACAGTCTCCGTATGACATCAACCATTCCACTTGCAAAATGTGTGCCATTACACCACCAGCAAGAACCAAGGCACCACCATTCATACCCACAACCGCACAAAAATGAGCAATTCCTAGTTTCAAAAAAATTATCATCCAACAACATCTGCTTGCCTGAAATTGCAGCAACAATATCGGTGGCAGATCAACCCAATAACTCATTCCCTTTTTGAACCGACAATCTCGATCAATACCCAATTCGAAGGTTAAACTTATGACAGTGGCCACTCCCATCCAAGATTCCACTAAGATTGTCGAATTACACGTATATTCTTTTCCTCTATTATAAGGTTACTTGCTTGGTTTTTCAGCTCTCGGCTCAAAGCTATCAAGATCCGAGCGGACAACTTAATCAACTAAACTAGGCATTTCCACTAACACCTTTAGTGCACTAAGGTTTCTCAAATCGATCGGGAGTTTAACCAATTCGACAACCTTCTTGATTGTATCACCATAGCTGATAAACTCAATGGGCTCGAAATTTAGCTTGAAACCGGTGTGTTGGGTCTGAGGTTCTTCAATGTCACTACCGTTCTTCAGTTTTGAAGACTTCTTCAACTCCTCCGCCACTGATGACTTCGACTGGACATGAATATGTTAGGTATTGGGGTTAGGCTAAGGATTAGAAGTATAAATACCCTTTTACCTTGTAATGGAGGACCATCCAAGTAATGAATAATCAATCACTTACTCTCTCTCTTGTTCTATCTCCCTAATCATCTTCTTTACCTTTCTAAACTCTCAGCTCTCTCTCTCAACCCCATTCCTTTCACCTTCACCCCAAATATCAACCCTAATTCATCCCGAATTGAGTTCGATCTTGACAAATTGGTATCTAGAGCCAATCGATACTCACTTCCGCATTACCAATTTCTGTCGAAATTTCCAGATTTTTTTTTACGATCAAGATCAATGGCGACTATGATTCCTTCGCAATCAGATGCTTCCAGCAACGAAGAATGGAACTTGCATTGGCAGGAGATCGAGGAAATGATGAGGAAGTTGTGTTCGAAGGAGAAATCGACATATTAATCAATCGATTTCAGTTTGCAGGTGTCTAAATTGCGAAAAGAGTCGGAGGATCGAACACTCCTCATCAAGATTCACCTACAGGAGTACTCAATTTCGTGGGAGCAATTGGATCGAGTTTTCGCTAGGTTTGGGACAATCGAGTATGTGGAAATCTTATGTCCTGGAGGGGATTGCCATTCAAAGATTCGGTTCAAAGCAAAAGACTCGGCGGTGAAAGCAATCGAATCTTTCAATCATAGATACATCTTTGATGGATGCTGCAAAATGGAGCTATTCTTGCTGAGTTCAATGTTATCACCTTCACCATTGAATTAAGAAAGCACCAATGCGAGTCTGAGAGTCAACGATGATCCGAAGCACACCGAAGATTCGAATTCAATGGAGTTTCCATTACGGGAGGCGTCGCCAATCGACCTGCAAGATCCCTATAAGTCCATTGAAGATGCTTGTCACAATGCAATTGGGATTACAAGACAGATGAGAGCCACTATGCATGTATTTGCAGAAGGGTTGTGACAGTGGCAAGGGGAAAGCGACGACGCTCCGTTCAAAGACACAAATTGAGAAATTAAATCATCGCTAGAGATCACAAGCAAGGAAAGTGATAATTCAGAGATCAATTCAGTTGAAGGTGGCGACCGACCCTCCTCAGATGGTGAGTTCTCGAGTTATTCCATCATTGTTAGCCCACTTAATGCCAAGTTTTTAAATTGGGATAGCAAGTTGGTGAGTTGGGAAATGGAGCTCAAGAACAAGGGGATTGCTCCTGAATTTTCTGAAAATTTTGTGTCTAAGGATGCCCATGAAGTGTTTTTGGAAATGACTACACAGATTGTGGTTCTAGTGAGAACAAATGAGATGGGTTTGGGTAGAACAAACCATTGGTATTGCAATAGCGATGGATACAACTCTATTGTTGAAGAAAATACCATTTTCGATCCGGGAATAACTAGTTTTTTTTATTGGAATGGGTATGCCAAAGTGCTTGCTAAACATGGGTGCTCAAAGGTTTAAGTTGAATGATTAATATGGGTACCATTGTGAGCTTGAAATGGAGGATTTGATCTCATTACCTTATGACAGGGGAAAGAAGCTCCTAATGCTCAAGTTTAAGGAGGTGCAAATTGTTTTCTGGGCTATGACATTTGTTTTTGATCTTGGTGGGTTATGGCTATTGTTAGTGGGAACTGGGAAGGAATGCAATAGTTGTTGTCATAAATGGATTTCCATTTGCCCTTTGCATCATCAGCACACTTGCAAATTACCACTTTGCATCATTTTTTGGAGTTAAAAGGAAAGTCATGTGGTAGGAAATGGGAGATTGTATTGCAAGGGCTATTAAAATGAAAGCTTTTAGGTGAGTCACTGCAAGGCCTATCGTTGTTGCACAAAGAAGAATTTTAGGTGAGCTACTGCACAAAGAAGCAATGGATACTTTTTGGCTGTATTTGGTGAATTCATTTTCTAAATTTCATTTCAATTCAATTTAATATCCATGCCAATAGATATGGTTGTTTTAATTGTGTAATAATCTTTGAATTGTGTGATTCATAGCTCACTGTCATTCATGCTTACTAGTGTAATTGTAGTATTTATTAGTTAGAGTAGTGAATTGTATATAAGCTTTGAGGACAAAGCTTTTGTAAGGGGAGGGTAATGTTAGGTATTGGGGTTAGGCTAAGGCTTAGTAGTATAAATACTCTTTTACCTTGTAATGAAGGACCATCCAAGTAATGAATAATCAATCATTTACTCTCTCTCTTGTTCTATCTCCCTAATCATCTTCTTTACCTTTCTAAATTCTCATCTCTCTCTCTCAACCCCCTTCCTTTCACCTTCACCCCAAATCTCAACCCTAATTCATCCTGGATTGAGTCCGGTCTTGACATAATATTTTCCGAAATCTCCTCGATTTCCTGGTTCATCTCTTCGATCGGATTTGCAGGGGCTATTTCAACCTGTAGAAGCTCTATCAGATCATCAAGGACTTTGAATTCCAACCCACTTCCGCCAAATTGCAGGCTCTCATCTGGGTAATCATCATTTGTAACCTCTGACAATGCCCGGATTTCACCTTCGCATGACCCATTTTGCATTTCTTGAACCAGTGCTTCCATTTTGCGGAGGTTCTCTTGTATTCGCTTGTGTCATTCCCAAGATTCCGAAGAAGAAGAAGTTGTTGCCGGATCTGCTATTGTCGTCGGAATTTGATTTGCATTCCCCCTTTGTGCGTCGGAAGCGATCTGTTGGCTTCTATTCCCAATTGAACTGCACACGTAATTGATGGGTGGCATCCCACTCCCGATGGAATCGCCCAAATGATCAATCGGTGGCATCCCAAGGTAATCTCTGATTTCGTTGAGATTTTTGTAGAATCATCGATCCAATTCTTCCCTTCGCAGAACCCATTGTCCATCCATTGTCACCTGACCTTCAACCTCTGTCGTCTTCTTGATTTCTAGGTCATCGCCTCACCGGAACCAAAAATTCAGGGGAGAAAAAGAAAAAAAAAAGGTAGAATAAACCTGCTCAAATACCATTTGACACGATCGGAGATCGGTAGATCATCGGAGATGTGGTCCGAGTAGAGAGAAAGAGAGAGATAGAGATAGAGAGAGAGAGAGAGAGTAAGGAATTTGTATATTGATTTTTTATGACCCCTCTAATACAAGATAGGAGGTACTTATACTAACCCCCCTTGTTAGAGATGTGAATGAGACCAAAAGTGCCCCACATCGAAAAGTTGAACATATCAAGCCCTAGTATATGAGTCGATGGGATGCTCCTTCTATTGCCAATTGGTTTTAGAATGGAACCTCACTCGACTTTTGTGCTAGGATACTAGTGCATGTGCTCTCGTGCACACGATCCCCGGTCATTAGTTCGAGTCGGACTTTGATATGGTATCAGAGCGGTTAGCCTAACAGCCCGTGTCGATCCTAGTCTGGGTTACCGAGTTGTCCAAGTCTCAACTAGATGGTTGTTCCTAATTGGACTTGCGGGGGCGTGTTAGAGATGTGAATGAGACCAAAAGTGCCCCACATCGGAAAGTTGAGCATACCAAGCCCTAGTATATGAGTCGGTGGGCTACTCTTTCTATGGCCAATTGGTTTTAGAATGGAACCTCACTCGACTTGTGTGCTAGGATACTAGCGCATGTGCGCTCGTGCACACAACCCCCAATCATCGATCCGAGTCGGACTTTGATACCCCTTAACTTCTATACATGACATTATGCACACATACCTTTGCCCAAAGAGCCATCTCCACAACATCCCAACAACTTTAGTAGGGGTGGAAATGGGTCGGGTGATGGATGGGTGGACCCATTTTTTCACCCGACCCGTCACAAAAAAATTTCACCCGATCCATCTCCCACCCATTTAGGGTTTCACCCATCGGGTCGGGTGAATCGCGTGGGTCGGGTGGTTAATCGGGTAAAGGAATTAAAAAAAAAAGAGTCACAAGACATACCTAAAAATAATTTATATTCGATAATTTTATAAACCATGTCAACATATGAATCTTACTAAATTAATAAAAGACTTATTCATACATTATATCACTATCCTTAACTTACAAAATTAGTATTAGAAGTTTAATATCAAACTGAATGAGACGAATTTAACTCGGTTACTAGACTCAATATATAAAAAATGGTATAGAAAAACTATGTCTTTAGAAAACAGACTCATGTGTCATTTCTTTAATATATTGATTTGATAATTTCTTTAATATCTTAATTTGCATTAAGATGATTATTTTTACGAGTCTCATGACAAATTGGGAAAATATGATTTGGTTAATCATGTATTAATACAGTAAATGCTAACAAAGTCGTTGGAAAGAGCCAAATTGCATACACTCTATCGGTATATGCAAAACAAATAAAATACATTTTATTATTTTAAAAAGACATGGAGTTAAATAATGCAAGTTTTTTTAGACCTTTTTAACAAGAACACTTGGAAAATGGATAAAGTAGAGGTAGAAAAGGAGAAATATGTTAGTTATGTTAAATTATATGTAGTACTCCGTATTATTTATATACTAGCCTCTTTTTTTATATAATAATCGGGTGGGCTAACGGGTGGTTAAGCGGGTCGGGTAATGGGTCGGGTGATGGGCCGGGTAATGGGTGAAAAATATATCACCCATCACCCGATCCATCACCCATTTCACCCGACCCATCACCCATCTGTCACCCGGATTTTTTCGGGTTTTCACCCTAATAATCGGGTTGGGTGGGTCGGGTGAGTCGGTCATCCACGGGCGATTTCCAGCCCTAAACTTTAGAAATCCGATCAAGGAAATCCATGCATATGTTTAAAATGCAAAGAAGAAACCGATTCCCGCTCAACTGTCCATGGGCTTTGAGCCCACTCGGATACAACGTGTCTCTCCTAAGAGCTTGAGCAACGACATCGTTCAGCTTACGCTCTCCCTTATAAGGGTAATGAAACCCTAATATGAGGTTTGAGAGAGGTGCTTGCTTACTATAGCTCTGCTCTTGACTCCGAAGGCGATTTCTAGGGTTCCCATTCCTAGCCGGCCTTTGTGAGCGTAAATCGAGCTCTCTTCCATCCAAATACACTCAGTGACATTGTGTTGAAAGAGATTTATAGCCTCTTTGCCCTTTAGGTTCTGACATTGGTGGCTGGTGTCCTCGTTGAGGCTAATCGTTGCTACAAATCTCTACTTTCTCCTTTGCTTTGATTGTAACTTCATTTCATTGTCATTGCATTAGTTTCTGTTTACGTTTTGGGTGTTTTGGAACGATTCTCTTCATTTAGAAATCTGACCAAGGAAATCCTTGCATATGTTTAAAATGCAAAGAAGAAACTGATTCCCACACAAATCATAGTCAAGTTACACTAAGCATGTGAGACCTAAAAAATCTGGACAAATTCAGCGAGGGCATGCTCATGAAGAAGCGGAACGATTCAGGAGCAAAAAGAGAATAACGAGTGATAACATGTTCGACCAGTGTTCATTGGTTTCTTGTCACATGGTTACCGCCACCGGCCGACGCCGGCACATGTTGTTTGTTTGGGGGCTTCAATGCTTGTGGTTAGATCTCATTAACATGTAATGCTAGAGACATATATTACTTGATCAATTATTTTGATTTACTTTCCATTAATGTAATTAAGAAACCCCAATAAAACTTTCATACCTTTCATCCTTTCATTTCATACATATACGACTATACGAGTGAGTACTTGTCAAATATTTTTTAGGAGAAATTGTTTTTGCATTTATATATAAAAAATATTTTTTTGTTAAATATGTTAGAAAAAACCCTAAATTTGGAATTTAAATAGTCATTTTTAGTGGTAAAAATTAAGAAAAACAAAATTGATAAAAAAAAATAAGATTTTTTATATTTATATATTACAAAAAAATATTTTTGTTTAAATATATAGAATAAAATATTAAATTTGTTATGATTATTTAATTAGACATTTTTAGTAGAAAGAAACTAAGAGAAATAAAAATAAAAATTGTAACAAAGTGAGGTTAAACAAGTTTAAACTCATAACCTCAAGATAATAAATACCCCTCTTTATCTACTAAGTTAAGCTATCTTCACAATTCTTAAATCTTTTTAAAATCTTTTATCTCTAAAATTAATTTAAAAAATGCTTATTTTTTTTTCTCGTTTTTTCTAATAAGATAGGGGGCTTCGATCAACTACCCCAAGCCCTCCTAGATCCGCCCATTCTCATAATTAAGTGTGTTTTGGCGAAGCTTTATCGAAAGCGTGGGAAGAGGGGAATTTTTTTTTGAAATATTCATAAATAATTACAAAAATATTCAATCTTTTAAAATAATTACAAAAATATTCATTTTTTGCATGTTGAGCAGAAAAATGCGGTCCCGGTCCGTGTTTTATTCACAAAGAAGGAGAGAGAATTGGCGCCTGGACGGGGGTTTGAAATTTACTAAAGAAACACGGTCTCAGACCGCGTTTCTAGTTTAAAATAAAAGGAAAATGGAGAATAAAATACAGCTGCCTACCTGGCACTAAAAACGCAGTCCCAGGCCGCGTTTTTAGTCTTGACCTGGACCCACTGGTCAGTTGTTGCTGAAGAGGATGAGACATAATATATAGAGAAACGCGGTCCCAGACCGCGTTTCTCTATTTGGTACAGAAAAGCAAAAATGGTCAAAGGGGCATTGATTGCGGTAGTTGAATGTTTACACATAAAACGCGGAGCCACACCGCGTTTTTGTTTTAATAACCCTAAAGAAACCGCCGTCTTTCTCCACTTCATCTTCTTCGTCCCCCTCGTCCCTCTCCGTCCGGCTGGTTCTTCAACCTCAAACGCCATCCTTCATCCTCTCTTCTTCGTCTAATCCCCCTCCATCTTGACAGGTTATTCGCATCCATTGGCCTTTATTTGCTCGAGTACCTTGTATCGCATATTCGAGGTTAGGTTTTTTTTTCTTTCGGTTTTGTCTTGAACGATTAGGAGGTATGAGATGTTAAGGGTTGTTCTATATTTAAATGGTGTGATAGTTGTGTGGTTGTGACAATAATTCGAGTTTAGTGTGATTTCTTTATTAATTTGTTTATGGTTTGAAGATTTATGGATTAGGAGATGAGATGTAGGGGTTAAATAATGGGTTGATAGTTGAATGTTTGTGGATGTTGATTAATTAGCGATTATTATAGATTCGAAATCTTATGATAGTTGTAGATCCGAAATTGTGGGATAATTGCATGTTGAAACAATTAGATTGTATGAATATAAGTTATATTTTATGTGGCATGAAATAATAAGGGAGTATATTTGAAGTGGCATGAAAGAATTAGATTGTATTAATATGGGAAAGATTAGAAAGTTTTGATTGAGAACATAGTAAAATAATTGTATAATAATAGATTCTATATTAGAATTTTTTTTATATAAAATAGTAGAATTTCATTAAGCTAAATATATATATAGAGGAGAAAACGATGTAAATAATAGAATTTGATTGTTAAGTGATTGTAGGTTAAATAATTTTGAAATGCAAGATAAAAAAATAGATTCAGTATGTAATTTATTTGTGATTCTGAACAAATTAAGTTCTTTGTTTAGGGAGGCTAAAATGGCAATGCAAGTGAATCCCGGCCCGCTGGTGATTGAGGTTCTCCATAGACAACATCTTCATAGGTCAACTGATGTGTGGAATCGGGAGGAATATGTGAGTATTGTTTTCATGACGTATACAATTACATGAAACGTTACGAATAGATCATATGCTTATGCTTGTCAGTTTTATATTTGTAGACGAATGGTGTGATCCAACATAGACTGCACTTGCATAAGTTTGGGCGAGATCTAGTTCCTGACCATAGAGTCATGCAGTACATAAAGGCGACAGGATTCGAATGCATCTACAAGCTTGGTTCCCAGTTTGAGTTAGACAACGAGTTAATAACGACGCTCATAGAAAGATGGAGACCTGAGACCCACACCTAATACTCGCCTTCTTGTCATGTATGGCTTACTCATATCGACATAATACTTGGTCAAATCACATTTCAGCTCCTCCAACGAGTTGAGCATTCGTCCGCGAAAAAACTGTATTCCATCATCTAATGGGACGTGTGAATTTAACCCTGGCCATGAAGTTATTATCATTGGATCATCTTCAACTATATTCCGGTTGGGATTAGAGGCCTCGCCCCTAATCGCAGCCTCCCTAGTAGCATCATCGTCATCTTCAGAATTATCCAAGTCGTCTTCGTGATCAACACCAAGACCATCCACATATATCTCACTCAGTTGTTCAAACCCTTGCTGAGGTATGTTGTTATGCTCATTCATCCTATATTTTCATTAACATTAAGTTAGTTCATCAAAAAATATTAACTAAATAATCCTACAAGTTCAACAAGTTAATAATGATAACAAAGACAAGTTCATATAAATCAATATAATCCTCCAAAAACAATAAAACAACTACATTCTTGAGCATATAATCTTACATCTTACTCACGAGAAAGATTCAAAACACATAATCTTACATCTGACTCACGAGAAAGATTCAAAACAAATAATCAATCTTAAGCACAAGTATGGGAGAATGAATATTAAAGATTTCAAACATCTTATTCATTCAAATAAGAGTGACAAAAGTCTAAGACGAGAGTGAAACAAACCTTAACCAAATATTCAGGCAACAATGTGAGAGTATAAATATTGAATAATTGATGGTTTCGACCAACGCTATTTTGAGAGCTTCATGCGAGAGAAGCAAGAGCGAAGGGACGATGAATAGAAAGGGATGAAGTTGAGTTCTTCTGATGTATAAACTAAAAACACGGACTAAGCCCGCGTTTTTATGGTGAGATTCTGATTCCCCTTAGCTGGTAGGGTAGGGGGAATCGTTGCAGAGGCCTATGCAAAAGAGAAACGCGGTCTGGTACCGCGTTTCTTTTGTAATAGCCCTAAAGAACCTTATGACCTTTTTTTTTTTGGAATCCGAACAGAGAAACGCTGTCTGGGACCGCGTTTCTCTTTTGCGTCAAATCCGACTCAACAACAACTGATCGGTGGGGCTCCAGTCAACACTAGAAACACGGGCTCAGCCCGCGTTTCTAGTGCCAGGTAAGCATCATCAATTTATTTTATATTTTCATTTTATTTTATAATAGAAACGCGGTCCCAGACCGCGTTTCTTTCGTAAAGGTCAAACCTTCCCCCGGCCGCCAATCCTCTCTCCTGCTCTGTGAATAAAACGCGGCCTGGGTCCGCGTTTTTCTGCTCCACCTGCAAAAAATGAATATTTTTGTAATTATTTTAAAACTTTGAATATTTGTGTAATTATTTAATTATTTATGAATATTTCGAAAAATAATTCGGAAGAGGATGTGGAATTTTTTTTTTCAAAATATTCACTCAAAAATAATTATTTATAATAATATTCACTAACTCAAAGTATTTACAAAAATATTCATTTTTGTCATGGTTTACAGAGAAACGCGATCTCATATCGTGTTTCTGAAACGAAAAAAAATGCAGAAAAAAATATATTATATTTTGCACAACAATATGTTATATTTGCACAAAATACGATTATATTTGAACATCGTACTCTTATATTTACATGACAAAATGTAAAAAATAAATAAATAAAAAACTAGACTTGAGTCATATTTGCACAACTTACGGTTATATTTGCACAACGTACACTTATATTTGCACCAAAAAATGTTAAAAAAAAACAAGACTTGGGTCATATTTGGACAACATACGGTTATATTTGCACATGCACAACACTCTTATTTTTGCACACCAAAAAAAAACTAGACTTGGGTCATATTTGCTCAACATGCGGTTATTTTTGCACATGCACAACATACTCTTATTTTTTCATGACAAAATGTAAAAAAAGAAAAAGAAAAAAGAGCGAGGCTATAGGCAAGATGATAAAATTATTATTGACAAGTTGGACGGTCCACCAATTTGTCCAAAAATGTGGACAATTCATCAATTAGAACAACTCTTTTCACAAACTTCCCAAATTAGCAAAATGTCCACCGCCCCCTTGTGCCCCCCACGCGTGCCCCCTTCGGTTTCAGCGTTTTTTTTTTGTTTTTTTGCGTTGCTGAAACGGAATTACTGAAATTTCTGTTTCAGCACATACGGTTTCAGCAACCCCTTTTTCAGTTTTTTTTATTATTATTTTTTTTACCGCGTTGCTGAAACAGGGGTTTCAGCACATTTGGTTTCAGCAACCCTTGTTTTAACTTTTTTTTCCGCGTTGCTGAATCGAAGCTGCTGAAACCGGAGTTTTTTTTTTTTTTTGCATCACTACTTCGATACCAGAGTTGCTGAAACCGGAGTTATTATTATTTTTTTGTTTCACATCACCGCTTCGACATCGGAGTTGCTGAAACAAGAGTTGTTTTTTTTTTCTGCGTCACCACTTCGACACTGGAGTTGCTGAAACCGGAGTTTTTTTTTCAAAAAATGCTGAAATGATGAAATGCTGAAATAGTAGCTCATACAATTTTATAAGAATTAATTTTAGCATTTCAGCATACGAATTTGTTTATAAGAATTAATTTCAGCATTTCAGATTACACAAAAAATCAAAAGCCAATAAGCTCTTCAAAAGTTTTAGCATTTCAGATAAAAAATCAAAATGCTAATAAGCTCTCCAAAAGTTTCAGCAAGACAAAAAAAAATGCATCCAAAAGGTGAAACATCAGTGCTGAAATTGAAATTATAGCCCATCTAAAAAAAAAAAGTGCCCACCGGCCACCCCATTAACTCTCTCTAATTACCCGGTCCTAGTTAAATCTATACTCCCATTAACCCGGTTCAAAGAACATTCCAAATCCTAACTAAAGCAATATGTATGACAGCAAAAGACCATTCTCCCAACTCAAGTTCAGCAGTGCTTATCAATCCAAACAAGTGCTTTAAGCAAACTTGGATTCCAGAAGAATGATTTAATACCAATTTCAGCAGTGCTTTAAGCTAATAAGCTAATAAACCGCCAACAGATTGCTCCAAGCTTGGAATGAACCGACAGCAAACGCAGCAAAGCAGCACCACACACACCTATGACAACAATATTTTCAGCACCAGTGCGGCCTGCAACGTCGGCGTTTTCAGATCTGAGATCGGAACGTCGACCTGTATCTTCAAGCATCAGCGCCGACGATTTCAGCAACGTCGCCTGCAACGTCGGCGATTTTAGCGGAGAGCGACAATCATGACGCAAGAACCGACGGAGATTTTCAGATCTGAGATTTTCAGACTTTGAACATACAAAAACAAATCATTACTGTAAGACGTTGAATTGATCAATTACCCGGGAGATGGATCAGATCTGAGCATACGAAGGTAAGGGATGATGAACAGTACCCCATAAGATCAGATCTGGCCGGCGATGAGAGCGACTGACGTAGGTGACGACGGGATCGAGAGAGTGATCGGAAAAGTGCGCCAGAGGAGGGAGTGGAGAGGGTGGAGCGTCGGTGGATCCCGCGGCGTTTCGCTTGCAGCAAGAGGGCGTCGGTGGAAGACGAAGAGGCCAATCCGACGACAGCAAGCCAGGAATTCGCCGGAATTCGACGATTGGTGGATGTGGAGAGATTGCGGGAGATGGAAAGAGTGAACCGAGAGCAGCGGTAGCGGCGAGGGAGGAGGAGGGAGATCTGAGGGAGGAGAAGGCTGTATCGATGGGGGGGGGCACACAAAAAAAGAGTGGCCTTTAACCTAATATGCAGAGGTTCGTGGACATTTGTTAAATTTAAGCACAAAAAATGGCTTGTTGGTCTAATTTTCTCTATTAATTTTGGGTAAAACGCGATTTCAAACCGCGTTTTAATAAATTTGTATTTTAAATTAAAAAAAATAAGCAGAAGCGCGGTTCACTTGTCAACTTAATTGCCATTTTTGTTGACATTCATGACAATTTATTTTTCTTTAAAAAAAAACTTATAAAAACAGATCTGTAACATAAGGAAAAGATCATGATCGAGGAGGATTAAAGACAATGGAGTATATAATTAAGATAAAATTTGGCAGTGTCACCTGGCGATGATATATATGAAGATAGAACAAAGCACATGTTTTGTTCAACGTTACACGAATAATTAGCCGACCACACAGCAACATTACCCTAACGGACAAGATTATCCATCCCATTCCCACGAGCTAGCTCAATCTCTAATTAATTTTTAAAGAAATAATTGGATGATTAGAACCTCTTTGATACTTTTTGTAATAATAAATATTCTTTGAAGTATAAAGATCTTTTGTTGATATTATTTCTTGTTTACCCTTAAATGTGTTAGTTTAATAAAAAACAAAGTTAGTATAATTTAATAATAAAATTGAAAACCATTTTTAAAAATCCTTAAAGATAATTATAATATTTTTATTTGAAATTTTACAGTCATATAATACGAGTATGCACTAATTTATAGCATAACATATATATATAATGACATTATAGCTTTGTTACAATACATTTACTATAACAATTTTATTTATTGTAACACATTTACCATAACAATTGTATTTATTTTTTTTTTCCAAAATATTCATTAAAAAATAAAAAAAATTACGATAATATTCACGCGTTGAAACTATTTACAAAAATATTCATTTTTTGCAGGTTGGACAGAGAGAAACGTGGTATGAGCCCACGTTTCATTCAGAAGCCCTAAATTTTGAAACGGAAATAAAATTAGGAAAAAATAAGTTAAAGAAACGCGGTTTGAAACCGCGTTTTATAACCAATTTTGAATAAAACGCGGTTTCAAACCGCGTTTATATCATATTATATTTTTAAATATAATTTTTTTTATAAAAAAGACAAAAACGTAAAACGCGGAACGAAGCCACGTTTTACTATATATCAACCCTTCTTCCTCGCCAAATTCAGAGGCACAGGCGCATCCCGTCCACTGGCGACCACCATCGCCCAACCTGCGCGGCATGCCCGCCCGCTCGCCCACCACTGACCACCACTATTCTACCACCGCCTTCCCCATGCCACCCACACCCGTCTCTTCACAACGAAGGACCATATGCCGGAGGAGTACGAGAGCGACGCCGACGGGGAGGAGGACGAGAGCGATGTTGATGGGGAGGTTCTAGAACGGTGGATGGAATCAGCTCACCAAAGAAGAAGAAGACGACGAGGAAGCCGCGCTCGGAGGAGAATCTTCGACGGCTATAAGTGCATAAATCTGCACCTCCTTCCTTCTGGGCGTGCTTTCGGTGCGATCCCAAACCAGATCCAATCGGAGTCACACCAAGAGCAACAGAGTAGGCCGAAGTCGGTGGCGATGGTGGCGACTGCTACTCAAGCAGATCCGGGTGGCTTCTCGATCAGAAACTGCAAGGCAGTCCGGATTCAGATTTCGGAGATCGAGGATATCCTTCCGGGAAACAAGAATCGATTCGACGATTTCGAACGGCCTTCACATCGTCGATTGGGTGTGGCGGAGGACCCCGTGGTGGCTGCGGTGGCCATTTTTACTCCTGCAGATCGATCTGCCGCTTCATTCAGCCTCACCCACGATCGTTCTTTGTTGCTTTTTTCATTGAGAGATCCGATCTTCTGGCTTTTTTTTTTTATCGAATTCCCACAGATGGCGCCAAATGTAAGTGCATAAATCTGCACCTCCTTCCTTCTCGACATCGATCAATCACCTGCATAGAAGGAGAGGAAGATACGGGGCTCGCTCTCCCGGAGGAGCCTCCGACACTCAAGTCAGAGTGTGTCAGCTATGTGAGAAGCCCGACCCCTCAACCCTAGTAGCTCCCCCGAATATATAATGAGGATTATGGTTTTTTTTATTAGGATTTACCTTGTAAGGACGATTATGCCCCTAAATATCTTATGAAATTACTTTGTCTCTATCAACCGCGATGACGAATCCGGCGTGTGGTCCCTCGTCTCTAAGCAACCACTCTATCTCTCTCTGTATATAATGAAAGCTAGATTTTTACCCAATCAACCTAATCTAAATAAATTTTAAAATAATAAAATTTGTAAATATTTTCTCAACCAATCAGATTTACCTATTCTAACTATTAAATGATAAATATTTTTGCTTAGATACCATAATGATTTTAATTTTACAATTTCCTCTCAATCAGCTAAATCTAGGAAGAAGAAAAAAAGCAAACTAATGAAATTTGTACACGTTTTTTAATCAATCTAGCTATATCAAACTATTAAATCATAAGCATATATTTTTATTAGGTGTTATAACCACATTTATTTTAAAATTTTAACCCAATAAACCTATTCTACTTAAATCTTAAACTCATGTAATTTTTACACATTTTCATAAATATTTTTATTTTTTTTACTCAATTATCAAATCTATTTTTTTTTTCTATTTTATGTTAACGTTTGATAATATTTTATTTAAATTTATCATAGCAATTTTTTATACTTATAATTTTATTTTTATTATCTAAAAAGAAAACTACGCATTATGGCGCGAGGATTATACTAGTTTTCAACCAAAATATTAACAAATTCGACAAAAGGGCATTTGACGAAAAAAAATGAAAATCTCGTAAACATCTGACGAAATAAGTCAAACTTTTGTACACCACGCGGATTAGCTTTAACCTCAAGGCATTTGGCAAAAATTCGTAAAAATAAATATAAAATGTGTGCATATGATACACTAAAATAGTGGGTGAGTTGACAATTATGGCCCTAGCACCACTCCACGTGTTGGTAGCATGGTTTCGGTATACGTAGTTGAACCTGCACCAGAGAATACCTGACCTCTCTCTTTAAGTTTACTACTACTCTACTGGAGTATTAATTGTCTACCTTTCTGTTTACTCCGTGTAATTAATTAGAGTTGTACCTAATATAATATATCTGAATTGATAACAGTATTAATAAAATAATAAGCAATTGATCGATTGATTTTACAATCAAATAATAAGCAATTGATCGATTAATAAATAACCCCAATTCAAAACCCTAAATTCGTACCTTCTCCTTCCCCAAATTGACTTGGTTGTTTGGCCGTCGGTGGGTTCCCGGTCCCTATTGCGTTGGTTTCGGCCCTCAATGTCGGGTTTGACTCATCCTTGGGTATCGATTATTACCTACTGTCTTCGATAGTATTCCGTTTGGTGTGTTTCCATGGCGTATTATATTGTGATGGGCTCTTTGGTGTGGGGTCGTTCGGCTCTGTCGGTTTCCTTGCGTCGCTGTGTCTTCCTCCTCCTCCTTGGTGTCCCTCTCCTACACCTCGTCGGACTGGGCTTCCCTCATTCTCGCCTGTTCCTTGGCGTGGTCTCGGGGGCGAGCTTGGTTTCGATGTACGAGAATCCTCTCCTCCTGGCTGGCGTCCTCCCTTCGCTCCTGTGCCCAGGGTGGCCCTGACTTGGGTTGGTTTGGGCCCGGTTGCAAGTCCTTTGGGCCCAAGCCAAGCCTGAAGCATGGAAAATAAGAAGAAGAAAAAAAAAAGAAAAAAAATCCGGATTGGATCTGTAGTATTTGGCTTATTACCGAGTTGCTTGGTAGTGTGGTTGTGTGGCTCAGGGCTAGCGATTTGTTGAGCAGTTCTCTTCTTATTTGCCGACGTGCGAGAGGTCGTGGACGTGATCGAAACTTGAAGGCTTGTTGACAGAGTCCATATGGACCATATATGAGGTTTCCACTTAGTTCCTCAGGGATTCCCTGCGTCGCCTCTACCAACTGACGGATGAGTTGCTGCACAATGCTCCTGTTTTTCATCATTTATGCTTTGTCTTCGCCTCTAATTGCACCTTTGTAATTTGGTGGTTCAGTCTTGTAGTTGTTTATTTTATGTCTGTAGCTTATTGATGGTTTGTCCGTCGCCGATTTATTCGGCCTATCGACCCACCGGACATGTCTAGTGCGTCGAATTTTTACTTAATCAAAAAAAAAAAATCCCCTGCTATGAAGATTATCACATTATTTTCATATTATTATGCTTGTTATTTTACCTTGAATAAATTGGCCATTTCTGGCCTCTGCTGGCATTAGCTGGAATGTGGTCCTGAAGCCATATTCTCGGTTATTTGTCATCTTGTGAGGTAAGCCCTTTTCTTCTATTTGCAGTATCTGTCATTGATGGCTTGAATATGCCATTTGTAATGGCCCTATGCCATTTGTAATGGCCCAAGGTCTGGGCGGGAGATTCAGTTGAGTAAGAGTAAGGGAGAGTAGAGGAGATAGAGTGAAGAGAGAGTTAAGAGGGTAAGTAGGGAGTAAAGAGGAGTTTTGCTTCAATTCATGGATGCCCATTTACATGTACAGATCTCCTATTTATATCCTTTACAATCTCCCTGTGCCTATGAGCTATAACAATGCTCCCCTATCATAGAGCCTTGTCCCAAGGCTTGTTCATGACACCATTCTATGTTGATTGCTTGTCTTGCTTGGTATTGATTTATATCTTACAGTAGTATATCTTCATATTATGCACATTCCCTCACGAGTAATTCAAGACATTGATTCATATCTTCACCTAATTAAATCACCTGGATAAACAACAACAACATTATAATGATGATGTACACACTTTTTTCCGATCTAGCTGAGGGAATGTATGTTTTCGATATACCAAAAAAAAACTGAATAAATGAAATCCATCTTACGAATTTAACACTACAAACACGTTTATTACTATAAATAAGTTCAATTTGACGATAAAAGAGGCAAATCTTTTATGTGAGTTTTTATTTTCGATCTAAAAATGTTTTGGAACAATTTTGTAATGTTTATGAAAACATCACTCTAGCATACCAAAACATCATTGAGATATTCATCGCCCATTCTGTTATGCAAATCCGTCGATCTTTGTACAATTTATGTAATTATTTGGTTTTATGGAGTGTATAAATACAAAATTAATGTGAATCGTTTTCCCCACATAATCACCGTAAATCAGTAACTACCAACGGATAATACAACAGCAGAGGTTCAAATTAAAATTATCTCCTTTTATTATTAAAAAGGGTGAATATTTAGACTCACTCTGTGGCGCCAGTGGCAAATAATGTAATTAGGTGGCAAAGTGAGGCCCCTCATGGCAACTTGAAACACGTATAAAGGAGGCCTCATCCCCTTCATTTCCCCAACACACCCAAAAATCCACTCTCTCGATCGGTCTCTCACCCTCTCCATCTCAAACTGACAAAAAAATGAAGAGACAAAAGGAGTATGGGGTGTTGATGCTTCTTGTAGTTACCTCCTTCCATGTCTCTTTCGCCGGTCAGTTTCAACTGCGCTTCTCCTTCTTTTATCTTTGCATTACAGATTCATATATGATATGTTCATTTACATACATTTTTAATTACCTCTTTCTATTTTCCTCGGCTATAGATCGATTAATTTAACTGCATGATTGAGTTAGATGTAATTTTGAACAACCTTTTTAAACATTCATATTCGTCATCGGAACTTTTGAAAAAATCGTTTTACCATTTCACCTGATACTCCGATCTAAGCACTTAACTAGGAAGAAGCCCAAGTATTTTTTTTATTTTTTTTGGAAGCAATGAAAGCATTTAGGAAGAAGTTATTTTTTTTTTTAAAAAGCATTTAGGAAGAAACCAACGCTCTATCTGAGCGTCTCTTAGAGGAAGAAAACAACAGCCTCAGGGCGGGATGCAATGAAAGTATTTAGGAAGAAAAGAGCCCATGTACGTTGTTACTATATTATTTAAGGGTGGTGATATCTTCACCACTAATTTTTACTATTTTCACCGTTAATCACCGTATAGATATGCAGTGGGTTTAATGACAGTCAACGATCCCACCGCATAGGTATACGGTGGGTCACCGCAATACTATACGGTGTGTCACCGTACCCATGTAAAAAACCATCGCCATAATGGTTCAAAACCGTCGCAATAACCCATCGTAGAAGTATACGGTGAATTTGAACCGTCACTATACAGCTCAAAACCGTTGCCATAACAGTCCAAAACCGTCACCATAACCCACTGCATAGGTATGCGATGAGTTATGGCGACAGTTTTGGATAACTTCTACACCCTTTCCAATTGCCAAAAACCCAACGTATGTATACCATCGCCATAACCCACCGCATAGGTATGCGGTGGGTTCGTATACGGTCAACGGACCCACCGCATGTATATGCGGTGGGTCTGGAAAAAAGTGGATTAAGACCACCGCATACCTATGCGGTGATTAGCGGTGGAAATAGTAAAAATTAGCGGTGGAGATATCGTTTCCGATTATTTAAGTGTGAAGTTCCAATATCCTCAAAAGTAAATAAAAGTATGCAGTGCTGGAGCCTTTTAGAGGCTGGAAGGTGTTATCGCTGTGGGGCGAATTATAACCATTCCGAAATGCCTCACCGAAAAGGACTTATGGGTAGTATTTATAGATTTTTGGTTCGAACTCCGGATGATTGCTCTTTATTTACCAATTCAAACTCTAGGGCGAATTATTATTATTATTATTATTTAATAAAATACCCTCTCCGTTAATTAAAACATACTCCGTATTGTTTTAGGATACTACATCCGATCCACAAAGGATGTCGTTTGACTTTTTAACACATATTTTAAAAAGGTAAAAACTATATAAAATATCAACTTTTTTAAAATTATTTTTTTACAACTTAATATTTGTTGATAATAAGTATTAGATTATAAATAATAATAATAATAAGTTAATATATTATTGTATATAGTTTTTAGCTCATTAAAATACGTGTTAAAAAATCAAACGACATCCTTTGTGGATCGAATGAAGTATCACTTTAGGTATTTTGTCATTTACTTTATAAAATTACTATGATGATGATTAAATAGATGTTAGTTGTAATTTTCAAGAAAGTAACTAAAAAGTATAATAATAATTAGGGGTATAAGTGTATTTTTGTTTATTTATTAAAAAATGTGTAGATTTCTTAATAATTAGGGAATTTTCGGAATTTCACACTAGGTCCTAGGCGGTAAAGCTTTAATCCTTTTTTTTTTTTAAGAATAACCAATTACGTTAGTTCAAAATTGACGTTGCAATATTTTCTTGTATGTCATTATTTTATTTTATATGAAATACGAATAATAGTTATAACTAAATTTCAAGTGTATACTACTTACAATTATTCTTAAAGAAACCCACACAAACCCTTTATTTTCCTTTAATTTATTTTGGACAGAACTCCAAAACCACATAGCCAATTCGGGCATCGACACATGTGCATATATAGATCGAGCATTGATCTATCAATAACACAAGTGAATAATAAATTAATACCAATTCAATAAAAACTTAAATAAGCATTATATATGTATGTATGTATGTATTAGTATTATCAATCAAATAATATATTATAGAGAAACAAGGGATAATGTAGCTTTAATGATGGAGGTAAGGGGTGACAATGGAAGCCATGTTGAGGTGTCAGAGATTGAAAGATAATGTGCTTTCAACTCCTCCATCTCACATGATCACATGCTATACCTTCTACGTTATTTCCATCGACATTGATATATATAATAATTAGTTGTTCCTTCATTTTTCTTGTTTTCTTCTTATACCCTCCATTTTCAATCCTATTTCTACTAATTTATATAATATAAATCGATCGATAGATCTTGTCCAACTTTATAACATGTTGTGACAACTATTATACTCTGCCACTTAATTATATAGATTGTTTTTGACATGATTATTATATGTTTCCTTTAAGGTTCATCTTTTAGAAATTAAGAATGTGGACCATGTGGCCATGGAAGATAACTTGGCTATATCTTATCAATTATGATTGACATTTAAGTATCGTTGATGGGTGTGTAAGGCCACATTGAGTATTTTGAGGTCCACATTTTCTAATACAATTCGGTGCAGGCCTAAATTGATATTCTGTTAATTAAAATATACGGAGTATCATTTTAAAGATATGCACACTTTTGTTTTTAAAAAAAACGTACTTATATCTCTAACTGTTATTATACCTTTTTATTTTCTCGAAAACTACCACTAATATCTACCTAATTATTATAGGACATTTTGTAAAGTGGAGATGTATTTTTCTTAATAAGAGCACAAGTCTAAATAAGAAAAATCAAAGACATAAATCTATTCCACTTTTTATTTTCCAATGTGGTTAAAAACAAATGACATCATCCGCTCATGATCTCAATTACTACGTGGGCCGTTCCCTGTGTGCAACTGGGCCTGTAAAATGCCTGGACTTGGGCCTAAAAAAATGAACGCTTTTACGGATGGGCCATTCTCAGGCCTAAACCCATTTCACTGGATTGCGGTCACACGCTTCTCTAGCTCTGTACCTCGATACATTATGGGCCCGTTTTATAAAATTTGGAAAAGTAACATGAATATATTATATTTATAATTCAAGATATATATATATTTTTTTTTAATAATTGTTCATGTCTAATTTTTTCATACAAATAATTTTGTTTTCCTGTCAATCATCAATTTGAGTAAGCCGCATCCTCTACACCCCTATAATAATTACCACTCTTATCTTATTTTTCAAAAAAATGAGCATTTTCCTCTCATTTAAAATCACAAAACTTATCTATAATATATTTTCTTACATAAAATTTATTTTCATTTTGTTTATCTCATATAATCTTATACCAAATGACCCTAAATTGAACATTAAACCATGCGATTGATTCTAACCTTTCACCTCGGGTCTATGGGATCACAATCAGGTCTACTCCCCAATGGCAACTTCGAGACACCACCGAACCCCTCACAGATGAGTGGCACGAAAGTGAACGGCAAGTTCTCCATTCCCAACTGGAAAACCAACGGTTTCGTCGAGTACATCAAGTCCGGCTCCAAGCAAGGCGACATGCTCCTCGTCGTGCCACAAGGTCACTATGCCGTCAGACTAGGAAATGAGGCCTCGATCAAGCAAACCGTGCACCTCGACAAGGGCACATTCTACGCCCTCACCTTCAGCTTCGCTCGTACCTGTGCCCAAGAGGAGAAGCTTAACGTGTCTGTCTCTCCTACATCCGAGCCCAACGACTGGGGTATCCTCCCCGTCCAAACCATGTATAGCAATGTTGGGTTCGATTCCTATGCGTGGGGATTCCTCGCCGAGGAGAAGGACGTGGAGATCACGCTACATAATCCCGGAAGTGATGATGACCCTGCTTGTGGGCCCCTCATTGACACCGTGGCTATCAACATTTTGCGTCCTCCTCACTATGCTAAAGGTATGTATCTAGGAACTTAATAAGTTTGGCTTTATTTTTGTGTTTTTGGTTATATGGTCGGGATCCACCCTTCTAACATAAAAGCTTAAACCATTGTGTAAGAGCTTCTTCCTTGTATTTTATAGTCTTTTCCCATTTCAACCAATGTGAGTGATATTTTATCCCAACATGCAGGCAATCTGGTAAAGAACGGAAACTTTGAAGAGGGCCCCTACGTGTTCCACAAGTCCACGTGGGGGGTCTTAATCCCGCCCAACGTGGAAGACGACCACTCGCCCTTGCCTGCATGGATGATCGAGTCTCTCAAGGCCGTCAAGTACGTCGACTCCCCTCACTTTGCGGTCCCCGAGGGCACTCGTGCAGTGGAGCTCATTGCGGGAAAGGAGAGTGCCATCACCCAAATCATCCGCACTGAACCTGGACAAACATACTCCCTCACCTTGGCCGTAGGGGATACTGCCAACGGTTGCACGGGGTCCTTGGAGGTTGAGGTGTTCGCTGGCCGCGAAAGCGTCAAGGTGGCCTATGAATCTAAGGGCAAGGGTGGGTTCGTGAGGGCCCAGATGAGGTTCAAGGCGGAGAAGACTAGGACTAGGGTGAGGTTCTTGAGCAATGTTTATAGCATGACCTTGGAAGGGTCGCTTTGTGGGCCCGTCATTGATGACATTAGGGTTTTCAGGGCTCCTTGATCTCCTTGATTAATATTTGCCTTTAGCAATATGTTGGGCTCAAGTGAATCAAGTTTGCTAACGGCTGTGGGGTGTAGAGAACGACAAACACATAGCATTGTACGTGCGGTTGTTTCGATTTATCAATTAAATTCACTTTTATATTATTTAATTTATTAATAATTAATTAGTTTTTTTAATATATCGGTCAATCACGGTGAAATGTTAAAGGCGAGAGAAAAAGGCAAGTGGAGTTAACACATGCGCTAAATTTACATAGGCATTAGACTATGATTTTTCCGTCGCTTAATGTAGTCTAAGGTGATAGAGTTGGGACTCATTGTTTATAAATATAGACTCAAATGACCAACCCGGACAATGTTCGTCGCTAGATAAACATTGAGGTGACAAACCCATACAATTCGTCGTCTAAAAAGACATCCTAAATGTCACATATGTTAAGCTATGTCTAAAGTTTTGTGTTTTGTGTTAGTGTCCTAATGCTTCTTATGTGCTGCGTCACACCCAATCAATTCTACCATAACAGATTTTGTCCTCTTATATATATATTTGATGTCCTCTCTGTAATTTGTCAGATTTTGGAATCAATCAAGAATGTTCTCTTCTCTCCCTCTCTTGCTCTCTGCAGCCACCATGGATGTTCCCCGTTTCATCCATTACAGAATTCTCTGTTTCATTTGATCATCCAATTTCTTCTTCTTCAATCAATATCTAAACACAGATTTCTTTATCGATTCACAACATCTAAAGATCAAGTTCAAGCCACGAACATTATGTCCCTCCCTTTGAATGAGCTTTTTACCCGCCACTTTTACTTATTGCATTAATTATTTAACATTAATTTCACTTTTTCTGTTTTTCATCCATCTATACATCTTCATTAATCATTGGTTCTTTGATCATCCATTTCAAATACAACTACAAAGTTTTTATGATGATGACTGGAAAAAAAAATTTGCAATTGACTTGTTGTAAGGTTCGTGCATAAATTTCATCTTTTTACACATTCTTTATTATTATTATTATCATTATTATTATTATTATTATTATTATTATTATTATGCAATACTATCTTTAGATTTAAGTGTGAATAATATTGAAATGTGGGTTAGAGATTGAACAAGCTTGTAATTTTATGTCTAGATTGAGATTATGTTATAGATTTAGAGATTAAATAAACTTAGAATTTTGATTAGAGATTTTGTTATATGTGATTCCAAGTTTGAATAAAATTGGAATTAATTTGGTGGATATATATATTGAGATTTTGGATTGAGATTATGTTATAGCTTGTAATTTTATGTCTAGCAGCGGAATATTGTTGAATATGAGAGACGATGGAGTTGAGATATGAAATTAGGGGAGATAAACGAGAGGTTTGAGACGGGAAGAAGCCATAGAGAAAACTCCTATCTAGATCTCAAATTGAAAGGGGAAGGAGCGGCATTCACCTGAAATAGAGAAGTAGATGCAGTGCTAAGGTGGCCAAGATGGGGACAGGGGCTCTCCTTTGAACACGAGAACCGCTGGAGAACCACGAACAACCCGGAGACAGGAGAAGGAAGAAAGAGGCGCGAGACTCAAGTCAGCGACGAGTACGCTGGAGAGGTTAGGGTTCTGAGCTTCCATCGATGACAGGGAAAGAGGGAGGTCGCCAAATTCGCCAGTGCTCCTGTTCGCCAACAGGTCGGGTTGAAGACGAATTGAAGAGAACTTGGTTTGGGGAATTTTAGAAAGGTCAGGGTTTAGGGAATTTTAGAAGGGTTAAGGAATAGGTATCTGAGATCAATTTTATATTTATGATTGGGCTATTGGGGGAAAAGTTAGATTTATTCCTTTTATTATACATTTTTTTTACTTCAATTGAAATTAACAATGATTTATTTATTTTTCTTATAAAATTTTGTTTTTGCTATAGCAACGACATTTTTTTGCCATACTATTATGACTTTTAACAACGCAAATTGTCGTTGCAAAAGAAATTGCATTTCTATTAAAAATCTATTGTAACAAAAATGTCGTTGCCAAATATAAAGCTCAAAATTTTTCCATGCCCGCCAAAGGATGGAGTCGCGCGAAATGAAATTTTCGATTATTGCAACAACATTTTGCAACAACAATTTTTATTTGTTGCGAAAAATATCTTTTGCAACAACAATAAATATGTCGTTGCAATAAACATTTTTCTTGTAGTGGCCATGTCTACTGCTGCTAGTAAATTGGGTTGGCTCCAAGGTCTTCTTTTTTATTTACACATTGAGGCCTCCCTTCCTATTACTCTGCATTGTGACAACAAATCGATCGGCTCAAGAGCTAGTTGCAAATCCTACCTTTCATGAGAAAACTAAGCATGTAAGGATTGATAGCCATTTTATCAAAGAAATGGTGCAGGAAGGCTTCATCAATACATCTCATGTAGCTTCCCAACATCAAATTGCAGATATATTGACCAAGCCTTTGGGTGCTCACTAACATCAACTTCTGTCTTGCAAGCTTGGTCTCGTCCTTCCTAGTACTTGTCCAGCATTTGAGCAATTTGGTCATTTAAGCTCGCATTGTTAGCTTGGGGAGATATTCTGTATAAAGGAGAAAAAGGGCGGCAATTGCAGTTGTGATTGTGGTTGTAACAAGCATTTGAGATCTTGTTCTCTCCTTCCTCTGTAATGGAGATTTGTGGTTTTCACATCAATTTCTACTTTGTCTAGTTTCTTCAAAAAAACACTAATTATACACTGCCAAGCACAACTATGAAAAGCGTTTTTGTGGGAATTAGTGTAAAACGCTTTATGTAAAGCTCCGGAACGCTCTTGCTAAACAAACCCTAATTGATTAGCTACTTGAAAAATAAAAGGTTTCACTCAATTATTTTCTTTTATAATCAAATTTGGTTAAGATGTCTTTGTTGTATTAAATTAGACTAACCATTTATATAAACACACCCTAATTTTTTTTCTATATAATTTTGGGAATAAGTTGACTAAAATTGCTTGCGTGTGTTGATGGTATATACGTAGACCTGTCAAACGGGTCATTCGGGTCGGGTTCGGGTCCGGTCACTTCGGGTTTCGGGTAAAACGGGTCTCGGGTAAAACGGGTTTCGGGTTTTTCGGGTTGACTCGAACTCGGGTTTGATCGGGTTTCGGGTCGGGTTCGGGTCGATTTCGGGTTTGTCAAATTTTTCTTTTTTAAATTAAAAAAATCATTATTTGATAATTTTGTGATAAATTTTAATTATATATAAAAATAATAATTATATATAATTATAAATCAATCGGGTCAATCGGGTCATCGGGTCAATCGGGTAAATCGGGTCAAAATTACCGGGTCAATCGGGTCAACGGGTCGAAACCCAGATTACCCGAAAAATTTCGGGTTTTTCGGGTTCGGGTCGAAAAAAAATTTCGGGTCAAAATTTTCGGGTTCGGGTCGGAAATTTTTCGGGCCGGTCGGGTCGGGTCACCGGATCGGGTTGTGTTTTGACAGGTCTATATATACGTATGGGCAATATATCGTTCCAAAGACTCGTTTACATTGTTTTTCCAATTGAATCAATATTAATGTGGCTGTATTTTAATTTACAAGTTTTCATTGTTATTTATATATTCACAAATTCGTGTCATTCCTCTGAACTTGTCCCCTTATTTGTCATCTGAATTCAATCCACCAGTGGGAAATTGGGAATTTGTTTCTATTAATACACCTATAGATAGATACAATTTTTATGATTAACTGATATATATGTCAACGTAAGATGTTCTAATCTATATGTCAACGTAAGATGTTCTAATCAAAAGGTTAAGGGCTGTTTATGTTGGCAAAAAATAGTTGCCAATATGCATCTGCCAAGTCCATATATATATATGCGCGCGTTTTATATTTGTTTATATACTAGAGTTTTCGATTGGTTTCTATCAAGAAAAGGCTAATAGCCCTATTTAATTGTATTGCCGAGTATCATCTTTTGTAGGGTGCGCTTTTGTTTGTTGTATTGTACTTTTTATGGTTTTCATTTGTATGTTTTGATGGTTTTCGATTCGTCTGTCGACTTGTCGGCATCAAGATTAAGATATATCTAACCTCAAATTCTTACATAATAATAAAAAAATAATAGTGATTTGGACCTATATCACCTTGATCAGGCACGGACCGATGGCGAACTGGCCCGCTCAAGTCCACCCTATTTTTTTAAAAAATAAAATAAGTAAACAAATTAAGAAAAAAAAACAATTATTTATTTATTTATCAATTATTAAGGATTTTATTAATGAAAATTACGTGGATAAATTTTTTTAGAATATCTACTCTATTCAAAATTTAATTTCTGATTCTTTGCCTTATCAAAGACCATTTTACACATTCGAGCCTTTATTTCTAGCTTTCTTCTTAGGGCTGGGCTAACAATTGCAATGGTTTGTTTTAAAGTATTCGATCAACTAGGCACTATATTATACTTGTGTTTTGGTCTTTTAAAATATATATACTCCCATTTCTTATAATTATATATACATACTTTGGAGTCTAATTGGATCAACTAGCTCTAGCTACCTACGTTCGTATAGCTAATAACTTGGAAATTAATCCCAACCAGCTGGGTCCATATTAATTTCAATAAAAGTCATAACATAATCAACGTATACGAAAGAGATAGATCGTGATGATCGACACTCAGAGGGATTTATAAATTATTAATTTATTAATAATGCCTTAAAATTGTCAAAATGGCTTGCACCATAAAACCAACCAACCAACCTATGGAGCATAGAATAAAATTAGCTGGATTAAATTCCATTAATTATATATATATATATATATATATATATATATATATATATATATATATAGTAATATACATATACGACCATCGATCGATCGATCAACAAAACAAAAAAGGGGGATCGAAAAATGGAAAACGAAGATCAGCAGAAGTGGCAGTTATGGCTATGGAAGGCGATCACGACGGCGTTGAAAGTCGGCTTCTGGGATTGGTTTCTTGTGACGGCGGCGCTGGGGGCATGGCTCGTGTGGGCCAAGCTATGGCTGAAGCCGGCTAAGACCAGGAGCCACTTCTCCAGCCAAGGAGTAGGGGGCCCGCCGCCGATGCCGCTGCTGGGGAACATGAAGGAGATGGGGGAGCTGATGGCCGCGGCTTCGGCTCAGCCGATGGCTCCTCCTTCCCACAATGTTCTCCCCAGGGTCCTCTCCTTCTATCACCATTGGAAAAATCTTTATGGTAATTAATTTTTCATTATATTTCAATCTAGCTACTTGTTAATTAAACTGTTTATTCCGTTCAATTCCGAGTTTTTTTCTTCTTCTAAAAATCAGAAATTTTATAGTCTTGAGTTTTTTTTTTTGGTCTTGAACCTCCCAATATTATCCGGTAGATAAATCGCATATATACAATTCGATTACTATATATATATATAGAGAGATAGAATATGTGATATGGGATAGAGTATCTGGTGAATCCAAACCTTATTCATAAGTGGGTCGACTGCTCTTCCTAATGCTAATTGGTTTTATGATGGAACCTCACCCGGCTTGTGTACTCGACTTGATTAGCGCGTATTGCGCTCAGTCGTGTGACCCACATGTCGTATAATCCACCATAATTTAACATGGTATCAGAATGAGGTTCGGCTGGATGTAGTGCGGTTTGAGTCCTGGTCTAGTTGGCTAGCCAGCTTTAAGGCATCGAGTTGTTAAGCGCATCTGGCAAATAATATTTGGCCAAGCGTTGCACTTAGGGCTGTTATATGAGCTGAACAGCTCGGGCTCGGCTCGGGATCGGCTCGAAAAAAGCTCGACTCGAGCTCGTTCACTAACCTAAACAAGCCGGGCCTGAACATGATTTTAAGCTCGGTTGAAAGCTCGGCTCGTTCGATTTAGGCTCGAATAGCTTGAATTCTAAGGAATTTCTAAAATTTTCTTTAAGTTAATATGTTATGACCAAGTAAACTACTTATAGCTCGAAAAAAGCTCGGCTCGAGCTCGTTCATTTACTAAAACAAGCCGAGCTTGAACAAAGAAGAAAGCTCGTTTAAAAATTGGGCTCGGCTCGGCTCGAGCTCGTTTAACAAATGAACAAGCTTGAACATGCTAAGCTCGGTTTGTTCGGCTCGAATAACACCCCTAGTTGCACTTGAGGGGTACATTGTTGAGAATATGTGATATGCGATAGAGTATCCCACATTGATTATACCTATATATGTACGATGCAGGTACGACATTTCTAATATGGTTCGGACCCATTGCTCGTCTTGTGATCTCAGACCCGGTCCACATCCGAGAAGTACTGGGGACTTCGTCGGACTTGTATGAAAAATATGAAGCACACCCTCTAGTGAAGAAACTGGAAGGCAATGATAGCTTGGTGAATCTGAATGGAGAAAAATGGGCTCATCGTAGAAAGATCCTTTCTCCAATCTTCCACTTGGATAACCTCAAAGTAACCTTCTCTTATATATACTTCATATATCATAATCCTATGTGTATTATATATCAGCGATGTTGTTAATAGTATTTGAATACCCGTAGGCAGGGTGGAGTCAGGAAAAATCCGAGGGGCGGGGCTCACTTATATTTTTCGGATTTTTTTAAAGATATATATAGGATCGGGTTTTTTTTTTTGAAGATATATAAGATACAATTTTTTTTATAAAGAATATAGTAGAAAACGCATACCAACCCATACCAACTAAGCTAAACACACTAATTGATTCATTAATCTTTTTAACTATTTTTAACCCTTAAATTATCAAAAATTACGAAAAAATACATATTTTTAATTTTTTTACGTTTTTCCCCGATCCAGGGGGGCTCGAGTCACCTCATGCCCCCTCCCTCCAGGGATTCTATAACTAATACATTAAAACAAACCCTATATAAATACATTTATGTTATTGTGAAATTGTAAATATTCGCGATATTATGTACAAAATAAGACCTAAATATGTTCAATATATTCTTGGATATGCCCCTCAACAAAAGTCCATATATAACTTGCATTGTTCAATTTCCGTTGGGTTTAATTTTTTTTTATCAGGTAATAATTCGATGGTCAGACAAACCTGACTTATCGAGAGGCCGACAGAGTCGACAGATGGCGAATCGTCAAATATATAATAATAATAAAAAAATGGTGCAATACAAGCACAAATAATTTCCGTTGGGTTTATATCCCTAAACTATTTGCATCATTAAAAAAAATGGAAGATGTTTACCAAAAAATAAAATAAAATGGAGGATAGTGATTACCTCGTATAAAAATTATCTGCATTTAAAATCACATGTTACGTGGGAAAGCAACACATGAACTAATCAATCATTTTTTTTAGAACACGTACTTACTAATTAATCAATCATTGACTCTACACTAATTAATTACTACATCCTATCCAAAAAAAATGTCGTTTGACTTTTAAACACGTATTTTAAGGAGCTAAAAACTATATAATATATTAACTTTTTTATTATTATTTTTTTATAATCTAATACTTATTACCAACAAATATTAAGTTGTAAAAAAATAATTTAAAAAAAGTTGATATTTTATATAGTTTTTAGCTCCTTAAAATACGTGTTAAAAAGTCAAACGACAATCTTTTTGGATCGGAGGTAGTATTTTGATGGCATATCGGTAGATAGGGTTGACTTTGTAGCAAATCATCTTAATTGGTTTAATTTTATTGTTAATTAATCAACAGCTAATGATGCCCATAATGGCACAAAGCGTGGCAAATATGCTCGAGAAATGGTCATTAAACTGCACTTCCGGCAAAGTAGAGATTGAAGTCTTTGAGTCATTTGATAACTTAATCGAAGAAGTCATCACAAGGGCGATTTTCGGAGGTTGCTACGATGAAGGAAAGGCCATCTACCAACTCCAGAACCAGCAAATAACATTCGCCGCAGAGTCATTTCAAAAAGTCTTCATTCCAGGCTATAGGTACAAATCTGTATTCTCATTCAAGCACACTTAACTTATTAATTAGTACAATATTAAAAAAATTGGTATATAGGTTCCTCCCAGCGAGGAAGAACCGGACAAGCTGGAGGACAGATAGAGAGATCCAGAAGCTATTGATGAGGTTGATAGAGAAGAAAAAGGAAAGCCTCAAATGCCGGAGCCAGGTTGACGAAACTGTACCTCGGGATCTGCTAGAACAAATGATAAGGGAGAGCTTGAAGGAGAAAGGTGGGGATGGAATAGAGATCAAAGTAGGAGACATAATAGATGAGTGCAAGAGCTTCTTCTTTGCAGGGAAGAACACTACCTCAAGCTTGCTTGTTTGGACAACTGTGTTGCTAGCTATGCACCCTCAATGGCAGTTGCTGGCACGTGAGGAGGTCCTTCGTGTGTGTGGCGCACGTGAGGCTCCCACAAAGAATGATGTTTCTAATCTCAAAACGGTAAGTCATGGAAATTTGAAAATCAACTAAATTTGCAGTTAAGCTCTATTTGGCGACAATAAGTAGCTTTTCAAAGCTTATGGTTTTGATGTTATATAGTTTTAAATGAAATAAATATAAGATTTTAGTTTAATAACCTTTCAGAATCGAAGTTTTTCAACAGCTAATCACCCAAGCTTTTTGGAGCTTCTGGTTTTTATTCACAAGTTTTCATCAGCTACTCTAATAGCTAACCTATATTTAACACGAATAATCCATAAGTTTCAGCTACCACATCAGCTATTCTTTTGCCAAACATAGCCTCAGAATAACCCCAACACCTAAAATGGGATAATAAAAATCACAATATTTTACAAATGATTTTTTGGAGCATTGATATGTCTCCTCTGTCTTGCAACAAGTTATTTAGTTACAATAGATAGTTATTTTGCTGTCGTGAGTAGTTTTTCAATTATAGTTGTTATTCAATTCTAATAGTATAACTGGACAATTATTTAGTTATAGTGAATTATTTAGTTATAGTGAATGTTATTTGGTTTTAATAGTTATTCAGTTGTAGTGGGTAGTTATTTCGTTGGAGTGTAGTTATCTAGTTACATTAATTTATTCGCTTATAGTGGGTAGTGGATTATTCGGCCGTGGTATGTGGTTCTTCAAGTGTAATAGGAAGTATTGTCCACACTTATTTTTTGCCATAATTAACCTAATTGTTATCCCATGTTTAATTTCTTATGATTTATCTCTTACAATTATATGTAATTATGCATATTTTCTTTACAGCTAGGAATGATTATCTATGAAGCACTTAGGTTGTACACACCAGTAGTCGCAACAATCCGACGAACCAAAGCTAACGTGGAGCTCGGAGGGTACAACATACCAAAGCGAACGGAGCTCCTGATCCCGAACCTAGCCGTCCATCATGACCCAGACGTGTGGGGTCCGGATGTGCATGAGTTCAACCCGGGCAGGTTCGGCCAGGGCGTGGCCAGGGCTGCCCAACACCCAACTGCTTACATGCCGTTTGGGCTTGGGGCTCGCCAATGCATCGGCCAGAGCCTCGCCATCTTGCAAGCCAAGTTAGCCGTGGCTATGATGTTACAACGCTTCTCGTTTGAACTCTCACCGGAGTATAAGCACGCACCTACCGTGTTGATGATTTTATACCCACAATTCGACGCGCCTATCCTTTTTCAAAGGTTGTAGATCTTGGAAATAAAAGCCTCGTATCTCCCACACTGGTCTGAGAGTAAATTAAATACCAAAATATAAGGATGATTAAACCCTTATAAAATAACTTGAATTTTCACTTCAAAAAAAAACGTAATTTCTATTTTGTTCAAATAATGATATCCATTTAAACAAAAAAAAAATTGTTGTGTGGAATCGAGCTACCATAACGGTGGGTCATAATGTCATATGACATGGGGGGTCGCACTTGCTGAGAACACAAGCCGAGCGAGGTTCAATCTTAAAAATAATTGGTGTTAGGAGAAGTAGCACACCCACTTATATACAAGACTTGGATTCATTTTATAAT
Organism: Persicaria tinctoria; assembly: GCA_037127255.1. Lineage (NCBI taxonomy): Eukaryota > Viridiplantae > Streptophyta > Magnoliopsida > Caryophyllales > Polygonaceae > Persicaria > Persicaria tinctoria. The sequence goes on from JBANSL010000011.1 coordinate 71,637,093, forward strand.
CAATATGGGATCTATCCCACAACTCATATTCTCAACCAACTAGGATCCAACGAATGTTCAGATGAGCCACACAATTTGCAACTCGTATGGCTTCCATGAAGCTGTACGTGAGTCTGTGACAATAACCCCTCATTTCAAAGGACTGCATCATGAACAAACTGTCAAAGAACAACATTTCGATCTCTCTAGGACATCTCCATGTACTGACATACAACCTGTTAGCAGTGTTCAATCCCTTAGCCACCACCAGCCATGAGTATAGTCCAATAACTTCGGTATACAAAGCAAATCGTGGTATGCAAAGCAGAAGCGTATCTATATATAATATATTAATGTGTTGTGTCATAAGCAACGATAGAGTTTCTGTAGTCCCAAATCACAAACCATGTCATCATAAGTAACAATCGAGTCCAACAACTTCAGAGGGGGGGGGGGGGGGGGGGGTTCGCATCTAATATTTTTCTTCTCTCAAAGACTTGCTTGTGATATGTAGTCGTTGTATTTTCGTTTCATCCTCGACAAAGTCTTAGTGCTCTCCCAATTTTGAATTTGTTATCGTACTGTGTTTCCCTCCCACCTTCACTTTTCTATCACATTTTGGTCATTAATTAACTATATATATATATATATATATATATATATATATATATATATATATATATATATATATATATATATATATATATATATATATATATACTTTTTCCTTATTTTTCACAATCCTCATTTCCTCAAAATTTATGAAGATTTGGTTAGCAAAGAGCGGATGCTTCCTTCATACGTAATGTGATGTATAGGGCCACTGAAACCAATGCTAGCCCAGCCCATTGTGCTTATATACTAGGCCCAAAATGTATGTACTGGAATCCTATCACACTCGGCAAATATTCAGAAGGAGAAATGAGAAGAGTTATGGATGAATATAGCCATTTTATCTCCCATCCCACAACGTAAATAGGTCCACTTACACTATTCATCATTCGTAAACAAGTTCACCCTCAATTAACACGTGCAATTGATAAATGAAGCGAACATAAATGATGGTATTTTTTTTTTAGTAAAATTGAAATATTTCACAATATTTTGTTTATATAGTTACAATGGTTATTTTTTTGAGGGTGCACTTATGGCCACTGTTTTTTTTATAACATTCAGGCACGAAACCATCAGAAATTGCATTACCTTTGCTTTTTCCTCTCTCTCAGCATCCTCTTCAACAAAACATAACCGCCACCACAATTACACTTTGGAATAGCATCTAATAATAACTACAATTTGTCCCATGCTTTCTTTAATTTCCCAAAATAAGCACCAACTGACATATTATCCGGGCGAAGAGTAGCAAGATCCCTTCGTAACTGATATACTAAAGGATAAATGGACTCATAAAATCGCTTTTTAATTTCGTCCCAAAGTTCCTTTGCAGTCTCAGCGTACATAAAACTTTCAGCAACCTCAGTTGTCATAGAGTTTATGCGCCAACACATTACCATAGAATCTGCGCGCATCCATTTTTCATAATCTTCACTGTCCTCAGGTGGTTTAACACCGATACCAGTAATAAAATTGAGTTTGGCCTTAACACCTAATGCCATTTTTACACTTCGACTACAACTTGTGAATTTTGATCCATTAAAATGCGTAGACACTAACACCATCCCCGGATGATAAGAATTTGACAAAAAAAAAAAAAAAAAGGGATTAACATGAGCAGTACTCATACCTTGCACCACGTCACCAAATTGAAACCCTGGCATGGATTCATGAAATTCCAGCCTCGACCAGATCCGGCACCTGCTCCAGGCCCTGGTGGAGTAACATCAATAAAAGTGCCTCTTCCAACACCATTTCCATCACCAGCAGCACCAGATCCTTGACTTGTAGAAGACGAAGTACCGCGATCGACCATGATTTCTTGAGATCAACCAAAAACACAACTTTCGGAGGAAAAAAATGACAAGATATGAAAGAATAGATCAGAACCCCAACTGAAAATGACACTCAAATCGCAAAATAGAGGAAGCAGATCGTCAACGCTCTGATACCATTTGAACTCGATCAATTGATCAAATCATATGATCTTAAAAAATGGAGAAAATGGGGAAACCCCATCCATCAGAGAGAGTTTTCAATATGAGTTTGTTACAGAAAAACCAACCACTTTCCCTCCTAAGCTATCACCCTTTATACAATCAGTTTTGATTCAAACAACCTGTACAAAGAATTACCAAAATGGAAGACAGAGATCCTCAGAAGTTGCAGAGGTGGCTATGGAATGCGATCACGGCGCTGCAAGATGACTCCCAGGGGCGGATTCAGAAATTTTTTCGTGGTGGGCACAATTTTTCGTGGTGGGCAAAATTTTTATGGATAACTAGCCAAGGCATACCCGTGCTACGCACGGGACGTAAATATAAGTTTTGCTATTTTATAAGCCTATTTAAGAGCTTATTTTATATCATCTCATTGACTAATTTAAATAGTATATGTGTACGTACACATAGTAAATCTTGGTTAATTTTATATACTTTGGTTTAAGTTATTTATTAAATTTTTATATTTTTATGGGGTTTTCTTCAAGAAACCTTGCAAAATAATTTTTTTAATAAAAAAACACCTTTTAAAATTTTAAAAACAAAAAACACCTTATATAATATAAGGTATTCGATCAATTGAAGCACCAACTTTTATTTTACAACTAAAATTTTAAGTTTTCAGTGATATTTTTTAATCTATAATCGAAATGCCCTGATTTAACTGGCATTTAAAAAAAAAAGGAATTGTATATAATAAGTTTTTTCTTTTTTTTTGGTGGGAATAATAAGTTTTTTCTTAACAACTTGTCTTTGTAGTTTTTTTTAAAGGAGTTGGATTATATTATATAAAATATTTTTATTAATTAAATAATCAATTTGAAATTGTTTTGTTTAATAAAGTTATTTTATATGGTGTTTTAAAAAAAATTAGTTAAATAAAAACATCTTGGTTATAGTCTTATGACATAAATGATATATGGTGATAATCATGATATATATTGGTACCAAAAGTAAAATATTTTTTTAATTAATTTTCACCATGTTTTAATTAGGAGATTAGAAATCTAGAGTATAAAAAAGTGACATCAAAAAGTAATAAATTATTATCCATGCTAAATTTGGATTAACTTATATGTTTTAATACTTATATAATTACATTTTAGATATTGTTAGGCGAGTGACAATTAGTCTTTATTATGTATAATTCGATCATTTGTCAATTACTCGAATTTGACAACTTGCTATATTTTTGTATCAAGTATATGCGAGTGAAATTGAACATTTAAATGAATAACTGTTAATAAAAAAATTACCTATTAATTTAATCACAAATATGAAATGAATAAATGTTAAATGAATTTAAAATTTATATATGCATGTGTGTGTGCGCGCGCGAAAAAATTACCTATTAATTTAATTATAAATTTATGAATAACTGTTATCAATAATAAGAAAGTAAGAATCTTTCATGGAATAATTTCAAGCCTCTTACCTTTTGTTGGCTAAAATGGTCATTAATTTGATATTCACCATTGTTCAATGACTTATAATTTGCCTTTGAATTGAAAAAATACATTAAATATTCAAGAAAACAAATTCATTCAATATTACCCGCATGAGAAATACATTTACATATTCCATCGTATCCTATGAAACTCAACCATTTCTTATAAAGCCCTTCTCTTGTTTCTTTTCTTATTCTTTAATTATTTTATTTCTTATTTCAAAAAAGTATAATATATAGAGAGGGAGAGATGGATAGGTAGTTAATATTTCTAGATTAAATAGTATTAGTTGCAAAATGTTACAAAAACTGAAGTGGCTATCAATGATACGTACTATTGTAATAAAGGTAAATTCCAATGTCCATTCATCATTTGCCATAACTTAAATTTGGATGTTACAAAATGTACGTGATTTCGATCCATTTTTGCCAAGATACCCTTAGTTATCCACACACTAAAGATGTAAATTGTGGCTGGCCATGTTTTAGTCTCTAATCTACATTTTACACAGTATATTTTAAGGATTAAAAATAAATAAGAATGATTTTAATTAGTCCCTTTAACTACTCAAAATACATGTTCAATATAAAAGATCTAAAATAATACGATCAATAAAACTTACAAAATGGAACAAATCACTTTTGCATTAAGCTTACACGGCTAATGTAAGTACCTTAAGATGTTGTTGGCCCTGGAAACATCCTTTCACCCTAATGGTATGACTGGAGTTGAACCCATCCAAACTGTTGATGACAAAAAAAAATGTTGGAAGACAAAGAGACAATTTATATCCTTTAATTAATATTTTGTCTTATAAAGATAATATCATATAGAATGATTTAAAATATAAGAAAATGATAATAAAGTTATTAAAAAATATTATAATAATCAATTGTATCCAAATTAATCTGGATACAATTTTAATAGTAAAATATGAGTATAGAACAACCTAGATGGAATATACTTATGGACTATTTGAATAAAGAAGACAATATATGACTACACGTACCGTTAAGACAATTGATGAATGTGTTTCTTCGAAGGTACATCAACCATTTGGATTGATTTTGTAGCAATGGATGTCTAAATATCTCATATACAAACTTTTAGAAGACAGAAAACACAAACCCCATGCCACCACCATAAATATATGAAATAACAAATGTGTATATATAAGGTATGGAAAGAAGTTGAAAAGGCTATTAAAAATCAACATTTTTATTAGTGCACTAATTAATTAGCTTTTAAAGTATAGAATAGAAGAAGATTTGGAGTTACAAATCTCTAAACTGTTCATCTTCTAGTGCTTGAATGTAGGCAACGGGTTGTAGGTAACGGTTTGAATATTCATTTTCTAGTGCTTGAATGTAGGCAATGATTTTTAATTGCATTGTAAAGACAAATAGCTTGAATGTAAACGTAATTATTTTTACATTAAATAAAAATAGTTTGATTTGGTGTTTTCTAATGGATTTAAATCGACAACTTATTTTTACAATTAAAATAACTTGATTAATTTATTATCCAATTTAAATGATTAATCGTAACTTAAAATTAACTAATTATGTAACTTTCATAATTTTGAAGTACGTGTACTGTACATTGATATTAACCTAATCTAAAATAGTATAATGTACAAATAATAATATTTGTAGAATAGGAAATGTCATAAGACAAAGAGCTAGAAGAGTAGAGGGTGCCCTGTTATTAATCATAAACCAATTTTTATATTTATTATTTAAATTAAATATAAGATGCATTAAGTTATAGATATATACTACTTGAAGAGTCTAAAATTAAATACTACTTGAAGAGTCTAAAATTAAATAAAATCAAGGAAACCATATATTAGTATCATATTTTCTAGTATTTACAAAATTAAATAAAATCAAGGAAAACCAAAAGTCATTGAAGTGATTTAATTTGGTGGGAGAATTATTAGGAGGAGGGTCATTAAGGTGGCTAGGGACACAATTTTTATAGGTATATAGATTTTTATATTATTTTTATTAGAAATATGTTTTAAAAATTATATATGAAGAGAATATCTTAAATTTGTGAGAAAAATTATAATTATTTAATTGTAAAATATCAAATAAATTGTAAGAATTTAAAAATAATGGAAAATATTATAATATTATTATATTGTGATGGATAAACACTAGAAACCCTAGTTCCCGTATAAACTTCTATATAAAGGGTTCCTTGAAACTCCAATAATACATCAGTTCATTCCCTTCTTCTCATCTCCGTTCTATTTGCACGAATTTTGCTCTGGAAATTAAACCTAATTTCACCTTCATTGACTACTGACTTGGTCTCTCTCATCTCGTTTTTAGCCCCCTCTCGAACCGCGACCAATCCCCTCCTGTTTTCCCCTCCGACGATGCCTCCAAGAATGAAGAAGCCGGCAGGAACGCCTCCTTCGAAGAGGACCCTAAGGCCACCAAGGCGGCGCCGTCGCACAACCAATCTGAAGCCGTTTCCGATGAGGCGGTGAAAGCGGCGGAGTCGAAATCCGATCCTGTTGTCGTTGCAGCATCTTCCTTTCAATCGATTTATTAATTCAGAGAATTATGATTAGGGACGATGAGAAGCAGAAGAGGTGTGCTGGGCGGAGTTCCGAGCAGGAGGAGCGGCGACAAATCTGCGCTGCTCGCACGTCGTCTTCCACGGAGACTGCATCGATGGTTGGGTGCGGAGTCGAGGATTCCTCGTTGCTATTGGGTTGAACCGTCTACCTTTTTCGCTAGTCCGACGTGATCGAGGAAGCAGTGTCCCGACGCCGCCGCTCTCTGCAAATTGAGAAACGAAGAAGACGATGGTGTGATTTTACATTAATCACGAAATCAGCCCAGAATTTCTTAACATTCTCAGATTGGCCCGTAAGTTTTACATAATTACAGAAAAAGGCCTAAAACTCTCAGGGATTCACATTTTGCCCCTGTGAAGTAATCTCAATCCCAGAAGTGATTGAATCAATTGAAGTTTGTAATATCCCTGAAGCGGATAAAGTAATCTCAATCCCAAAGCGATTGGATCAATTTGTAGTATCCCGCGGATAAAGTAATCTCAATCCCTTTATCAATTTGTAGTATCCCGCGGATAAAGTAATCTCAATCCCTGAAGCGATTGGATCAATTTGTAGTATCCCTTGAAGTGGATAAAGTAATCTCAATCCCTGAAGCGATTGGATCAATTTGTAGTATCCCTTGAAGCGGATAAAGTAATCTCAATCCCTGAAGCGATTAGATCAATCGGTCATATCCTCTGAAGTGGATGTTATTTTATTATATCCCTGAAGTGATAAACGATCGAATTTCATCCCTGAAGTGATGAATTATTTATTTATTTTATTTATCTTATTTTTATGTTTATTTTAATTATTTTTCATCTCCCGAAGTAGATGAATTATCTCCTGAAGTAGATAAAATTGTTAAATTTATATATCATCTCTAGAAGTGGATGAACGAAATCATCTCCCGAACTAGATGAACGAGCGCATCTCCCGAAGTAGATGAATGTTAAATTGATCTCATCCCCGAAGCGATGAAACGATAGATCTCATCCCCGCAGAGATGATCAAGCCGATAAATTTCATCCTTGTAGTGATGAAATTATATTTATTATTTATGTTTGTTTAATCCTCATCTCCCGAAGTAGATGAATGGAACATCCCCTGAGGTAGATTTGAACGATTGAAAATCATCCCCGTAGTGATGATTTTTTTTTATTTAGTTTTATTATTCATTTCAATTTGTATTTTTTTTGTCTCCAGAAGTAGACAAACATTATCTCCCGAAGTAGATATAAATTGTTAAATTTGTATATCATCCCAAAAGTGGTATTTTATCTCCCGAAGTAGATACAGTAAACACAATGTATGTATCACATCTCTTGAAGAAGATGAAATTCTTATTTATCTCCTGAAGAAGATAAAATATTTTAGCTTATATATCATGATAAAATTTATCTCCCGTAGTAGATAAAATTTTAAAATTCATAATCGTCCCTGGACCAATGATTTTTATAGCTAAACACGAAAATTATGATTTCTCCACCAGTCTCCAGAAGTAGACGAACATGTATTTGCAGATGTTCATTTTCTTGTCACCAAAAGTTGACAATATGCCAATTTGGTTTTATTTATTTATGTTTTTATAGTTTTATCAATTATATCAACTATTTATTTATTTATTTATTTATCTTTATCTCTTGAAATATATAAAGGCAACCCCTGAAGTGGATGGACACAAATCGTTCCTGTAGTAACGGCAATCATCTCCTGAAGAGTTGTATATGAAAAGAAAATTCATCAAATGTCTCTCTCATCAATACAAATTGTCCCTGAAGTGACAATATTCATTTTGTGAAGAAAATGAATGATAAGAGATATATTGTATATCCTCATAAAGATTATTTAAAATCATACCCAGAAGTGTATGAGTTTTATTTTAAAGTTGCACAAATACCCAGAAGTGTAGAAATTAAAGTGAATGTATACAAGTTGTCTTCTCCCTGAAGTGAGTAATAATCGATCATACCATTTCTTGAAGAATATGGACAATGTTTATATGACAACTGACTATATTTTTGAATTGCAACTTATCATCTTTTGGAGTATATGATCGAACTATACATAATAGAGACTAATTGTCACTCGAAGTTGACAAATGAATCATTTTATGAATAAAATCATTTCTTGAAGAAAATGATAAATTGACAAGTTTTTCTCATGGCTCCACCTGAAGTGGACAAATAAAATTTTATTTTATTTATTTACTTGTTTTTATTCATTGCTTTATATTGAATAAAATTATTATGATTTTACTTGTTGTAATTCAAAGCTCAAAGTGTTTCCCGAAGAAACTACTTACCATGAGTGTCTAATGCGGAGTTTTGTTTGGCAAATGAACATTTGGGAGAAAGGTTTACCACAATCCCGTAGATTGTGAAGTTTTTCAAAACTAACCTAAGAGCCTGAAGACTCTACTGGTGGATTTTTTTATTAACTCCTGAAGAGTAAAGAATATTTTATGAACTCTAAAAGAGTAAAGGATTTCACAAACTCCAGAAGAGTATATGTTCCTAATTTTATCATTTGTACTCCTGAAGAAGTACATGGAATGTGGGTTTTTATCATATTAAGAACTATTTTTGTTTGGTTGATACAACCAATAAAAGTAACCACATAATACGACCCAGGTAAAAAGGCCACTTCCTGACTATCATCTAGGCATTGCCTGAAGCATGCCCCTCCGGTAGAGGGTGTCAAAGAGGTTATGGTTAAGCGCTTGACCAAAGTTATTGTTGTGGCTTATAGCTAGGTCTGTTATACGGTTAATTCTAAATGTCTTGGAGAACATTATCAATGACTCATACCTGAAGTATGACATCAACGAAAGTTCTGACAATACCCATTCAATGGCATCTAAATTAAATAAATGAATCACCATATATGAAGTTCAATGGTTGAATATTATGACTTTATAAGTGTCAAACAAATTTTGAAAACCTGAAGTTTTCTCAAACAACCTTGAATGGAAAACCAAGATGAATACCATATAGCTCCAGAAGAGCATTGATCTTGTTACCTGAAGTAACAATGACGCATATGTATGAATTGACATGGTATTAAATATCAATATCTCATATGGCTAGCCAGAAGCAAGTCTTACAGAATTGATATATATATATATATATATATATATATATATATATATATATATATATATATATATATATGGTTTATTTGACACTCAATTATCCCATTGAAACCTAACACTAACCAGAAGTTAGTTAATGATAAAATGTTTTTTCTTTGTGGCATTCGGTCATTCATGTGAAACGATGATGGGCGGGATCATTGATATTCACATACACACCCACTAAAAGGGACCAGAAGATCCTAGGACCCGAAGATCCTCTATAAGGATGACCGAACATATATGGTCTGTCATCTTGGCAAATCAACAACAAGACCATCTAAATTCAAAGTAAATGCAAATTCTCTAATATCTCTTGAATGGATTCAATGAGAAGCTAAGGAACACTATCATACAGACCAATGTAACTCCAAGATTACAGATGCCTCAAGACTTTGGTCATATGAAACATAAGGTAGAGAATGTTATCAAAAACATTGTTGAGCATAAGGTAGCTCACGACGACCCAGAAGAGTCGTTGGTCAAATGGGCCCATGCATGTTTGCATTTCGAATTTGACACAATAACATCTCCCTAATTCTCTCCAGAAGAGATCATGTCATTCAAAGGTTTTGAATAAGCAGCATATGTTCCGAGACGTACCTCCTCCAAATGAACTACAATGAGACCACAAAGAAGTTGGATGATATATGGGGTTTGAGTCCCTATTGATATCAAATACCTAGAGCTTTATAATGGTGATAAAATGCTCGGTATTTAGGGGGAGAGGAAATGAGACAATTAAGAAAGAGATTGCACGGAAGCAACTTCTCTATCATTTCATATCCGCGGATAAATACAAGTGAACCAGAAGTTCAATAAATGAAATGATTATAAGGTTTAGCAAATATGCAATTGAAAGCATTTACTATAAGCCAAGAAAGTGACAAAGTCACAGATACTAGCTCATTTGGAAGTTCCAGAAGTAACTCCAACTCCATGAATATCAAGTGGTTCTCAAATACACCAGAAGTGTTGGAGATCACTAGGCTCTTGGTATACGATTCCCCAGAAGTGGAAAGAGCTTATGAGAATATGATGATCATCAAATAAATAATGGATGTCGACAACGAAATCATAGTAAAAGAGCTAGAAAGAAGCCAGTCATGCAAAGATGGATTATTTAAGCATGATGACATTGGACCTGTAGTTCCAACACCGACAAGTGCAACATCAATTGGTTTTAAGTGGGTGTTCATACAAAATAAAATATAAAGCCAAGTTGATTGCACAAATACCTATCAAAGGTTATATGGAGAATGTATTCACCAGAAGTGAATATAATTTTGGATCTAAATATAAATGACGGACGTGTTACTTGCATATGCGTATAAATGAAAATGATCGATTGAAAATGCCTGAAGCATTAATATCAAAGTCCCGTCACATGTAATTGGTTAAAGATCCTTATAAGTGTACCTGGAGTACCTATAATTGTGAAAATGGTGGCATTGCATTAGGTCCCGAAGTACCATACAATGTTGCACTCTTTTCCTTGATCTTGGTTTTTATCCCATTGGGTTTTTCCAAGTTAAGGTTTTTAACGAGGCAACTTATGCACCATTTAATACAACGGATCCCCCTGATCAACAATGAAAAGCACACTAGGTCCTGAAGTACCTTATGCTTGTGCACTCAAAGCAGCTCAACACCAATACATGAAAGTCAAGCGCATCAAGTCAATCATGAAGAAATTCCAAGTCAAAGACAATCTTGAGATTCGACCATAAGCTCACGAAGACAGCGCCATCAAGAAGAATGAGAAGACTTCGAGAAGGATGTTGACTTCAGGGGGAGTATACGCACTGCACTCTTTTTTCCTTCGATCAGGTTTTGTCCCACTGGGTTTTCCTGACAAGGTTTTTAATGAGGCAGATCACCAAAGCGTATCAAATGTCATATGTATTTGTTATCTGGATCCTAGTTTTGTCCCATTGGGTTTTCTAGGCGAGATTTGTAATGAGGTAGTATTTAAGGATGTTTATCCAAGGGAGAGTGTTATAATATTATTATATTGTGATGGATAAACACTAGAAACCCTAGTTCCCGTGTAAACTCCTATATAAAGGGTCCCTTGAAACCCCAATAATACATCAGTTCATACCCTTCTTCTCCTCTCTATTCTATCTATTATCACAGAAAATAGATTGAAGGAAAAAAAAAATGAAAACATGTGTCTAGTGGGATTTGAACAAGTGTTGATTGAATTCTATTTAAAATTAGGTGAGCTTAACCACTGAGCTACTAAAGATACTTATATTTTACCTTCTAATTTTTTTTACATAACACATATATTCTTCTATTTTTTTCCGGATCGGAGTGGGCGACGGCCCGGTGTCGCCCACCCTTGGATCCGCCACTGACGACTCCTCTGGGTTCTGGGTTCGGCTCATTGTGACGGCGGCGGTATGGGCGTGGCTCGTGTGGGCGAAGCTGGTGGTTCAGCTATGGCTGAAGCCGGCTAAGACCAGGAGCCACTTCTCAAGGCAAGGCGTGGGGGGCCCACCGCCGACGCTTGGGATAGGTAACTTAAAGGAGATTGTGGAGCTGATTGTGACGGCTTCGGCTGAGCCGATGGCTCCTCCTTCTCATGATATTGTCCCCAGGGTCCTCCCCTTCTATCCACTATGGAGCAAACTTTATAGTAATTAAATTTTAATCAACTTTTCTTTTTTCTTCTTTTTTTAGTTTCAAAACAATTAGTTTAGTTTATGGTAATTAGTTTATTTATTTATTCATTTCATGAGGTTATAGAGAGATGAGCAGATAAGGAACTAAGTTTTAGTTTGCCTTGCAATAGATGTTGGTGGGTTATTTCATTTCATTTCTAGGTTTTGAGATGAAACATGATTGGATCTATGTATTACTCGTGTCTCCTATATTTAGGCACACACATGACCTACTTCCTAGCGTCTTGACACTATGCCAAATTACATCTCAGGCGACGGACGAAAATCGTCGCCTGAAAGGAATTTTCGCCGCTTGATGTTTCAGGCGACGAATGTCCGTCGTCTGAACGCCTGTCCGTCCAATGTCATCCCTAGAGGTTCCAGGAGATGGATGTCACAAGGTCCGTCGCCTGAGTACCTTTAGGCCACCAAATATACGTTCGTCGCCTGAATACATTGTCAGACCCCAAGTGCTTCTCAAGCCCGCCCATTAACTCTTAGGCAACGAACTTTAAATTTCAGACGACCAATCCGGTCCCTTGCTCTATAGTGGGCTCGGAATTATAAATCATTATTTAATTTAACTCAAGCGACGGACCTATACTAAGTTTATGGTCGCCTGAATGGGAGAGGGATAAAAGAAATTGCTTCAAGCCACCAACGGGAAAGGAAAAAATCCGTCGCCTGAAATGGTTCACAAGAGGGCAAAACATCCAAGCGACCTATTTGTTAGTAAGTTCGTGGCTTGAGTTTGTTTAAGCCACAAGTATTTAATTATATTCGTCTGATGTTCGTTGCCTGATTGCGTATAGATTTTTTTAAAAAAAATCGCAAATCGCTTTTTGCCCCCTGTTTTTATACCAAAAATTTGCAGAAAATATGTGCATTTATTTTTTTTTTTGTATAAAACCTGTAATTCAATATACGAACATACAATCCACACAACTCAAAGAGATTCTAAACAGACAAATTATATACACAAACACGAAATTCCATCCTTCAATCCACATAAAATCCAAACAAATTCAATATCCCTACAAGGACATTAACAACCTGCAATTCAATGCTTCAATCTAGACAAACACAAAATACAACCTGCAATTCAATCTACACAGCCACAAAATACACAAGCAATCCGAACAATATATGCCAAAGTAGTAGACAAGTCCAAAAAGGTGCGTTATAGGATAGAGGATGGTTGTGTGATACCTTCTACTGTTGGGAGGAGGGCTGAGAAGACACAAGAGGAGGGTTAGATGGTGCAAACGTTTGTGCAACTGAGTTAAATGACGGCTGCGAGCACGCAGCTCCACCTAGGAAATCACAAATCTTCTTCTCCAAGTCTGCCATGCGCGACTGCAGCGCTTCGTTCACAGCTCTAACTTGCCCCACTTCCTCCCTTGCTACTGCAGCATCCTCCCTTGCTGCTGCAGCATCATCCTTCGCTGCTGCAGCCTCATCCTTTGCCCGCTGAGCTTGTACCTTCGCTTCCTCCACCTCCTTCTGCCTCTCGTCCGCCCTTGCAGTCCACGGTCCCCCCCCCCTTTTCTTTGCAGGCCGCTGGCCAGCCACACCCATGCCTTCAAGAAAAGGATATAGTCATACACTCAAGTATAACACACAAATCTGTTTATAAGTAGAACATATCTATATATGCAAGTTTTCAGTTTTGAGGTACACAAATCTGTTTTAAGTATATTATATCTATGTAGCAAGCTTTGAGGAACACAATATGTTGCAAGTTTTAAGTTGTATTGAAATGATGATGTATATATGCAAGTATAACACAATTTGTTTTATTTCAGTTTATGTATTATCCAAATAATCGAATGGTTGTATCTATATATGCAAGTTTTAAGTTTTTTTCCCCAGATTATGAGGTTAGTTCAATTAAGATATACCTCGGACTTCGGTTCCCCTTCTCTCACCGAAGCATTCCATGATCATAGCTGTCTGTTTTTCGATGGGGATTGGGTCCAATTGGCTAGGGTCGTCAGCCTCTCCTTCCTTAGGTGCTAGTTCCGCCGCAACAAGTGCCTTTAATTTTTCCTGTCAAAAGAAGTCAGTTAGCCCAACAGATCAAAACTAAATGAACTTGACCAATTAATTAAACTTTGAACAGAAATAAATGGATTTTCAGGAGCTAAAATGGATTTCAATGCAATAGAAAGACAAGAGGGGAGAATCTGAAAATATAATCTGTACAGTCCTGCAAATATAATAATTCAAATGTAATCATGAATACAAAGTCATGCAAATATAACTATTCATACATAATCAGTAAAACTTTATACCATGATCCACATTAAAGCCTTGGAATCTATCAAAACTAGTAATATAAGTATATAACTCTACAAAATCAGTAACTTAAAAATCAGTAACTTAAAAAAAATCAGCAAAGCAATGAATTTGCAAAAGAAGATGGGAGCATGACAGCAAGCTTTCCTTTAGATCCAAGACACAACAAGAACACCAAAAGCCGAACTACACAGATTGCACCTTTCAATTTGATTTCAAGTGCAGCAGCTCAAGAACATCGATCAAATACGTCCATAGCCAGCTGCGAAAATCAGAAATTTCCATTCTAGATAAAAACCACTTCATTTAGAACAAGCATTTAATCTATATAGGACAAGAAGCATGCACTCGAATAACACAAGGAAAATTTGGGTGCTCACGAAAACGGAAAACCTCACTATCGACTGAAAATCTTAAGCTGATTTCCTTGAACGAAAGTCACACAAGTCAACAGATGCATCATTTTCTGCTTCTTCACCTAGAGAAGTACATCTGATTTTGTTTATTGGAATAAGAACAAGATGAGTAACAGTTAGCATGAACACCTAGCAAGCAATATTAAGTCTTATTATCCAGACACATATACATGTCAATCGAAAACCTCTTTCAATTTCATTTTGAGTGAAATAAGTAATAAAAAAATTGGCTTTAAATTCTAGTCAAACAACTGTTTAAGAGAATAGTTATAGGAAATCAAATACATGAAATAAGTCACAATTAAGTAAATATTGAAGTTATAAGAAACACGTCTAGCTAATATAAAATAATACTATCGACTAAGGCCATCTTTAGTAAATGTCCCTCCTTTTAATATTTTTCAGTTTATAAAATTATGATTAGTTTCCAACAAGGGAGGACTAAATTTTAGCCCTTCAAAAATTTCACCAATTGATCTCCAATGGAACCACCATGTCACTTGCACCACCCTAAAATCAACTATGCATAGAAGGGCTAGAGAGGAGTTAAAATCATTCGTAAGGATGATCTAAGCTGGTATTCCATTAGAAATAGAGTTAAAAAGAAAAATAAAAGGCTTTCAGCTCAAGACAGTTTTAGATGAGGGTGATTCTTGTTTTCTTTGATTTTCCTTTATATGTGTCTGACCATTAATATTGTTGTATGCCAAATTTCTAGCTCTCAATTCTCGAGTCATGTATCGAACCACTTTCCTTTACAAAAAAAAAGGGCACTATGGAGGAGTTGGGTGGGATTTGGCCTATGTTTTGATAACTCTTATCAAGCTTAGTGCATAGCTTAAATTAAACTTAGGTATAATTTTAATTTTTATAAAACTAACAGTCATCATAAATCAAAGGGTGAGTTATAGACTTACAACGCATTCCCTTTCATTTTCACACTTTTCGTAATTATTGATGCAAGCTTGTGCCACTCCTGCGCGATCACGCTTCTGAATAAGCTCTTCAGCTCGGAAGCTCATGGGAATTGGGCCGCTATGGTGGTTGATGGGATTTGGGTTTTTGGTTCTATTCATCTTGTTTCTCTCACACATAGCCTGAAAGAAGAAAAGAATGAATTTATCGGTTATAAATGTGTGAAAATATACGAATAAGTTCAGACAACACACAAGGTACAGATATAACCTGTTTTGCTTCATCGAGAAACTCATTGTTGGCCAAGTATATCCACTGCTCAGGGCGCCGGACAAACTCCAATGGAAGTTCGTCCCCGTATTCCTTGAAGTGCATATGACAGTCATATTTCCATGCCGAATAGGCTTTGCTCACCTTCTTATCCAGGAACTCCGTCATGGGATCTTTTTTCGGTTCTTTCCCCGGTAACGCCTCCGGTAACTCCTCTGGTAACTCCTTCGGTAACTCCTCCGTGGGATCTGGTTTTGGAAGTTCATAATAAACCTAGAAGCAAGCAGGTCACAATTAATCTTGATGTGTAAACCATATGTATACAAGTAACTTATAAAAGTTTTGTAAACAAAATTTTGTTAATTTAAATGTATATCTATGTGTAAGTAACTTATACCTCTAGGTAATCCTTCACTATGGCCTGTTGCTCTTTCGTGAGTGCCGAAAATGTCGAGGCCAGCATTGGGACTTTATCCCTAACAGCACACCCAAGGTCCTTGATGAATGTGCTATACATCGCCCGGGTGCCAGGCCCCTTGTGGAACATAGAGTACTCAATCTTGAGCCTCTTCCCCACCCCCCCCGTCGCCTGCATCATATGCGCAGTCTTGTTGCTCTTAATTATGCGCACCTTACCTGGAAACCATATGAATAAGAAGCAAGCCATATGAATTAGAAGCAAATTAAGAGTCAAATAAACAATGTGTGAGAGAAGCAAAGTAGACAGAAATGTTGCATGATGGTATTTTTGCCTATTGAAATATCCTAGTATTGATCTTTGATTTCTATGATTATTTTGACTTTTCAAACGTTAACAATGAATCAATGATGATATGGCTTTTTTTTTGGGTCTCTGCTGCTTAATCTAGTCACTGAATGAGCAAATTCATGTTTTTTATGGTACAAAGTTGCAGTCCTGTCCTAATATGCTTGCTGAAAGTAACCTAAATTGAATTTCATGAAACTAGCCTATACATTAAGAGCATTAAGAGCAATGACATCAATCACTTTATACTTTATATGCTTGCTGATGGTATTGTTGCATGATGGTATCTCTGCTGCTTAATATATATGTTTATACTTTATTCCAAAGAAGTTCATGAAACTAGCCTATACATTAAGAGCAATGACAGCAATCAGTCTATATATATTAAGAGCAATGACAGCAATCGACTCTAAAAATTTTGTCTAATCGACTCTAAATTGAAATTGAAGAAAAAAAACCTATACATTAAGAGCAATGACAGCAATCAGTCTATATACATGTTTATACATTAAGAAGTTCATGACAACAATCAGTCTATATATATGTCTATACATTAAGAAGTTCATGAAACTAGCCTTACCAATTGAAATAATTAACACAAATTGATTCATCTAGTGCAGAAGGGCCAACAATTTCTAGGCTTTTTGCAATAGATAAAATGCATCTACCTCCCTATATATCTAAAAACTCAATCTAAAAACAAAGGACATACATCAGTACATCTAGCAGCCACTAGAATCAACCAACAAGTCAACAACAGTAAATAGAAGCAATAGAACAACAAGAACTATATGATGAATTAAACGGCAAATAGAACAACAAGCAATAGAACAACAGTACATACAATGGCAAATAGAAGCAATAGGATGAATTAAAGAAGTAAGATTGAAAGATTGAAAGGGTTACACTCACCATTCCTGCTCCTACTTCTGATGGAGCGAGGGAACTCCGGTATCCTCAGTGTTTCGACTGTAAGGGAGACGACGGCCTGGTCGTCGAGAGGAGGCGGCACCGGGGTTGTCGAGGGAACTCCGGTATGCTCACTAGGGTTTGGGGTTGTCGTAGCACCAGGGGCTGAAGAAGAGGGCCTTGGAACCTCGTCATGCAGTGGTGGAGGCGTCGGCGTTGGTGCAGTCGGCGTTGGTGCAGACGAGGACGACGGAGAGGGAGATTTCCTCTTCAGGGTACTCTGAACGAGCTGTCAGGCTTTTGGAGGCATGACCGGAGATGGGAGAGAGGAGAGGCGGTGGGTGACCGGAGATGGGAGAGAGGAAAAGGAGGCCAAGTAAGAGGTGAGAGGAAGGGCGAGGAGGTGGGTGACCGGAGATGGGAGAGAGGAGAGGCGGTGGGTGACCGGAGATGGGAGAGAGGAGAAGGAGGCCGAGTGAGAGGCGAGAGGAAGGGCGAGGAGGTGGGTGACCGGAGATGGGAGAGAGGATAGGCGGTGGGTGACCGGAGATGGGAGAGAGGAGGAGGCGGCCGAGTGAGAGGCGGCGGGGATTGGGGCTTAGGTTTCACAGTGAAATTGAGAGGGAATTTGGGGCTTAGGGTTTCCAATGAATTTGGGGCTAAGAGTGGGCCGGAACTCTCAATTCTCGATTTATATAATACGTCCCATTCAGGAGACGGATTTTGACCAAGTTCCTCGCCTGAAAATTCTCTAGGCCACCACAACCACTAAGTCCGTCGCCTGAATGGAAATTACGAGGGAAATTTCGAAATTTTAGTGAAATTGAGAGGGAATTCTTATTTTCGACTGGGGCGTCCACATACACAAACTCCGTCGCCTGAAATATTTGTACTAAAAATTAGGGGTGGGCACAAATCTCGCAAATCTCGATTCCGTCCCGGTCCCGGTGGGATTTAGAAAAAAAATAGTGAATCCCGTCCCGATCCCGTTCCGATTCCGGTGGGATCCCGCAAATCCCGTCCCGTCCCGCATATAATAATAATAATAATAATATTATTATTATTATTATAGAATAATAATAATATATTATTAGTATTATTATTTTGAGAAAATATTATTATATATAATATTATTATATTATTATATCATATTATATTTTTTTCTTGTAAAGTATAATTATTTTATAATAATAACAATAAAAATAAAAATAAGTAATTATAATAATAATATTATTATTATCATTTAAGTATAAAGTGGCATTATACTCAGGCCACCATCACCATTTACGTCCGTCACCTGAATATACTCAGGCCACGGTGATTGACTAAGTCCGTCGCCTAAGTACTTTTAGGCCACGAAGATTGACTATGTTCGTCGCCTAGATCCCTGCAAAGTTTACAATGCCGAGTTTGTATATGCTTGTACTCCCTGTATATATCAAGTAGGTGACAAATGGTAATGCATGAAGACTCATAATGCACATATATGTCACATAAATATCTTAAGTTATAACCGAGGATCGTGATTACAAGAGGTCAAACATATTGTCAGCCATCAGTGTCAGTATCCACATTCTCTTCGTTGACTTGTTCTTCTTCGTTCACTTATTGTTCTTCATTGACTTCTTCTTCTTCTTCTTCTTCTTCTTCTTCTTCTAGTTCTGCGGCTTCATCGTCTTCGTCGTCTTCTTCTTCCTCCAAGGGAATATCAATGTGGAGATTAAGACCTATAAGTTATGAAAACATGTGAGAACCAAAACGTATAGTTTATAAAAAAACATCTTAACTGGAATTCTAAGTTATAAACTATAAGTTAAAAAAAAATATTATGTTCAAACCTTCGAAACTAATCATTGGGCCCCACTCTTGATATGGTTCTTCAGGTTCAGTGGAAAGATTATCCCCACGTGTCGCCAGTGCTCGAGGATCGTAAACGCCTCTATGGGACATCACGTTCACTACTTTCCATGTCTCACCCACCTTTGGATCATCTACGTAAAACACTTGCCTTGCAGAGAGTGCAAGACAGAACGGGGAGTTCTCATACCAGCTAGTGTTCGTGTCCACCGAAAGCAAGCCCAGATCTAGCTTGGTGCTACTATTTTCAGGATCAGTATCAAACCACCTGCACTGGAACAACACAACTGGCATGCGAGTAGCATATAGTAGTTCAACCACTTGCTCGAGTACCTCGTAGTAGCGTGTATCTGTTGTTTCCACCATCACCCCTGAATTTTGCGTCCTCAAAACTTTATCTTTTCTCCATGACACAAACTTCACCCCGTTGACAACACAACTGGAGTACAATTTGCATTGCATTGGCTTTTTTGCCAAGTTGAGAACCTCAGGTTTAAGAAATGTGTCTCCCTTCTCGTGCAACTGAGCCGCCTATTTGAAAAAACATGTCAGTATAGAGTTTGGGAAAAGAATACCTTATGTTGACAACAGAACCTCACACATCCTTACCCATTTGTGAAAATACTCGAGAAAATGTCTTCTGCGCCTCCCCTCATTGGACTCTGGATATTTCTGCTCGTACATCTCCACATGTGCTATCATGAAGAAGTCAACATCCTGGCAATCAGTTAACACTTGCCAGTGCGCCTCTGCAATCATATCATCACCTAACCCTTGGCCACGAGTGATTTCACCCTGTGGACACACGAGTTTAGACACAACATTAGTGTCGTAGTTCGAGGCCTCTGTAGCATTTGCCTCTTCACTACCCTCATTTTGTAGCCCTAGGTATAGGTTGCAGTATGTAGTCGCCTCTTTGAGCGTGTAACGCTCGGCAATACTCCCCTCTGGGTAACGATAACTTTTGATGTCGGCCTTATAGTGGCCAAGTTGCCTAGAAAAATCAACCCATTATGATGATGTCAAACCAGAGCCAAATAATTTCAGTGAAATTGAAAGTATTAGCATACCTTTCAATTGGATACATCCACGTATAATGCACAGGTCCAGTTTCAAGCACCTGTTGCGGCAGGTGAACCAGAAGATGCACCATGATTGTGCAAAAGTGTGGGGGATAAATCATCTCCAAGCTGCACAGAATCTGCACTATCTCATCTTCCATCTGACGTACATCCTCCCTCCTCAGCTCCCTAGCACACAGTTTCTGAAACCATTTCGATAGTGCAACCAATGTCTTTGCAACACTAAGTGGAAGGTATACGCAAACGAAAATGGGAAGCAAACACTGGAACATGACATGACAATCATGGGTCTTCAAACCAGTGAACTTTCTCTCTTGAATGTTGACCTTGTTGTGCAAAGATCCGGCGTACCCATGCGGATACTTGACATCAGCGAACCACTCGAATATCTCTGGTATGTCCTCCGGCTTCACTAAGAACGGTGCATGAGGGAGTCTTCCGTCTCTCCTTGGTGCCTGGCTTTTTCGCACCCCTCTCTGCTGCAATGCAACTCGAGCTTTAGGACCATCTTTTGTCTTCCCGTCAATGCTAAGAGTGGTTCCGATAATGTTATCAAATACATTCTTCTCAATATGCATAACATCCAATGCATGTCTCACTCGAGTATATTGCCAATACGGCAATCTCCAAAAAGCGCATTTATGAGTCCAGCAGACCCTATTAGTCGCACTGTACGGGGCCTTCAAAGCAGGGTGCGAGCTAAGGACAGGGAAGTTGATCCTGTTGCAACAGATACGAGAGTAGCATAATGAGATGGATGGTGTATAATTTTCAAGTAAAGTAAAGAAGGAAGAGTGTATGTATAACAATCTCTTACCGATTTATTTGTGATAGAATTTGCTCCCCGGTCCAAGAATGAGGTCGTCCTCTTTCCTCGCATTGCCCGTTGAATGCCATAGCGGCGGATCTCCAAGGGTGGTTTCGCGAAAGCCATCTTCGGTGCCCATCATAAACCATTCTTCCCTGTTCATGCGTTGCAGCCGTGTTGTCCAAGCAAGCAGGGCACGCTTTATACCCCTTTGTTGTCGTTCCTGCCAACATCCCTAGACCAGGAAAGTCGCTGATAGTCCACAGAACTGCTGCTTTCATGGTGAAAGTAGACATCGAGTGCCGATCAACTGTACACACTCCAGTCTGCCATAGGTGCAGAAGCTCATCGATCAATGGCTCCATGTACACGCTAAGACACTTTCCAGGAGACTTCGGTCCCGGAATCAGCAACGCCAGCATGTTGAATTCCCGCTTCATGCACATTGATGGAGGCAAATTGTAGGGCATGACAATCACGGGCCAGGTGCTATGGAGACTTGACTGTTTCCCAAACGGATTGAACCCATCAGTGGCAAGTGCAAGTCTAACATTCCTCACGTCATCAGAAAAATGCGGATACGTTTTGTCGAACTGTTTCCATGCCTCACCATCTGCAGGGTGTTTAAGCCATTCTGAATCTCTTACCCGCTCACCATGCCATCGCATTTTCTTCGCAATGTTCGGCTCCATGAAGAGTCTCTTCAGTCTTGGGGTCAAGGGAAAGTACTGAAGGACCTTTCTTGGAACCCTTCGACCGCTGTTGCCCTCGTTAGTCTCCCATCTCGAAGTGTTGCACTTAGGACATGATTCTAGTTGTGCGTATTGCTTGTAAAACAGTACACAATTGTACTCACAAGCATCGATCAGCTCATACCGAAATGCAAGGTCCTTAATCACACTTTTCATCTTCTTCCAATCAACTGGATGTTGGTTTTCTTCTGGCAAAAACTTTGAGAAGTGTTTGCAATTCAGATCCATGCTTCTATCTGTCCATCCACACTCTGCCTTCAACTTCATTGAATCTAGACATGCCTCCAGAACAGTCCACTTGATGCGGGGATACAACGGTGTTTGAGCCGCCTCTAGAAGCCTCTGATATTTCATATAATCATCATCGACGACATCTTCG
Organism: Persicaria tinctoria; assembly: GCA_037127255.1. Taxonomy (NCBI): domain Eukaryota; kingdom Viridiplantae; phylum Streptophyta; class Magnoliopsida; order Caryophyllales; family Polygonaceae; genus Persicaria; species Persicaria tinctoria. Next base: position 71,659,460 of record JBANSL010000011.1, read on the forward strand.
AACGCGGGTTCTTCAATAGCCTCGTCAGCATCCATGTGTGCATTGTACCCAACATGATAAGGAAAGGCATCATGTAGAATATCCATAACAGGACCATGATCAGAGGAAGATGCCCTCTCATCCAACATTTGATTTCGTCTCTGGTCATTTCTCATATCAGCTGGTCTCTCTCCATCTTTGTCCCAAACTGTATAACAAGACCACATCCCATAGCGAGCCAAATCTGAGTGCATCTCATCTACGGTTACCTATTGGTTATTGTGACACTTTCTACACGGACAAAGGAAATGAGTCGTCCCACTCCTAATCGCATACGCTCTCATAGCTTCCATAAAATTAAAGATTCCTATTTGATAGTCCGCGTGAGCGTGAGGGAGTTGCATCCAACTTTTATCACCCATTATCGTCCTGTCAATATCAATTTCAATCTCTAAAACACATTCTCCATCCACATTGTAAAATGCATTCTCAATTTCAATCTCAACCTATACAAAATTCTCAATCACAAATACATTCTCATTCTCATCATCAATTCCAAATCCCATTCTCAATCTAAAATACACTCTCATCATCAACTTCAAAACCACATTCTCATTATCACATCATTCTCATCATCAATTTCAATCACAAACATGTATTTTAAAACCACATTCTTATTATCACATTATTCTCAATAAAAAAACCTAATATATAGACATATATGTAATCAACACAAAAAAATCAACATAAATAATCCATTTTCCCATAACCTATCTTAATTGAAACCCCATTCTCAATATCACATCATTCTCATCATCAATTTCAATCACCAACCTAATTTATAAACATATTCATACAAAACATAAGATATTTGAACATACCTTACTTAAAAATGGAGGAATGAAGTTGATAAATGGAAAAGACCTACCTAGAAGGTGATTAGGGGAGTGAAATGGCGAAGAGATGGATAGGGAGGAGACAAATGGAGAAATGGGGGAGTCTCTGAAATTCTTGATTCAAAAAGAACATTCAGGCCACGGACATAGCCCTAAGTTCCTCTCCTGAGTGAACCGTATTAAATGACATCCAACCGCCTTACTTTTTTGGCATATCTCAGGCGACGGAGATAGCCCTAAGTTCCTCTCCTGAGTGAACAAAAATAAATGTGCCAACTGGCTTGCTTTTTGGCGGTAACTCAGGCGACGGACATAGCCCTAAGTTCCTCTCCTGAGTGAACAGTATTAAATATCACTCAACTGGTTTACTTTTTTGGCATGAATCAGGCGACGAACATAGCCCTATGTCCCTCTCCTGAATGAATAGTATTAAATGAACCCCACTGGCCTACTTTTTTTTTGCCAGATGGCCTTTTTTTGGCCTAATTCAGGCGACGAAAAAGCGTAGTTGGGCCCTATGTTCGTCGCCTGAATCCTATTTCTGACAGAGGTTGTTGGGCTCTAAGCTCGAGCCACCAATTTTCTTCCTTTGTTCGTGGCTTGAATATGTTCGTCGCCTGAGTAAACGTTCAAGCGACCAACATTGTTCCTTTTGGTCGCCCAAATAAGATTTCAGATGAGTTGGGAGGCCCCGTCAGTTAGGCGACCACATTCGACAAGTCCGTCGCCTGAGGGTCATTCAAGCGACGGACGGTTTTGGATCCGTCGCCTGAATTGCAATCTGGCATAGTGTGACTCCATCGAACTCACCAGAGTTTAACAATTGTGATAGTGATTTTGAATTCGCATTGAGATATTCTTCTCTTATATATAATGTAGGCACAACATTTGTAATGTGGCTTGGACCGATCCCTCATCTTGTCGTCTCCGATCCGGCCCTCATCCGAGAGATACTTGCGACTTCAATGGATTCGTTCGAGAAATATGAGGCACATCCATTGAGGAAGAAACTTGAAGGTGGTGCTTAATTTAGTGTATCTCAGAGGGGGGAAATGGGCTCACCGGAGAAAGATCATTTCTCCGATTTTCCACATGGAAAACCTTAAAGTAAGTCTCTTATTACATATTTAAAAATCTAAGTTAAGGTCTTCTAAAATTAATCACACACAAAATTATTTCACCGGTATAGTGTGAGTTAACTCGGCCCTGATCTAGTTAGGGTATGGTGTTGGTTGAGTTAGGGTCCTCTTATATTACAATAATATTAATTAATTTGTGGTATAAAGTGTGAAATTTCCTAAAACAAAGCCCAAAATTTTCAATAGAAATTTAACCCTCTAAAATTTGAGCGCACCTTGCTCCAATTAAATTGCAATTAAACGTCTGAGAATTGTGATTAATTGGTTACATTTCTCTATTTAATTATTGCTAGCTCCTTCCTTGAATTGGTAAATAAAGAGCGGTCATTCCGGGGTTCGAACCGGGGACCTATGGATACTAACCACAAGTCATTTTCAGTGAGTCATTCCAATCCGGAATGGTTATTGCTAGCTCCTTCCGTTTACATGTGACTCAAATTATATGAAGTTAATAAATGAACCAAACAAATCATTGATTCATACATTAAACTATCTTGATTGCTTGTTATAGTTGACTTTGTTCATCGGATCCTAAAATTGTTAGTTGCTTCTTTTTTTTTGGATCAGAAAGGCAGGTTGGCACCCGCAATTTTATTAGCAAATTAAGCAAAGTGTAGTGGAGTCAGAAAGGGAGGTTGACAATCTTCTATAAGGTAGTAATCAAGATGAGTCCCGACTTGCTTAGCTCCCCTCAGACCACCCAGTGTAGTGGAGTCAGATTCTAAGATCAGTCTGGTGTATCCCTTCCCGGCACCCACTCGCAATCCATGGAAGGATGCCCATAGTTCTGCTCTCAGTGCATTAGCATGCCCACAGTTGAAGGTAAAAGCCGAGAGGAATGAGCCCGAGCTGTCAAAGAAAACCTCTCCTCCTCCAGCTATTCCCGGATTTCCTTTGGAGACTCCGTCAATATTGAGCTTTACCCAACCTTCCAGAGGCACTGTCCAAGCTGTCTGTGGCTCCCCATTATGTGCAGGCGGTCCGAGAGGTAAATCCGCACCTCCACTGGCTTGAAAGTATCTAGCGGTGAACTCAGTAGCCCGTTTAGCAAGTCCCTTGTGCTCCTCTTTTGAATCAAAGACCAAGCTATTTCTAGCTTTCCAAGTAAGTCATATCATGTTAGCAAAGGTGGCCACCCACCATTTGTTTCCCCTGGAGTTGGCAAAAATCCAGGCTCTGGGAGATGGGTGATCGAAAAAACCCCTTACTCCATGCTCTGAAATCAGCTTTTCTCATTCCTACCGAATGACTACACAATCTCGCAGTACATGGATGCCCGACTCCGATTGGGTACAGCGGGGGCACGCATCCGACGTTGTTAAATGACGCCGAAATTTGTTCCCATTTGAGAGAAAAGCATCATGTGCCGCAATGTAGGTGAAAGCCCGAACCCGCTGCTGGACTGGGAGCTTCCAAATCCGACGCCACCCTCCATCTACGTACGGTGTCTGGGGACTGAGCGCAATAGTTGTTGGATGGCCGAACAAGTTGAGAAAATCCCCGAGCTGGCCAGCCCCTAAAAAATTTATCGTGCGCCATCGGGTCCCCTGAGATGAAGATTGACTGGAGTTTCGAGAGAATCTCAACTGGAAATTATTGGGATAGAACACTCAAATTCCACATTCCATTCGTCCATAACTCCGCCACCGTGCATCCGACATCTTCCTCTAGTGATAGCGCCAGAAGTCCCATGACTCTGGACGACATTGACGACAAGATGAGAGTGCCATTCGGAGCTCCGATCACTAGAGCTCGGGCCAAGATGATTCAAGATGCAACCAAGGCTCTTCTTGTTCGTCTAGGTGCTACCATGGACCAAGGGCTTCGACCTTCATGGGTCACGATGCTCAAGGTTCAACCGACGGTTAGTCTTCGTCCCCATTCTACCTTAATGAGGGGCGAGACTTGATGATTTGTGGTAGGGCCAAATGCCTTTGTTCTTTTAAGACATTCATTTACTTCCGTTAGTATTAGTTATTTAGGGAATAAATGTGAGGAGATATTTTATCTCCTTACTCGTTATCTATTTTATCTATTTTAAGCTAGTTTTTAATATAGATAAAATTAGTAGGATTTATATTTATTTAGTTATTTTTATTATTATTTTTAGATAAATGAGAGAGCTAGGGTTCCTTTGGAAGGAGCCACTCTCATTAACCATCAAACTCTATTTAAGTTGTATTTTCCTTCTTTTATTTTCACGTTGAATTGAATAGAAGAGCGCTTAACTAAGCGTTCTCTTCTTTGTTCAACCCTAATTTCTTATTCAATCCCTATCGTTTCATATTCGTCCGATCCAAGTTAATTCCGGTTGCCAACTCACTCTCGTTAGTGATCAGAATTGTTCCATTGTTCTATTTGGCAGCCATTATTGACCGAAATTAAATAGCCTTCCATTGCTTCTTTATCCTTCCGAACGAAATGGAGATCCACTTTCATTGACTCTCTGTCGAGCACATTCGATCGGAAGGAATCCCACTATATCCACTATATATATGTTCAATTGCCAAATTGCCAATTTACATCTATTCTCCGAGGACAGCCCGTCAACGTGTACGGTGTGTGGTCGGGTGGAACTATACTCACGTGTTACGAATCAAGATCCATCTTAAGACGATGCAAGATCCGAACTATTCGAGTCGTTGGAGATTACAACGCATCAACTGGTATTCAGAGACAAGGTTATGCAAGTCTTAAGCCTTGATTCGTTTACTTGAGTGATCTTTATTTCGTGCCCTACTTTTTTTCACCCTTATGCCGATTTGATGTGTTATTACATTCATGAAATTCTCATCTTTTAACCCTAAAATTGGCACTAGTTGGTGATTTACTTGTTGGATCTATAACTTGGAAGATGATTGAGTTCTTATTTGCAAGTTTCATTGCCTTATTTTGCTATATCATGCCTATGATTGAGTTCTTAATTGATTGTGATTGTTGATCTTGCACCACGAAAGAACCCTATTTTTTTTCCAATTTGTTAGCCTTTACCCTAATTTCTTAATTTAGCTTACTAATTAGATCATCACAAATTTATTTTCATTTTTTTTTTCTTTTCTGTTTTCTGTTCACTGTTGCTTTCGGTGAAACCTTATTTTGTTTAGATCTCATCGGCATTCTAAAAAAAAAAAAAAACAGAAAGCCGAGTCCACAAAAAAAATAAAAACAGAAAAATGCCGAGAGCTTTATCTGCATTTATGTGTGTTAGTAACTCATTTCACTTGTTAGTTTGCATCTTTGCATCTTTTGTTATATATTGATGATCTATTAGGTTTGAAGCTCCACAAAAAAACCCTTATTTGTGTGATTTAGAGCCGTGCCGACACCGGGGCCGTGGTCACACCTATCTTTCTCCGAGCCGTGTTGCAACCGTCGGATAATAGTCGACGGAGTGTGTGCACTTTTTAGCCCTTGTGTTGCTCGCTTTAAGTTCCGTAGTTGCTGAATTTTTTAGCTTCACATTGTATTATTCATTGCATTCTTCTATTATTTGCAATTTCGTATTCTAGCCGCATATCATTAATTGCATCTCCTTGCATACTCTTTTTGTGGCTATCTTTCGCATTTTGCTTTGATATCTTGCTACTTTCATCATTGCAAAGTTCTGTGTCCAGGGTAGGTTGTCAAGTAGTGCCTTGTTTTTCTTCGCTTTGCTTGTTTTCAAACACTTGATCACTCATAGGATCAAAGGCTAGCATTGCTTGTTCCTTTGCCTATTTGTTCGGATTACTTGTGTTGTCACTTTGCATATAGGAACATGGCTGAAAATTCTGACAAGTCTACCACCTCAGGCACACACCCGCCATCGGGTGCTATTACGGATGAGCAAATGCGTTTCGTCATTGATTCCGCTAGTGGAGTGGTGGAGAAACGTTTGGAGTCGATGCTCTCCGCCAACAACGCCCAACTTACCGGCATATTGATGGGATTGATGGAAAAGAAGCTTGCTGAATTTCATATAGAAGGGCCATCTTCATCGACCGGTAAGAGACATGGTAAGGGTCATTTAGATGATAGCTCAATTTTTATTCCTAAACATCGTTCTAATCCATTTCCCGGCGAGACCGAGGACGATGATGAAGTTTTTGCAGCCAAGACAACTCGCCAGGAGGGTCATTCCACCGCTCCTCCCCCACAGCAACCACATCGGACTCTCATTCGAGACCACCCGGTCTTCGACGAGTGGGAAGGACAGCGAACCGAGAGGAATGTTCATGGCATGCCCCTCCTTGAGGACCTATTCCAGGAGGCCGATGACGCCTTTGATGATATTCCTCGTCCCAACTTTTGTCGCCCCAACATGAATCACAACAATGATCAAGCCACCAAAGGTCGAGACGTTAAGGTAAAGCTTGACACTTTTGATGGCGCCAATGATCCGAAGGCATACCTCGCTTGGGAGACGCACACCGACTACATCCTCCGTTATGCTGAGACGGAAAAACTTGAGGTAGTAACCCTTCACCTTACAGGCCTTGCTAGCTCATGGTGGTTTCGCACAAGGGACATCCGTCGGAGGCAAGGTAAGCACCCAGTAGAAACATGGCCTCAACTACGTTACCTCTTGAAAAAGAGGCACGTACCCGAGGAATATGTCGAATCTATGAGGCTGAAATTAGCCACCCTTCGCCAAGGTACTAGGACTCCTATGGAGTTTAGAGATGAGATTGAGAGAATCTCTCACCAGACGAACGTTTTTCTTACTGAAAGAGCCCTTTGTAGACAGTTTCTTGCTGGTTTAAATGTTTCTATTCGTAATCCTTTGGCTATTCATAACTTTAGAGACATTAACACTCTTTGTCACAAAGCGCAGCTTTTATATGAACAACAGCAGGAGGCGAAGAGGTCAAGCCAATCATCTTTTGGTCGAAGGTTTGTTCCTGCACCTACTTCTCCTCACACTTCTAAGTTTTCTTCTAACTCTTCCTCGCAGCCCAAGGGAGTCTCCGACTCACCTAAGCCAGGATTTGAGGTTCAAATACGAAGGGTTGCCGCACCATCTCCTAATGCTCAAGCTCGAGAGCAACGTTGCTTCACTTGCAATAGCACCGACCACATCGCTAGGAATTGCCTCCAAAAGAAGAAGGAGTTGCTCAATGACATTGGAGACTACTATTATGAGGAAGAAGCTCTTGAAAATCCCCCAAGTTCAATCGAAGTGGAGGAGTCGGCTCCTATGTCTCTTGAGGACAACATCGACATCGACCCCAACTCCTTCGACGATGCACTTTGCTTGGTCAACCGGCGCGTTCTAACTCTTCAAGAGACACCTGCGGCCGACCAACGGGAGACTATTTTTCACACCAAGTGTGTGGTTCGGGAAGCCACACTCACGGTCATCATCGATGGAGGGAGCTGCTGCAATTTGATCAACGAGAAGGTCATTTATTACCTCCATCTTGCTACTACACCACGTGCTACCCACTATGGTCTTAACGGCATCACCGACGGTAACTCCGAAACTCTTGTTACTAAACAATGCTTGGTGTCTTTTCAAATAGGGTCATATAGCGATCAAGTATTGTGTGATGTTGTAAATATGGATTGTAGTCATATCTTGCTAGGCCGACCTTGGTTATATGAAAGGAGTGTCATTCATGATGGTCGCTTGAATACTTATTCCTTTAACTATGACGGGAGGAGAGTTACTCTCCTACTTTCTCCCCAAGTTATTTTAAAGGATCAGGTCCGCAAGCGCCAACAACAAGCCGAAAAGGCGGCCCAAGCACACAAGAAGGACGACGGCAAAACAAGCAGCGCGGCTACGCAAGCCGCGCCCGCGGCCAAAGGAGCTGCACCCGCGGCCACTGCAACGCCGGCCACTGGAATTGCCGCGCCCGCGGCCTCTGGGGCAGCACCCGCGGCCACTGCAGCTTCCTTTTCCTCTTCTTCTTCTTCCATGACGACGCCCTCATCGTCCATCAAGGGATCCGTGGAGAAGCGGGCTCTCACGACTTGGAAGTTGACACGGGATTCACATCGACCTTATGCCCTTTTGCTTCAAGAGGAAGTTCTTGTCACTTCTAGTTCTTTTGATAGTTTGCCCCCGCTTATCTCTCGCTTATTGCAGGACTATTTAGATGTGATGCCCGATGAGCTACCACCTGACTTACCACCCGTCCGTGGGATTGAGCACCAAATCGATTTCATGCCCGACGCTTCCTTGCCTAACCATGCGGCGTACCGTGCTATCCAGAGGAGACTAAGGAGTTGCAACGCCAAGTCTATGAGCTTATGGAGAAGGCCTATGTCCAGGAGAGCCTTAGCCCTTGCGCCGTCCATGTCATTTTGGTGCCCAAGAAGGACGGATCGTGGCGAATGTGCGTTGATTGTCGCACAATCAACCAAATTACAGTTAAGTATCGTCACCCTATACCTCGTTTGGATGATATGCTTGATGAACTCCATGGTGCATGCATTTTTACTAAAATTGATCTTAGGAGTGGCTATCACCAAATTCGGATGAAACAAGGGGATGAAGGGAAAACGGCTTTCAAAACTAAGTATGGTCTTTATGAATGGCTTGTAATGCCTTTTGGTCTTACTAATTCACCTCCTACCTTCATGAGGCTTATAAACCATGTCCTTAGAGAATACTTAGGGAAGTTTGTCGTTGTCTACTTTGACGATATCTTAATTTATACCAAGAACATAGATGACCATGTTCAACACTTAAAGTGTGTTTTTGATTGTCTTCGAAAGGAGAAACTTTATGCTAACTTTAAGAAATGTGTTTTTGCTTCGGAATCTACCATTTTTCTAGGTTTTGTTGTGTCCAGGGATGGTCTCAAGGTAGATACCGAGAAGGTTCGCGCTATTGAGGAGTGGCCGCAACCGCCGACGCCAACCCATGTGAGATCATTCCTTGGTCTTGTAGGGTTCTACCGGCGTTTCGTGAAGGATTTCAGCATCATTGCCGCCCCACTCCATGAGCTCACCAAGAAGGATGTAGCGTTTCGCTGTAATGACGTTCATCAGAGGGCTTTCAACGCCCTCAAGGACCGTCTCACCCATGCACCCGTGCTCCAGCTCCCGGACTTCTCCAAGACCTTTGAGCTCGAGTGTGACGCGTCCAACACAGGGATTGGCGGTGTTATTCTTCAGGACCGTCGACCCGTGGCCTATTTCAGCGAGAAATTAGGCCATGCGGAGCTCAACTACACCACCTATGACAAGGAGTTGCTCGCTCTTGTTCGTTGCCTGCGCACTTGGCAACACTACTTGTGGCCAAAGGAGTTCGTCATACACTCGGATCATGAGGCCCTCAAGTACCTCAAGGGCCAAACTGTGTTGATTCGGCGTCTGGAAAGGTGGGTGGAGTTCCTGGAGACCTTCTCTTATGTGGTGCAACATAAGAAAGGCACGGAGAATGTGGTAGCCGGCGCGCTATCACGAAGGTATGTTCTCTTGAACCACTGTGATGCACATATACTTGGTTTTGCCTTAATCAAGGAACTTTATGAGCATGATTCCTTCTTTAAGTCTATATATGCTCAATGTGTGTCAAAAGGTGAGTTTGAGTCCTATTTTGTGGATAATGGTTATTTATTTAGATCGGGCAAGCTTTGTATCCCGACTTCTTCTATTAGGAGACTTCTCACCTTAGAGGTTCATGAGTCTAGGGGCCACAGAGGCCTAGAAAAGACCTTAGCAGGGTTAAAAGAACACTACTTTGGGCCAAAAATGACTAATTATGTGCTGAGATTTGTCAAAAGTTGTGTCATTTGTGCTAGGGCTAAGTCTAAACACCAACCACATGGCTTGTATACACCCTTACCAATTCCTAAGGGGCCTTGGGAAGATGTCTCGATGAATTTCTTTGTAGGCTTGCCTAGGACTTTTAAGGGTCATGATTCTATATTTGTTGTGGTTGATAGATTTTCTAAAATGGCTCATTTTATTCCATGTCACAAAACCGATGATGCTATACATGTTTCTAGCTTGTTCTTTAGGGATATTGTTAGATTGCATGGTGTGCCTTTGACTACTGTATCGGATCGTGACCCTAAATTTGTGAGTTCATTTTGGAAATCTCTTTGTTCTAAGTTGGGGACTAAACTTTTGTGTTCTACTTCATGTCATCCCCAAACTGATGGCCAGACGGAGGTCACTAATAGAACCCTAGGGGCTCTCCTAAGGGTTGTTTTGCGTACTAACCTCAGGAGGTGGGAAGACTGCCTACCTTTTGTTGAGTTTGCTTATAACAGGTTGATCCATTCAGCGACGAAGTGGACTCCATTTGAGGTGGTGTATGGCTGAAACCCCCTTACCCCTGTAGACATGACCCCGCGGCCTTTCAAGGAGAAGGAGAACATTGATGCGGCGAAGCAAGCGGACTTCATTCGGCAACTGCATGACCGGACTAGGGCGCAATTGGAGAGGAAGGCGGCTCATTACAAGGCATCCAAGGACAAGCATCGTCGGGATGTGCAGTTTGATGTCGGCGACCTTGTTTGGGTGCACTTAAGAAAGGAGAGATTCCCACAGCAGAGGAGGTCAAAGCTTGATCCCCGAGGAGATGGACCATTCCGTGTGATTCAGAAGATGGGTCCCAATGCCTACAAGCTCGACCTCCCAGCGAACAAGTATGGAGTTCACACCACTTTCAACGTCGTAGATTTATCTCTGTTCATTCCGGATGACACTTCCGATGACGATTCGAGGACTAATTGTGATCAAGTAGAGGAGAATGATAGCGCCAGAAGTCCCATGACTCCGGACGACATTGACGACAAGATGAGAGTCCCATTCGGAGCTCTGTTCACTAGAGCTCGGGCCAAGATGATTCAAGATGCAACCAATGCTCTTCTTGTTCGTCTAGGTCCTACCATGGACCAAGGGCTTCGACCTTCATGGGTCACGATGCTCAAGGTTCAACCGACGGTTAGTCTTCGTCCCCATTCTACCTTAATGATGGGCAAGACTTGATGATTTGTGGTAGGGCCAAATGCCCTTGTTCTTTTAAGACATTCATTTACTTCCGTTAGTATTAGTTATTTAGGGAATAAATGTGAGGAGATATTTTATCTCTTTGCTCGTTATCTATTTTAAACTAGTTTTTAAGATAGATAAAATTAGTAGGATTTATATTTATTTAGTTATTTTTATTATTATTTTTAGATAAATGAGAGAGCTAGAGTTCCTTTGGAAGGAGCCACTCTCATTAACCATCAAACTCTATTTAAGTTGTATTTTTCTCCTTTTATTTTCACGTTGAATTGAATAGAAGAGTGCTTGGCTAAGCGTTCTCTTCTTTGTTCAACCCTAATTTCTTATTCAATCCCTATCGTTTCATATTCGTCCGATCCAAGTTAATTTCGGTTGCCAACTCACTCTCGTTAGTGATCGGAATTGTTCCATTATTCTATTTGGCAGCCATTAATGACCGAAATTAAATAGCCTTCCATTGCTTCTTTATCCTTCCGAACGAAATGGAGATCCACTTTCATTGACTCTCTGTCGAGCACATTCGATCGAAAGGAATCCCATTATATCCACTATATATATGTTCAATTGCCAAATTGCCAATTTACGTCCATTCTCCGAGGACAGTCCGTCAACGTGTACAGTGTGTGATCGGGTGGAACTATACTCACGTGTTACGAATCAAGATCCATCTTAAGACGACGCAAGATCCGAACTACTCGAGTCGTTGGAGATTACAACGCATCATCTAGGACATGTGTCGTTGCAATATCGATCAAAGGTTGTTGCTGCAGCCATGGGTGCATCAAGAACAGAGTGGTGGCACCATTGCCGATTCCCGTTCTCATATTAGGCGTGAGAAGTTCTGCACAATGGACGATTCCCCTCTAAGTTCCCGAATCTCCAGGCTTCTTAGTGAACATGTCCACATCCAATCGCCCTCGACAATACTTCCTTCTTATAATCCGACTCTAGAGCGTTGATGGGGATTGAATGAGCCTCTAGCTGAAGCGGGCCAGGGTGGCTTGGTTCACCATTCTCATGGGGCGGATGCCGAGCCCCCCTTCATCAGTGGGTTTCATGATCGTTTCCCAACTGAGCAAGTGAATCTTCCTCTCTTCGGCCGACGATCCCCATATAAATTGATGAACTTTTTTTCCGATAGAATCACAAATATCCCTAGGCATAAAGGAGGACTGCATTGTGTAAAGGGACAGGCTAGTGAGAACGGTTACACCGTCGATTCGGATAAGGAGAGGGACGTGGTCGGAGTGAGGGGTTGTAAGATGATGTACACTAGAGTCAAGGAACCTAGCATTCCATTCAGCAGAGTGCATATGGCCCTGTCCAATCTCGCAACTTTCCTTGTGGCAAGCGTCTTGCCATAATTCCAAGTAAAAGGTATGCCATTGAACCCTAGATCTAGCAACTGTAACTCATCGATCTGATTTTTGAAGCGTGCAGATTCTTTGTTAGAACCTACTTATGATTCAAATCGATCATGAGGCCCTAAAGTATCACTGAAATCCCCCGCTAAAAGCCACGGTTTGTTGTTTGCTTCCGCGAATTCCCTTAGATTCTGCCATAATTCCAGTCTGCGAGCCGGGGAAGTTGAGGCGTAGACAGCCGACATGATCCAAGGTGCCTCCCCCACACGTCGGATTTCAACAGAGATGTATTGCTCTATGAGGGAGATAGGCACAACCGCAACATCTGACGTTCTCCAGAGTAACCAGATTCCACTCGCGAAGCCCTGTGCCTCCACTTTACACCTGCCATCAAAGCCTATTATGTCGCACACTTCGTCTGCTGATGCCCCACAGATGCGCGACTCAACCAAAGCTATAACTTTGGGGTCAAAAGTTCGGATAAGCTCCCTAAGAGCATTCAGGAAGCCCCTACTAGCGGCGCCCTTGACATTCCAGACTAACATGTTTAGTTTATCCATACTAGAAACTAGTTTATAGACGTTGCTTTTAATTTCTTGGAAGCTCTGGGGGGTTGACAGCTCCATACGATGCAAGGGCTTCCGCTAAGCGATCGAAAGCCCTATCAGTTTCAAGGTGCAGGGACACCTTGCATAGCATTGGCCGAGTCTCGGTTATCATTAGAAGGAACTCGCAAACCATTCTGTCCGCTAGGTTCGGCATGTTCGCTAGGAACGACCCCATCCGGAGGTCGGATAAGAGGAAGGATGTTGCCTTGTCGATGTGCAGCACCTGCACTCCCGGGATTGGTTCCATTAGCAAGAGATGATTGGGTAAGAGGAGAGTTGTGGTGTTGTTTAGGAGGGATGGTAGTGGTGGTTAGGGGGATATTAGGGTTGAAATTTTGTTGGTCATGAGAATTGACTAGGATTGACTTTGGGGGAGGCTTGTGGGCGTGGGCTTTTGTATTGGGTCGTGTTTCTGGTCAGCGTTGGTACGGTGGTCGGGCGGGACATTGCGGGTTTGGCCTGGTTGTGGTCCTTGATCCCCGTAGTATCCTTTTCGGCCCCTGCAGGGTTTTTGCTTGTTTCCAAAGCTCCCCCCCCCCCCCTTCCTTATTTAGTGTTGATTTGAAGATATCCAAATATTTAGGGTGAGATTCGTCTCCGATAATAGAGGTTCCCTAATTTTTCGTTGTACCAGTAGGATTCGCCTCCTCTGAGTTGAGGATATCGAATCTCGAAGATCCGCTGATATTATTGGGTTGTTGGGTGCCGCCACTCCCACCGGAGTTTTCCCCCATCGACTAGGTACTTGGCTTACTCCCTTCCCCGGACTGCACTTGTTTACCCCCTACCGCCTTCGTTCCACCGACATGTCCTCTTGTCGATTTAGCTCACTTTCCTGCCTGGGTTTTGACTTTCATCTAGCCTCCATGAGTCCTTAATTCAATGTTAGCAGCAAACCATTCAATTTCAATGTTTGTCTCCGACTCTGCAGGGTGCTCCTCTGTCTTGTCTCCACATGCTTCCAAATTGTGTTCCACTTTGCCACAGGTGAAACATAACATTCTAATTCCTTCATATTCGATTGGCCAAATCTTGCCATCCATTTTGAACTTTGAAAGCAGCGGCTTCGTCAGGTCGATTTCCACGCTCAAGCGGGCAAATTTTCCTCTGTCTGCCGAAGTTGTGGTGTTGTCTATGCGCAACACTCTTCCGATCTTGCTCCCTACTATTTGTAAGAACCTCGGATCAAAGTAGTCAACGTGTAGGTACGGGATATGCAACCATATAATGAAAGTTGTGATCCTCTCCACTTCAGCATAAAATCTTGGAACCCACTTCCGAATTGCAAGGTAGTTGTCGTCGACCATCCAGGGGCCCTCCATCACCACATTATCATAGTCTGTTTTGTTGGCGAAGAGAGCAATGTAGTAATCATTACCCAGGTCCACTAGAAAGAACGATGCACTGAGTCTCCGCTTTTGCGAAAGGTGTCAATAAAGCTGCATACATCCTGGCCCTTTATCAAAAAGTTTAATGATCAGCGTATTCAGCCATGGCTGTCTTAGAGCAATCTTCTCTGCCTTATTCAAGACGATTGTAGGGCAGTCAGGATCATCGTTCTCTGGGATGAGGTCGTCTTCTGTATCGTACCCTATTTCTTCAATCGAGGGTTGAGTAGTCGGAACCAAGTGATGTGTTGGGAACTTCGATTCCCCATTCCCCATTAAGGCTCCTTTGTAGTTGATCGGAGTGGGAGGAACACCCTGATCTTTGCCCCCCAAGTTCAGTGCCGGGAAGTTTGGATCATCCGCAACTGGGTGGGATTACTGGGATCCAAAGACAGTTTGGGCATCAAAATTACCAGAAGGGACCCCAATTTCACCCTCTGTGCGTATCGGTGGAGGGTCTAGGGGGGTCGCGAGGGTCACCGGTGGCGGTGATGTGGTGGCGATTGGGGTTGCGTGAGCACTCTCTTTCAAACATATTAAGGAGAAAAATTTATTGATGCCGCAATATTTTTTTTCATGGTTTGCCAACCTTTATGCACATTTATTCTGAACGAATCATAAAACTCTAAGAAATTAAAGTATACATTAAACACCAAGAAAGAATTGAAAGAAATAACCAAATAAAAGGAGGGACATGACGGACGCACCTATCATACAACCGACGAAGAACAAAGTCTGGACGAGTCCAACCTTAAATTTGTGCCCACAGACGAGGTCCCACTCCGCCACGGTGGAGGTGGTGGGCCCGCCCACCCACTCCTACGCCCCCCGCGGGAGGCCGCAGATATCGTTGTCGGAGGGCCCGCAGAACAATTCGTCGGAGCACCACCACGCGGGCTGGCGGTCGGCGAAGATCATGACCATGGTGTGGAAGGCCTCGAGGGCCTAGGCGAGGCTGGTCAGCACGAAGTGGCGCATCTACCACCTCCTCATCTCCCCGCAATACTTGTTCAGCATGTCGTCTATGCAGAGCTTCTCTGCTGGGCCATCGGAGATGCCCTGCGCGGAGAGAAGGGGTTACCGGGTCGGGTCACCACCCGGGTCTCGGGTGTTCGCCGGTGGCATGGTTTGCCGGAATCAGGGAGAGGGTAACAATGTTGTGTTTGGAATGAATTGAGTAATTAGGAGGGCGGAGAGGGTTTAGATCGATATGTTTGGTGGCCCGATAAATTTGGTCGTCTTCAATCTAGGGACCTCGTTAGTTGTATTTATATTTATCCTTCTTACTATAAATTCCCCTAAAACAATAAATTTATTCCACGGTGTTAAAATCTCACTTTTTGGGTTATCATGTATCATGATGATAAGTTTTTAAAATGGATAGGGGAATTTAATTTTTTTTTTGGTAGAGAAAGACGGGGACGGGCCCCACCTCGCAGAGTTTTTATTAAGGCTTACCACAACACCTCAGAATAACACATTCGGGGGTGAGAGACTCCTCTTGCATCATCCTTAAAGTATTGCACCAAACCATTAGGTACAGAGTTCAGGAAAGTTACACCAATAGGGAAAGAAAAAGCTAAACTGGCAAGACCATCGGCGAGATGGTTGGCCTCATGAAAAATGAGATGGAACTGAACGACCCAGCCCCTACTAAGGGAGCCTTGGCACGAGTGTACCAGGCTAGCGTACGGATGTGTTGGCTTAACCGAATTCTGTATAAGACCGAGCGCCTTCTTCAAGTCTACCTCGGATATCACCTTTCTGTAGCCACTTCTCCAGGCCCACTCAAGTCCTGAATCAATCCACCAAAGTTCAGCAGCATCCACATGACAGATGTCGTTGTTGTGGACGAACCTAGAGACCCATTCTCCTTTCTCGTTTCAAATGGCACCCCCCGCATCAGCGCAACCTGTCTTCTTCACCGAACCATTTATGTTTAGCTTAACCCAGCCGAGACTAGGGGGCTCCCAGTGCACAGATATTTGCACCCGGCTCCGGACACTAGCGGTTCCCAAGATGTGCTTCTTCGCGTTGGTACAACTCTTGACAAGGTCCCAGCATTTCTCGGATGTGAGCAGCATGGTACTCTCCTTCTTGAAGACCACTTCATTCCTCCTAAGCCAAATCCTCCAAAGCGCAACAACGAAGAAGTCCTTCCATTTCTCACCCCCAGAACCGAGCTGGCCGGTTGTTACGTTCCTTTTAATCCACGCAGCGAACGCGAGAGAGAAAAACTCTCCCTCCCGCTCGGCGCCTTCAACCTGCAACCAAAAATTTCTCATAGTAATGCAGTCCTTAAATAGGTTAATCAAAGTCTCATCATTCGAATTACAAACGGAGCAAGTTCCAGAATTACCCATATGCCTTCAAACTCTCTCTCTCTCATGACGTTTGTTAGGACTCCGCCTTTGCCTGCCGACCAAATAAAGGTGCGAATTCTCTCTGTAACATTCAGACGCCAGATGTTGGATAAGAAAGAGGCATTGTTAAACTGGTGGTACTCCTCTCCACAAGCTTTTTTATATCCTGAATTAACCGAATAATCGCCATCGCTGCTTGAAGTCTAAACGATTCTGTCTTCAGCGTCTGAGATGTGGAGCGCCTCCAGTAATCGGCAACACTCACCGACGTAGAGACCTGCGCATCGTTGCAATTAGCCAGCGAGCGCAAAAAGCACCCCTTCGACCCATTTATCCTCTCAAAAGCGGATGCTCGTTCCGTCTCCAAGGCTCCAGTTGACGTTAGGTTGCACAATCGCTTTATAAGCCTTGGAGATGTTTTTCCAAATATGTGAAGCCCTCGAAGACCTTCCGAGGGTGCAGTTAACATATTTGCTGAACAGAACGTCTGTCTAGGGACTCTCCTCCCCGCATAGCAATCTCCAACTGAGCTTGGCCACAAGGGACATATTGATCTCAGACAGGCGTTTTATACCAAGACCCCCCAAGGCTCCCGGTCTAGTTACCTCATCCCACGCAACCTTGTGCATCCTTCTCCTTTCAGGGGTAGAACCCCACAAAAAACTCCTGCAACATTTCTCAAGCTTCTTGCACACAGTTTCCGGAAAAATCATGGTAGACATGGAATAAATTGGAAGAGCAGTAAGGGCGGAGCGAGTCAGAGTCACCCTGCCGGCAAAACTTAACAAATTAACCTTCCATCTGGCCAACTTGGAGGTGAACCTCTCAGTGACAGGAGCAAAATCGGCCTTGTTCATCCTTTTGTGGATTATAGGAACCCCCAAATACTTTTCGAGATCGCATGTCACCTCTATGCCGTCGACCTCCTGTATTCTATTTTTCAAGGCCCCGTTCACATTCCTAGAGACATACAATCTCGATTTGGCTTGACTAACTTTGAGACCAGAACTGCAATAGAACTTGTCAATGCACTCCTTGATGACCTTAACCTACGATATAGATGCTTTGGCAATCTGCAAAGAACAAATGCGAGAACTTGGGCCCTCCCCTAGCAACCTTAATCGTCTTCCACTTGCCATGTTCAATCGCTTCCGTAATCAGATGGCCCAATCTTTCCATACATAAGATAAAGATGTATGGCGACATCGGATCGCCCTGTCAGATGCCTCTAGTAGGAAGAAATTATTCCGACACCTCTCCATTCCAAAGAACCTGCATTCTCGGAGTATGGATGCACTCCATTATCCGTTCTATCCAATCCCTCGGCATACCCACACAAACAAAAGTTTCTTCAATAAAATTCAAGCTGAGCATATCGTATGCCTTTTCGAGGTCCAATTTGAGGCACATCCACCCCTTACACCCATGTTTCTTTCTCATCGAGTGGACGATTTCTTGCGCTATGATGATGTTATCCGAAATGAATCTTCCGGGAATAAAACTACCCTGTAAAGGCCCCACAAGCTTCGCCATGATCGCCATGATCGGTTGTAATCTGATCGGGTGGAATTGGGTAATCATCTCAGGCTTCCCGACTTTGGGAAGACGGACAATCAACGTATCATTCACACCTTCAGGCAGCTTGGTCGTCACAAAGAACTCTTTAACAAACCGGGTCGCAGAATTTCCAACAATATTCCAACATTCCGAGAAGAATACAGGTTGAAACCTATTGATTTTTGGCGATTTGTAGGCCCCCATACTGCAGAAGCCTTTGTGTATTTCTTCGTCCGAGATCACCCCCTCTAGGCTTGACCACTCTTCAGACTGTATCCTAGGGAACATATTAGGGATGCTCTGCCGCTCTTCTTCCACATGCTCCCAACGGTACATATTTTTGAAATAATTAAGCGCCAACGTCTCCAAATCCAACTTCTCTTCCCCCCCACCTGTCATCCTCGGCCAACGGCCCCTCAATTTTGTTGTGCTTACGGCGAACAATAGTAGATGAGCCACTTCTCACGAATGTGAGCTTCCTTAAGGGTGGTGTCGAGAGAGTCACGAATGTGGGCTTCCCAAGCTATAGCGATAGGAGTCGGGTTCTTGGTAAGGTTCCTTTGAGCTGCGTCAAGGGACTTTAAGAGTGCATCCTTTTGCGCTTGTGTCATCCCGAATACCTTCTTGTTCCACTTGGAAAGGTCAACGCAAACCCCAAGAGCCTCTGGCCGTCTGGCATAGCACAGCCCCTGTTCCACTTAACGTCTAAGAATTCCGGGAAGCTTTCATGTGTCATCGAGGCCGCCTAAAACCTAAACACTCTTCTACTTTTGTCTTTCCTGATCTTCGGGTTTAATTATAAGAGCAAGGGGCTGTGATAAGACGAATAACGAGGGAGATGCTTGACTCTAGCCTCAGGCCAAAGCACCCGCCCCTCATGGTTCATCATTACTATGTCCCTTCAGCCGCAGCTTCTCCTCAGCCCTCCAACAACTCAGGTGCTCTTCCAACAAACTCTCAGCCCTCCCCCAAACTCTCAGCCCTCATATAACTAAGACCCGGGTTTGGTTTTTTGTGAAGTTGTGTAGTGTTTGGAGAAACTTTTAGAACTTGTGTAGTGTGGAGTTGGAACTTGTAGTGTTTGGAGAAACTTTTTGTGAAGTTTTTTGTGAAATTCTCTGGATATTTTTCACATACTTTTGGTATGTTGGACAAGTTTTAGGGTGGATTACAAGGTTTTTAATTTGATGGGTTGAATTGCTTGTGATTGTGTGTTGTTGTTGAGTATGTTGTTGTTTGTGTGATTGTGTGTTGTTGTTGAGTGTGTGTTGTTGTTGAGAAAGTTTTGGAAATGAGCACAAAATGTGCTATAAGGTACATTCCAACAGGGGCACCTGCCCTACTAAATTTTATTTTTTTTAAATCAAAAGAATTCAACCGACGAACAAACAATATTACATCGTCTTATTAATATATAAAAAAAATTTAACCCTTTCAGGCGACAGAATTATATAAAATTTCGTCTCCTGAACACTCCAGCTACGGACATACAACTGAGAACGCATCTTTAGACTTCACTCAGGAGACAAAATAATTCTATGTCCGTCTCCTGAAACTATCTAGGCGACGAAACACAAAGGAGAGGGTCATCGCGTGGATTCTTTCATAGCTATATGGACCGACTCCGGCGACGAACTTATGAAACTAAACTCGTCACCTGAGTCTTAATGGGCGGGCATGGATGGCCCTTGGCCTCTGACAACATCATCAGTCGACGAACACTGTTTCCGTCGCCTGAGTTAACTCCACCGACGAACATACAGATGCTCGTCGACTAAATGGTGAATGGATATATAAAAGTCACCGGACCACAACTCATGCGACGGAAGTTCATCGCCTGAGCTGTCAGAGGGCGAAAATCCCATTTCAGGCGACGACCTTGGTCCGTCGCCCAAAAGGCCATCTGGCGTAGTGAAGCGGATTGTCACCACTCAGATACCATTTGAACTCGATCAATTGATCAACTCATATGAGCTTCAAAGGAATAACAAATGCAGAAAAATGGAAAAACCCCATCAATCAGATTTAGAGAAAAACCAACCACATTCCCGCCTAAGCTATCACCCTTTATACAATCAGTTTTGGTTCTAACAACATGTACAAAGAATTACCAAAATACCCATGTGTCTAGCCTTGTGTGCTTGTTGATCCGTAGAGCCTTATAACCTAATGATTGAATCCAATTATTTTTTAAATAATTGGATTGTCCTAGTCCTTTTCTTCTGATGTTGTCCTCCGAGCTTGAGGATTTTGTCCGTAAAAATGTTATTTTCGCCTTGTATTCAAAAATTTATGTTTTAAATACTTGTGGCTAAATTAATAAATCTAGTAGTTTCTTTATATGATTGGAAAAATCGACAAGTTTAATTTATGTCGCATTGCCTAATTAAGTTAGAAAATTCTTATATAAAATATGGGGGGAGACGCAGCTGGATTATAAAAAATGTAAGCTATGAATCAAAAACAGCGAAAGACAGACCGATCATAAAAAAAGTCAAAACAAACCAAAATGGAAGACGGAGATCCTCAGAAGTTGCAGAGGAGGTTATGGAATGCGATCACGGCGGCGCTGCAAGACGACGGCTCTGGGTTCTGGGTTCGGCTCATTGTGACGGCGGCGCTAGGGGCGTGGCTCGTGTGGGCGAAGCTGGTGGTTCAGCTATGGCTGAAGCCGGCTAAGACCAGGAGCCACTTCTCAAGGCAAGGTGTGGGGGGCCCACCGCCGACGCTTGGGATAGGTAACTTGAAGGAGATTGTGGAGCTGATTGTGACGGCTTCGGCTGAGCCGATGGCTCCTCCTTCCCATGATATTGTCCCCAGGGTCCTCCCCTTCTATCCACTATGGAGCAACCTTTATGGTAATTAAATTTTAATCAACTTTTCTTTTTTCTTCTTTTTTTAGTTTACAACTTACAATTAGTTTAATTTTGATTTGGAACATATATTTATTTATTTATTTATTTCATGAGGTTATAGAGATAGATGAGCTGATAAGGAATTGCAATAGATGTTGCAATATCTATTGCCTTGCAGTAGATGTTGGTGGATTATGTTATTTCATTTCTTTTCTAGGTTTTGAGATGAAACCTCATTGGATCTTGTATTATTCGTGTCTTCCGTATGTAGCGTGTTGACTCCATCGAACTCACCCGAGTTTAACAATTGTGGTAGTGGTTTTGAATTCGCATTGAGATATTCTTCTAATGTAGGCACAACATTTGTAATGTGGCTTGGACCGATCCCTCATCTTGTCTTCTCGGATCCGGCCCTCATCCGAGAGATACTTGCGACTTCGATGGATTCGTTCGAGAAATATGAGGCACACCCATTGATGAAGAAACTTGAAGGTGGTGGTTTAGTGTATCTCAGAGGAGAAAAATGGGCTCACCGGAGAAAGATCATTTCTCCGATATTCCACATGGAAAACCTTAAAGTAAGTCTCTTAAATATTTAAAATTCTAAGTTAGGATCTTCTAAAATTAACCACACACAACATATATGGTTTCACTGATGTGATGTGTTGAGTTAAGATTAACCCAGCCCTGATCTAGTTAGGGTACGGTTTTGGTTGAGTTAGGGTCAAATTTCCTAAAACAAAGCCCAAAATTTTCAGTAGAAATTTAACCCTTTAAAATACTCCGTATTAGTTTTAGGTATAAAGTGTGAAATTTACTAAAACAAAGCCCAAAATTTTCAGTTGAAATTTAACCCTCTAAAATTTGAGGGCACCATTGCTCCAATTAAATTAGCATTAAACGTTGATCTGAGAATTGTGATTAATTAGTTACGTTTCTCTATTTAAATATTGCTAGCTCCCTCCGTTTACATGTGACTCAAATTGTGATGTTGATAAATGAACCAAACAAATCATTGATTCATACATTAAGCTATCTTGATTGCTATCTTGATTGCTTATTATATAGTTGACTTTGTTCATCTGCTGATCCCAAAACTGTTAGTTATTTTTGAGACGAAAAACTATTTGTAAAATTAAACCCATTTTTTTTTTGAATAAATATATTATATATGAATGCGTAACGCTGAAATAAGAATATAAATTGTACACACTTTATATTTCACAGTTTTTAAATATTTTAATATAATCTACTAATTTGAAGTTTTCGGTTATAATTATAGTATTAAAATATGAAATTTAACTAATAATAATTACGATAGAAGAAATTTTAGGGCTCGTTTGTTTAGATAACTAGGGAAAGGAAATTAAAGGTAAGATATTAAATTTTACACATAAAATGTATATGATCACCATTTTTTGTGAGTTTGGAGGAGAGGATGGGGGTGGGGGGGATTATTAGCCCATCCTAGAGGTATTAGTTACCCCCTCTAAAATAGGGAATAGAAGGGTAACACATTTGTATGGAAAATGGGAAAAGAAGGGGAATTATTAGAATAGTGATCAATGAATCTTAACTTAAATATGGACTATATTCATAAGGGTAATCATTACTTTTCCCTACCAAAAAACAAACGGGGGTTAGTTTGGTAAATGATGTGAAAAATAATAAATAGGTCTTTCTTTCCTAAGACCATTGGATAGGAATCAAATTCGGGAAAGATTCTAATTTCAAATTTGGGTAAAACAATTAAATTAAGAAAATATTTTTTCTAAAACGGGAATCTTATTATATGCCCTTGGGTCATATGCTAGAAAAACTGATAATCTGTGTATGTTCAGTCTCGAAATGTTTATAACTTTTTGCTCAGGTGTCGGATTTGATTTTATGATATATCAAATCGAAACTATTGACAAGAGCAACTTTTAAATTTTATTTTCCATTGGAGGAGTGAGACAACTTCCGCCCATAGCCCTAAAGAGGTTTCGTCTGTGATTTTGTCGATGATCATTCTTGCCTTAATTTATTACTACTGTTCATCAACAGCTAATGATACCCATAATGGCAAATAGCGTGGGAGGTATGCTTGAAAAATGGTCATTGATCTGTGATTCTGTTGGGAGTTATGGGAAAGCAGAGATCGAAGTCTTTGATTCATTTCAGAATTTAACTGGAGAAGTCGTTACAAGGGCAATTTTTGGAGGAAGCTATGAGGATGGCAAGGTCATTTGCCAACTCCAGACACAAATGATGGTATTCGCTGCAGAAGTATTCCACAAATCCTTCGTCCCTGGCTACATGTATGCTTTACCTAATGACATTTGGTAGAATTCTCTATTTATATTTTCGTCCAAACACGCTTAACTTATTAATCAAAAAAAAATTAAGGTTCCTCCCGACAAGGAGGAATAGAGCAATCTGGAGGCTAGATAAGGAGATTAAGATGTTATTGACAAGATTGATTGCGAAGAAACGAGAGAGCCTTAACAGACAGAGCTCGATGGATGAAACCGGGCCTCGGGATTTGCTAGAGAATCTGATAATGGAGAGCCTGAAGGAGAAGGGAGGGGGTGGAATAGAGATTGAAGCAGAAGACATAGTAGAAGAGTGCAAAAGCTTCTTCTTTGCAGGTAAGAACACAACCTCAACATTACTACTGTGGAGCACTGTATTGCTAGCTATGCACCCACAGTGGCAGCTTCTGGCACGTGAGGAGGTCCTCAGGGTGTGCGGCGCACGTGACACCCCCTCAAAGGATGATGTTTCCAATCTCAAAACTGTAAGTTTTAGTAATATACCAAAAAAAAAAACATAAGTTCTAGTAAACAATTTTGAAGTTTTGATAGGTATATAACCAATTAATAAAGTTTTCATGGATATATATCCGATTTCACATTTTTTTTTGGCGAAATCGGGTATATATCCATTGAAACTAATTTATATATGTGTTATATAAACTAGTTAGTTTTTTTTTTGAAAGAGGGTATATATATTACATAAAACAAGATGATTTTTTTAAACAAAATTATCTAGAAATTCGGAAATTACATCAAACCACGCATAAATTAGGCTCTCTTTCAAAGAACCACCCGCAAACCCTTTGATGTGTATAAAATGTTTAAAGATATCAAATCACTACATTATTTATCAAAATAAACCTTGTTATATTATATATTTATTGGAATATTATCAAATAGATAGTGATAGTTTAACATTTTAGTATTTTTTACATATAAAATGGTAATGGATGGTTCTTTTTAAAAAGTCAAACTTTATGAGTGGTTTTGTATAAACTATCCTATTTTAGGGGTGGTTTATATAATTTAGCCTAAAAATTAGCAAAAAGTTTGATATACTCATATAAATATTTTTAATTATATACAATCACCTATAAAAATAAAAACTACTCAAGCTGCAAGTATATTTTTGACAAGTAGCTGATCACTTAAGTTCCATATATTTAGGATTTGGCTCAACCATAGGCGCGAAATTCACTTTCTGATTAAAGTTTTTATATTTATGCAGCTGGGAATGATCATCTACGAAGCGCTTAGGTTGTACTCGCCGGTAGTCGCAACAATCCGACGGACCAAAGCAAACGTCGATCTCGGAGGGTACAACATTCCGGCGGCGACGGATGTCTTGATCCCCATATTGGCTGTTCACCACGACCCGAATATGTGGGGATCCGATGTACATGAATTCAACCCGGCCCGGTTCAGGCAGGGTGTGGCCCGGGCCGCCAAGCACCCGACCGCTTACATGCCATTCGGGGTGGGCGGGCGCCAATGCATCGGGCAGAACCTAGCCATCTTACAGGCCAAGTTAGCCCTGGCTATGATCTTGCAACGCTTCTCGTTCGAACTGTCGCCTGAGTACAGGCACGGGCCCGCCGTTCTGATGCTTCTATACCCACAATTCAAGGCGCCCATCCTCTTTCAAAGGCTGTAGAATCTGCTTTCGATTAGTTTTTTTGTGTGATAGGGTTGAAGTCAGAACAACTAGTTTATATAACACATATAAATTAGTTGTTCTCATGTTCTTGTAACTGCTAAAAATCGAGGTTCGATGCAATTTCAGCCTCTTTGGTTCCGCAACTAATCCATAACAAAAAACTGCAAAACTTATTGGAATTGTATTAGATTTAAGATTTTTTTCTTAAAAATTAGTATTTATTAAAATTATAAAAAGAATTATATATAAAATGTTATGCTCTGTACAAATCCATCCCTTCTTGCCGTTCTTGGAAGTCGTTTTGAATTCTACGTCAAGCTAAGTTGTTCTGACTTCAACCAGCCCAGTCGACAGCACATATAATTTACCCTGCTTCCCCCACTTTCACTAGGCGGTGGCGCCGACTTTGCGTGGCCAACATCAAATTCGAAGGCGCCTACAAGTCAAGGGTGATCGGTTGCTTCACATATAATGGTGCACCGACCGGGCAGGGGGCAATAGAGTACAGCGCATCGCCCAATTACGTACCCAAACAAATAGCACATATGAATGATGAATTATGTGTACGAAAAGATTCAATTAAACAATCAAAATCTCAACCAAAGCCTCATATATAGCATTACGTAGTTTCACATGCCCAGATCGATCCAGAAATTGTAGGGTGTTGACTCCACCCTAATGATAATATGTGATATATTTTTGTAAGGATGATGGAAGACAAATAAGGTGGTATTTTATGCAAATATCAATTATATCTTTTAGATTTATGATATATATTTTACGTAGTGTTTTGTTATGCTTTTTATCCATCTTATATATATTCCTAAGTGCTTTGTGATAGATTTGGAAGCTTTGATTTAACAAATATTAATTTGAAAAAGAGATTTGATTTTGTAAGGGAGATTTGGTCAAAGTTTGAATTGCTTTTGATTTGGTTGTTTTTTCTCGTGAGATATTGTTAAATCAAATAGTATTTTTGATTTGGTTGATTTTGTACGTGAGATATTGTACGTGAGATTTTTTACGTGACATATTGGAACATTGATTAAGCTTTACGTGAGATTTAATTGCTTCAGTATTTTCGGATGGAATTAATTTAAATTGGTTTAATTTTATCTCACATCTTTTATTGGTTTAAATTCTATCATATCTTTTCTAGTATTTTCGGTTCAAGATATATTGGAAAAAGATTTCGTGTTAGTTAGAATTATCTTTACAGGTAATTTGAATTTAAATTGGAACCAATATCTCCTAGCAAGATTTCAGCGTTAATTCAAATTCAAAGAGCCAGGAAGTTTCGGCAGGAGCATCTCTCAGAAGTTAAACGTTCAAAAGGTTGTTACAACTGATCAAGATTTTGGGGGATGAAAATCAGCAATCAATAAAGGGCTCTCGGCTATAAAGAGAGAAGAAAAAGAACGTTCAAAGACACACCTTCACCAAGCTGTCTCTAGGCATTAAGAGCTCTCAAGTCTACAGATGCCATTGCTGATTTTATTTGCTTTCTTTCTCTCTCTATTCTGTATTTGATTTATCATCTTTGAGAGTTAGGAAGTCTTGAGCTTCATAGTTTATATTCAATCCCTGTTATACTAAGAGTATCATATACTCAAACGTATCACACCTCGGTGTGACGAATGGGACTTTTATTTCTTTGTATCTTGGGTTGTACTAGATAGCTGAGAGACGTGGGACTCTTCTAGATTGGTCTAGGACTCTAAGGAATCTGAGTTGACTAGATTGCAATTGTATAGGAGAAAGGCTTCTCGGTGAGCTATTAGGATCCATAAAGAAAGAGGAATAAAAGTTGTTGAATCCTACGGGTTGGATAACCCTAGGCGGGGACGTAGGCTGGTTTAGAGCCGAACCTCATTAACAATTCTCGTGTTCATCTATTTAATTTCCGCACTTACGTTTATCTGTTCTGTTGGTTTTTAACGCCTGATTACATTGCAGAACTAAGCAAGGCACGAAAAGTTTTGTTCAAGATCTTGAGATCGAGTTCAAGGCCTTGAAACTCTATTCAACCCCCCTTCTAGAGTATTTGTTTATTACTGTTAATTACTTTAAGTACTCGTTTCTTCAATTGGTATCAAAGCTTGACTCACTATTTGATTTAACAATCTGTGAGATCGATCATGAGTACTGTAGGAGAAGGTGAATTCGCTCAAGGAAGGTCGTCAAATCGCCCTCCACTATTCTGCGGTGATAATTTTGTCCATTGGAGATCTTTGATGAAAATGTTCATCATTGATCAAGACAAGGAGCTCTGGGAACGCATAGTCAATGGACCAACTATTCCAATGAAGCTCGGCGCTACAACAGCATCACCATAAGTTGAAAAAACAGAAGCCGAATTCACTTAGACCGATCATGAGAATGTGACCAAGAATTTTCGGGCCATGCACATGCTATATTGTGGTTTGAATACTGATGAGTTTAATCGTGTCTCAACTTGCAGGAGCGCCAAAGAAATTTGGGATAAACTTGTAGTGACCTACGAAGGTACTAGCCAAGTTAAGGAATCAAAGATCAACATCTACCTACGCAAATATGAGCTATTCAAGATGCTCTCCATGGAAATGGTGAAAGAAATGTTTACCAGATTCTCCCAAATCGTCAACAACTTGGACTATCTCGGCAAAACCTTCAGCAATGAAGAAAAGGTGAGGAAAATCTTGAGGAGCTTACCAAAGGCGAAATGGGGGCCAAAAGTAACTGCAATAGAGGAGGCTCAAAATCTGACAACTTTGCCATTGGACGATCTCCTCGGTAAGTTGATTACCCATGAGATGGTTCTTGGTGAAGAAGATGGAGAAGTAGCCCCTACTGTAAAGAACTTGGCCCTACGAGCTAAGAAGGAAGAAGCATCCTCAGACGACGAGAGTGAAGATAAAGAGGATCCATTTGAACTCATCACAAGAGGGCTAGCACAAATACTCAAGATGAAGAAGAAATTCTCAAATCGAGAATATTCCGAATCTTCAAAGCATCGAGGTAAGTCTTCTAACCCTCGTAAGAAATCAAAGATTCTAACTTGCTTTGAATGTGGTGAAACAAGTCACTTTGCAAATGAGTGTCCTCAAAAGAAGAAAAACAAACACCGAAAGAATGATTCAGATTCCTCCAGTGAATCGGACTCGGAACATGATCCAGCAAATCTTTGCTTGATGGCAGATCATGAGGAAACTCCAAAGAAGCATCTTGGAACTATCGTAAGAAATTTGATTTCTAGCCCTACTGTCGTGTTGTCTGAATTTTTGCAAAACATGATTATAAATGAAGAGGATTATATTTTAGAAACTAACACCTAGAAAGAGAAGCTATTGGAACAGGAGAAACGCATGAGTAATTTGTCGCTGGAAATGAAAAATCTCAAAGCCTCTCGGTCAGCCCTTGACATTAAAGTCAAGGCCTTGGAGACAGAAAATTCTGTCTTGAAGCAAGATCTTTCTTCTTTAAGTCTTTACACCAAGGAATTAGAGAAAGAAAAGATCTCGTTGACTGAGAAGTGTAGAGACCAGCAGACATCACTTGTTCGTTTTACCCATTCCAAGGCCAATCTCGATAGGATGTTAGGCGAGCACCAATCATCCCTCAACAAAAGTGGTATTGGATACAACAAGAATTTTCCAAAGAAAGCCCCTACCACTTTTGTAAAGGCTAAAGGGAATTGGCGCACACCCATATGTTATTTTTGTTGTAAGAAGGGTCATGTGAAGACTACTTGTCCTTATCGTAGAAATGATCCTTATATAATTCGCAATACTTTTCCATTATGTTTAAAAAGACATGTAAAGCAAATTTCGGTTCCTAAAGGGACTAGACCACCAAACATGGTCCATCCCGATTATGAATCTAAGTTTGTAGCTTGGTCTAGCCGGAAAGGTTGAATTTTTTGTTGTTTTGCAGGATGTCACCAAGATCAAAGAGCATAAATGGATCGAAACAATCGTTCTTGGTGATATATAATTTTTTTATTTATTATATGCTACTAATGATTATCTTTGCTTAATATTTCTCTTTGGAGCTTGATATGTTGAACAGGGAAGCACTATCGTAGGGGGAGCAATGACTGCTGAATTGAAATTCTTATAATGATGTCTCCTAACATCTCAAGACCTTGAGATCAGTTTCAAGGTCTTGACTATAAGAGATTATTTGGTTGTTATCTTTTTAAACTCGATTTCTTCCCTTGCTTGTTGGAAGACAAAAAGGGGGAGAAATGTTATATGATGCTTATGCTTATACTTGTTATATGATGTTCCACATGTGCTATATTTATTTGCATAATTGATATTTGTTTTGTCTTCCATCAAGAGGGAGATTGTTGACTCAACCTTGATGATAATATGTGATATATTTTTGTAGGGATGATAGAAGACAAATAAGGTGGTATTTTATGCAAATATCAATTATATCTTTTAGATTTATGATATATATTTTACGTAGTGTTTTGTTATGCTTTTTATCCATCTTATATATATTCCTACGTGCTTTATGATAGATTTGGAAGCTTTGATTTAACAAATATTAATTTGAAAAAGAGATTTGATTTTGTACGTGAGATTTGGTCAAAGTTTGAATTGCTTTTGATTTGGTTGTTTTTTCACGTGAGATATTGTTAAATCAAATAGTATTTTTGATTTGGTTGATTTTGTACGTGAGATATTGTACGTGAGATTTTTTACGTGAGATATTGGAACATTGATTAAGCTTTATGTGAGATTTAATTGTTTTAGTATTTTCGGATGCAATTAATTTAAATTGGTTTAATTTTATCTCACATCTTTTATTGGTTTAAATTCTATCATATCTTTTCTAGTATTTTCGGTTTAAGATATATTGGAAAAAGATTTTGTGTTAGTTAGAATTATCTTTACAGGTAATTTGAATTTAAATTGGAACCAATATCTCCGAGCAAGATTTCAGCGTTAATTCAAATTCAAAGAGCCAGGAAGTTTCGGCATGAGCATCTCTCAGAAGTTAAACGTTCAAAAGGTTGTTACAACTGATCAAGATTTTGGGGGATGAAAATCAGCAATAAATAAAGGGCTCTCGGCTATAAAGAGAGAAGAAAAAGAACGTTCAAAGACACACCTTCACCAAGCCGTCTCTGCGCATTAAGAGCTCTCAAGTCTACAGACGCCATTGCTGATTTTATTTATTTTCTTTCTCTCTCTATTCTGTATTTGATTTATCATCTTTGAGAGTTAGGAAGTCTTGAGCTTCATAGTTTATATTCAATCCCTGTTATACTAAGAGTATCATATACTCAAACGTATCACACTTCGGTGTGACGAAGGGGACTTTTATTTCTCTATATCTTGGGTTGTACTAGATAGCTGAGAGAGGTGGGGCTCTTCTAGATTGGTCTAGGACTCTAAGGGATCTGAGTTGACTAGATTGCAATTGTATAGGAGAGAGGCTTCTCGGTGAGCTATTAGGATCCATAAGGAAAGAGGAATAAAAGTTGTTGAATCCTACGGGTTGGATAACCCTAGGCGGGGACGTAGGCTGGTTTAGAGCCGAACCTCGTTAACAATTCTCGTGTTCATCTATTTAATTTCCGCACTTACGTTTATCTGTTCTGTTGGTTTTTAACGCCTGATTACATTACAGAACTAAGCAAGGCACGAAAAGTTTTGTTCAAGATCTTGAGATCGAGTTCAAGGCCTTGAAACTCACTATCCAGCCCTTGAAGTTGCTACTGCTCTACACGACTTTGCGAAAAGCGTTTATACTCTATTCAACCCCCCTTCTAGGGTATTTGTTTATTACTGTTAATTACTTTAAGTACTCGTTTCTTCATAGGGAATCTGTGTTAATTAATCTGATTGCTCAATCCAACCAAGACCCTTGCTACCACAATTGTCGCCTATGCTACTCCCTTTCTTTCACCCTTAGGCGATTGTGCCACTGATGCTTGGGTGAATGGAACCTCACTCGGCTTGTGTGCTAGGCTACTAGCGCATGTGCACCGTGCAAACGACCTCCAGTCATCGGTCCGAGTCGAACTTTGATAAGTAAGAACTAGGCTACTAGCGCATATGCGCCGTGCATACGACCTCCAGTCATCGGTCGAGTCGAACTTTGATAGGTAAGAACTCCACATTAGAGAGGGATTTGTATCGACGGTTGGAATGAGCATATCTCGGAAGGCTAACCGGGTTTTCCCTCTCCACTGCAACTACCCAGCACCACCGTTTGTTGTGTTTTTACCAAGAGTTTCCAAGCTTGTAGCCTCAATTTGAACAACACACAAATCACAAATTTCATGCTCAATTTAGGGTTTAGGTTTTCATATGTCAAACCTCATGAAATTAACTCAAACAAAGGCACAAAAGCACATGAAATTTCTCCATCTATATGATTAATTAATCTCAAACAAAGTAGTTAATTAATCAAATCAAAACAAACCAGGCAATGACTTGAACAAAACCGTCCAGACAAAGGTGCATATTATACAAGACGGCTCACTCTAGGATTAGCTATGCCCTCAATCGATAGGTGTACTCCCATCAATCAAGGTGGAACTCTATGCCTTTTTATGTGCTTGAAACTAAAAAGAGGAAGCAGAAACCACGTTCTTTCCCCTGCCAAAAACCCAATAACCACCACTATACCATAAGGGAGACACTTAAGGACAAGTACAAGGAGTTGAGAAAATTGAGCCTTAAATATAAAACAAAATGAAACAAACAAATTATTTTAAAACATTTTTTCCCAATTTTTCCCGACATTAGGCTCTTCGAGGATCTACCTTGGAGCGAGGGAGATTGTTCTTGGTTTTGTTAATTACCTTCGCTAATTTGCTTAATTTTTTAGTTTTCAGTTTAATTTGCTTAGTTTTTGAGTTTTTGGGGGTCCTTTATTTTCTTGTTGATTTGTTTCAGTATTTCAAGGTAGTTTCTTTGTTCAATTCTTTTAGATATCTTCTTATTTATGTTTCCTAGTAGCCTTCATCCACTCAAATAAGAGTAGTACATCAATACGGCATAACAACCAATTGCGAGATATGGTGCATTGCATAGATAAGAATTAAGAAACCTACACTTACTACCGATTACAGAGTACAAACACTAGCGATGAGCAAGCCAAAAGTTCCAGTTTAGATGGGGGTGTAAAAGGTCCAACAGAAGCATCATAGGGGCTATGACCCTAGTGATGGAAACACTGTAATCTTTTTTTCTTTCTCATGGATTAACCTTAGAGATTTTGCTCCTCTTGGGTTTGGAGGAGGATTTGTCTTCTCCATCATCATCTCTTTTTCCTCTTGGTTGAGTAAAAGCTGGATTTTGCTCGATCAACTCCCATTTAGTTCATCGATTGAAGGATGAGTTGGTATGAAAGGAGTCGTAGGATTGAGAGGGTGACATAGGGATGGATTCTTTCATCGTTTCAGAGTCTACCATTGTCATTCTGTTCTCTTGTGCATCTTCTAAAGCCGCCGGCTCTTTTTCAAGGCGGTCATCCTCTCCAATGAACATTGTCATTCTTTTCTCTTGTGCATATTCTGCAGCTGCCAGTTCTTCTCCAAGGAGGTCATCCTCTTTCATGAGTTGCTTGATATTGGCCAATGCTTTCTTGGTTTCTTTTTTCTCCACCTAGTGGGTATTGATGTTGGGGTTGACAGCAGGTTCTTTACCCAGGTTAGCGTTCATTGCCAGGGATGCGGCTATCTCTTCTTTCCTCTCGAATTCGGGCTTAATGGTTTTTGAAAGTAACTAAGACACCACGTTTTCCTTGGATGTATGGTTTGACTCCTTGTGTTGGGGGTTGAGTTTTGGGGTATGATTTTTTATTTGTACTGACTGAAATCCATCCCTCGTGATCGAGGTTGGCTGTTTTAGCTGGTGGTTCAATACGGGGAGATCGGTTTTTTGTTTTGGTTGTGGTGATTGTATTTTAGATTTTTTTGGGGATATGGCTTCGTAATGGGCACTCCTGGAAGATCCTTATATCTAAGGCCTGGAACTCTAGAAGGAGGACTTCCCCTCAAATTTCTTTTTATGTGTTAATGTTGACACTTACTCTGGTGTAACGATTGTCAATCCTGTTTTCGTTGGCTGGGTCTACCTTGATGAACTCTCCTATTTTATTATTTTCCAAGATGAATTTGACACCCTCGGGACAGGCATAAATAGGCGGTAGGTTTGAGATCCTAATCCACAAGTTTAACCTAGAGGTGTTTTATGTGGCTGAAGTAAATTCGAGGTGCCAATGTCTCAGCAACAAGAGTTATCTCGAGATGTGATATGGCCATATGGGTTGTTCCCCCTTTGACGAGTCTCCATTCTTTTTTGGATTTGAGTTTTATCCTCGATCTTTAGCTCAATAAGGTCACCAAAAACCATTCCCATGAGGGAATTGTGGATTAATGTGAGGTCGAATTCATGAATCAAAAAGAGTTAAATCTGGTTCATTACCAAAGAGATTTTGATTTGTTAAAGAGGGAGAACCTCGCACCTTCTTCTTTATTTATACACAGCACAACTCACCTATTTCTAACAACATTTTGGGTGGAAAGCTCTGCTGACCACACACGTTTACCTCCTATTTCTATTTACATCAAGATGCATAAGTTTATACAATGTCACATTATATCCTTCTACAATCCCCTTTAAGCTGGAGTGTGATAGATGTTCTGAACACCCAGTTTGGACATGAATCTGTGCAGTATATCCACCGAAGTAAGCTTTATAAACATATCAGCTAACTAATACTTTGTAGGCACATAATCTGTGGAGATGGTGTGTGCTTGAATCGTATCACGAATGAAGTGACAGTCCACTTCAATGTGTTTTGTCCTCTTATGAAACAATGGGTTCTGGGCAATATGTAATGTTGCCTGATTATCATAGAACAATGAGATTGAAGCTGATGGTGCACACCTAAGATCACGCAGTAAGTAAATCAGCCATTTCACTTCAGTGCAAGCTAGAGCGATGGCTCTATACTCTGCTTCAACAGACGAACGAGCTACCACTTGCCACTTCTTTTCTTTTCAAGAGATGAAGGAAGCACCCAAAACCACACAAAAACCAAAGTTAGCACGTCAAGTAAATGGACAACTAACCCAATCAGAATATGTGAATACTCTCAGCTTCAAATCCGATTCTACTAAAAAAAGAACACCTTGACCTGGTGACCCTTTGAGAGATCGAAGCACTCGAATTGCGGCATTCACGTGAGCATCTATAGGCTTAGAAATAAACTGACTTAACAATTGAACCGTGTAATTAAGATCTAGACATGTAATTGTTAAGTAAATTAGCTTGCCAATAAGCCTTATGTAATCATTGGGTTTATCAAGTGTTTTTCCCACATCTGTAGGCAGCTTGACATTCGGATCCAGAGGCAACTTCAGGGGTTTGCAGTCAACCAGATTTGCCTCTTTAAGCAAGTCTAACACATACTTGCGTTATGAAAAAAAATGCCTTTGGAAGATCTCAGTACCTCTATCCCCAAGAAGTACTTCAACTCACCCAGATCCTTCATGTAAAAATTATTGTTGAGCATATCCTTAACTTTGGCCAAAGCCGACTTTTCACTGCTGACCACAATCATGTCATCCACATAAACCAAAATTGCAGTGAACACAATTGCAATGAACACTCCTTTAGATTGCTTCAGAAACAAAGAATAATCGGCTTTAGATTGCCTGAAACCATTGCCTAGCAGAGTAGACGACAACTTTGTAAACCACTGCCAATGAGCCTGTTTAAGCCCATACAAACTCTTGATCAACCGGAAAACTTTGGATGAAACCACCGTGTTACTCACATGCTCCCCTTCACTAGTATACCCTTGTGGTAATCTCATGTATACCTCTTCATGGAGATCTCCATGCAAAAATGCATTAGATACATCCATTTGACTAATATGCCATCACCTAGCAGCAACAACAACAACCAATAATGCTCTAATTGTAGTCATTTTGGCTACTGGAGCAAACGTTTCATCAAAGTCCACCCCTTTCTTCTATCTACATCCCTGAATCACCAATCGAGCTTTGTATTTATCTATGAATTCATCAAAGTCCACAATTTCTTGGGCAAAAGTAAAAAGATCAGAAGCTGAGTTTAAGGCTAAAATGAATTGTTGAGTTTCAGGTTTCAAATGGTCATAAGAAGCAAAGTTAACAATAGGGTATGTAGTTACCTGTTGAGGATCAGTACGAGCTGCAGCAGTCACATAATTTGTTAATCAATAAGAAGGTCTTGAATCCCTGCTAGACTTTCTCACACCAGGAGTTGGAATGGTGTTTGAGACAGGTTATGTGTTTGAGTTTCACACTTGGAGCATGTCCTAATCTCATATGCAATATATGACCATTAGGTTATTTTGAAGGATATGATTACCATAATGAGTATTGCAGGATGTATGGTCATTAAGTAAATGAATTTTGGTTTTAGGTAAATGCAATTTGGGATCCGAAATGTCCTTGTACACTGGGGACATATGATCTGTGGGCCCAGTGTGCAAGATCCACTCATCTTTCATAGCATTTACATTAGAACAAAACACATTACCTGCAAAGTCATCATCAAGATAATCATCCACATCATTCACATTCTCATCCTTGGGGAGTTGTGGAAGACTCGTCAATAATTCGGAAAACTGTTGTTGAGTAAAATACACATTTCCAGTGTTATCTTCCTTGGTAGACACTTGAGCAACAGTCTTGGACTTGCTCTCATTGAACCTTGCCTTCTTCTCAATACTGGCTTTCTTCTCATTACTAGCTTGACCTTATTGCTGTGGAAACTTCTTGGATTTGGAATGCCAGTTGGGATACCCAATATTGATGGCCCAACATTTGTCCTTCGGATGCCACTTATTTCCACAAATCTTTCATTTTTCATCAGACTTGTTGTACATCACAGAAGATTCATCTATGTTGTTGTGCGACGTGTCCAACACCTCTCGCTGGCTTTCTTCTTGTTGAATTAGCGTGCAAGCTTCTTCAACATTAGGCAAAGGCATCATCAGCAACACCTGACTCCTTTGCGCACTATAAGACTCACCCAATCCATTCAAGAATTGAAACAACCTCTGTTCTTGCTTCATCTGATCAATTTTCCTGAGATATTCAACAACATTTGTCAATATGCCAACAAGATGAGGCAAAGTATCCATCGCATCCAGCTCTTCTCAAATTGATTTCATATGAGTGTAATACTCATTGATCGAGTAAATTTCTCAATTTAGCTTGTACTTCCTTGATCCATTACTAAGAGAAAATCTTTTCTCCAATTGTATCCAAATTTCCCTAGCAGATTCAATGTACAACACGGATTTTTCAATTGAATCAGAAAATGAGTTCATGATCCAAGCAATTACGAGACTGTTGCAGGTGTCCCACTGCTCGGCTTTCGCAGCATCATCGAAGGATCTGATCACCGTTCCTTTGACAAAGCCAATCTTGCACTTTGGGGAAAGATTGATCTCCATACTCCGGCCCTCCTCCGGGATCGGTAATTTGTAGCTACTGCAAGCTTCTCCGACACGAAGATCGAGCTCGGACCATCAGAAGGATGCAAGAACAATGGACTCTGCATCTCCACATATGTCACCCATTGATTAGTAGCCATGATTCCACTTGATCTCACTATCTTTGCTTTGATACCATGTGGATTAATGTGAGGTCGAATTCATGAATCAAGAAAAGAGCTAAATCTGGTTCATTACCAAAGAAATTTTGGTTTGTTACAGAGGAAGAATCTCGCACCTTCTCCTTTATTTATACACAACACACCTCACCTATTTCTAACAACATTTTGGGCGGGAAGCTCTGCTGCTGACCACACACGTGTACCTCCCCTTTCTATTTACATCAAGATGCCTAAGTTTATACAATGTCACAACATATCCTTCTAGAGGAATACTTTTTTATATTTTTTGCCTCCTCCTTGATTATGGCTAGTTTTTTTATTTATCGTAGGATTCCTCGTCCGATTTCTATTTTCCTTTTTGGCTTGTTTGATTTGTTTCGATTTGTTCGGTAGGGTCTATGTGTTGAGTGGACAGTGGTTTGTTATCCTGGCTAATAAGTGAAGCCTTAGGTGCTTTTTCCTAGCTATTAACTGAAGCCTCAACTTAGACCCGATGGATGGAGTCTCGTACTAGAATCACGCCTTGTCTCGAAATGGGCCAGGGTCACCTTTTCAAGGATCAAATGCCCAGGCCACCCCTTTGACTCTATAAAACC
Source organism: Persicaria tinctoria (assembly GCA_037127255.1). Lineage (NCBI taxonomy): Eukaryota > Viridiplantae > Streptophyta > Magnoliopsida > Caryophyllales > Polygonaceae > Persicaria > Persicaria tinctoria. Next base: position 71,696,726 of record JBANSL010000011.1, read on the forward strand.
ATTATTTTCTGGCCTTGTAGGTTCTTCCATAGATCTGTTGGAGCTTTCTTGTTTTCTTCCTCCCATAGTTGTTTCACTTCTCTTTTCTCTTTCGCTTCTCTTTTCTCTTTCGGTTTCGTTTGTGTTTAGGGTTGTGGTAGCGTCTATGGGTTCCTAGTAGCAAGTGGGATGGGATTAAGCCTTGAAGTTGGGTCTTAGATCTATTTTATTTCTTTTTGGGTCGGCAATTGTAAGGTCTGGGATTTGGGTTTTGGAGTGGCCAGTTGGGGCGCGCGCATTCGACTTGTTCATTGCTAGGTTTCTAAAGTTCTTTGAAGAACATTGTTTTTCAATAGTTGTTGAGTTGATAACAACAATTTCAGTAGGTTTTTTAATTTGTTGTAGATGCCTCACTAATGAATGCAGTTTTCTATTATGGGAGATGGGTTTGAGGTTTTTGGTTTTTAGAGAGAGAATCTCCCTCCCCTCTTTAAAATCAGTTGTCCACATTTTGTTTGTTTGTGTGTGTGGGGGGGGGGGGGGTCTAAGTCATATGTTGTATATGTCAGATCCCTTGGTAGAGCGGTAAATGTATGTGACCTTATATGCCACTCTATTACAATCGCGGGATACATGAGAGAAAGAGATTTCTCTCATATTTGACATCAGAATTTTGACTCGGAGATTAATAGTTCAATTTCTCAAGTGCGGATACTTTTTTGAATCTCCTTTTACAAAGAGTTTCTTGATAACCAATCTAATTGATTCTAGTAATCCTTCTTTTAAAGCCATGGTTTATGTCATCAGGGGAGTTTGTTGACAATCTATTTATATCCGATCCAATCGTGATCGGTTGACCGTCCCAATTGCGAATGAGGAATTCTATTGCACTGCCATTATTCAACATAGTTGATCCATCGAAATTGAATTTCAAAAAATCCAGATTTTTTCCATTTTGTTAGTGGTTGTTGTCGTGGATGATGTTATGATTCACTTCTATTTTCAAGTTTCCGTTCATTGCCAATTAGCGTCTATCATATGGTCCATTGTTGTTGTTGTTGATGGAGCCATGGAGGTGCCTCATTTCTAAACGTGATCTCATTTCAGACAAATTAAGTCGTCCACATTGTGAATGCCAGTTTTTGTTTGTCTTCTTTATTCAACTTATACCCCGTTGCGAATATTTAGTTTCAAACATGTCTTACCTCTATAAATGTAATTACATTTTAAGAAAAGATTAACATCGTCCTCATCCAGGCTGTTGCAAAAGAAACAAATGGACGACACAAATACACCCTTTTGGATTAATCTTATATGTTTAAATCCCTATATTAAACGGGAAGATTAAAAACATATAGAGCGAGGGAACGAAATCCCTCTTATATCATCGTAAAGTAGATTACAACAACCTGGTGGAGGATATTCTTACAAAATTATATCAGGAGGTAAAAGGTGTAGTTGGTAAGGAAGTCAAACACTCTGTGTTGGTCTCATGAAACGCATCTCGGAACCGGACTTCACATATATTTGAAATACAGAATTTATAAAGGATTCATCACCGCGATGACGATCGATGATGTGGATTGCGGAGTAATAAGTTTGGCAATTGGCATGTAATAAACGGAATAAGTAATTTTGGAAAAAGTAAATATATCAGTTTTTTATTTATAAAAAATTGATTGGGACTCAAGATCTGACCATATCAATACTAGCCCTAGTATCCCTGCAAGTATCCCATATGTCAGTTGCAACTTCTTTTTCTGGACAACCCATGTCAAAACGACGTAGTAGGGAGATCAGGCAAAATTGAGTGCTGCGTTTCACATCACCATTGACATCAGCAATTTGGGGTGCAGAGCCACGTGTCCACACGGGAGAGGAGGCTTGCATGGACGGCTGCGATCGTAAGCTTTGGATGGTTGAGATTGAACCTGTTGGGTAATTTTTTGCAAGTAGAAAATGTAATTTTTTACAACGAAAATGTTAAAAAAATTTAAAAAAAAACCAAAATACTATATTCATTTTTTTCTCCACGTCGACATCAATTTTGAATATGTTTGATTAAAGTTAAAAAAAATTGTTCGAATACAATTATATGTAATAATGCCTACATAATTATTTTTAATTACATTTCATTAACTTTGAATATTAGTAATAATGTTTGACCGAAGAATTTATAATTTTGTTTAAATAAAATATGTGATACTAGGCTATATATTAGGTTATATATGTATTTCAACTAATTTAAATGAAATTTATATATTAGGTTATATGTAGTCACCGATTTAGTTTATAAATAATATTAATTATGAATAATATTTTTTAATGGAAAATAAATATTATAAATTAAACTAGATTAGAAAAAATTAGTCGAGAGGGGTATAATCGTAAATTAATTTGGTAGGAAAGGATGAAAATAATTATGGGTGAGGGGTAGAATTGTAAATTGAATTGATAGGAAAAGATGAGTTTTGGGATACTAGAGATACTATTGATAAAGTGAGAAAAGTGACAATGAGATGCTAGAATGATGTGGCGGAAAGAGAATAATAAAATATTAGTATTTCTAGTATCCCTAGTATCCCTTGATAAACATGACATTAGTAACTATACCTCATGACATACAAATTTTTATTTTTATTTTTACATATATTTAGTATATTTAAGGTAATATAAGATTTTAAAGTGATATTTAAAATAGAAGTGCTATCTAGCTCAATTGGTAAAGGTGAAGGAAGAGAATTAAATGGTTTTGGGTTCAAACCTCAATCTCTTCACTTTTTATTTGTTTTATTATATCATTATTCCACATAATTATACACTTTTTATTTGTTTTATTATATCATTATTCCACATAATTATTTAGGGATTTCTTTCTATATTTTTAGTTTCTCTAAACTATTTCAATTAAAAAAATGTCATGTCATATTTAAATTTAATGTTTTCCTTCAATATTGTTTTAAAAGTAATTCTTCTTGATTTTTTTTCTATATTTTTTGTTTCTCTCAACTATTTAACTAAAAATATCATAAATAAACTCACAATTTTAGTATTTTTTTTCAATATTTTTTGTAATAATCTTCTTAATAGGTATAAAAAAATATTTTACGAAATTTTTTTAGCACCCCTGGATTTCATCCTGACTCCGCCACTGCTCATGATTCAAAGTGTTCTTTAAAAAAAAAAGCCATGATTCAAAGTAAATTGGCTAGCTTGACCGGCGCCCATGCAAGTTATCTTTTTTTTTTTTGGTCAAAGCCCATGCAAGTTATCTAGTTACCCACAATTAGCGTAAGTCAAGATAGCTAAAATTTAAAATTAATTAAAATATAAATCGATTGCAAGAAAATTATTACAATTAATTAAAATATAAAGTACCCCCAATTAGCGTAAGTCAAGATACCTAAAATTAATTAAAATTTAAGATTTAAAATTTTCTTACCGGATCGAACTTCAAAAGGAAAGAATTGAAAAACCTCATAATGTTGTTTGAAAATAGATTTATAAGAACCTGTGTACCACACGTCAACACCATAATGAATTTTCCATTTATTTTTTAAAATCTTCAAAGTTTATAATGTTGTTTGAAAATAGATTTTAAAATACTGTGTTGTTTTGAACGTTGATGATAAAGAAATTATTCTGTTGACCGTTGAACAAAATTAGGATAACCTTCGTAGAAGAACCCTCATTAATTACTTCTTTGCTCTCATAATTTTGATCATTTAATTTAATTAGTTAACGCTTTTTTGAATAGTGAAAAACTCCATAAAATGTATTTTTTAATATATAATTTTATACTTATTTATAAAAGAAAGTTAATATTTTTCTTATAATTTTATATTTATTAATAAAATAAAATTAATATTTTATATAATTTTTAACTTTCTAAAAAAAATGTGTGAATCAGATACTTAAATTTTGAGGCGAAATGAGTACTCCTTATTTTACACACCTATTGCAGTGATGGTCTTAGGACTTCGTAGTGAAGATGTTTATTTCAAAGAATTTTATAGGTATATCCGTATATATAATGAATAATTTTTTAAAAAAAATGTTGAAAAAATCAATAAATTATGGTTAAATTAGGATAATTTGATTAAAAAATTTAGGTGTGTGTGTGTGTCTAGCATATAGAATAAATTTTTTTAAAAAAAATAGAAAATTAATTTTTATTTTAGTAAAATTGATTAAAAAATTCATAGGAACAAAATTTTTTAGAATTTTTAATTAATTTGAATATGTCATTTTATTTAAAAAAATTGAAAGAAAGAAAAATTATTGTAAAAAGAATTTGATTTATTACTTTAATTACTCATCCTCTATAAACTACATTAAACACTCTATTTTTTTTCTTTATATTGTTACTCTTTTATACCTTAGGGTAGTATGTTATTGATATCTAGATATCAGATATCGAATATTTGTCCCAATATATGATATCTAGCGTTTGGTATAGATAGATATCGATATCAGTTAATATAATATCTCAAGGGAGAAGTCCTTGCTCGTAATCTCCCCGTTTCTCTTCCTTCTTGGGGCAGAAGTCCTTGCTCGTAAACTCTCAAGGGAGGCAGAATCTAATCACAACAGCATCGGATTTAAATTTGGCCATTCAGGCCCCTGCATTCCGTTCCTAGCCTTCGCATACGACATAATAATATTCTCAAAAGGAAGTAATTCTGCATGTATAAAAGTTAAAGAGATAATTGAGGACTACTATAAATTCTCAGGGCAAAAAGTAAACTACCATAAGTCGTCCTTTCAAACTACCCCAGGAATTCCTAGATCAAGAGCCCGAGACTTAGAAGGAATACTGAGCATCCCCCTAGAACGAAATCTGGAGAAATACCTAGGTTGTCCCATTATAAATGGGCGGGTTACCAAGCAAACTTTTGGCGAACTGATATGTAAATCAAAAGATCAATTGAGCAAATGGCGTGCAAATGCACTATCACAACAAGGCAGAGCAACCCTAATAGTGTCTAATCTATCATCAAAACCCCTATACTCAATGCAAAGCTTTATGCTCCCGATAGCGGTCCATAAACAATTAGATCAAATCAACAAAACCTTTTTTGGAACAAAGACGCTCAACATAGCCCATTAATCAGCTGGGACAAAATATGTAAATCAAAAGTGGGTGGAGGATTGGGAATTAAAAAAAGCAAAGACATGAATGAAGCTCCCCAACTAAAGCTTCTTTGGAAAATTCTGTCTGAACCAGAGAATAACTGGGTCAAAATCATACAATATAAGTATCTAAAAGACAGTCACATCCTTACCTACTCTAGAAAAGGCAATGCCTCCTGGCAATGGTCGAAACCGAGTGCTCTAATCCCGAAATTTAAAATGGGACTTATCTGGCAGGTGGGGGATGGGAAATCAATTAAGTTTTGGGAAGACAATTGAGCTGCTACGACACCTCTAAAAGACAAAATAGATTCCCAACACAACATTAACCCACGTGATTCCGTGAGCGACTTCATTATAGGAGGACAATGGGGGAAGGAGAAACTTGAGTCGGTGCTTTCTGAGCCCATAATAGAGGATATTATGAAAATACCCTTGCCAATCACCCCCCTTTAGAGACAGACTGTATTGGTGGCCAGCCAAAAAGGGCTGGTTCACAACGACTAGTGCTTACAACCTAATCTCATCCACACCACAAAGACCATCAGATGAATTCTCATGAATCTGGAAACTTGACGCCCCTCCAAAAGTTAAGAACTTCATATGGAAAGTAAAACAAAAAGGCCTTGCCACGGCTACCCGCCTAGCACAAAAAGGGGTATCGGTACCGAGCACGTGTACCCTTTGTAATCAGTCCGCAGAAGATGATATCCACCTATTCATAGTGTCCTATCAACAATTTCCAACAACAATTCCCTGGACAAATATCTCAAAGTATTAACACCCTTATTTCAGAAAACAGAAATATGGACCAAATTCTACAAATTTTAGGTTCCACCCTCCCTATGGAGAAGAAACAACATATGGCAATCAGATGGTGGACCATTTGGTTTATAAGAAATCAAGCAATTTTTAGAAATGAAAGCATCCCCTCTGCTGAGGGTATTAAGAAAATGATCAAGGACAATATTGAAAACTGGAGAGAAGCAAGTAGATGAATGAGATGGAGAATGACGGCCTACAGAAACAAAATCAGGGGAAAAGTCTCACTAAGAAAAATAGGAAAACCTACCGCTTGAGGAAACCCCCGGCTGGCAAATACAAATTAAACTTTGACGGATCATTTAAATCAACCTCAAACAGTTCCATTGGGTACATCATCCAAAATTGGTATGGCGACCTTATCAACATTGGTGGTAAAACTATCGGAGCACAATCAACTCTCATGGAGGAAGCTCTTGCCCTACGTCTTGGGATAGAAAAAGCTAGAGAATTAAAGATAACCGATCTCATAATAGAAGGAGACTCAAAGATTATCACGGACTACCTACAAACTCAAGTTGGGTGCCCTTGGAAAATAGAAATGGTTATGTCAGATATCCAAGCCATTCTCAAAGAAATAAATAATGTAGAGGTATCTCATATTTCCCGCATTGGTAACCGGGTAGCGGATAAGGTTGCACACCTTTGCTACTCTACCAGAGGGCCAGAGCTATACCTAGATACATGTCTTCTCGACCTCATCTGTCAGGATGCTTTCGGATAGGGTTTCTCCCATCCGAATTTTTACCTAATCAAAAAAAAAAAAAAAATCTTCTTATTATTATTTGGGGACGGCGCACTACCCCTCCCCTATTGGTAGCTATAAGTTACAGGAATTCCAATTGATCAATATAACGTAGGTTACGTAGGGTATATATTCACACATTCGTACAAGCGGATTATGCATCAGCCTAAAGCCAACACATAAATTAACTCATTGAGATTTCAATTTTAAACCATTTAGCATTAGAAGAAATAGCTCACCAATCTTGTATATTAGATGTACTTGAGATTGAGATTCATCCTTTTTTTTTTTATTACATCTTCAACACAAATTAGTTGTGCACAAAGTCATATACGCATGTTGTATAATCTTGGCAATATCAAGTTCAAAACTCACTCAAGTGAGTGATCCACACCAATAATGATCAAACAATTAATGATCAAGCATAAAAAAAACTCCAACAAAAATGCAAAAATGCAAAGTAAGGGAAGGGGATCATTTGAGGGCCGGAATACAAAAAGAGACGCCAACTGCTAGTGATTGTCTCATCAATACATATCCCCAAAATTCTTACCAAACCCTGAAATTCAGATGGTCCCTTAGAGCAACCACAACCCTCATACTTTTAAATGTATGTTAAGTTGAAAAAAAATAGAAAATTAAAAAGAGTCAGATTATGTCAGTTAATGGGTGTTTACTACAGAGAGAAAGTTTCTGGGCAGAGAAACTCATCCACCCCTGCAGGACACCCATCCCTGCAAAATTCTAACATTTATTGCTTTTAATTTTTTTTTTTAAATGGAAGATACTCTTGAGAGTATGTCCGATGTGGATGGCCTTATAAAGGGTCTGATGGCACCTGAGCTACATGCTCCTAAATGCCTTATTTACAAAATAAAGAATGAACTTTAGTAAATGAAACATAAACGAACATATAATATTTCATATCCGGCCCCCTTCAAGTTGGACTTGGTGGGATTCCAACAAGACCTAACTTGGAAGAAAGGTATGAATGCTGTCTTTCACCCAATGCTTTTTGTGAAAATTTCTGCTACTTGAACCTTGCTTCTGACAAATTCAGGATGAACAAATCCATTCTATAATTGCTCTTGACCAAAATGGCAATCAATGCGTATATATTTGAATTTTTTTTCAAACTATTCACAAATAAATAAATAATTATAAAAATATTCACTGTTTTAAACATTTTACAAAAATATTCATTTTTTGCAGAGTCCTCAGAAAAGCGCGGTTTCAAACCGCGTTTTATGTGTAAGATGTGAAATTGGAATGGTGCTCGAGAGGTGGTTTGAAAATTGACAAAGAAACGCGGTTTCAAACCGCGTTTCTTAGTCAACTTTCCACGTGGCAACGGAGACGACCAGGGGGCTGATGTGGCACAGAGAAACGCGGTTTAAAACCGCGTTTCTCTGTTGGAATTTCAGGAAAAAAAAAGTCAAAGATTCCTTTCATTTAATGCTCCACATAAAACGCGGTTTGAAACCGCGTTTTATGTGTAGCATTAAATGAAACCCTACCGAACCGCCTCTACCCCATTTATTTTCATATCCGTCGTCTTCAACCTCCGCTCCTTCAATCCTTTCGGCGGTTCGGTCTACAAAATCCATCCGGAGGTTTCAAAGTGCTCCATCCTCATCAATTTTCGTCATCTTCAACCTTCATATGAAGAAGCCTTCGTCATCCTTTCATCTCCCATCAGAAACCACGAAGGTGAGTTTTTTTTTCTATTTTCCATTCGGTTTTGTTCATAATTTGTGATGGTAAATGAGGGCAAAAGCCCTTGGATGATTCAAGGTAGTCGAAAATTTCAGAGCAAGGGAGTTTTGATAGTGAATTTCGATTTTTTAATGGAGATGAAATGAAACAATGAGTTGAAACGAAATTGTTTCGGGTGTGAATTGAAATTGTGGTTAGTATATATATGAAATTGTGAGTTGAAATTGTTGTTAGTATAGATAGGAAAATCCGAGTTGAAATTGTGATTAGTATAGATATGAAATTTGTAATTGTTGAAACTAGAATATTTTTTTATTAATTTTGGTTGTGTGAATTGATTTTGTAGATTATAAATTGTGATGGGTGATTATTCCTGAAATTGTGAAGATTTATTTATAAAAAAAGATGTTATTAAGTTAATAAGTTTAGATTTTAACAAATATAATTGTATAGTGTATTATATATTTAAGTTAATAAATTTAGATTCACAACATGTTTTTGATAGTATAAATATAGATTTACAAAATAGAAGGGATAGTATTATATATTTAGATTCAATTAGAACTGAAGCGATTGTAAGAAAACAGGTATTGATTAACATATATTTATTTAGATTTAGAATCCTTTTATTATTGTAAGTTTGAAAAAAAAAATTCCTTTTGTTAGGGAGTTAAAAATGGAAATGCAGCTGAATCTTGGACCGCTCAACAACGAGGTGCTCCACAGACAACATTTGCACAGGTCAACTAATGTATGGACTCGGCAAGAATATGTAAGTACATACTATTTTGACCAAGTGGAAAAATTAAATTGAATGGAACATATAGATCGGATACCTAATGTTTGTAAGTGTTATATTTGCAGACAAATGGTGTTATCCAACATAGGATGCACTTGCGAAAGTTTGGAAGAGATCTAGCTGCCGACCCGCGAGTCCTACATTATATACAGTTGGCAGGATTTCTCTGTATATACAAGCTTGGGTCCACATTCGAGATAGACAATGAATTAATGACAAGTTTAATAGAGAGATGGAGACCTGAGACCCATACCTTTCACTTGAACGTTGGGGAGGCGACAATCACGCTCCAAGATGTGTCAGTTCTATTGGGTCTGCGTGTTGATGGTCTTGTAGTTACTGGTTCTGCATGGTACGATTGGCCAACCATTGCAGAAACATTGCTTGGGCACTGACCCCCGGCAAATCAGATTAGGGGATCTTCGGTGAAGGTGGCATGGCTACGACAGCTGCTTCTGATGCCCTTGACAGACGATGCTGAGGAACATGCCATTCAGTGCCAAGCGAGGGCATATATTTTGTTGCTAATGGCTGGGGTTCTGTTTGCTGATAACAGTGGTGGCCAGGTGCAATTACTATACCTTCCATTGCTAGCGGATTTAGAGGCTGCTGGCCAGTATAGTTGGGGAAGTGCAACCCTTGCTTTCCTCTATCGCCAGCTTTGTAGAGCTACAACACGCGAGAAGTCTGAGATTGTCGGTCCCGTCATATTGTTGCAGGTACGACATGCTTGTTACATTTGTGATTTCCTATATTCGATAAATGTGTTAACTCGTTAATTATATTCAATTACTAGTTGTGGGCATGGGAGAGGATCTCCATTGGAAGGCCTCCAAGCATTAGCTTCATCGACATTGATGGTGATGACCAAAATGCTATTCGAAGGGCTAGAAGGCAAGAGCGACGAAAGAAGACAGGTTATGGGTCACAACCTCCTGCATTTACCGGACGCTTCCGAAACGGGGAAGACTCGCTAGCGATGAGATGGTTGAATGACACATACTCATATGGAGCTACGACCACGACACTGATGTATTACCGAGATGCATTTGATCGTCAAACTCCAGATCAGGTTAGTGCTCCAAGCTGACACTTGCCTGCTTTAGATGTAGGACAATTATTACCTCTTTGAGTCATCTGTCTTATGTTACTATCCAGTTTGTTTGGGAGCCGTATTCAAGCGATGTATTAGGTCGCCTAGCTCCCATATGTCAACAAGGTATGAACATATGGCGATCTACTAAACCGCTTATATGCTTCGACATTGTGGAGTGGCATCGCCCAGAGCGAGTTACCCGTCAGTTTGGGGATGTGCCAGTAGTTCCCCCAACATGTGCATTTGATGAGGCGTTGCACAAGATGGACTGTAGGGGAAAGCACCAGCACAATTGGCCTCAGGTGCATGCAGAATGGATTAAGCTATGGAATGAGCGCGAGAACTTCATTCAAGCGGCACCAGAAGTGGACGATGAGGACGAAGCTACATCACAATACATGGCATGGTATGCAAGTATTACTAGGCGCCTCATCAGTCCACCAATGAGTTCGCCGGCGGGGGTTTATCAGCTGGTGGCTCCAGACTATCACATGGTGGTTAGTCACTAACTTGTATATCTGTACTTGTTCAATGATTTATATACTTTGTCTGTTTATGCACTTTACAAAATCTAACCTACATTGCAGGGGAATTTTGTGATGGATGCAAGTGAAAGGGCAACCCAGACTTCACAGGAATCTCGCTCTCTCTACGATCAACACCAATACAATTCCATGATGGGCAAAGTGGATGAATATTGCAGCTACATGGCATTGCAGGGACCTCATCTGCTTAGTCAGGTGTCCTACAACCCATCATATGCACACATCCCGGCTGCTCCAGTTCAGCCATGCCCACACATCCCGACTGCTCCAGTTCAGCCACGCCCATGTCAGACAGAGATGCCCCCAGCAGGTTATGGAGGGCCCTCCCAACCAGAGATGCAAACTCAATCATCAATGGTCTTCCCATCATACCCATCATATGGTAGTGCAGGTGGCACACCGCCGATGATGATGGATCCATACGGCCAGACACGATTCGTGAGTTGAATAGTTGCCCACGAAAAAACTGTCTTCCATCATCTTCTTGTGCGTACGAATTTAATTCTTGCCAAGAATTTATTATCATTGGATCAGATTCCACAATATTCCAATTGGGATTAATGGCCTCATCCTCAATCGCCGCCTCCCTAGTTGCTTCATCGTCCTCCTCAGACTCGTCCAAGTCGTCTTCGTGATCAACCCCAAGAGCATCAACGTATACTTCATTTACCTCAAATATGTTGTTAAGTTCATCCATCCTACGTTATCAATGACAAAAGTTAGTTTATAACAAATGATAAATGCTCTCACTAATCTTATCAACATAAGATCAAATTTTCTATTACTTTCGATATTAACTACCAAAGTTCATAAACTCGTTCATATTTCAATGAAATTACGTAATCCAAACTTATATATTTAATCCAAACTCATTCATGCTAAAAACTATATTTCCATAAACTCATTCATGCACCAAACTACATAATCCAAACTTGTATACGCTATCAACAATTAAAAAAAAATCTAATCAATCCTCAAATTTCTCAATGACAATAGCAAATACATATATCATCGAAATAACTGCTAGAAATTATAATAAATACAACAACTTACCTTAGCAATAGGGGAGAATATGAGAGCGTTTGGAGAGCGCTTTGAGAGCGTTTGGAGATCAAAACCAGTAAAGGAAGAAGATGAACAAGGGCAACGAAGTTTCAATAATTTACTCAACCTAAAAACGCGGTTTCAAACCGCGTTTTTAGTTAGGGTTACAGAGATTCCCCCTAGCAATAGGGGAGAATCTGATTTTGGTAATAAAACGCGGCTTGAAGCCGCGTTTTATTGCCGCCATCACATCACCCAGAGGAATCTCTGGTTTTTTTCAGAAATTCCAACAGAGAAACGCGGTTTGAAACCGCGTTTCTCTGTGCCACATCAGCCCCCTGGTCGCCTCTGTTGCCACGTGGAATGTTGACTAAGAAACGCGGTTTGAAACCGCGTTTCTTTGTCAATTTTCAAACCACCTCCCAGGCGCCATTCCAATTTCACATCTTGCACATAAAACGCTGTTTGAAACCGCGCTTTTCTGACGACCCTGCAAAAAATGAATATTTTTGTAAAATGTTTAAAACAGTGAATATTTTTGTAATTATTTATTTATTTGTGAATAGTTTGAAAAAAAATTCTATGTATTTAGTTCTCTCATGGAAAACTGGTTTTCAGCAATGTGGATTGCAACCTCATTATAACATAATAGAGGTATGGGCAAAGGAGATTTGACATGTAAGGGTTGCAACACTTCATGAACCCAAATCATATCACTGGTAGTCATTGACATGCTCTTGTATTATGCTTCAACAGACGATTTTGAGACTGTTGCTTACTTTTTTGTCTTTCAAGATATCAATGATTCTTTAAAAGGAAAACACAATATCCTATTAAGGGCTTAGCATTGAATGCACAAGTACCTCAATCAGCATCACAGTATGCATGCATGAACTGATGATGTTGAAGTAATGGGGTTAGAGCTGGCAAAATCTGACCCGACCCGAGAAACCCGACCGACCGACCCGAACCGAAACCCGACCGAACCCAAAAATTTAGCGTTATGCATAACCCGAACCCGAAACCAAGCCCTACCGACTTTGACCCGAAACCCGAAGTTACCCGAATACAGACAAACCCGACTCAACCCGGATCCGACTCAAATAAGACCCGACCTGAATTACAACCCAAACCGAATTCCAACCCGACCCGACTCCCAACTGACCCGATCAGCTAGGGAATCAAGTATGATTTTGATAACAATATATTGCCAAATTTCAATGAAATTAATGATAAATAGAATGAGCTTACCAATGTTATTAAAATTGGGATTCTAAATTGGATCGGTAAAAAGGTGTAAGTATCAAATTGTATAATCGAATCGTAGGATCGTAAAATCCCACCTTATGGATGAAGTTTCTTTTAAATGAAGTTACTATGTTTAATATTAGATAAATATTATGTTAAATCATAAAAAATACCCATAAAGATGTAAATTTTTAAAAACAAACTAAATATAATATATATTAACTAAATATATTATAAATTTCTTAAATATAAAGGGTAAATATTAAAAATTTCTTATAATAGACATTTTATATGATCGTTATAATCGCAATAAAGGATCGGGATCATTTTTTTCATTTTTAGATCGTAGGATCGAATCGAGAGTTTAACAACATTGAGTTTACGAGCCAATGAGTATATTATTTATTGAATCATATTTAATTTTACTAAAATGCTTTTTGAAATCCATAAATAACATGAATTACATATTTAATTTAATAAAATTGATTACCCAAAAGCAAGGTTCTAACTTCTAAATATCGCTTATCGGGGTCGTATTATATTTATACTTCAAATTTTAAAAATAAACATGAAAAATTTATATTTAAATTGTAAAATTACCCATAAACTTGATAAAATAAAAAGTTTACATTCAAATTTTCAAATTGATATACGTTTAAGTTTTGATTCGATATACCTATATGATATATGGCTATATGGTAAATTGGTAACGATTCTAAATATCTCCGATATATCGGGGACCGACCCGAGTACCAACCCGAAACCCGAACGAGACCGACCCGATTCTGACCGAAAACCCGAATGGGTCCGACCCAATTCTGACCAAAACCCGACCAATCTGAATTTCATTTTGACCGAATCCGACCCGACCCAACCCGACCAAGCCTGACACAGAAATTTTGACCTAGTTGACCCGACTCATCAGTGACCCGACCCGAATGCGATCGACCCGAACCCGACCGGATGACCCGAATTGCCAGCTCTAAATGGGGTACAATAGACCAACATTTGTGATCCCTTTCAAATATATCACAATATGGATAGCAGCATCATAGTGAGGTTGTCTAGGCTGGCTCATGAATTGACTGAGATGTTGTACAGCCTATGAAATGTTTGAACAATTGAGATTTAAAAAAGCAATCTCCCTATAAGTCATCTGTATCTCTCAGGATCCTCCATAAGAACACCTGAAGCATGGACAGTTTCAGTCCTGTTAGCAAAGGAAATTGAGCAGCCTTGTAATATGTATGTTAGAGTCCTCAACTATATCCATGACATACTTTCTTTGATGTATATGAGTCCCTTTGTCCGATCTTTAAATTTCCAGACCCAAAAATTATCTGGCATAACCCAGGTCCTTTATGGTAAAGGCCTTATGAAGAGTAGCCTTTGTGGCAGTGATTCCTTCATCATCATCACATGTAATCATAAGGTCATCAACATACACCACGGCTAGACCTGGGCAAACGCGGGCCGGCCCGCCCGGCCCATCCCGCCCGCCCGCAAAGTTGGACAGGCTTGGGAAGAGGAAAAAGTCCAAGCGGGACGCTAAGCCCGACCCGCGCCCGTAGCGGGTACGAGATTGGGTAGGCTAATATGCCTGTTACGGGCCGCTAGGCCCGTAACGGATACCATCTATTATATATCTTAAACCTTATAATAGTATGAAGTTGTAAATGAATAGTAACTCCCACTTACAATTTTTTAATTGTTTTTTATGGTTGAAATGTCTATTTTGGCCTTATAAATTGTATTCCGATCTTCTATATGTTATACCCTTTTAGGTAATTTCCTTATTTGTTTGTAAAATGCCTTTTTTTAACCTAAAAAGTTTGAATTTAAAAATATTAATTTTTTTTATTTCAATGTCCTTTTATGTCCTTTCAAAATTATAAATTTTCATATTTCATCAATTTCACCCAACTTTATGTTTTTTCTTAAAATACCCAAATTACAACTTTAAATTTTTCTCAAATAAATCATACTTAATGTTTTAAATTAAACCACCCAAATTGTAACTTTTAGGTTTTATTAATTATAATTTATCATATTTCATCAATTTCACCCAATTTTATGTTTTTTTCTTAAAATACCCAAACTGCAACTTTAAAGTTTTCTTAAATCAACCATATTTTATGGTTTTAATTAAACTACCCAAATTATAACTTTTAGGTTTTCTTAATCAACCCGACTTATATACATTAAATGATAAAAAGTTATCTTACCAATTAATTTATAACTCTAAATTAATATATGAAATAATAATATTGAAACGGACATTTTCTAGGAACTATGAATTCTTCAAAAAAATATTTAGTACATTTTGGGTTTCTTTTTTGTTTTGATTAATAAAAATTTTAAAAGACTACCTTTCTTTATGTTTTTTTAAATTGAAAGACATCATTCTTATTACCTAAAAAAATCAAAATAATATACTTACAGTTTCTTATAATGATGCAATTATTATTTTTACTATATATTATAGAATTGTATAAGGAAAATAACTCAGTTAGAACTATTTGTACATATGAATATTTACACGCATATAAAAAGTAACGTGTACAACATTTGTAAGGAAAACAATCAAGTTACAACTATTTGCATATATAAATATTTACACATATATAAAAAATAATTTGTACAATCCAAATAGCGCCTGGTCTAGTATACATATAACTATTAAATATATAAATACTATGTATATATAATATAAATTATTAATCATAAAAAAAAAATATCTATACAGACATACTCACATACGTTTTCAAAAAAAAGACATACTCACATACAGTAGGTGTAATAAAGCATGGTGTAAAAAGCATGTACAATGTTTATTATCTATTGGATTTTTTCCCCCCGATTATATGGTGTAAAAAGCATGTACAGTAGCTCTTAAGAGCATGCCCAAGGGTTTCTCCATTTTGGAGAATTTTGGGTTTTTGGAGAATTTTGGGCCAATTTTCAGCTCAACAGATTCTCCAACCCATTTCCCATAATGGAGAGGGAGAATAAAAACTAGGGTGTCTTCCCTATTCTTGCAGCAATCGCCAAAAAATTTGGCGACTCCTTTTCTCTTAGTGGCGTTGATAATTGTGGCTTCCAAAACCGCTCAGACTCCACCGCCCCTCTTCATCCATCATTTCTCCATTGCCATCAAGCATTGAAGCAGCCTATCGTTAGGTAATTTTCAATTTCTGGCATCCCAATTAAATTAGCTTTGGGTAATTTTGTAAATCAGTTTCCATTCAATTAGGCAATTCCAAGAATCGTTGTTCATTGATCATTCAGACTTCTTCCAGTTATCAAAGAATTGGTGAGCTTCTCTTTCAAGAAGGCTTGTGAAAGCCCTGTTTACTACAGATGCGTAATAGATTTCTATGCTGATCTTTTTTTCTTTATCCAAGTTTTGTTGTATGTATTTTTTCTTTTCTATTTTTCAATGCCTGATTACCTATATGGGATTTCCTCTTTTTTATTTGTTGATTTCTATGCCCTGAAGTAGCATTAGGCTTGTTTTAGATCTAGGACTTGGATTATCATTAGACTCGATTGGTCCAAGGTGGTATTTTAGGTATCCAGTGAAGTCAAATAACACCATATTGACAAAACTAGTTTGATGGAGATCCTAATTCAATTTAGGTATGAGACCATTAATTATTATCGTAAGGATCAACGTTACCCTCTTTGAAATATTTGACAAAAGTATACACTTTCATGGCCCTTAATTAAGTTTTATGAATACTGAAGTAGTTGAACTTGAATCATTGATGGATTTGCTGTCTTTTAGGGAAATTGGATACAGTAGGTCCATCCTCGTGTCTAATTGGCATGAATGTCAAAGAGAAAGCACAAACCTTTGGGCTAGATGACTCTCATCAATTTTGATTGAGAGAGAGCTTAGTTATCTACTTATCTAATCTTATACGGAGTATCAGTTTAATTGTAGATTTGAGTGCTTTATTTCAAGTTTTTGCATTTATGCAGGAGACAAATTCAGAGACCTTGTGGGGAGTGCATACTATGTAGCAACTGAAGTGCTTTTAGGGAAACTTTATATATGGTGACTTCCTACAAATGGATCCCGGCTTAGTTGTATATGGAGGATTATCATCACCTATCTCATTATCAATTCCTTAAGTTTTGATGCTGCTGACACCTTGATTTCTTTGCTTAATGGTTCAAGGAAAGGCCTAAAGAAATTTAATGTGTATATCCTATCTGATGTGGCAAAGTCAGAAATGCTCCTGCAGAATGAAGGTGTTTTTAAGAATTTGGGTAGTTGTTGGAATTTACTTTAAATTTTCAATTAAAAATTAATATAGATTTTTCTAAAATGGAGAACCTGTTGGAATTGACACTCAAAATATTTGGAGAAGGTGAGTTTTAATTCCCCATTTTCTAAAAAATTTGGAGAAATTGTTGGGGATGCTCTAACAGCCACTAACAGCGGCCTATGAGCCTAACAACAAGTAACGTGTAAACGGTAAACAACAAGGGAAATTTTACGGGTACCCGCGGGCTGCCCGTGCCCGCAATAGCGGACATGCTTGGACAATGTTTTCAACCCGTTAAGCGGGCTTAGCCCGGCCTGCACCCGCAACACCGGGATAAAATTTGGGCTAAAGCCCGGCCCGCGCCCGTGTTTGCCCGGGTCTAACCACGACAATCACTATGACTGTATCTTGCTTGTAACCCAGTCTAGCCAGAAACTTGCATAATTCAACATTCCACTGCCTTGACGCTTGCTTAAACCCATAGATAGATCTCTTCAATTTGCAAACCATTCTTGACTTAGGCACTTCATACCCTTCAGATGGTTGCATATAGACTTTATCTTCCAAGAATCCATGAAAAAAGGCATTTTTGACATCCAAGTGGTGGAGATGCCATTTTCTCATAGTATCCAAAGCTAATAAAATCCTGACAGTAAGAAATTTGGCCACCGGGGGAAATGTATGCTTGTAATCCTTTCCCTTTATCTGATTATAGCCCTTGTAGACGAGTCTTGCCTTGAATCTCTCAACTGATCCATTAGGCTTGTGCTTTATTTTGTACACCCATTTGCTTCCTATTGATTTCTTTCCTTGTGGCAATTATGTCAGCTCCCATGTTCTGTTTTCTTCAAGAGCTTTCAGTTCCAGCTCCATCGCATCAATCCATTTGGGATCTTGGATGGCTTGGATATAAAGATAGTGTTCTTTAATGGATGCCATACATACAAAGGATTTTGTGAAAATAGGATCAGTGTGGAGGTCAAAATCCATGCATTTTATCAAGAAATAATTTGACATGGATGCATCTCTCCTAAGTGTAGGACTCACATAGTTCTGTAATCTTCTAGGAATCATGGTCTATCTAATGGACCTCGTAAGAGGTGGAAATGCCTCCATATCATCAATGACAAGAAGAGTAGGTTGGGAAACTGTTTGTGTGGCTGATGACACATCTGTGTCAGGGGCAATGTCATTTGGTTGTGGTTGAGGCAGGGCTTAGGTCATTTGAGTTGGTAGAGATTGGTGATGGTGGGGAACTGTGGAAGTGATATGGTTATCATCTACACTTGGAGCTAAATTGACCAAAGGCAACATTGTAATATTACCTTCCAGGTCAACAATATGCTACTTATCATATTTCCTATATAGAAATATATTTTCTTGAAAATCACATCTTTACTAATAAGAAGAGAATTAATTTCCACGTCCCATACCTTGTAAGCACTACCTTCCTCTAGCTTCCATCTTATCTCTATGATGGAAACTAACTAGGGCACAACAGAGACATCCCACTGTTCTCAATTCATCATAAGTAGTAGCTTACTGAAATAGCACTTCATATAGAGTCTTCCATCCCAAGCTTGCAGCAGGGAACTTATTGATAAGGTGAATTGCAGACAACACACATTCCCCCAACATTCGATAAGCAAACTGGCATGGAATCTAATTGATCTAGTTGTTTCTATAAGATGCCTCTGTGTCCTTTCTACTCTCCCATTCTGTTGAGGAGTATAGGGTACAATTTTCTGATGCAATATTCCCTTTGAAACTAAGAACTCAACAAATTTTCTCTGTACAAACTCAGTGCCATTATCTGTTCTCGAACACTTTATAGATCTGTCAAATTGATTCTTCACATAAGCCACAAAGTCACAAATAGTTTTGAATACCTGCATTTTGTCTCTAAAAAAGAAGGTCCAAGTGACCCTAGTGTTATCATCCAACACAGTTAAGAAATAATGGCAACCATTAAAAGTTGAAGCCCTGTATGGCCCCCAAAGATCCATATGAATAAGATCAAAAGCATTATCATCAACTTCAAAATTTCTTTCAAAAGGAAATCTATGTATCTTAGACATAGAGCAAGTTTCACAATGGAAATTATTCAAGGATTCAAAGTTAAATTGATGCATATGTCTTAACTTGGAAACTGAAGTATGACCAAGTCTGGCATGATTCAATTCTAAGCTAGCATTTACTTTATTACAACTGCTAGTAATCAGATCAAAACCACAATTTGTGGTGAACTCTTGCAACTTTCTCTTCTGATCTCCTTGAAGTATCTTGTATAATCCATGCCTCATAGGTCCTGATAACACCACTCTTCTAGTTCTAAGGTCCTGGATGAAACAATGTTTTCCAGTGGAAAATGATATCAACTCATTATAATCTAATAGTTTACCCACAGATAATAAGTTGTGCTTGAAATGAGGCACTATCAGCACATCATTCAAAACCACATTTTTTGTGAGTTGCATCATGCCAATTTTTGTGACTGCTTTCACTGTCCCATGAGGCAATCCTATCAAAACAGGTTTATCTAGATTTGTCCTTTTGGACAAGAATCTAGCATATGCTATCATGTGGTTACTGGCACATGTGTCCACTATCCACTCAATATCATTATTTGTGACAACAATGTTTACAGTGAAAGTGGAAATTTTACCTGCAAAGTTAGCAAAATCATTCTCTGCATTCTTCCATTCATTTTCTTCATTATCTCTTGAAACACTGCATTGACCATGGCTATGTTACGTTGAGCATCAACTGTTTCTCTGTATTGATAAGATTCCTCAAAGAGATTGTCCTGCATTCTTGAGTTCACTAAACCTACTGAGTTAGCTGCTCCCTTTACTGAACCATTGCATTTGTCCTTCTCCTTCAATGCCTTATACCAGTCTGGGATCCCGTGCAGCTTGAAGCATTGCTTAACAATGTTCCTCTTCAGACTACAATGGGAACATTTCTTCTCATATTTCATCTTCTTTCAGTCCTTTTTGAACTATTGATTACCACTAGCAGAACTATTCATTTGGTAATTCTGGGTTTCTCTATTAGCAGCAAAGGCACTAGCATCTGTGCTTCCTGAATGTGTTCCATTTGAAGGATCATTACCTTTTTCCACTTGTTGCAGAATATAGTATGCCTTGTTGGCACTTGGTAAGGGATCTGTAGCAAGAAGTTGGTTCTTAGCAGCATCATAATTATCATTCAAGCACATCAGCAATTGCATCAATATATTTCGGCATTGATTGGATATCAGTAAACCTCCTCTTCAAATCACATATGCATTGAACCATAATCCCACATGCACATTCTGGATTCCCTTCCAATACTTGAAGTTCATCCCAATACCTTTTCAAGGTATTATAAACCTCAGCTAGGCTTGATGATGCCATAGAAAATAGGCTATATAATAAACACAGAGTATGACGTCATAAATGGGTCACCCAACGCAAAAGGATGGTCAGCCCCACCATTAATACTTCGCGAGCAGAGTATCCAACCAAGCCCGAAGGACTGGGCTTAGCGCTCCCAAGAACTATTAACCCTTATTTCCCTCGCGACTCGAACCCAACGTAGGAATCAGAGTGAATTCTCCATAATGTTTTGTAAGCCTCCGAAGTCCTAGCAAGCAGCTCGTTGGCTCAGGCACCTCACCTCTAATGGCTCCACGTGTATTGCCTATGCCCCTAAATGTGTGGGCATGCGCTACACGTGTCCTACATAGAACTACGAGGTTGTCATCCAGCTGCTCGCTTGGTTTCCCTATAAATACCTCCCTCCGATCTCAGGATAAGGGATCCTATTCTGAAGATAGAAAAGCATAAGAGCTCTGATTATCCCTCGGACTTAAAACCCCCGGAGTTGAGTTCTAAAGATCTTCAGCCGGAGAAGAACGTTATTTGGGATAACAACCTCGCCTGGCTTCCTCTATAGACGACAATTGAACAGTAACTTAATTCATCGCGAATCAAACTCGTAACCCCCATCGCTTGGATTAATAAGCGTATAACCTGATCATCATTCCCCCAGGTTAAGGCTCGCAGGTATTTTAAAGCATTATGTCGTCACAAGTGAGGTAATAAGAATAGGCGAAATCCCATGAATGTGTCAAGGCTCATATTTCCTTGGGTAACATTTCCCAACTTCTTCTTTATCTGGAAGATTAATGAAGCATTAGTTTTCCCAAATCTCTCGACAATTTCATCCCACAAATGTTTTGTCGAGTCCACAACATTCTTGCTCATCGAGTTCAGCAACCAGCATCTGGCAATATAATATGCTCTAAGCCACCTCTTCAAGTCCACAGACTTCTGTTCAAGTCTAGCACATATATAGCCCATTGATCAGTCCCAGTTTGCACTTGGAACCAAGACCCATCATGGCACCTCGGCTCCATTTCATGTAGTTGGTGCCATCAAATGGTATTGCAACCAGCTATGCTCCCGAATGGCCTGAGATAGACAAATACAAAGGATCTCCCTGATTCCCTTCATTGTTGGTTTCTCCATCCTGTGTTATTCCATTAGAACCCCGATTTCTATTTCCAGAAAACATAATTCTCGCACACAGTAATGCAAGATATGACAAATAAACAAGATTAGATGATCGGATATATTGTTAATCGCAGACTAAAGAACCTGCATCTCTGATACCATGTAGAATCTTAGCAATATCAAGCTCAAAACTAACTCAAATGAGTGATCCACAACAATAATGATCAAACAATCAATGATCGAGCATAAAAAAAAAACTCCAACATAAATGCAACAAATGCAAAGTAAGAGAATGAGATCATTTTAGGAAATACCAAAAGAGACGCCATCCACCCGGTGATTGTCTCATCAATACAGATCCCCAACATTCTTCCCAAACCCTGAAATCTAGATGGTCCCTTATAAAGGGTTTGATGGCACGTGAGCTACACGCTCCTAAATGCCTTATTTACAAAATAAAGACTGAACTTTAGTAAATGAAACACAAAAGGACATAATATTTCATACATGTCTTTTTTGAAAAGACGAAACAGATGTATTTAAATTGAGGCAAAATACATCTCTACTGATTATCATAACCTTGTGAATTTTTTCACAACAATGCAAGCTACCAAACCAATAATTAAATTAGATTTGCGCCGTTTGGCCTCAGCTAACTTTTTGGAGCTTTTAATTTTAACAATATATAGTTTAAAATAAAATAAATATAATATTTTAATTTAATTAGTTTTTGAAATCGAAAACCTAAGCTTTTTAGAGTTTTGAGTTTTCTATTCACAAGTTTTTATTAGCTACCCTAACAGTAGGCCGGTTTAACAAACATCATACTAACTTATTTAATTACATAAATTTAATAAAATAATCCATTATTATCCGCTCGACATATCCCATTAGTTTCAGCCACCCCTTCATCTATTATTTTACCAAACAGATCAGTCAATATAATATTGTTAATATTTTAAGGGGGGAATTAGTATATCACTATATGTCTATATCTAGTGTTTTGATATTTTCTCATTCGATCTCTTTCCTTACCTTTCTCTTATAAATAGCAAATTTTCTTTCCTTACGGTTGTTTATTACTATTAAGTTCAACCATATGTGATCGAATTCACCATATATTAACTATATCAAAACGAGTCATTATATTGACTTTGAGAGTGATTTGTATAAAAAAAAAATGAAGTTGATCAAATATAGCTAGTGCCTTGTAGCCTGAACTATCATAAAAAAAAGTATATTTTAAAATCGCGGGATCTCGCTACCTTTTAGTATAAATATACGATTAAAAATACATAATACAGTAGATCAAAAACAAGAAAAAACATATATCATAAAGAAAAACAAATAAGAAAAAATGCAGCTACGGCTATGGAATGCGATCACGGCTTTGAAAGACGACACGGCTCAAACCGGCTTCTGTGTTCGGCTCCTTGTGACGGTGGCTCTGGGGGCGTGGCTTGTGTGGGCGAAGCTGGTGGTTCAGCTGTGGCTGAAGCCGGCTAAGACCAGGAGCCACTTCTCAAGGCAAGGTCTTGGGGGGCCGCCGCCGAAGCCGGTGCTGGGGAACTTGAAGGAGATTGGGGAGCTGATGGCTACGGCTTCGGCTCATCCCATGACTCCTCCTTCCCACAACGTTCTCCCAAGGGTCCTCCCCTTCATCCATCAATGGAAGAAGATATATGGTACCTTCTTCTTTTAGGGCAAATTATACTGTATTAAATAAGTTTGGATTTTGGAATATATAGTTGGGACTTGGGAATAATATAGTATGATATCTTTTATACCCTTATAATAAATTATTCAAATGGGCACCAAAATTTAACGAGAATTTTGTTCATTATAAAACACACACATATATATTGGGTTATGTGAATATGCTTTTGTGAATATGAATACGGTGTTGTTCATTTATTTATGTGAATATAAATAATATCAAATTCATATAGCCATATTTACGTCATATTGATATTCACACAATATAATATTCATATTTTCATATTCATACGAATATAACATAATATTCATTCGTTTCATAGTTACATTATATTATTCGTTTCATCATAACCCTACCCTATATATAGTGTTAATTGATTTTAAACGGAGCTCTGCTCAGTTATATGGCTTGTGTCGATGCCATCTTATATACAAAGAGAGAGTTTTTTGCCAATTGTTTTAGGGTATATAAAACTTCACTAGACTTAAGCATGTGTGTTGAATTTAGGATAGATCAAACTTTGATACCATGGAATGAAATTCCTCGTGTATGTGCAGGTGCGACATTTCTAGTATGGTTCGGACCGATTGCTCGTCTTGTCATCTTCGATCCGAACCACATCCGAGAAGTAATGATGACATCGTCAGAGATGTATGAAAAATATGAGTCTCACCCTCTTGTGAAGAAGCTTGAAGGCAAAGACACCTTGCTAACTCTTACCGGAGATAAATGGGCTCATCGTAGAAAGATGATTTCTCCAATCTTCCACTTGCAAAACCTAAAAGTAAAAGTCTCTTATAAATATATACTCCGTATTAATATTTTGTTGAATCAAAAGTTTGATACTGTAATATTTATGTGCTACTCAAATAACCGTAGAGTAATTTCACTTTATAGATAGTAAGCTTTTTTTTTTTTTAAGTGACCAAAAATAATACGTACGATATATCAATATTGAACCAAAAATGATATACACTTTAAAATTGACAATTTCATATATACAAACTATCGCTCTAGCTATTAACCAAAAATAATACAGATGTGTTTTCTGGTTAAATTTCCGGCCAAATTTGCCATGTGTACATCGGAAATACATGTGACATAGTTTTTTTTTACAACTCACTTGATGAAGTGGCAAAATTGGCCGGAAATTTCATCAAAAAACACATTTATATTATTTTTTGTTAATAGGGTGATAGTTTTTATATAAATTGTCCATTTTAAAGTTCGTATTATTTTTGGTTCAATATCGATACTTAATATTGTATTATTTTTATCATTTCTTATTTTTTTTCTATTCATGACTGCCAAAAACAATATTTGAATAACTAAGTAACCCATATAAAAACAACTAGCTAAAAACAAATTTTGAAGAAACTTGATCAATTGACTAATTGAGTACCAGTCAAGATCTCCTACGCCATATTCCCTACCCTCCTCCCTACATCACAAAAATATTTAATATTTATTTAAAATTTTATATTTGAATTTCTAACATCTATTTTATATATTTTTAAAATTTCATTTTGAAAAATCATGTTTTACAATTTTTTTAAATTATAAAGGTAATGTTGTACAAAATACAATTATTAAAAATTTTAAGACATGATTTGTCAAAATAAAACTTTATAAATATATAAAATAGAAGTTAGGAATATAAATATATTTTTTAAAACATTTTTAAAAATTAAATAAATGTAAAAAAAAAGAGTAGGGAGGGTTGTAGAAGATCTTGCTTGATTGAGCATATTGAAGAAGAAAATTCAAAAATAAATAACAAATGAAAACGTCACATTAAAGGAAGTTAGAGCAAAATAAAGGTATTTATATTTTAGAAAATAAATATTATTTAGGGTTTGGGGTTTTTCCGGGTGTGCTTTATGTGTTTCTTTTCATGTATTCTGTATTTGTATTTCTTTCAGATCCTCGTGATCTCATCCTTCGGGATGCTCTCGGGTTGGCTAATCACCGTCCGAATTTTTTCCTTATCAAAAAAATAAAAAATAAAAAATAAAAATGGATACATGTAGACTAATTTTATTTATCCAAGAAAATAAGAAAAGAATGTATTAGATTATACGGAGTATTTATGCAAGAAAAAAAAAGTAAAATTATAAAATAAAATTTTTTTTGAAAAGAAATTACTTCCTTATTAATTAGTATTAAACATGTTTGCAAAAGACGCCCCTTAAATACATCATTTTGCACAAAATCACCCCTTAAATCGAAAATTCCAGGAAACTGTCCTTTAAAAGCTAGATGTTTGCAAAAGACCACTCATCCCACCTTTTACATTAAGTTTGATGTTAAGTGCAAAATTACTATTTTGCCCCTTCATCGTCAATATTTTAGTTCATCTCTTGGCAATTCCTAGATATTTCATCCTTGATTTAGTTGGTTTGAACTTAGTTATCCTTAATTTAGTTGTTTCAGAGTTCTCCCAGGTTTTCATCCTTCATCTCTAGCCCTCTCTTCAAATGGAAAATGAAAGTTGTTGAAGGACAATCCCCCCTTTTACCCTTCAAATATACTCCTAGAATGACAAGGGCAAAATGATAATATACTTCACTACAATCTTAACGTAAATGCTAGAGGGAGATGACTAGATGAGTGGTCTTTTAAAAGCATCTAGCTTTTTAAGGGCGGTTTCCTAGAATTTTCTATTTAAGGGGTGGTTTTGTACAAAATAGTATATTTAAAGGGTGGTTTGATGAAATTTGGCCATAATAATAATAAAATGCATTAAGATGTATATTTCTCATTTTAAAAAAATAATACTACTATTAGCACTTCTCACTTTCTCAATGGTGGAAGGAAGTTGATTTTGTTATTAATCGTCTTGTGCGCTTTAATTTATTGTTCATCATTTCAACAGTTAATGATGCCCATAATGGCAAAGAGTGTTGCGGATATGCTTGACCAATGGTCATTAATCTGCAAATCTGGCAAAGCACAGATAGAAGTCTATGAGTCATTTCAGAATCTAACTGAAGAAGTGGTCACGAGGGCCATTTTCGGAGGATGTTATGAGGATGGAAAGGCCATCTATCAGCTTCAAAACCAACAGATTGTATTCGCTGCAGAGTCATTTCGAAAAATCTTCATCCCTGGTTACAGGTTTCTTCCAACGAGGAGAAACAGAACAATATGGAGGATAGATAGAGAGGTTGAGATGTTGACGATTAGGTTGATCGAGAAAAAAATGAATAGTCTCAAAGATGGAGTGCTGGTGGACGAAACCGAACCTCGAGATCTACTAGAACACTTGATCATGGAGAAGATGAAGCAGAAGGTTGGAGATGGAATACAGATTAAAGTAGGAGACATAGTAGAAGAGTGCAAGAGCTTCTTCTTTGCAGGGAAGAACACTACCGCATCCTTGCTTGTCTGGACAACTGTGTTGCTTGCGATGCACCCTCAGTGGCAGTTGCTGGCACGTGAGGAGGTTCTCCGGGTGTGCGGTGCACGTGACTCCCCGAAAAAAGATGATCTTGCCAATCTCAAAACTGTAAGTTTAAATACGTGTTAAGACTGAGGATCGGGGGCCGGGCGTAGATTTCATCCTAAAACCAATTGGCAATAGGAGGAGTAACTCATTAGCTTATATACTATGGTTTGATCTTTCATATTTTCAATGTGGGACTATTTTGATCTCTTCACATCTTTCATTATCTCAACAAGATTTGTGTTACAACTCTAAGATTTTTTACAGCTAGGAATGATTATCCACGAAGCACTTAGGTTGTACGCACCTGTGGTCGCAACTATCAGAAGGACCAAAGCGGATGTCGAGATTGGAGGCTATAAGCTCCCAAAGCGAACGGAGCTCTTTATCCCCAACCTAGCCGTCCATCACGACCAAAACGTGTGGGGTGCTGACGTGCATGAATTCAACCCGGCCAGGTTCTCGCAGGGTGTGGCACAGGCCGCCAAGTACCCTACTGCTTTCATGCCATTTGGGATCGGTGCCACTCAATGCATCGGCAAGAACCTAGTCATCTTGGAGGCCAAGTTAGCCATGGGTATGATCCTGCAGCGCTTCTCGTTTGAACTCTCACCGGAGTACAAGCACGCGCCCACTGTGTTGTTGTTTCAATACCCACAATTCAACGCGCCCATCCTATTTCAGAAGCTGTAAGATATATCACTGGGTTTGTTTGGCCTTTATGCTATGAACACAATGGTTATCCATACAGACAACAGATGCTGTGTATTGTGAATTTGGTGATAAGATAAACCTTCTATACTTGTATATGTATAATAAGTTGTGCTGGTGAAATAAGCCTCTGTAAAGACATATGAACATCTATCTATACATAATTTATTGGGTGGCTAGTTTAGTATTGTAAATTTCATCATATTCATCTATACAGATTTTGGATCCTTGTGTTCATGTAGACAAAGCCAAATAGCCACACTGATCGAGCCCTGCCCAATCACCATTGATCTTCTTACATAGAAGGTAAATTTTTACGCCAATTGTAAAAAGTTCATGTAGTGATGTAGACAATGTTCCAAAAAACGCTTGGCGGGTGCTTAGCGGTAGGGTAGGGTCAAGGGTCTAGGCGGGGTGTAGGCGGGGTCTAGGCGGATTTCATGGCAGAGCTTCGCTGTCTAGGCGGCTTTTGACGACCTTGACGGCCTTGACGGTTGGGCGAGTTCAAGGGTTTAGGCGGGGGTCTAGGCGGGTTTTTTAGAACAGTGGATGTAGATAAGTTACAACCTTTGATAATCACTTAAACCAAGCTCCCAATGGTTGGAATTGACCATAATCTGGGGTGGAAAATCAATCACACTCATATCAAGCTCGTGATGACGAAAGTACAACCTCAATCTCAACCTCAGAATTTTAATGGGAGAATATGCATATATACATATATACATATATACATATATACATATACATACATATATATACACGCACAAAATAACATGTTACACAAGATTCAATATTAGGATTTAGATTTTAGAGGGCAAGATAGTAAAAACACACACATACATATAAAAAATTTGGGTTTTATGCAGGTATGCGGGACGCATTTTACAGCTACGAATGATACCATGTTAAACTAAGTGTAGAGAACCTTCGAGCGGATGAAATCTGATCTAGGAGGAGGAGAGCTCAGGAGGAAGAAACATTCTGGAATTTGGATGAATTTGAATTTGTATTGCAAGTATACTGTTACATTGCTTTTCTACCCTTTTATAATATGGTGTAATTCGGTTATAAGGAGAACATTCTCATACAATGTAGTGCACCAAAATACAATGAACCCTCACCTCTAATACACTTGATCACAATATGAATGTATAACTCAACACCAATTATATGGAGCGACCTAAATATTATAGAACTGAATTAATTCATATCTACCCCTTATACTTATTATTTTAGAAGCAGTTTCTTTGTAAAAGAATGAGCCACGTGTCGTACCTTTACAAAATTAAGAAACCGCTTTCAATAACCACGTCCTCCTCGCCACAAGAACTATTATGCTCTACTCTCTGGAAAAACCCTCTCTCTCTCTAAGACCGCCTCTCGCAAAACCAGATCTAACCTCCTCACATCTTGCTCCCGACGACGACTCTGGCGGAGCAAAGCCAAGCCCAGGTACCGGCGCCTCCACTCTCTGTCAAAATTGAAGCCATCCACCCTCCGTTTTCAATTTTTTAGGGTTTAGGTTTGGAAACCGTCAGATTTTTGATGGAGCAGGAGGCATTGCTAGGAGGGAGAGGGGTGCCGAGCTTCGGTTCCACCGGAGAAGAGGGCGGAGTCTCGGGTCTGCTAAAGAAGAGGGCGGATGAAAGACGATTGGAGAGGGGTCGATGTAAGTTCAGAATTCGTGATATGGAGATTTGGGGCCGGGCCGGGAAAGAGAGATCGCGCGAGACAAAGCAGATGCACTGGAGGGGACAAACTCGCCGAGAAGGGTGACACTACGACGGTTCCTCCCCTACGACGGGTTGCTGCAAATTGGAGCTGTTCTTGGCGATTTCAATGGATTCGTCATCGACAGATCAAGGAAGCGCAACTCTTGAGGAAATTGAAGGGGCTTCTTCAAGTGTCGAGAACTATAATGAATTGGAAGCTGAAGAGATCGCAAATCCAAGCTAAGAACCAGAACTGGAGTGTTCCTCCAGGGATTTTGTCAAAGACGGGTCACAACTCTCAGTCGATACGTTAAAGGTTTGCAATGATGAATGCGAGCTTGAACAGATTGGGCAGCGAACGCCGACACTTCAAGGAACTCTGGTAGAGATATCGGAATCCATCATCACCAATGAATTCTCTTCTGAAATTGAAGGAGCCGGACACGTGACGAATTTTGCTAAGGTAACCTTCAACCCCCTAAATAGATGCGATAATGAAATTGCATCACCAGAATCTGTTGGAATTGATGAAACTACTTGTGCAAATCATGAGAATTTTAATGGGATGAAGATAGCGCTGACTGATTTTAGAATGATTTCAATTGAATGTCTGGGGAATCTTAGTGCACGCAAGGTGTTCGAGAAAATGCATAAAAGAAAGGGTAGCATGTTGGCTGCCTGAATCGATGAGAAATTTCTGGTGAGCTATGGTATAGAGTTAACTGTGGTGTCTTGGCCTTATGACAGAGGTAAAACCAGGGTTGTAAAGGGTGGAAATTGTGAAATGGATAAAAAAATATGTCTACTGGTGTACTGAATGGGGATCTCGAGAGGTGTCTTTGGGCATTTTAATTTTTGCTTCAGGAGGAATGTATGCCAAAAGTGACAATGTTGGACAGTTTATATTAGATCGAAACTTTGATTTCAAGCTCATAGATAATGGGTTGAAGTCATTTCCCTTTGATAGAGGACGAGATAATATTGTTGTTATTGAAGTTCAAGTGGTTTGAGCTATGGAAGTCGGATTTGATCCAGGAATAAACTTGGTTGTCTAAGCTGAGAAACCCATACCTGCAGTCACTTTGATTTTTGATTCGGGTGGAGAAATGACATTTATGTTGTCATGTATGTGCTGTGTTGTGTGCAACCTGCTGTCATGGAGCTCAAGAAAGTGGAGATGCAACCTGCTGTCATCCAAATTTGTTTTTTACTAGAAACAAATGGAGTTGATGACAATTAGGTGGTCACACACAGGAAGTACATGGTTGCTGTCATGGAATGTGTTTGTGTGCAGTATGTTAAAAAAAAATCTGATATCAGTAAGGAAGTTTCCTGTCAGAGGAGGTGTTGTGCTAGTGTGTCTAGACAAACATGGGTTGTGTTGGAAGCACTACAAGGGGAGTCTTTGTGAAGCTGCAACGGATGGGTACTCTTGGGGTCTAGGTGATACAGCCTACCACGTACTGGATTCACTGCTGAATTTTTTCAACAGTTGGGTGCTGTTGCGTGTGAGATTGTTGCAAATGGTTATGTTCATCAAAGGCACATAGTTGCTGTTGGATTTTTTTGATCCTGGAATTTTTTCTTCAATTGGGGGTGTGAGTGATCTGCTGAATTGGGGAAATTGGGCTCATGTTGGCTGCTGCAAATGAAGAAAGAGGCTGACCTATGTGGAGTTGTTAGTACTGTCATAAGGAAACCTTCCTTGGAATTGTCCATTGTCCAACAATAGTTCTTTTTTTTTTGTTAGATATACATTTTAAATTCACTAAGCTTTGGGACAAAGCTTTCATAAGGGGGAAGGATTGTAATGTCCTGGTTAGTATAGGGTCCTATGGAGATATTAGAGCATTAGAGGTTAAAGGATATAAATACCTATTGATTGTATTTGTAGGGCATCCAATTAATAATCAAAATGTTCACTTTACCCATCCCCTAATCTCTCTTTCTTCTCATCCCTTCTGTTCTTCATTCTCAACCCCATTATTATGTTACAATGCATTATATTAGAAGAGATTCAATTGGAGTTCGATACAATACGTTATAGAACTTATAATCCATCATTATTATGCACATCCCTTATAATTTCGTCGATGTTTGGCCAAACTTTCAATGTGGCAATCGAACGTTCGAAAATTTAATGATGTTTTGTGGAAAAAAAAACACCAACTTTGAGGGCAAATCAGATGAGTAAATTAGTTGTGGTTTGAAGTTATATGGTTCAATCTACTTTTCATGAATTTTTCAATTTTATTGGTGTTTTATAGCCATATTATGAAAATAATCATGACCGTAATTAAATTAATAACACACTTCAAAAGGTTTTGCAGATAATATCACAAGAGTGTCATGAAATACAAAATGACCGTGAAGAAAGAAAATAAAAAGTCATTTGAAAGTGATAATGTAATTGGACTTCGGTGAAAATAAACATGGTCTTAAAATGAATCATAGCACACAATATTGATATTGTTCCATTCGTTCCATAGGCTAACCATGGAAAAAAATGACAATTAAATTAAGAGTTAATATATCATGAAATATAATAGGATTAAAAAAATCATTTTCCCCTTATATGTAAGAGGCTTTGGCATAATTCTTCGCAAGGGTTTTCACTTCAACTGGCATCATCAAGCGTGTTTCCTAAACATTACAATCCCCCAACCAATTTCTTCCTTCACAATCTATTCTAAGATTGCACGTGGTCAATCTTCAATCAACTTACTATGTACTTTTTCAAATGTTCTCACATTTTACACATCATCTTAAAACGAGTAAAAACATAAATCATTTATTTTCTGCAGACCATTTCACAAGCATAGTGTGAAATTTATTGTGGTTATGAAAATTGATTTTCAATATTAAATAAAATGAGAAAAAAACCCCCTAAAATATTCGATGCTCAACCTATCATATATTTGTGGTCCCGGTTTATGCATTGCTATCTAAATATTTTTCCCAAAACATATTTAGATAGCAATGCATAAACTGTTTACTCCATTTATGAAATTTGTGAAATTGAAGATTATAAATTATTGATCAAATTTATCATAAGATATTGATGATATTCAAGTGAAATAGAAGGTTATAAATTGTGACTTGATGGGTTTAATCATCGTCCATAAAGTGTACGATGAAATGCATCTAAATATTTAATATTTCAAATATGGAAATGAATTTAAAATTAATTTTTAAAGTGGGTCGTATTGAAATTGATTTATAATTTACACGAATTTGAGAAGTATAACGTATTTTTTAAAATATTTTGGCCTCTTAGTGATGTATAGCAATTGGCTAGGCCGGCCAATTGTTAAACTAAAATCGTCGATCTTGCTTATGCTCTTTGAATTTCTTCTCGATTTAACAAAATTAACTAAACTAATTAAACTTAACTAAACTAAGTAAATCTTAAACTAAGGAATTACTAATTAAAAGGCAGCATTGATAACTTAACAAATTGATCACTAATATATAGCGATGGAAACAAATTAATTAGATTTAACTAAGGACTAGCGGCTAAAGGGAAAGCAGGCAAACGCAGGAGCAAAAGCTCTCGAGGGCGGATCCGGTCTGCTGGGCGCGAGACTAGCGATCGAGAGTGAGACAGCGTGCGTCTCAGGGATCCGGTAGGATCAGACGCGGGACGAAGCCGAAGACGCTGCGAAGACTTTGCGAGCGAGCACCTGGAAGCTGCGAGCGAGGCCGCGGGAGCGAAGAGGATGCGAGAGCCAAGGGCGCTCCTGGCGCCAAGCGCCGAAGCCGGGGACGCCGGTGTCCGGGAACCAACGCCGGTGCTCCTCTTCCTGGTTGCGCTCTTGGGTTTGATCAAGGACCAAGGTGAGTGACGGTGATGGTGATGAAGATGACGTTGATGAGTGTAATACCGAGAGGCTTTAGAACACAAGAACACGAAGGCTTTTGGGATTGATAATCCATAAAAGGGTTTCTCAATTCTATTCAATCTGCTTTTTATTAAATGTAAAACATGAGTTTTAAATAGACAATATTCCAATTCTATCTTGTGCAAAAGATAGAGTTTTGGTAACTAAAGATAAATCAAATAATCTATAGATATGTAAATCTTTCCTAAGATAAGTAAATCTAACTAAGGATAGAAAATTAACAACTTGGTGGACAAGAATTATATCTAGAAGAGATATAATTATTTCCACATTATTTTCCTAAATTCATAAAATAATTAAATCTAATTTAATTAAATAAATTCGAAAATAATTAAATAATTATCTAGAAATTCGACCTAACAGTGACAGCTGTAAAGATGATGAATTTCGGCCATTCTCGAGGTCGATTTTGGAGAAACCTTCAACAGCAAAGTTGTAGATCTTTTCGTCCTCATTCCAACAAGGTATGGTACGACCTCATCCGATAAACATGGACTCCGAACGACCCATTTTACTGAGACGTCGATATGATGTCAACCCATTAAGAACGAACTCAAACTTGAACATTGGATCACCTTGCTCCTTTAAACCTTGTTCCATGGTGGAGCCTTCTTCCTCCTTTTGAGAATGACAATCTTCGCCATCAATGGCCCTCGAATCGGTCTTGAGAGCTCGCCTGGATCAAGATCATTGTTTGACCCACAACAGGCCATCTTGATCCACATCAGTGCTGGTGAAGTAAGCCTTTGTAAGATATATGAACATCTATCTATACATAATTTAGTGGGTGACTAGTTCAGTAGTAGTACTGTAAATTTCATCATATTCATCTATACAGATTTTCGATCCTTGTGTTCATGTAGATAAAGCCAAATACCACATTGCGCCCTGCCCGATCACCATTGATCTTCTTATATAAAAGGTAAATTTCTACGCCAATTTTCAAAAGTTCATGTAGATGAGTTACAAGCTGATTATTACAACCTTTGATAATCACTTAAACCAAGCTCCCAATGGTTGGAAATTGACCATAATCTGGGGTGGAAATTCAATCACACTTCATATCACGCTTGTGATGACAAAAGTACAACCTCAATCTCAAGACAAAAGTACAACCTCAATCTCAACCTCAGAATTTTAATGGGAGAATACATCAATACAAGTTAGGAGAGGGGTGCCAAGTAAAATCCCTACATATAATAAGGTTTTTAAAAGTGAGAGCAGTACCTGAAGGATCAATAAAGGTAACTACAACAGCAACAAAATGCTGATAATCCAATTGCTTCTCCATGAGCCAAGAATGTCATCACATATATTTTCTTGCAAGAGTCCGGACCTTGGTGTCAAAATGTGATGAGGCGATACGGGAACCAGGTAGATAAAGAGGGTTGAGGAGAGTCTGAAATGTTAAGCGTAAGTGTGAGAGATTAAGCTGTAGAAATACAACTAATACTGTAGCTAACCAAAGGAGCAGTTCTACTCAAAATGCAATTACTATCTCAAATCTTTTGGTTTATAGTTTCTATTCTCTCTAATATTATGTTGAAAAATTATGAAAATGGGCAAACAGCGATGAGGATATGCATCAAAAAGCAGCAAATAAGATTTAGAAGGTTAACACATGGGGCAGAATAATAGTTGTTCTACTGAAGGGGCACCTATAGGCAGAGAAATTTTGATACATACATGGATTAGTTCGTTTAAAAGGCTCTGGAAAGTTGTAGGCTAAGACAGAAGAGAGTGGATCATTCGATAAAAGGGCATTTAGGGTTGGGAATATAGTATAAATAAAGGGACAAGCCCTCTTATCCGGATATAGTCGGGATTTTGTAGTTGGCATTTAGCCTTGTTCCAGCTAGAGAGGTTATGCCTCTGCTAAAGGCTTGGTAGATTTGGACTAGGGTTTCCTTTGGCTATCTGAGATTCCCGATTTCACACTGTCTGCAGTTCCCGATTTCCCTCTTTAATAAATTTCTTCCTTAGCTGTACTTATTTATTCCACTTCACACATTTGAATTCTCTTAAATTCTTCTTGTTTTGAATCCTTGTGTGAAATGAATGTCGCTGCAAAAATATTGGGCATCAAGTTCCTAACTCTAACACATGAATACATGATCAACAGAAAACAATGTGCATGTTGGGATGCCTTGAATGTTTGAGCCTTAAAAGAGTGCTATATTATATCCTAGAATCATTCCCTAGAGGTATTCTGTAATTCCAAGTCCTATCCTCAATAAAAAAAATCACTCTTCTTTTCTGAAATCTTTATTCTCTATTCTACCTTTCTTACAAGTAAACACAACAGAGAGGTGGAGAAACTAGTAACATACCTTGATATACAACTCATGAACCTCCTGAAAAAAGCTTTTAATTCCATCATCATTGCGGGAATCATGAAGAAGCATCAATCTCGTATGTAGAATGAGTTGGTTAAGGAAAATGCAACAAGATTGAAGCAACAAGATGAATCAAAGTGTTTTTCATTTTAGAGGAACTTTTGAGATTAAAAAAAAAAGTGCATTTAAAACCATTAAGGATAAACAAAATGGTTTGACAAAAATGGAAACTGCATAGCAGAGATTGGGCAATTGGTTTTCCACTATTGTCTCTTGTTCATGCAATTCTTTTTCGGAAAAATAAGTTTCAGAAAGAAACCAGAAAAATACAATCAAATGATGAAAATCTGCTACAAAGTCGGAAAATCATTTAGATTTTAGAGCAATAGCAAGGAACAAGCGTCTAACATTTTAAAGGATATGACCTGCAGTAACATAAACCGAAACCATCAGATCGTTGAACCTGTCTATTCCTTTTAGGAACCTAGATAAGAAAAAATGAAAACAGTAGAAATCAAAATACTGATTTCAAAGGCAAGAATAATATACTATACACCAAATCCAGGAGCTTACATAGCACTGGTTGTCCAAGCAAGGTCCTGGACAATATCCAAAGCAGCGTGTAGTATGAACTGGTGCTGCTGTGCAGCATCTTCCTTCTGCCAAAAGAGGGACATACTTAAGAACAAACAAGTACCTGATCCAATTCACACTTGTTTACAAGCAGGCTCATAACTCACAGTAACTTATCATAGCACCAATGCGACTATCCACAACAGAACACAGCTATTTCTAAGATTTCCTAACCATTTCTAGCAGCAGAAATATCTCTCATTATTCCTCTTAACTCCATAGTCGAGTGCGGTCAATAAAAAAACACCTCGCATCCTAAGATGAGACAATATAGTCTTTATTTGGTCTAGTCTTTGAGATGGACTCTTCCAAGCCTCCCAAACATCATTCAGTAAAAGTACCAGCTTCCAAATGCATGACTACTAAACACAATTAATTCGTTCACTCGTAACATTGTTATCATAAAAGACATGAAATCCCAAACAGGCCAAACTCAAATCATAAGATGAAAACATATAAACAAGTAGGCAATGAAAGAAGACATACTTTCATCGCCGTTCCCAGCTCAGCTTCATAAATAGGAATATCATTCCGGCTCACTATCATGAAGCAAGCAGTGCTTGCCATATCTGCCAATTATCCAATGGATAAAGCTCAACCTAGCAAAACAAATAAAAGCCAAAAGGCAAGAGATGAAGAACAAAACATTTAAACTTGTTCTAAATTTCCATCAGGTTTAAGCATGCAAGACAACCAACCAACAGAGACACTAATGAAGTTAATCCGAGACAGAAAACCAAACAAACAATCAATTGTTCGTCCTTTGTACAAATATTCCAAGAAAGAAAAAGGTAAAAAATTTAACAAATAATCCTTTGCACTAACAAATGCAGTAACCTCTTGCCTAATAAAGCAATTCCTCTGTAGATGAGATACAGAATAAGGTGCGTGATGCTCCCAAATAAAGCTAAAATCGTTAACATCAAGGAGATCATAGGACTCGATTGAAGATCTAGGTTAACCACTGAGCGAGAATTACCAGTTCTCAGGATGAAAGAACAACGATAAACCAGCATAAGAAGTTGCATTATACACTTCAAAGCGATCAAAGGAAAAATTGACTTCTAATTTTGAAGCAATCAAGTTGGATTCGTGGTACGCCCTATAGTTTTCCGTTCCGGGAACTTCGAACCGAAATCGCTCGGAAACTCGAACCAGATCGACGATGGCGGCGAAACGAATCGGCGTGGTCGAAGAAAACAAAGAATCATAGACTTAGGAGAGGGAGAAGATCGACTTACAGAGAACAGGTGAAGAAGAACAGATGAACGACGAAGGTCTCTCTCTGGCTTGCGTTGCTGTTGGTGAATGGTGATGGTGGTGCCAAAGTGAAGAGAAGATCAGAAGAAAGGACAAAGGTTTGCTGATTAAGATACAGGCCCGTTTAGCCCAAAACTAAAACCCCTTAAATTGGCCCAATTAATTTAAAAACCATACTGTATAAAATATTAAAAATTTTAAAATAATATGATACTTGTTAATAGTAAGTATAATATTATTTTTAAAAAAAATAATAAAAAAAAATATTTTATATAGTTTTTAACTACCTAAAAAAACATGTAAACAAGTCAAACGTCCTATATTTTGAAACAGATGGAGTGTCTCGTTTGACTTGAATTTGATTTTTCATTACTCGATAATTTTTATTTGATTTTTGTACCCATGTTCAAAGGTATAAATTAAGAACCTTTATTTTCTATTTTAAAAAATTAGAAAAAAAAAGCAATTGAAAAACAACTAAAATAATTAGATTTTAGAGAATATAGTAAAGATGTCGGAATGATATATAAATGATTCAAGTCATACCCATGTCACAGGAGTTCTTCATTTGTAGGTTCCAAGTGAGAACATCGAACATGAGAGGGTTAGATGACATGGGTTGACACCTATTAACACCCCGAATCTTATAGATGGTATCAAAGTTGACTCCGGGTTCGGAGGTACTCCGACGATATGCTTAGGTACGCTTCTCCCATATATAGAGCATACCCGTGGCCCTAACATTTCTGTTGGTTCATTCGAGGTTTCCTCCTTGCACCACCACTGCTACCCCCATTAACCACCATATTAGGCCACTCATTAGCTCTAATCGCCTTCAACATTGTGGGCTTTGAAAACCTTGGGTGGCCTGTTTATGAACAACCCTAGGGTGCACTTCTTATGGCCTCTATAGACCATCATTCTCTCCCTTTCACTGAGATACGCAACATTGAAATCAGATATCTTTAACACTCGTTGGAATAAGGGAAAAGTAGGTTGAAAGAATAATACGCAACATTGACAAAACAAACAAGACATATAAGATGCTAATTTCTTTTTCAAAACTATCAACTCATCAGAAATCGATTCTAACTTTCTCCCTATGGGGGCGATGGTCAATTAGAAATAAAATCATTTTCGAAACCATGAAGTCAAGAATATGGAACAATGGATAAAGCACATAAAATAATATTGGAAAAAAAGTGCAAGAAGATGACCCAGAGAAGGACAAGATAACAACAACACCACACAATCCTCAAATTAGATCGAGACGTCAGAAAAAAAAAAAGTCAGATGGAACAAGCCAATCGACGGCTTCATGAAACTAAATTTTGATGGAACAAAGGTCACTTCGGGGCAAGCTGCTGTTGGTTTTGTCATCCGTGATAGCCATGGTAGAGTGATGTCTTGCGAAGCGCATGGCCTAGGAAAGCTTTCTACGCTCCAAGCTGAGAGTCTCGGTCTGCATGTTGGCCTTCTGGAAGCTGTGAAGAAGGGCTTTTCTCGTCTCGAGTTGGAAGGAGTGGCCGTCATAAATGCCCTCAGAGGGATTGGGACATGCCCGTGGGTTATTGAGATGACGATCACTGATATCTTCGGCCTCTGCAAGGAGTTGGTGGTGGTCACTTTCTCTCACACCTTTCGGGAAGGTAACGAGGTTGTTGATAGGTTGGCGCATCTTGGCTTGTTTTCGTCCTTGGCGGAAAAGCGCTACCCGGCTGAGATCGATGATTATGTCCGCAAGGACACTTTTCGGGTGGTTTAACCGCGGTTGACCACCCCAAATTTTCGCCTTGTATAAAAAAAGGCAATTCTACATAAAACCGCATCTTAAATGTTGAAGTTTTCACCAAACCACCTCTTAAAGACACAATTACATAAAACCACCTGTAACACATCTACCGTCAACAAAACACCACCCGTGGCTCCATTCTGTCTACATCCTCGTTAAAATGGTGTGGAAATACATATTTGCCCTTGTCCCACTTCATCTCCCACCCCCTTCAACAATTTGTCAATTTGGAGAAGGGAGACAAAGGCGGATTCATAACAGATGCCCGTGCCGGTGGAGAGCTTGTATGACTCGTCTTGAAAATCAAGGGAGGATACACAAACTCAATTAATTTGGGCACTTAATTATTTTATGGTTTTGAGTTATTGCCACAGGAAGTTAAAATCAAGAAAGGGAAGGGAAAATTGAACCCTTGTTTGGTTGACAATGTCCCAAATCTGAGCTTTGACGACCTTCGAATTGACATTCAAGCTCCGGGTACTGAACTATTGATGCCGATAGTGGAATTGGACTTGAGACTAAATCCATTCTTGGTGAACCCGAAGAACAAATTTGACTTTCTAACCCTAACTCTAGAACAAGTAGTCGTTCATCCTCCGGTCTGTACCCTCCATTTGATTTACCTGCTCTCTAGAAATAGAAATGAAGATTGTGTATGGATTTGTGCTGATTGAATAGATTTACCCCTTTCTAGCTATTTCTTTTTTTTTTATGTGGGAAGAAGATAATTGGCTTTTCAAATGAAATCCACGGATCTTCTAAGGCTGTGTTTGGCAGAAGCTTTGGGAGCTTTTCCAGCTTTCAAAAAAAATTAAAAGCTCCCCTTGCGGTGTTTGGCAGAAGATCTCGTTGGAGATTATCAAGCTTTGGGGGAGATTATGGTAGCTTGCAAATCGCCCAAAATGAAACCTTGGGGTGCCAAGATTTGGGAGATTTTCAGGAGATTTCGGAAATCTCAATCCATTTTTACCCTCGTCTGTCGCCTCTCTCCTTCCCAGTTCTCCGCATCGCCGCCTCTGCTCTCTTCTCCTCCTCGTCGTGCAAGGTACGGCACTGCCCTCCTCTCCTCTTTATTGCGGTTCACCGGCGGCCCCCTTACACTGGAAACCCCCTACATCGGCCGGTTATTCGACGACATTGAGATTTCTAGGGTTTCGGTGGGAATGGGGGTGACTATGGTTTCGAATTGGGGGGTTTTGGTTTCTAGGGTTTCGGTAGGTTTTTGGTTTCCACCGATTTAGGGGTTATTGGTTTCCGACGATTTGGGGGTTTTTTGGTTTCCACCGATTTGGGGGTTTTTGGTTTCCACCGATTTCTTGGGTTTGGGTGGAAGAAATTTGGGGGTTTGTTGTTATTGTTTCGATTTGGGGGGTTTTTGGTTTGGAAATTTGTGTTAATTCGGTTCCAATTTCTTCTCCCTTGTGTGTTTGAGTCGGCCATTGTTGTTCATGCTCCCATATGTCTGACATTGTTGTTCCTGAGATTGTTAGGGTGATCATGCTTGAGCTTATTCTGACATTTGTTAATGGTCTTTCGCATTTGGTCATGGTCGTTTGCATTTGTTCATGGTCTTTTGCATTTGTTCTTGGTTGACCTTTCTGATTTGGACAATATGCTTCCGATTTCCATGTAGGAATCATGTGGCCTCACTCCGACACCGACTCCGACAGTGACCGCAGCTACGCTAGCGGTGACCCTCGCAAGTACCCCTGGCTTAGGACGTCATACGAGCAAGGCCAGTCGAGTCATCACAAGGCACGACATGACGAAGACTCTGACTCTGAGACCCGTGACCCCGAGGACGTCAAGGAGGATAATGCACTGTGGGCCTACGCTGTCGACGAACTAAAGGAGCTGCGCGCCAAGATCCGGGGTCTCCTGGGACAAGACGCACTCAGGGAGAACGCTCTCACCGCTGTCAACTACCAGCTGCAGGAGACGAGGGACCACAACGCCTCCTTGACGAACAACCTCGTCGCCTCTGAGGCGCGCAACGAACATCTCGTGCAGAGGGTGGCCGAGCTGTGCTCCTTCATGTGTGGGCGTTGGGTGGACCACGCAAGCGACCAACTCCGGGCTCAGAGACTCTCCTGCCTGGTCAGGCTCCTGGGCTTGATTATTCTTGGCATGCTGGTGATTATACTGCCTCTGGTCGCCCGCCCGTAGGACATCAAGCCTCTACATTATGTTGTTTCCCTCTTTTTGTTAAGATTTCCAACTGTTGTATTAACGAAATTGTGGATTTCGGCCCCCATTTTATGCATTTCGGGGCCTCGGATGTAGGAACGATGTTTGTGCAACCTCGGCGTTGCTTACCCCTTTTTGTAAGCCGAGTGTTGTTGCACCCTTTTGCAATGGTGCATTCCAACTGTTGTACCGAAACCAGTTTCTGTAAGTTAACGCAGCGTACGTTATATTCCTCCACTACACTTGCAACTGTTATACTTTCATCGTTTTCTTTTGATCATGTCGTAGACAACATCAGTGAACAATTTCCGCCTCTATCGGATGACCGACGACCGACAAAGGTGACCGGAAAGGGGCGAGGTCTTTGGTCCCATTACACTCGAGCAGGAGAAGGGTGCGCAGGAGAATCCCTCGCACTAGTGTCGGTTGCAAGAGTGGTTGTGTTCGTGGCTGAGGACAAGGGGTAGGGGGAGGGTAGTACTAAGGGCATTTTCGACAATTGGCTAACCAAAACCCCTTACAAATCTTACCTACACCAAACACCTTTCTAGCCTTTAACGAGATTTTCGTTCCCCAAAAAACATAATCTTTGAAATCTCCATAATCTACAAAAAAAAATTCATAACCTACAAAATCTAGACAAAATCTACTTTTTACAATCTACTGTCAAACACAGCCTAAATCAAACAAAAAGGTGGAGATGAGGGGTGATAAGGGCAAACATGTATTTTCACATCATTTTAACGAGGATAAGACAGAATGGAGCCATGGGTGGTGTTTTGTTGACGTTAGATGTGATACCGGTGGTTTTATGTAATTGTCTCTTTAAGAGTTGGTTTGGTGAAAACTTCATCATTTAAGGGGTGGATTTATGTAAAATTGCCTAAAAAAAATTATATAAATTTAGAAAATGAAAAAGTCCCCAATAAATACGTACTCCATGCTGTCCCAACGGTATACATGGCTGTGAATCACTTTCCCAAACAGGCAATCCGATTTGGTGGAGATGGGGCTGATAAACCCTAATTGGGTTGTCAATTTGCGAATGTCAAAATTCTGGTAAATCTCTTTCCCCGTTCATCTGCCCTCTTTTTCGTTCACTTTACTTTGTCTACTTCATCTGTTGGGTGTCGGTTATGCTCTCCCCCGTGATCACGGAATCCATATGCCTGAAACCATCGCTTTCTCCCTCCCAGCTTCTCAGCTACTTCTCCCCTTTCCAAACCCCCAGTCTTCCCTCTCAATCCTCTCTGTTTTAAATCTCTATCCTCCTTCACTTCAATTTTATTCATGTCTGTATTGTAAATCAAAATCAAAACCCAAACTTTTCTCTGATGGAATCGTCAATTACTACTAGGTTGTTGTTGTTCTTCATCACATTTGTGTTGTCCTATTTAACTTATTTACTGGCGTTTGATGCTCGCATTGAGCTCCCTAGATCTGGTTTTTTGCCTCTACAGACGAATAGAAAAAGGGTTCTTCATGTGAGTGATTATGGAGCCATTGGAGATGGTATGCATGATGATACAGAGGTACTTTTTTTTTCTCTTCCTAATCTACGTGCTTTCTATTTAAAAAAATCGATGAAATCGTTATAATTTTCAGTGGTAACAGTAAACAAAAGAAGTCTGGGAAGAGAAATGAAAAGAAAATCAGTGGTTTCTTCACTCTGATGCTTCACTGTTAGACCAATCAAAGCTCTCTCTTGTGGTTGTTGATTCATGTTGTCTTTGTTTGGTCTGGAAATGTGAGAGGATGTATAGAAACAAAGAAACTTTATAGTTTTTTTCTTCCTCGTATGTGTCAGAAGTAGTAGGGAAAAGTTTCAATTTTTATCGTTTTGCTGTAAGATCAGAACTTGGGTGGTTCGGTTACTGGATGAAGATTGTGATAGGTTAAGCCGAGTTATTTTCAGTTTTCACTTGGAAGAACCTCCCTGAATTGTAATCTTCTCAGAGGTGAGTCCCTGAGTGTTTGAATTACTTGGGTGATTTTTTCGGTATAGATTCCAGGAGAGATTTTGCATTTAATGGCCCAATAGGTATCCCTTTTCACGTTTGCGCGCTTGATTAGGAACTTTGGCATTCATAGTCTCCATGTTTATGATATGCGGAG
This sequence comes from Persicaria tinctoria, assembly GCA_037127255.1. Lineage (NCBI taxonomy): Eukaryota > Viridiplantae > Streptophyta > Magnoliopsida > Caryophyllales > Polygonaceae > Persicaria > Persicaria tinctoria. Next base: position 71,740,439 of record JBANSL010000011.1, read on the forward strand.
GATCTGTTATAGAGTACACAAGTAGGAAAAAGTGGTGAGACATTTTGTTTCATTCTATAAAATCATTTTTAAAAATTTGTTTCTCTTATATAAACCTTCATGCTTGTAGGCATTCGCAAGTGCTTGGAAAATTGCTTGTTCCATATTCCCACAGTCGAAAATCGTAGTTCCATATGGAAATGTTTATCTTGTGCGGCCAATTGATTTTGGTGGGCCGTGTAAATCGAAGGTGGTATTCCAGGTATGTGCATCTAGCACGATGAATAAGTCTCTTCTGTCTACATATTTGATGTCTGATCTCTTCTGTTACCGTGCTTAGACTATACATTAAATCCTTTTCCGTGATCTTTGGACCTTTCATTTGTGTAGATTTTAGGTACACTCGTTGCCCCAAAGGACCCTTCTTTTTGGCATAATTTAAACCCAACGAAATGGATTTACTTCCATGGTTTGAACCATCTCACTGTGGAAGGGGGAGGGACGATAAATGGGATGGGTAAGGAATGGTGGGCTCAATCATGCAAGATCAATGCCTCAATGGTATGTAATTATAACCTTTAGATCTGACACTTCTCTCTCCTGTTCCATTACGTTGTTTCTACGTTATGTGATGTTCGGATTTTTTCTTGATTGTGCAGCCGTGCCACCATGCTCCTACGGTTAGTCATGCTTTGATTTAGTTTTACAAAGGAGAAAGAGATTATTTTACTTCTGCTCATGTTTTGTTGTCATAAGAGCGGTATTTTTGCAGTCTATTACATTTCATAGGTGCAATAATTTGGCTGTAACCAGTCTGAACCTGGTCGATAGTCCCCAAATGCACGTGTCATTCACTGATTGCAAGAGGGTTGATGTGTCCAATATGAGCCTTGTTGCACCTTCTGAAAGTCCTAATACAGATGGGATTCACATCAGCTCATCCAGAAACGTTGTAGTCAAGAATAGTGTAATAAAAACAGGTTTTCTTTTGCCTCTCTTCTTAACAGATTAATGTACTTTCCTTTTGGATAAGCATTCATTTCTTCCTCCATTGTTTTCTTTGCTTCTGCTTTCTGGTATGCTTTTTTAGGCTGTAGCTATTGGTGAATTTTTCTTAAAACATTCTAAATCTTTATTTCTATGAAGTTGAGCTTAATGAAACAATTTCAGAATTCCAATATCCTCTTTTCACCATTAATGGAAGCTATGTGAAATGGATATACTGTTTAAGATTGTATGTGATGAAGGTTGAATGTGAGATATTTGAAGGGTTGAAAGTTGAAGCATCACAATCCAACCTATCTAGCAATACTCTTTTGTAGAAGCAATTCTTTATGCCTGTAAGTTTGATAAGAGCAGACAATCGGGATTCAAGTAATAAGCAGAAAAAACCAGAGACATTCACAAGAATCTCCCTGCCAAAACCTTTCCACTAAGCCACCATATGATATTTTCCAGCTGGTTGGGTTAGAAGGCCTAATTCATATCCCCATATCTCACCCCTCAGTCACTCGATCATTTCCTTTGTCACCCCTTAACAGAAAAGGATTCCTAACCCCTGGTCCCCCTCGTTACATTTCCGGGTCTCAAATTATTTGCGTGTCGAAACAATACAAGGCTGGCCACTGCTAAAAAAAGGTGTACCTAATACTGTTTGAAAATTTCAAATACCATTTATTCATTAATACATCCAGCATGATTGTTGTTGATTTGATAGCGCTTTTCTGGCTTGATGTCAATTCATTGTTTGTATGAACTCTTCACAAAACATTGCAGGAGATGACTGTGTCTCCATTGTCAATAATTCTTCAAAAGTTCAGATCAGAAACCTTACTTGTGGCCCGGGCCATGGTATTAGGTAATCTAAGCGATTCATAATTCTCATTCCCACGCTATGAGAATGGCACTGATTTTCTATTTGTTCGTTTCTGTCCTCACTCATCAGCATTGGAAGTTTGGGGAAATGGAACTCCTGCTCGGAGGTACATGATATAATGGTGGACGGAGCGACCCTAATAAATACTCAAAATGGTGTCAGAATCAAAACTTGGCAGGTGACCCTCCATCCTCAGACACTGGTTTGAAGCTATGAATACACACATCTGTACACGCCATGTTTAAAACTTGAGTTTCCTAATGCTTTCAGGGAGGAACGGGGTTGGCTGCGAATATTACATTCAGAAACGTGTTGATGGAAAATGTTTCAAACCCAATTGTTGTCGATCAATACTATTGTGATGCTCCTTTTGAATGTCCAAATCAGGTATGAATGAATAATTTGATTCATTGGGGGAAAAAAAAACATCAAATCTGCACCAGTGATCATTGATTGGCATTCAGATATTCAACCTTTCATTTTCTGCACTTTGTAGACTTCTGCTGTCAAAGTCGACGGGATATCTTATGTAAACATCAAGGGGACTTCTGCATCGCCCGAGGCAATAAAGTTTGCGTGCAGCGACAACATCCCGTGTGAAGGACTGTATCTGGAAGACATCCAGCTGATGTCTTATACAAACGAAACCTCCTCATTCTGCTGGGAGGCTCAAGGGTCAAGCTCTGGGTTAGTTTTTCCAGCCCCATGCTTCCCTCACAACGAAAGCCTCCTCGACCCAAAAGTCTCGCCGTACCTTAGTTCCAGTTGAATATGTTAGGCATTTGGGGAATAAGTATAGTGCCATGGTTTGGTGAATTTGTCTCATAAAGAGAGCCATGGCACTTGGCAGGCATTGAGCTGAAAGCAATGCTCGTGTTAGATTTGTCGGTGTCGGAAGTCCTTCCCGCATTCGAGTCAGTTGGTAATCTGTGAGTGTATATATAGGCGATTAACTAGGCATACTAGCAGCCATACATAGGAAACCTGTGAAAAGGGGAGTGCTTGAAACCGATTTCGGCTGCTCGATAAACAGGATGGTGGCTCGAATGAGGTTCAAGATCATGGCTTTGGAAGTTTGTACAAGGTAAGAAGTATTTGATGTGAAAGGCTTAAGCTATTGTGAAAGCGATTCATTCTATCCAAATACCTCGTTTAAATCTCAATACTTATTTAAGACCTAAAAATCGGTTTCGGCTCCCGTCGGTTCTCGTATATAACTGTACCATACAGTTTGGGCAACCTCCATCCTTAATTTAAATGGTTAGGATCATTCTACATTTTAATTTTTAAATAAATAAATAGGTTTACAAAACTGCCCAGATTTTTTTGGGTCAAGACCCGAAAATTTTAACCCGGAAATTTTTTTCGATTCGAAACCGAAAAATCGGGAATTTTTCGGTTAATCTGGGTTTTAACCCGGTGACCCGATTGACCCGATAATTTTGACCCGATTTACCCTAATGACCCGGTTGATTTATAATTAAATATAATTCATTTTTTTATATATATAATTAAAATTTATCACAAAATTATCAAATCATGAATTTTTTAATTTTAAAAAAAAATTGACAACCCCGAAATCGACCCGAAACCCGGTCAAACCCGGGTTCTGGTCAACCCGAAAATACCCGGAACCCGAAGTGATCCGATCTGAACCCGACCCGAATGACCCGTTTGACAGGTCTAACTACATCCGATCCAAAATATATGTCGTTTGACTTTTTATCACGTATTTTAAGGTCATGTTATCAGTTACTATTCAATATACTAAAATTACTACAGTATTTTTTTATTCATCTCTCTCCGCCACATCAGCATAATATCTCTTCATCACTTTTTCCACTTGAACAATAGCATCCCACAATCCATCTTTTTTTACTAATTCAATTTACGAATATACCCTTCTATAACAATTATTTCGAACATGTTTATAATATGATTATAATATTATATTAGTATTTGAGCCCTGAAACGACCCCAAATGGCCGAAAAAGCTCGTACATCACCGCAAAACAGTGAGTATAATAAGCAATCGAGCACCGAACGCCCAAGATCCAATTTACCGGCAATATAATTATATCGAAAGAAATCATTTTTTTCAAAATATGTCGAAACATATTCAAAATTGATGTCTATGTGTAGAGAAAAATGAATCTAGTATTATGGTAATTTTTTTCAAAAAAAATTACATTTTAAATAGCAAAAATGACATTATTTGAAAAAATTACATTTTAAATAGCAAAAATGACATTATTTGAATATAATTAAAATGGGCAAAATTAAATCTCAGCCGTTGCTTTCATTCGATCTCATCCACTCCTTCCCACCGCCTGTAAGAGTTTGACACGTGCCCCCCCCCCCCCCCTTTTTTTTTTTTTTTTTTTTTTTTACAGTGGGCAACAAGTCGTAGCTATTACACCACGTGTAAACGTGCTCCGGGATCATCCTGACGGATGATGGTACGTACATAGATCCCTATTGAAAGGGATAGTAGATCTATCACTAATAATACCTCTGGTGGCTATATAATCTGCAGCTTTGTTAGCCTCTCTGTAGATATGTCTGTACTCCACCTTTTCAAAATTTGCTTCCATGAGTCTGATATGCTCAACATGGCGTAGGATTTCCCATCTGATATCTTTTCCTCTTGCTAGTATCTTCATTAGCTCTTGGTTGTCTCCTTCAATGACGACGTGCCTTAATTGTAGTGTTGCAGCTGTTTTCATTCCTTCTAGCACTGCTGCTGCCTCAGTTTGAATAACAGTTCCTTGCTCAATTTCCCGATAGAAAATATCCGTAATGTGGCCCCGAGAATCACGAACGATTTCACCCACCTGGCAGGCACCCGTGGGTTTGACAGAACCATCTACGTGTCTCCCCTTTTTCATGATTGCATCAACCTTCTCCTTGCCAAAATCCGGAAGCATGGATGCTTATTTAGCATCCCTCACACCCTCTCTTTCAATATTTTATTATTATTTTCTCATTAAGCATCTTGAATAGTGCATTGTTAAAGTTGCTCTAAGGAGCTAAAAACTATATAATATATTAATTTTTTTATTTTTTTACAATTTAATACGAGTACTTATTATCAACAAATATTAAGGTGTAAAAAAATAATTTTAAAAAAGTTAATATTTTATATAGTTTTTAGCTTCTTAAAATGTACACATCTACTTTTCAAATGTTAAGGAGATATATTTTGGATTGGAGGGAGTATCCTTTTCAAATGTACACATCTGCATACGTTGCATTACTTTTGAATAATTTGCTCAATAAAGTAATAATTTACTCAATTGATAAAATGTGTATTTTTTTTTACATATTACTGAAATACAATTTATTTAAAATAAAAAGATAAATAAAATAAGTCAATGACATTGTCTTACTTTTTATAAAAGTTTATACTCTTAAAGGAGATGGTGTGTTTAAATTTGCATATCACATTTAAAACATTTGCACACTAAAAAAATGTCCAAAAAAGGACGTTTTATGGGTTTGGAGAAAATTAGAGTTCAATGGATTCACAGGTCAAATGTAGAGATTATTGGGTTTTATGGGTTGAATTTAGGGTTGATATACGAGCTAACGAGCTCGAGTAGTGGGTGTTCAAGCTTGGCTCGTTTACAAACGAGCCGAGCTCGAGCGTCATTTTCTCGAGCCGAGCCGAGTCGAGCTCGAGCTACTCACAAAATATAGATATGTGATTCAAAGTGAATGGAGTCCAAAAGGCAAAGCGCCTGACAGACTCTTTAGAAGAAGAGGTTAAATAAAACCTAGGGACAGAACTGTAATTTCACCTACGAAATGAGATATACGCCCTATTTACAAGAGGTTAAATAAAACTTATTTATTTGAGGTTAAATAAAACATAATGGGAGAATTGTAATTTCACTCATAAAATGAGCTATACGAGCTACTCGAGTCGAGCTCGAGCTCAGAATTCTGCTCAAGCTTGGTTCATATTTAATTCGAGCGAGCTTGAGTCGAGCCTTTTCCGAGCCGAGTCCGAGCTACTCGGCTCAAGTAACTGCCCTAGTTGAATTTGATATCAAGTTTCTGCGTTTAATTTGCGGAATCGAAATGGAAATTGAATTTGGTATAGGGACTGAATCAAGTGAACTTGTGACTTGTGAGATAGCACGCCAAATTAACACACACACACACAAAAAGAGGAGCAAATTTTAGGGATAAACATGAGATTACCATTATAACCTGGGATGATGAAATGAGAATTAATAAGCGAAATGAACAAACATATAACCAGAAGGAAATCTGGGATGCTGCAATAAGAAGAAATAAGCGAAATCAACAAACATAAAACAAGTGAAAACAAGCTTAGGGAGGCAATTATCCTCACCCTCATCTTCATTTTTATTGCTTACCATAGTATTCGAACATTCGTGACACCGAAACCAGACAAAAGGCAACCCTATTCACACCCACAAATTAATGCATTCTGAACAACACAAAACTGTGGCGCACAGATGCACCAAAATGAGCACAAAAAACCCTCTTGTTGCCTAAACCAGCTGCTGCAGCTGCGGCTGTTTTACAACATCCAGGTTGACGCGAGAGCACACGCGCACCATCTCGCCTCCCAGAGGGATCACAGGGAGGTTGTCACAGTTGCAAATCTCGATCATAAACCCGTCTGGGTCATGGAAGAAAAGCTGGTCAACGTATATCCCTCCTTCTTCAACCCGTGCTCTCTTGTACTTCACATCCATTTCCGCGAGTTTCTTCTCCACCGCACCCATGCTCTCACACTGAAGGCATAACACAATTACCACAATCAACCAACCATATCAATTACCCAAAATTCAATCTCTACAAAGCTATTTGATCAAAATGGGAAGAAGTAAAAAGCATCAGTTCATTGCTAATTGCTCACATACATTCAGTAAAAAAAATTAAAAATTAAAAATTAGACAACCAATGATCTAGAACTATAAATGAATTTAAATCAGTCTATCAATTTCAGTCTCTGTTGCTTGACATAACCAGCAGATGTAGCCAAGGAAATTTGGCACGACACTAACAAATTAAATCTAAGTATATAACCAAATTATATATAATCATTGGAAACAGATTAACATTAAGTTTTCATGACATGGGGATGATAAGTACTCCTCACCTACCAATAAACTATGAATAATATCTGCGTGACCCAACAAACACGAAATTCCAACAAGACAAAAAAGCTTTGCACCCACCACGAAAACTGAACTGCATTATATATGCAAATGTATATAGCCTATAGGGATCCATCAACTGTCCCTATCATTGTACTAAAGATTTGGATTTATTAGAGTATACAAAATAATAATGGCTAATCACTGCGATTAGGTGGTCCGAACTTGAAACAAACATGCCAAACTGGTAGGTCCAGGACCCAAGTTTTACCCAGCTGTTAACATCAGGGAACCTAGTTTGGGTTCCAGTCCGGTATGAGTTGGGTAGTTTCATAAAAATGGTATATATGTTAATTGAACGATCCTCGGCCCTATCTTTCGGGTCGGTTCTGGTTTTGACAATTCTATATTTGGATCTTTTATAGGTTTTAATATGTAATGTACGTATCTATTAAGTCGAATTATTCCAGGTTTATGAAATCATTTCCATTCTTTATATTATAGAGCCAATTCTCTTTTTCTTTCCGGCCTTTGTCGGAGCAAGCAGAGCAGAAAATGGCATTAAAATGTACTACGGCCTCATTTATTTCATCTTTTATCTACTGTATACTCCCTCGCTCAAAATAGTTGATTTTAATACGATAAAAACTATAAAATATCGATCATTTTATTAATTTATAAAAATAATTCCACCGAATACAATTGCCTGTGAAATTATTAAAAAATTATTTAATAAATTGATGCTGTATTTTAATAGAGTTTTTAACTTGTGCCAAATAGTCAAATAGGAGTAACAAGTTTTGTGTGGGACAGTGGGAGTATATGATATGGAGAGTAAGTATTGCTAGATGTTTCTCATTTTCTGAAATTGATTTAATTACATCTGAAACTGATTTCGCACAATCATTAATACGCAATTAAATGGACACATATAATAGGAAATGATTCGATAAAAAGGTTAAAATTATAAATTGTTGAATAGAGGATCTTTTATTTTTCTTTGAAAAACGTAAATTTAAGTTTTTCTTTCTTAAAACAAGCTAATTAATACTTCGTTATCTGATTTGATACAAATTAAATACAATGAACTTAAAATGAAATATATATTGTGAAGCGACATGAATAATGAGCTCAAATGAGATGAAGGTAACGACAAACAAGAAAGCTTGAAATATAATGTATAAACCGACGGATCAAGAGGAGGAAATTTAACCTGGAAGGAAATATGGTTGTCTTTGGGATTGATCTCATCCTTCTTCGGCAAGCTTTCGGGATCCTCCGCTTCTAACAAATGGATTCCAATTCCAAACCCGAACAGCCTAAATAAGGAATTCAATTAATTATGACCTAATTATCAGAATTAGGGATCAAGAAGAAACGGAAACAAGTTTTGAGGAAATTGATGCGAGGAATTCAGATAAATTACCAAGCGCCGTCGAAATCGAAGGAACCAGGCCTCCTGATCGGGACGAAACCGAGAAGGTTCTGGTAGAAATTGATGGACTCCTCAACAGATCTGCAAACCATGGAGATGTGGTTGAGAGATTTCAAGTGGAGCGGGTTACCCTTGGTGTCCTTCATCTTCAGATCAAATTCAACTCCGAAATTCACAGGAATTTCTCCTGTATCGTGTTCGGTTGGGGTTTGGATTTGGATAGGGACGAGAAAATGCTGGAAATTTCTGGAAGGAGAGAGAGAGAGAAACAGAGAGCGTCACGGAATTCAATGAAGCTGAACGAGAAAGAAGAGGAAAACGGTGAGGATTCAGTGCGGACGGTTTTAGGATATATATAACCAAATTAATGGATTAAAATGATTTAGTAAATCAATAGGTAAATAAATAGACGGTGATAAGAAGGCACATGTGTCCAATGTCTTACGTGTCAGACGGTGGATCGTCGACACGTGGCTCTGACGAGGCAGTTGCGTGTCATCATGTGGGCGTGTGGGGCCTGCGCCTGCATGTGGACCCAGCTGGCTCTTTGTAGTTTTGTTGGGGCTGAACTCCACGTCAATGTGAGGATACCGTGGGTTCCATGTAGATCTCACGAAATAAGATCCCATCCCAAAATTTGATTCGAACGCTTGATAAATTTACCAAATTGTTATTCACAGCCATAGATTTCAGGTAGATCTTCTCTCTCTCTCTCTCAACACTTGCTCTTTCATCATTATCTTTGTTTGCAAGCTAATGTATGAATCGAGCACAGGATACAAAGGTTGGTGTACTTTCATGGAATCCTTATCGATTTCCTCTAAGAGTTTGTTCGGTTTAGTAATGGGAATGTTTGTAATGTTGAATTCGATTTTAACATATTTTTTTATACTTGTTATGCCTTTTAATAGATACGTGTAGTTATTGTTTTGGACCTGAAATTTTATATAAATCTCAGTTCTATATGAGTATTTGCTTCTTTTGTTTGTCCGTTCTTTTTAGTTTTCTCAATTTTATTTTGTGTTTTATGCGGGCATGTCTATGTCTTGTAGAATGTAGAGTATTGGATACCTTTGGAGGAAAGATTTAATACTCGAGTTAATATCTATTTCTACCCTGAAGTTTGTGATGTTATTAAGCGAGGGTTGTTAGAATCTGATTTTCAGCCGCTAAAGAATGGATGTTTATGCTTAGGTTTTATCGAGGGGACAAAAATGTGTTTATGTTTTCAGTTAATTCATCAAATGATAATGTATGAGGTAAAAACAAAATGAAATATGGTTTAAGGTTGATGGATTTTTTGTTCGCTTTTCTTTATTGGAGTTTCATGTCATAACCGGTCTTCCGGATATTGAATTTTATCCTGCATGCACCTTTAAATGTTGTTATATATAATGGATTTTTTGGGAGGAATAAGGTCTTTATGGTAGTTTCATGGGGATTTCTTATCGATTTTTGGGCCGAAAAATGGATCGGAAATTTTTTATATCAAAATTGGTTCAATGTGAAATAGTTCGTATTATTTTTGGTAGTTTTTAAAGTTCGTATTAATATTGGTTCATGACTTATAGTTCGTATTATTTTTGGTAGTTTTTAAAGTTGGTGTTAATATTGATTAATAGCTTATAGTTCGTATTATTTTTAGTTATTTTTCTTTTCTTTTTTTTTTATAATGAGGAAACCAAATTAATGGACTCTGGGCACGTAATTCAACCTGCACGAGCCACGCACTAGGTAAATCGACTTGTGCCGATCGGCTCAACCTATTGATAAGGAGCTATGTAAACCTTAAATTTTCACCCAATGAAAGAAGCGAAGTTGTACGGTGGAGAATGGAGATGCTCTAAATGACAAAAAGACGAACAGTAAACATATATACTAGTGGCGCAAACACTTGGTCCAATAATTAAACAAGTTTTTCTTAGTTAATCATTGATTAAGTTGCCCTAGATTTATAAACGCCTTCTCAAAAAAGACAGAGATCAACTGAGGTTAAAGTATTGTCATAAATAAATAAAAAATGTTAACGAAGGTGCGATTTATACCAAGTTAAACGGGAACTACCCGGCCAGTGGTACATAATTAACTACTTAAGATTAGGTCATAATATAAAATTATTGGTATTTCCTTTAGAAACTTAATTTAGTGGGTAATTACTCGTAATTACTTTTTCTTATTTTATGGACACTTATAATATACTACATCCGTTTAAAAATATAAGCCCTTTAGACATTTGCACACAAATTAAGAAATGTGAAGAAAACAAATCAAAAATGATCTTGGACACACTGATGTAACAGTGAAGGTGAAATTAATGCAGGAAGAATCCGTGTATGATGTCAATCCCATTTGTTTCCATTCCTGGCGTCCAATGACCCTTTTAGGTAAACTCCAATCCCCAAAACTCTTAACCTATGATGCAACAGCTCAAGGCTTTATATAGCCTCAATCACGTGAGCAGCACACCCATCATAGAGGGCAATGTTCCAGTAGGCAGCTGGTTTATTACAAGGGAGGACCACAATCAAACATGAAATAAAGAGCTAAAAGACAAACTAATGAAGTCTTAAGAGGATGGCAAGGCACTAAGATAAAGATGATCACAAAGGATCAATGGAGCACAAGATAACTCTAAGCTTATTCTCCATATCCCCCCTTCAAGTTGGACTTGGAGAGAAGCCGCGACAAGACCCAACTTGGAAGAGAGAAAATGATGATGCTTGTCCCCAAGAGGATTAGTCAACAAACTAGCCACTTGAACTCCTGTTCTGATGTGTTGAGGTTGAATAAGGCCTGCCTGAAGACGTTCTCTAATGAAGTGACAATCAATTTTCAAGTGCTTTGTCCTTTCATGGAAAACAGGATTCTCTGCTATATGAAGAGCATCTTTGTTGTCACAAAATAATGGAATAGGGAGGTGCATACAGAACATTCATCAATCCCTCAATCCATACAACCTCACTAGTAGTTATGGACATGCTCCTATACTCAGCCTCTGCAGAAGACTTAGACATTGTATTTTGTTTCTTGGTCTTCCATGAAACCAAAGAATGTCCCATGAATATGCAATATCCAATAAGCGATCTAGCACTGAATTGGCATGATCCCCAGTCTGCATCACAATAAGCTATAAGATCTAGAATGGAGTCTCTAGGATAATGTAATCCCACGACCATACTACCCTCAAATCCTTGACTCCATGCAGTGCTGCCTCATAGTATGGTAATCTCGGCTCTGTCATAAACTGACTCAAATGTTGCACTGCATACGACATACCAGGTCTGGTCAGATTCAAAAACAAAAGTCTACCCACAAGCCTTCTATAAGTCTCAGGATCCTCCATGATCTTTCCTGAATCAGTGGAGAGTTTCAATCCTCTATGTAAGGAAAAAGAAGCTGCTTAGCAATCAAATAACTTGCAATCTTGTACTATGTCTAATACATATTTTCTTTGATGCAAATAGGTCCTTTCCTTAGTCATTGAGATCTCTAGACCAAGGAAATATCTGGCTAACCCCAGATCTGTAATGGTGAACTTCCTGTGTAAAGCCTCTTTGTACTATGTCTAATACATATTTTCTTTGATGCAAATAGGTCCCTTCCTTAGTCCTTGAGATCTCTAGACCAAGGAAATATCTGGCTAACCCTAGATCTTTAATGGTGAACTTCCTGTGTAAAGCCTCTTTAGTTCTCAAAATCTTCTTCTCATCATCACCGGTTAACAAAAGATCATCAACACATACAAGAGGAATAACCAATCCCGCAGGGACTGGTTTTGTAAACAGTGAATAGTCCTCAATAGACTGTGTGTATCCCAACTTAGTAACGAACTGACACAACTCCACATTTCACTGCCTTGAAGCTTGCTTCAATCAATAAATGGATCTTTGAAGCTTGCATACCTTTCCCGAACATTAAGAAAAATATCCTTCTGGTGGTTGCATATAAACCTCCTCTTCAAGAAATCCATGGAGAAAAGCATTATTGACATCTAACTAATGCAATCTCTAATCTCTAATTGTTGCCAATGCAATCAATACCCTCACTGTGGTAAACTTTGCCACTGGTGAGAATGTATGTTTATAATCTTTTCCCTTTATTTGATTATATCCCTTCGCTACCAATCTAGCCTTAAACCTCTCTATATTTCCATCAGGTTTATACTTAATTTTATAAACCCACTTGCTTCCAATAGCCTTCTTTCCATGAGGCAAGTCTGTCATTACCCATGTCCCATTTCTCTGCAAAGCTTCAACTTCTACATCCAATGCACTGATCCATCTTGGATCTCTCACTCCCTGTAAGTAAGAATAAGGCTCTTGTATCAGGTTGCACCACTAGCATCTGAGACGTGCTACATGCATCAGACCCACTACTTAATGAATCTTGTACAATCTGATGATTAGAAGGAGATCCTGCATGTGAAATGCTATCTAAGTTCTTTGTGACTGGATTCACAAAATTATCATATTCCAACTCATCTGAAGCTGGATTAACAAGAGGAAGCTTTGTAGTCCCAGTGTTGGCAACATTTTCCTTCTCAGAAAAATTATCTTTAAAAGGAAAAGAATCCTCATGAAACACTACATCTCTACCGTGGAATGTAAATCTTTCATTGATATCTCAAAGCTTATAAGCCTTTTATCCATAGGAATATCCAAGAAATATGCACCTCCTTGCTTTAGGCCCCATTTTATTTGTCTTGATTCCAGGAACCTGAGCATAACACAAGCATCCTATCACTCTGAGTTCATCATACCCAGGTGATTTTCCAAATAATATCTCATAAGGAGATTTCCATCCCAAAAAATTTTTTGGCATCTTATTTATAACATAAGTTGCTGCTAAGATGCAATCTCCTCAGAATTTCACAAGCAATGCAGAATGAGTTCTCAATGCTCTAGCAGTTTCCACTAAGTGTCTATGCTTTCTTTCAACCATCCCATTTTGTTGAGGTGTATAAGGCACTGATATCTGGCGCACAATTCCTTCTAAAGCAAAAAAATCTTGACACTGCATGGATGTGAATTCAGTTCCATTGTCTGTCCTCAAAATCTTGATTGGACTTTCAAACTGATTCTTAACATGAGCAACAAAATCAACAATAGTCTTGTGTACCTGTGTCTTGCTTTTAAGCAAGAAAGTCCATGTTACCCTGGTACAATCATCAAGTACAGTAAGGAAGTATTGAAACCCATTATATGTGGATATTCTGTATGGTCCCCAGACATCCATATGGATTAATTCAAAAGGCTTCTCAGCCAAACTGTTACTCCTTTCAAAAGGCAGCATGTGATGCTTAGAAATAGAACATGATTCACAAGTAAAATCATTTAATTCTGATTCATTAAACATATTCAAATGTCTCAATTCGGAAATTGAACTATGTCCCAGTCTGGCATGAAAAGTATCTAAACAAGTCTTCTTGGAAATAAAAGACTTAGAAGCAAAAACTGAACTAAACAATTCTCGAGGAATCCTCTTCTGCTTCAACTCCCATTCTTCTGCTTGCTCAGAAGTAAGAACTTTATAGAGAGTAGAGACCATGCTTCCTTTCTCTAGCTAGCACTATTTGTTTAGTCCCAGGGTCCTGAACAAAACAAGCAGTCCTTGTGAACACAACAATTAAATCATTGTCATCTAACAATTTTCCTATTGACAATAATCTGTGTTGAAAATCAAGCACAAGAAGAACATTACTCAAGGCGACTTTGCCTGTTATCTGAAGGTTACTCATCTCAGTAACCACTTTCACTAACCCATCTTGTAGACCAATGTGAACTGGTCTTTCAAGTTTAATAGAGACATGAGTGAAATGATTTCTAGGCATCATGTGATCACTTGCCCCAATATCCACAATCCATTCATCTAACTGAGAATTAGCAATAGATATGTTGGCATTTAAAACACTAATTTTACCTGCAAAATTTGCAAATGACATTTCATGGCTTCCTTTTCCCTTCATCTTCTTCATGATCTCTTGGAACACAACATTCACCATGGCTGGATCCATTTGCCTGTCACCATGAGCCTTGTCACTAGGATCTTCATCCAATGGACTACTATGTGAATTCCCAGGATTCATAACTCCTACATTATTTGCTGAGCTCCTTCCTCCTGAATTAGTCTTCTCCCTCTCCTTCAAGGTTTTGAACCAATCAGGCACACCATGCAGCTTGAAGCATTCACTAGCCGTGTGACCTCTATATCCACAATGAGAGCACTTCTTCTCATATTTCAGTCTCTTCAGTTCTTTCCAGTTCTTCCTAGGAGCTTGACTCCTTGATGATCCACTCTGATAATGCATATTGCCAAACTTGTTGGCAGCAAAAGCACTGCTCTCATTATTCCCAGAAGATGCATCAGTTGAAGCATCATTTCCCCTTTCAACTTGTTGAAGTATGTAATATGCCTTGTTCAAGGCAAGAAGTGGATCGGTAGCTAAGATCTGATTCTTAGCAGCTTCAAAATTCTCATTCAAGCTCATCAATAACTGCATAACTTTGTTCCTAGACTCCATCTCTGTGAATTTCTTCACAATATTGCAAGTACACTTACTAAGGACACCACAAGTGCATTCTGGTAAGCCTTTCAACACTTGCAATTCATACCAGTACTTCTTAAGAGTATTATACAGATCTACAATACTCATAGTGCCCTGAGTAACTGTCCCCAGTTTCTTCCTGATCTGAAAAATTCTAGGTGCATTAGACTAACTGAATCTCTCAACTATTACATCCCATAGACCCTTAGATGAATATGTAAACATAAACCCCTCTGCCACATTCTTAGTCATGGAGTTTAATAACCAACATCTGACCATGTAATCTACTCTAATTAATCCTCCTTTCTAGATCTGCATTCCCAGCAGCAGGTTTGACACATCTACCATCAACAAACTCAAGCTTACATTTAGCCCCAAGAGCCATCATGACTCCCCTACTCCATGTCATATAATTCGTTCCATCAAAAGGATTAGCAACTAGCTGGGCACCAGGATGATCAGAGTTGCTTAAATGTAAAGGATCACCAAGGTTACCTTGTGAAGAGTCACCACCATTCACTCAATTATCATTACTCATGTTGTCACTAACGTGGAACATGTAATAATCCCTCCAGATTCTTCAATAGGTTGGATCTACTCCCTGTCGCTCTAATATATACCATGTGAAGAAAACAAACCAAAAATGATCTTGGTCGGACACACTGATGTAACAGTGAAGGTGAAATGCAGGAAGAATCAGTGTATGATGTCAATCCCTTTTGTTTCCATTCCTGGCGGCCAATGGCCCTTTTAGGTAAACTCCAATCCCGAAAACCCTTAACCTATGATGCAACATCTCAATGCTTTATATAGCCTCAATCACGTGAGCTGCACACCCATCAAAGAGGAAAATGTTCCAGTTGTAGGACGACAGCTGGTTTATTACAAGTGAGGACCACAATCAAACATGAAATAAAGAGCTAAAAGACAAACTAATAAAGTCTTAAGAGGATGGCAAGACACTAAGATAATTAAAGATGATCACAAAGGATCAATAAAGCACAAGATAGCGCTAAGCTTATTCTCCATAAGAAAATTATAAACTTATTCCATTTATACCCCTCGTTAATTATCCACAACCCTCATTAACTAATAAAATTTGAGTAAAAAGTAAAAAAGTAACAATTTTCATAACCCAATACCTAGAAAACATAAAAGTATTTATATTTTCAAACAAAAATCTAAATCTAAAAAACTTATATTTTTTAACGGAGGGAATAATTTTTTTTTGGTAAAGAGGACACTTATAAATATTACACAATCTCACACGCATAAAAATAAAAAATAAATAAATAACGTCCAAAAAGACGTTGTGAATGCTACTCCGAATTATATTTTACACTCCTTTTCATTATTAAAATTCGTAACCACTCAGGCACTCACCTCATCCTCTTCAAATATTTCCTTTATTTTTATTTTTATTTTTATTGATACTCTATGTCTCCATACTACTATGAAAACCATGGAGAGATCGAACAAACCAATAAAAGCCAAATTAACCATCATGTATGCATAAATTATATAATTAACATCAATCTTGTTGAATTCATATAAAATGTGGCGAAGACTTGGGAGTAAGTACGTATAGGGCCCGTATCTATAGACTTGGAGTGTTTTTAAAAGCTCTACTTGTGATGATATAGTATTTTTGAGTTTGTCATGCCTTGGAATTTTGTCCATATATACGCTTATAATTGAATCATCTAAGGTCTTATATTGTAAAATTAATTAAAATTATTATATTATGATCGATGATTGATATGCAAGCTAGCTACAATGCAAGTGAATCATCATAAATTATAATAAACTAGTGTAGATCCCGTCCCGTGTACGGGGAATGCGTTAATCTAACTATAAATTATTTTTTCCTCCAAAAAATAATATAAATATAAATAAAATTAGTTCGACAGGTTATATATAATCTAAATATCTTTTAATTAGATTCTTTCAAAATATAAATAAATTTCACATTTATAAGGTACTACGTAAAAGTTTTTTTTTTTTCTAATCTATGGTTAATTAAATCTCATGTAATTTAATTAGATGGTTGATTTTTAAAAATATTTTAATATTCTTTTTTATTAAACATGTAGTATATATTTATTACATTAGTTTACTAAAATATCTATGTACGGATGGATTGTGGCTACATATATGGCTATATAATGTTTTAATTATTTATTTTGTCCTTAAAAAATAATATAGATAGATATAAAATAACAATTATTAAATGATTGATTTTGATATAAATAATTCTTTCCATCAAAAAATAATCTAAATATAAATAAAATAGCACATATCAAATATTATATATTTATCTATTAATATTTTTGGTAAGTATGACTATGAAAATTAGTTTTATTAATTATTTTTATTATTACTACTATTATGTTTAAATATATTGATATAGTTTTTTCCTTATATAATATTTACTCTTTTATAAGATATTCCATCTATCCAATTATATGTGTTAATGGTAAAATAAAATAATTATTTTTATTAGATTTCCTTTTTGACGGGAGAAAGTTACGCGAGACGCGCTCACGCGCTGCCACGTAGGCAAATTCATTCACATGCCGCCACGCAGGCACCAATGCATCGGTTTTAGTATATTTATATAGATCACCCATAAATTAGATCTATTTAAAAATAGGAGAGTTTGCAAAATGTCCAAAAAAGCTGTTTCAATTGGTGAAATATCCACACTTTGGGACAAATTGGTGAAATGTTCATCCCTTTCCCAAATCCCAAGTCTTTTTTTTTTTACATTTTATCGTGCAAATATAAAAGTATGGTGTGCATGTGCAAATATAATCGTAGGTTGTGCAAATATGGTCCAAGTCTAGTTTTTTTTCTTCTTCCGTGTAAATACATTTTGGCGTGCAAATATAACCGTACGTTGTGTTTGTGCAAATATAATCGTATGTTGTGCAAATATAACATTTCTTTGTGCAAATGTAATGTTTTTTCCGCTTTTTTTTTTCCCGTGTCAATACATAGCAAATATATATAACCGTACAATGTGCTTGTCCAAATATAATCGTATGTTGTGCAAATGTAATATCTTTTTTTCCCGCTTTTTTTTTTTCATTTCAGCACTTTTTGTTGTGCAAAATTAAATTTACATTGTGCAGATATAATAATTTGTTGTGCAAATATAACTTTATGTTGTGCAAATATAAAAATAAAAATATAGTAGATCGATGTGAATCACATAATAAAATATAGATATTTTTTATAATTCCCATATTTATGAGGCCAGTTTTGTAATTTAACAAAAATTCTTCTTTTACCTTCCTCCCCGATCTGTAATCGGATCTCGGATCCGGTGCTCGCCACCGTATCTATCAGATCTGAAACCTCCGATCTCGCCACCGCCTTCGGCTCCGGTGCTCGCTCGCTCCTACCTCTATTAGATCCGAAACCTCCGATGCGAGATCGTTCCAATCCGCAGCACCAATTGAGATCGATTTTGCAATCATTCTAAGCACAAACAGATCCAATTGCCGCATCTCAATTGCAATCGATGAAGGAGACGGGAGGAACGATTGGTGTAGAAGAAGAACAGGCAGATCTCAGATCAATTGAAGAGATCAGATGCGAGATCAATTAAACAGATCAATTGAAGAGAATAGATCGGGGATTTTGCAGGGGAACATAACCGGGAGGGAGGGAAGGGGGTGACGGAGACGGCGACGACAGAGGAGGTGAACTTGGTGTCGGCGTCGCCGAATTCAGATTGAGAGAGAAACAAAGACAAGATCGAGAGAGAGCATGAGACGGGAATTCCGTCCGATAGTTCGATCGAGAACTTTGTTACATAGCAAGATAGATGAGAGCAAGAGAGAGAAGCAATAAAATTGGAGATTTGGAGGGTGATGGACACTTTAACAATTTGTCCAAAAAGTACGACAATTCGCTAATTAGGTCAAAAATATTACTTATTCCACAAATTTTCTCTTTAAAAATATCAGCCCACTCATTAAACCTTGGTATTTTTTGTTTAGAAAAACAAAGATACCAATAATACAAACATTTTTAACCTATCGTATGCGCGCACCAACCATTATTCCTGCATAAGATAACTTTCAAGAAAGAGTGCTTGTACACTATAATATATAATATGCAAACGTACCCTTTAACACTTTCAAAACTTAAAACAATTACTAGACATTTAAAAATAGCCGATCTTTTGTAAATGAATCTAATTTACGAGTGTTTTCTGTAATTTAAACTTTTTTGGGTGATTATATGAAAAATAGCATAATTTATAGGCAGTAACGTGTAATTTTCCCAATAAGATAAGATGAGTAGCTTATACACAACAAAACTTAAGTTATAGGAAAAAACTTTCGCCATCTCATAATATAGAAAAAACTTTTACCACATACGTAGGTACATTTATATGTTTGATATAAACAAATTTTCCATATCTACCACATACATATTTTAAGAACAAAAAAATCAACTAGTAATAAATATAATATTATTTAAAAAAATTAATATTTTATATAATTTTAACCAGTCATAAAAAAAACATGTGACTTACTTATTTACAAACAGTATCAATTAGTAACATTTCAATAACGCATTCATCAAACTAAATGTTACAATCATATATTAAAAATAAATAAAGATGAGACAAAGGCACATAACACTTTCTTTTTTTCACTTCTAAATACTATGATCCTTTATTACATATAAAAATGATAATACTCCATTCATCAATAAACCTGTCATTTAATATTTATAAAAATTAATTTAAAAAATTAATAATAAGTTTAATATTTTGTATATTTTTTCATCATCATTAAAAATTATACCGTAGTAAATTAGTAATACATAAATAATAAATCATATATTTTTTATTTAATGGACGGAATATATAACCTACGATTTTTATTTTTTTGAGCACTAGCTAATTAATATGTAACAAACATCCCAAAATGCAAAACAAACGTAACAAAAAATAAAACCCTAACAAAAAATATATATAAAAAAAAGTACTTCATTTGAATTGGTTGCGTAATGCGTACACAAAATAGAAAACTGAACTGAATTGATGAAAATGGAAATATCTAAAATGGACAGCTAGATGGAAGAAAAATGTTAATTAATAATCCAACTAGGATCCAGCTAGCTCCATATATATATGCATCCACTATGTACATATATAGTTCATTCGCGATCGATCCCCCACCTCAATTATTGATCCTTCGTTCCATAACGTGATATGTGTTTTTTCAAACATTTGTGGAACACGTGATATGATATATATTTGGAACTATAATTCAATTCAATGTGAATGTATAGACTTCTTTGTTACCCTCATTTAATTAAAATTTTCGCACTCAACCAAAAGTACTATAGAAATCAAAATTGCCTGTTTTTCTACCCATTGTTTTTTTTTTGGCCTAACTCTCTAGCTCTCTCAGCCCATGGTTTTACTTGCACTAAGATAAATTACACAAAATTCATCATGTATAATTTAACGTTGAGGGATGTGAATGATATCATAAAAAGTCTAACATCGAAAGTTGAACATGACGAACCTTAATATATATATCCGTCATCAATCCGAGTTGGACTTAATTTGATATTTAAAATATCTATTGATTTACTTATTTTATATTAGGTACGTTTATGCTTTTTAAATAATGCAGTAACTCGATCATAACAACTCCACTCCGAATGATTAAATCCTATAAATATTGGAATGAGTTTATAATTTCAACTACTTCTAATTGTTTAGATATATAAAATATATATATCGCTTGTTAGGTGGATGTATTAATTATTTCACTTTTTTTAAAAAAAATTATTTGATATATAATTAAGTTTGTTTGTCATACTGCATGCATGGGTGGCAATTCAAAGATTTTAGTAAACTTATTAATATAGGGCCGGTACGTTTATTGCTTTTATTGTATAGTCAAAATGTGCATTCTAAAATATATAAGCTCAAATATAATCGATATACACGGTGGGATTAAACTGATTGAAATTTATAACTTTTATGAAATATATGAGTTAAAAGTATTATGAAATAATATAACTCTGTAGGGGAAAAAGAGTTTATTGGTAAGAAATTGATGTTTATTTGGATGTTATTGGGGATAATTTTGACTTTTTATATCATATAAACTCCAATAATCTTCGAAAAAATATACAGTATCATTTAAACCCCGAAATAATTCTCAGTACGTATTGTACTCTTGCTTGTCAAGGACAAACTTTGTGTTTGGTTGATGTGTGTATCAGTGTGTATGTGCAGGTCAAGGATGAAGCATGGAGGAACACATGAAGCGTTAACAACAAGATTTGTTGATGGTGAGGGACAAAACTGCACGGAAATGACGCAAGAAAAGGAAACGTTAGATTATATATATGAAAGAGAAGGAAAATGTTATTTTGGAGCTTAAGGACAGAAAAGATATTGCCTCGATGACGAGAAAAGATCTTAGATAATAATAATGTCTTATTATTTGATCTAACAGTATATCTTAGGAGCCAGTTTCCTTTTGCATTGTTTCCTTAGACGTACAATGTATTAGGGTTTGTGTATATGTTGTGATGTCTTGGAACATTAATTTGTCCCACACACATATATTTATCCCACTTTTTTGATTTTTTAACTTTCTTGATTTTTTAAATGTTAACCAAACGAGCTCAGAGTTGTGATGATTTTTATCCGTAGGTTGCACATTTCTTATATCCTTGGAGACCTAGCATAGAAAAATTATATAAACGTGGAAATCTAAATAAACCCTTAAAACTATATCACAAAAGTTAGAGATCTAGTTATTTAATAGGGAGATTTTGAAAAATAGCCACGAAAAAGGGCTTAATTTACGAAATGTCGGCGTTTTAAAATGTCCTAAATGAAACCCTCCTACCTCTCTCCCACGGACATTTCTCTCTCCTCCACTCCCCCTCTCCGCACGCTCTCTTTCAATCTCTCTCCGCTCCGGGAGGGCACCCTGAGGCACTCTCGCCGCTCCGGGAGGGCCCGATCAAGACGACGACGACTATTCCAAGGCTTCTGGCGGCGGCGGTTGGTCCAATTGGAAGAAGCGGAGCCCCTCCGTTGCCTCCGGCTCGTCGTCCGCGTGCAATCGCTCCGATCTGAGGCTGTTGCTTGGTGTCCTCGGTGCACCTCTTGCCCCGGTGCACGTTAGCCCCATCGAGCCTTTGCCTCACCTCACCATCAAAGACACCATCTCTCTGATTCAAGACAACAAGCAACAACTGGTTATTCCTTCTCTTAGGGTTGTTTGATCTATGTTTTCGACGGAATTCATTCGCAAGCCGCCATGTCCATGCTCAATTCCTTCTTCAACAAGGGATTCAAAGCTTCCAAATGGTACGGATTTTCTTAGATTGTCCAATTACGCTTCAAATTCCACGTTTCTCGGTCGATTGCGCTTACGCTTGATTTGATTTCCCCTAATTCTATGTTCGATTAGAACGGAGTAGTGAATTTGAGTTTTGATCCGTTGCTTTTTCTTTCTCTCTTCCTGTCTTTGTGGATTAGTAAAACCATGTTGAAACTCACAATTCCGTGGATAAAGCTGCTGAGGAACAAGCGAGAGCTTCAGATTAGGCAAATGCGAAAAAAAATTGCTAAGCTGCTTGAGACTGGTCAAGAAGCCACTGCGCGCATTAGAGTAATCAATAATCATCTCTTCTTTCTTGTTTTTGCAATTTTATATGTACGAGTGATATTGTTTGTAATTCATTCGGTAGATTCAGATTGTTTGATTGTGGAAATGTTCTTCTCAGGTGGAGCAAATTATAAGGGAGGAGAACATGATGGCTGCACAAGAAATCATTGAACTCTTTTGCGAACCTATTTCTGCCCGTCTTCCTATCATTGAGACTCAAAGGTTTGCTCTCATATACTTATATAGGCATATATCAAATTTCAATTTGCACATCAATGGTTACTATTTAGATAAGTGATGTTTGCATTTGTGTCATGTTTATTTGACTGATAATCTCTGTGTTAAGAGTACCAATATTGAGTCACAGACCTAGTTTTTGGGACAACATTAAGTTGTTTGTGTTGGTATGAATACCAATTCGTTGGCCGTCCTAGATTAGAAATGTGAACTCTATGTATTAGGAAATGTGGTAACCAATATCCTATATGATCATTCTGATTTATGATCAGATGATCAACTTTTGAGCCCTCTTTTCCACCCAAGCCAAACCTTTTATATTGCTTAGACAGCTAGATCATTTTCTTTTTCGGATACTGATAACATGCTTATGGATGTGATGGGCGTTTTTTGTGATTGAAAAATACTCCTGATATTCTTGTTCAACATCTTAAAATTTTGTATTTAACTTCTCTCCAGGGAATGTCCTTTGGACTTGAAAGAAGCAATATCCAGTGTGTGTTTTGCTGCTCCAAGATGTGCTGATCTGCCTGAATTGCTGCAAGTTCAGTTAGCATTTGCTTCTAAATATGCAAAAGAATTTGTAATGGCTGCAACTGGGCTCTTGCCAGCTTGTGGTGTTAATCGCCAGGTTATATTTGCTGTGATTATGCACTGTTTGCTGAAACTAAAGAATAGATGCTGCCATCTTTGTATCATGACCTAATTTGGCATTTTTTGTTGTTTTTGTCTGCTGTTCCAGCTAATAGAACTGTTTTCAGTCCGTGCACCTCCAGCTGAGAAGAAATTAACGCTTTTGAAAGAAATTGCTAAAGAGCATGGACTAGATTGGGATCCAATTGCTTCGGAAACTGAGCTTTTCAAGTCGCATGAAGATTGAGCAACGAATGCTTGGGGAAGATTGCTCTAGCTTGTCCGAATCTGGAGACGCTGAAGCTGAGATATTGCTCGGAGATCTCCAACAAGGGTGTTGGGCTGATATTGAGGGATTGTCACTCTTTAAAGCACTTGGACATGGATGATTGCTCGGGGGTCACGAGTCTTGGCCTGGACACTGATCACAACCTACAGTTGAAGCTTGAGTCTTTAAGAGCGTCTATATCGGGTCTTAATGATCAATGCCTGATTGATATAGCCGAAAACTGCCCACATCTCATGTATCTGAATGTCGCCTTCTGCGAAGGCATAGGATCCGAAGGGGTAACACTCGTCGTGGACAAGTGCACCAGATTGAAGGAGTTGGACTTGTGTGATTGCTTAAATGTGAGCAGGTCTATCATGTCGTGGTTGGCTTTCTGCAAAAGAACTCTGAGGAAGATCAGTCCACCTCACCGCCTTGGTATTACAGAATACAACCTCTACCTTAAAAATGACTACTCAAAAGATGAGAGATCGTTGTGCTTATGGATGGGTTCAGCTGCCGTCTTTATTTGTCACAGTTTAAATCGTTTCACTTTTACAATTACAAGTGAATTTCTGTTACTTTCTGGTTGTAAATAATGCTGTTACACCCTATCATTATCAATTTGTCTTCACGGTTATATATGCTTGAGCAGCTTTGTGTTGTGAACTTGTAATCAAAATAGCAAATTTCACCGGGAAATTAAAAGAATGATAAATATGATGAAAAGTGTTTCTTGGAGGTGCTGACACAAATAAAATACAGTTGTGCAAATCTAAACTAAAGTTGTGCAACTTTAAAATACGGTTGTGCAACTCTAAAAAATGTGCTGACATGAAGAAAACAAAAATGCTGACACGGAAAAAATATATACCGAACTACAAAGTTATTACTTAGGAAGATGACTCGATTGTAACTAATATCAGTGTCAGCACTAATTATAACTAACGATTGTAACTAATATCAGTGTCAGCACTAATTATAACTAATATCAGTGTCAACACTGATTATAACTAATATCAGTGTCAGCACTAAATTATAACTAATATCAGTGTAAACACTAATTGTAACTAATATCAGTGTCAGCACTAATTGTAACTAATATCAGTGTCAGCACTAATTTTCACCACTAGTTGTGCAAAAATAAAGTATTGATAAGCAAAATAAGAGCATGTTGTGCAATAATTTATTGAGAAAGTATGAAATTATATTGAGAGAAAATAAGATCATATTGAGAACAAATTCACGAGTCTCGATTGTTGTGTAAAAATAACCTATAGTTGAGCAAAGATAAGATGACGTTGAACAAAATTTAACCAATCCCCCATGTTGTGCAATTATTGTATATTGATGAGCAAAAATAAAATCATGGTGTGCAATAATCTATAAAAAAAAGTATAAAATTATATTTACAAAAAGTAAGATCATGTTGAGACACAATTTCACAAGTCTCAAATGTTGCGCAAAAATAAAGTATTGATGAGCAAAAATAAGAGCATGTTGTGCAATAATTTATTGAGAAAGTATGATATTATATTGAGAGAAAATAAAATCATGTTGAGAACAAATTCACAAGTCTCGATTGTTGTGCAAAAATAACCTATTGTTTAGCAAAAATAAGATGATGTTGTGCAATAATTTATTGAGAAAGTATGAAATTATATTGAGAGAAAATAAAATCATGTTGAGAACAATTTCACAAGTCTTGATTGGTGTGCAAAAATAACCTATTGTTGAGCAAAAATAAGATGATGTTGAGCAAAATTTCATCAATCTCCCATGTTGTGCAATTTTACTCTATTGATGAGCAAAAATAAAATCGTGTTGTGCAATAATCTATTACAAAAGTATAAAATTATATTTACAAAAAATAAGATTTTGTGGAGACACAATTTCACAAGTCTCGATTGTTGTGCAAAAATAAGAGCATGTTTTGCAATAATCTATTGAGAAAGTATGAAAACATATTGAGAGAAAAATAAAATCATGTTGAGAACAATTTCACAAACATCGATTGTTGTGCAAAAATAATCTATTATTGAGCAAAAATAAGATCATGTTGAGCAAAAATAAGATAATGCTGAGCAAATTTCCACAAATTTCCCATGTTGTGCAATTATAGTCTATTGTTGAGCAAAAATAAGACCATGATGTGCAATAATCTATTGAGCAACTATAAAATAATATTGAGAAAAAATAAGATCATGTTGAGCACAATTTCACTAGTCTCAATTGTTGTGCAAAATATAATCTATTGTTGAGCAAAAATAAGAACATATTGAACATAATTCCATCAATCTCCCATGTTGTGCAATCATAGTCTATTGATGAGCAAATATAAGAGTAAATTGTGCAAACTTAACCGTAAGTTGTGCAAACAGAGTCGTGCAACTCTTAAAACAGAGTCGTGCAACTCTTACAAGAGAGTCGTGCAACTCTTCAAACAGAGTCGTGCAACTCTTAAAACAGAGTCGTGCAACTCTTACAACAGAGTCGTGCAACTCTTAAAATTTCTCGAAGATGAGTGATCAATTTTTAGTATAAATCTCTTACGATTGCCATAATACACATATGCCGATGATCCTGTTTTTAGCTTCTTTGATCTTTAATTAAGCACTACTCTAAATTAATATAATTTTAGACATTGAAATAAGAACATGCAGTGTACTCTGCTGAATAATACTATATCAACTTGAGAATAGATGACAGATGAGCCTTGAAGCCGAATCTCTGAACTGCAATTACAACAGCACGGAATTTAGTATACTCCGTAATTCTTAACTGCAAGAACAGATATATGACATCATTTAGCAGTTTAGAAGGCCAAAAGCCCCCCAATGTATATGCTTTTCTTCCAGCACCAAACCAAAAATTCAATTAATTAACTTTAGCATCAGCATCCAATACATTACTAAAACAAAATGGAAAACTAGAAACAGCAGATGAAACAATATAGCTATTAGGTCTAAGCCCAGGCAGAAAATGTGTTGCATTATTCGCTTGCCTTCGGACATACATCCACCTACACTCCCCAAAACCAGCCCCATATGCTCTTCATCTCCTGCAACATGTAACCCAACTGTCCCAACGGCAAGGTCCCTCCAGGTTAGTCACCAGCGGCTGACGGTCTGACTCAACCCAGATTCTCTCTAGATCTTCTTGGCAGACGTGTTCACTGGTCCCTTCCGGCCTCTCTTTGATCATCACCCACAACCCGACATCGCGCATCAACACCCAGGAACTCCTCGTGCTGACTTAACACATCCTCCAACACCTTACTTGCCTGAACCCGTACGTACCCCTTCGAACAACCTTTTGTTCCTCGCAATCCAAACATCGTGCAATATGGCTGCCCACCTCCCATGGTCCTCCACCCTGCAATGTTTGAGTTGAGCTGTTATATAGTAGACTTAAATCAAAACACAATATTCAGTCTCCTAATTCACCACTTTCAACCACAACCAGTAGCAGATCACTTACAATTGCCTATATGGTTTCGTAAGGAATAGAACGATCAAGAGACCTATAACACAGAACAATATATACCTAGCCAATTCCAATTCATCCCTACCAGGAATTCAAAGAAACCCAAAACCAGTGAAAATCAACAACAGTAAAAGGGTGCCACCAAAAAGCATCATCCATCACAATATTAATGCAACGAGCGATTGAGATTGTTTCAATCGATAACATGATAAGTGTGAAATTAATAAAGATTAAATCGAAGGAAACTCGGATGATGAATACCTAAGGAAGGGAGAAGCGAAGAAGCAGGTTCAGAATTACTCGGATGATGAACGATAAAACCATCCTGATGTGCAAATATCAGACACATCCATTATCGCAGATCAAGCAAACAACAAAAGTGAATCCCACAATCGCAATAACGAAGCACATATCTAACAAAAATAGGGCAGGAATACACTAGATTGGCGAAGAAAAACCAGATCCGGATAAAACGCAGACAATCGCAAGCAAACAAACAGCAAAACGAAAATGATTGCTTATAAAAACGAGAATCTGCACAGATCTTACCTTGTGCGCTCCCCCGATCTGTTGTTCGCTCTGTCCTCGCTAGTCGAAGCTCTCGATCTCCGTCTCGAGCACTCTCGCTAGCCGGCGCTCGCGCCTCTCCGGCGCTCTCGAGCGCTCTTGCTTGCGTCTCGAGCAATCTGAGATCCGAGATCTCCAGCGCTCTCGAGCACTCTCGCTCGCTCCGAGGAGACGAGAAGATCCGAGATCTGGAGGAGATCCGGCGATGCTCCGAGATCCGGCGGAGAATTGAAAATTAGTATATATATATGGGACATCTTGCTAAATTGTCCAAAATCGTAGTCATTTTGCAAATTCGTCCAAATAAAAATGTCTGTTTTGCAAAAAATTTCTATTTAATATTGCCATTTGCTAAAAAGATAATAACTGAATATTCTCTTCCCAAACATGGAATTAATCGAAGATATTTTTTATTTTTTTTAAAGTCGTTTACGAAGCGTAACACGAAATTCTGAATCTGGAACATGGAATCGAATATAATTGGAAGATTCAACTGAGACTTTAATCATTCAAAAGTTACGACCCAGATAGCTTATACTTATAATCAAGTATAATCAAAGATATATGCAACTAGATAAAACTCTGAATCTCGATCTGATGGCAAGCTGAGTCACCCATCATTAATTGAGCTTCAAGTGAACAAATTTTGGAACCAAGTGGAACATATGGCCCGACTTTATAATATACATATAAAGGATATATAGATCTGTAAGGAAGTATATATTACTGTACTTGTAATTGTTTTAGGATGTAATACGTGTAATCAGATATAAAAAAAATAATTAAATTTGTATAAATTTTTTTTATCTAATTGTCGAAAATAATATAATTTCTTGTTTCAAAACTCTTAGATTGAATTATATTATCAATATATGAAATAAGATATAAAAATATCGTGATTTATAATTAAAATATATTTCAAAAAAATTAATGAGTTTAATTTTCATATGTTCATAATTTTTTACTTCGATATTAGATATTCGGCAAAAATGTAGAAAACCACCATTTATTCACCTTTATTTGCAATTAACCACCCTTTATTTAAAAAATTTCACTTAACCACCCTTTATTCACCTTTGTTGGCAATTAACCACCCCTTATTCAAAAAATTTCACTTAACCACCCCTTATAACAAATTGTTTGCAAGTAACCACCCATCCTCTCATTTTTCTTTAAATTAAACTTCTATTAAATTCAACTTAAAAGTAAAAGACGAAAATGCCCCCAATTTTGATTTTACAGTTTTTATTTATTATTATTTATACAAAATTATCATTAATGTATGCAAGTTATGCCCACCTCTGCTAGTAGGTTTCAAATGTAGTCATACCTCTTTCGGTCATTGACGGTTTATTTGCACCCTCCTCTGGCAATGCTTGATAGTAGACCTGTCAGAACACGATCGGACCCGGCCGACCCGAAATTTTTGGGTCAAGAGTCGAAAATTTTGACCCAAATTTTTTTTCCTACCCGAACCCGAAAACTGGGTAATTTTCCGAGTCATCTGGATTTAGACCCGGTGATCCGATTGACCTAGTAATTTTGACCCGGTGACCCGATTAACCCGATTGATTTGTAATTATATATGATTTTTTTTTATGGAGATTCCAATTGACCCGGTGACCCGATTAACCCGGTTGAATTTGATAGAAGTGTAATTGAAAGAAAAAAGGGAGGATGGGTGGTTACTTGCAAACAATTTGTGTTAATTAATTTTGAGATAGAATCTCACCGAAGTTATATGTTATTAATTTATAAGCTTTTATATAGTTTTTAGCTCTTAAAACTGCGTACACAAAAGTTAAATATCGTTTATTGATCGTCTTATTGGTTGGTCCTACATATAACACTTGTTGATGATCGTATATGTATCTAGCAGATCAAGTTGATGATCGTGTTATTGGTCGGTCCTACAAATAACACTTGTTTAGTTGGTGACATACAAAGTTTTCTTACAAGTTGTACGTTTATTGCTTTGAATATAATGATAATGACGTTGTGACTGGCAAAATACCTAACCTTGCTTGCAAGGTGGAAATGAGTTGGATTTCCCCCTTTTAATTTATCTTTAAAATATTAATTTATCTTTATATCTTTAAAATATTTATCTTTAAAATATTAATTGGAATATTCTACATGGGATGCCCGGAATAAAACCATATTTTGTAATGCTCCGTTTATTCCAAAAGGATGTGTCATGCAGCATATTATAGTTAGTTGTCGGTCGTCCTGTATTTCTGTCAAGGGGTGGCCCTTGATAGTAGGATATATTGGTAGCCTAGTTTGAGGATGTTGGGGTTAGTGCATATAGAGGGAACACCTTGGAGATAGGATATATATATTCTCGTTTTGCATAGGATACTT
The DNA here is from genome assembly GCA_037127255.1 of Persicaria tinctoria. NCBI lineage: Eukaryota > Viridiplantae > Streptophyta > Magnoliopsida > Caryophyllales > Polygonaceae > Persicaria > Persicaria tinctoria. The sequence goes on from JBANSL010000011.1 coordinate 71,770,627, forward strand.
ATCAATTAACGGTGGGTCATCCGACGTGAGGGGGCAATGCACGTCAAGCGTAAACGCGCTAACCAAGCGGAGCACACAAGCCGAGTGATGTTTCATCCTAAAACCAATTGTTGTTAGGTGAGATAGCTCACCGACTTATATGCAAGGCTTGGATTCAATTTTTAATCAACGTGGGATCCTTATCCCACAACTCAACTTATATTCTCAACAATACTTAGTTTGGTCCTATACTTTTGTAATCAGATTTAACCACCACATCTATATATTTACCAGTTCAGATTATAGATTTTATAAAATCTACCTTTTAAGTCATTTTTAATATAAAAATTCAAACATCATTGTTTCAATTATATTAAAACAATATATATATATATAAACTTTGTTTTAGATTAAAATATCATAGTTTCAGTTTAGTTAAAATAATTAAAAAAATCGTCGGATAGTAACATTGGACCAAATTAATAAAGTATGAATAATTAATTTAATAACAAAAAAAATCAAAATGTTGGAAAATATTTTAGATAAATAAATGAAATTGTTGAGGCCATAAAAAAACTAGCAAGATATAATAAACACTGAATTTCAGACTAACTATATAATTCATTTAAAAAAAAAAGTTGAAATCCAATTAGTACATGTAAATAGCTTGATTCTTGTTCTCTTAACATGTACAATAAATGTCTAATTAGAGATAAAAACTTATAGCACCACAAAAAAAAAAAGATAAAATATTTAAACTCATATGACTTTTGATCTAATTATCTAATGCCCAATATACTTCTCATTTTAAAACTCTCAAAATAAAATTCACCGTACCTTTACATTTGGAACCAACATACATATATTTATACACAAAATCATGCATATATATATATATATATATATATATATATATATATATATATATATATATATATTCAAGAGTACTAATTAAGCCATCCATTTTTAAGACATTTTAGGTCCGACAGTGAGATACTATCATATAATTTATAAATTAATGTGTCCTTAGTTAAATGGTCAGACAATGCTTGGTAGTTGGTACTCTTGAACATAATACGAAAATCTTACACCAAAATGTAACGCATTCGAGGACACCAATTTACTAAAATTTTATAATAATTACCAACTTTAGAAGGTGATTATATCGGGTAACATTACCTTTTGAAAATTAAAAAATGACACTTATTAACATTAATCATATTTTTCAATTGGTTTTTATTTTTAAATTTTTTAAGAACTCCTTTTTTCATGTTTATAAACTCAATTTCAATTTTTTTTCAAAAACATCATTTAAAAAAAATATAATTATGATATTATCTAAAAGATATCTTTTTAAGAAACTCATTTTTTCATTTTAAAGGCATTACTTATTTAATTTTTTTAATAGCAATATATATATATATATATAATCATGTAAAAAATTAATAAAAAAAGTTGATACTTTATGGCTGCTAAAATATAAAAAACTTATCTTTTTAAATAAATGGAGTATTTGTTTTATTAACTATTCGGAGAGTTTGGTTTCTTTCCAAGGTTAGAAACATGTTATTGCCGAACCTATAGTTATATTGACCTACATTAAGGATAGATGCCAAATGACAGCTTCGCACTAGACACATAATTTTGATTAATTAAGAAAATTATTAATTTAATTCCGTAATCCGTATACATGAAAAAAAAATGTACAGTATTATATATGAATTAATTATATTTGTGGTAGTCTGGCCATATTTTATTCTGAGTTGGTACATGGTGCTTTTCTACTTATAAAAAGCAAATTATGTAATTTGATAAGATAAAATACCGTAATTAATAACATTAATTAAAGGTTGGCCCTCATATATCAATATATCATATCATATATTTGGGTGATACTTAAAATCTATACGGGGCTTCAAAATTTTGAGGTCGGGTGCAGTTGCACGTTTCGTACGGGCCATAGACCAACTTAGAAAGGACAATCTTACTCACACCCGATAAATATCGGTTTCATCTGACCTAAGAAAGTGCGTGAAAATATAAAATAATTTTTATATTAAATGGGTGAGTGATGGTTGAATCGGATAGTATTTTTCACTCATCGTCCATCACCCCACCCTCCATCTAAGCCGCCATCCACACATATTATATAGTCATATATACACATACACACACATATATTGTTTAATTAAATTAAATAATCTCATTTTACATTTACTTTTTATATTATATTAAATGATCTCGTTTGTTTGATATGATTAAGTTAATTTTACGTTGCTTAGCTGATAGTTACTCGTTGAAGCCTTAATCATTGATTTTTTTTAAAAAGTCTTTTTTATTGAATTTGATTTATGGGATGTGGTTCACCCAAAATTTCACTCAATTCACACGATTAATCATTGAATGATGAGTAGACGGGGTGAGTGAAACTAAAAGCAGGTGATGGATCAGATTGAGTGAGGGTTTCTAGGTGATAGGTCGGATATAACAGAAGTAGCTAGATCATCCATCCGCTATCTGATCCATTATCATTAGACCTGTCAAACGGGTCATTCGGGTCGGGTTCGGATCGGGTCACTTCGGGTGTTGGGTAAAACAGTTCCCGGGTAAACGGGTTCCGAGTATTTCCGGGTTGATTAGAACCCGAGTTTGACCGGATTTCGGGTCATTTCGGATCGATTTCAGGTTTGTCAATTTTTAAAAAATAAAAAAATAATGATTTGATAATTTTACAATAAATTTTAATTATATATAAATATAAATCAACCGGGTAAATCGGGTAAATCGGGCCAAAATTACCGGGTTAATCGGGTCACCGGGTCGAAACCCAGATTACCCGAAAAATTTCCGGGTTTTCGGGTTCGGTTCGAAAAAAATTTCCGGGTCAAAATTTCTGAGTCTTGACCCAAAAAAATTCGGGCAATCGAATCGGGTTATGTTTTGACAGGTCTAATTATCATCCTTATCTATGATGTTGGCGTATTGGTCATTGTGGTGCTCCACATGTGGAACCGAAACTCCTATTATTGTCGGTGTTGGAGTAATGACTTTCTCTCCCAAATTCGTCGTCTTATCGTTTGTTTTACATATAGACGGTGACGCCGTGGCATTTTCACCGATATTTGGTAGAGACGTACTAGCTAGAGTGTAGTCAGAGCCCAGAGGACGTGTTCCTCATTCATCTTTGTCTGTATTACACAAATTACAACCGGAGTAATTTGTAATCTCCTTTCTCCAAATCTTTAAAAAATAAATAAATCATTCAATCAATCTTGAACCCTAAACATAATACTTGTTATAATTAAAATAAAATAACCTCAGCCTGGTTTTTAATAGAGAAAGGTGATAGTTAAAAGAGTAAATTGTTAAATTCCAGGAAATCTCAATCGGGTTGTGTGAAACGGGAGTCGTGTTGATTTTTTTTAATTATTATTATTAGGTTGGGATATCTTCTAACACAAAAGCTTAAGGGCATGTTTGGCATTAGCGTTTTAAAGGGTTAGCTTAAGCGTTTTATGCAGCGTTTTCATAACGCTCTACATATCTACGTTTGGCAGTGTTGAAGCGTTTTCAAAACGCTCCCCTTTCATCTCCCCCACAGCTTTGTAAGCGTTTCATCCGCAGCTCCCTAGAGCAAGCGTTGGATGAAAGTTGGAGAGCGTTCGAGATTGGAAAGGATGATTCATCTGCAACTCCCTTCATCGCCTATTTCCATCTCTGCCTTCGTTTTCTCCTTCCATGAGAGGCGCAGGACCACAAACGCAGTGATGTTTCTAACCGGTTCGATTTCTCAATAAGGTTTTGAAAATCACTGATCTATTTGCCTGTTTGCAGGGGCTCTTCGCAGATTCCAATTCGCATTCTCCACGAAACTCTTTCACTTTCACGCTCTACAGGTAACAACCCTAGTTTTCGATTTCAATTTTGATATGCAACAATCCTGTTATCATCAATTTCGCATTTAATTGTTTGGGTTTTTTTTATTTGGCCGATTTTAGGGTTCTGTGAGCGCCAATTTCTCCTTCGTTTAATTGTTGTTCTTCTATCAGAAATTGCCATGATTTGTCTGAAAAAAATGCCTAATTGATAAATACTTCTAATGAACAGAAAATGATGGCTGAAGTCTGATTTTTTCAAATGGGAATGGATATGCAGCAAGGCTATTGGGACCTCCAGCTCGATTCGAAGCATCAAAGCTGAAATCAGGGGGATGGGGTGGATAAGTACTCCAGAATTGCCCCATGATCTACACTTTATCTCATTGTGACTTCACTGCTAATTTGACACTAACCATTTCCAACATTCTCGACATTGATCAGGTACGTATCTTAAGTTTCATATGCATAAGTTGTGATGAACTTGTAGATTGTGTGAGTGTTTTTTCACAAATAAATCCCAAACTAGGTTGCAATGAGAGCTCATATTTTTGTCCACCTAAGATGCCATTTTATACAGTGATAATGGATTGTTTTTTGAACTGGTTTTGCTTGAATTGAGAGGCCGAAAGGGTAGAAAATTCTGCAGAATTGTATATTATAGTAACACAGACATGATTTAGTTTGATCATTAGCAAAATATTGATTCAGTTTGAGAATCTGTCATCTGTTAAGTAAAGCTGTAAAAGGGTGTATTTCGATTGTGATATTAGTGTTGTGATTGTAGCTAGAGGGTGGTACAACAAGGATGATGTTGTTGCGGAATGGAAAGAGGTAAAAGGGAATATTTGATCTAGCCGCTGAGTTCAGATACCACATGTGCTTGAATTGAGAGGTGCTCCTAACTTCAACGAACTTCTGAAATCTGATTTTTTTTCTTTAGTATGTGCTAGTGAGTTTGATTAATCGAAGTGATCAACATTCTTATGGTTATTGTTTTCTTTTATATATTATTATATAGTGTATGATTTTGGTTTTAATTATAATATGATGGGGAAGGGTGAAAGCAAAAAAAAACCAATATGTATGCTTGTTTTCTTATATAGTATCATATAAAAGATCATTACAGTAGTGAGTTGTGACTTGTGAGTGATCTATTTTGAGTATTTACTTGGATATGAATGTGGACTGGGCAATTTCAGTTTATAAAAGATCATTAAATAGAGAATATGAATGGTGAATGCTTCACTGACAAAGAGTATTTACTTGATTGAATCTTTGAAGATGTGAATTTTTATAAGGAAATGCTTGTAGCTATGTTGAACGTGTTTCCAGTTTGCACTACACATGGAGGGATTTGAATTTAACTGTCTGCAACTCTGCATGCTGAACATCCCAGTTCAAATTTGTATTTTATAATTGCCCCTTTTCTGAATTGTGGCTCTTTCTGATGGTTCTTTGAGAAGGTTGATGCTCATCTACTGAAGGTTGTTGCTATTGAAAATGCGAAGGACCCCTATGGAGCCATTGGTTTTATTCTTTCCGACGTTATCCCTCACACAGTGAAAGAGGCGGATGCTTCTAGTGCTGTCGATGGGAGTCTTGGTTCATCAGGTAAGAGATTATTTTTATATTTGATGATCATAACATTTAACTTTTACATGTGTTATATTATCAAGTTTATTACAAATCTGATGTAACTTGGCTTTGTCGTTTGAACTGTCAAATTATTAATCTGCCTTTTGTACCTTCGTAGGATGTTAAACTTTATGGGATTTTGACCTCTAGTGTAGGATGTGGTAGTCCTGATTCATCAATAGTGTGTGACAAATTTTTTATTTTTTTTGGGGACATGTAGTTGAATGCAGGGCCAGGAGGCAGTGCTCTTCAGCTTGTGCTAGTTCTTCTGAGCTTGAATCTACTGCTGCTAGCAAAGCTGCTATTGAACCAGAAATAATGAAGCCATCTCTTTATGTAGATCCACCATGTTTGAATGAGAAAATTCAAGATCCCTTGGGTTCAACCTCATATAGTGTCAAGGTCCTGAAGGACTTCTATGATATTTTGAGTGGGTACGATGGGAGCGAAGTACAGACAACATCACAGACACTGGAAGGAACTCAGTGAGAATGTAAAGCCAAAAAACCTTTCACCTGTATCAATCAACAATTCAGAAGTGCCTTCCAACTGATTTTCTATCAAAATTTGTCCTTCTTGTTGCCTTTTAATCTTTTATATTACTACTAGTCTACATTCCTGCAACTTTGAGGCTTTTAATAACATGAAATGGGTATTTAGAACCAAACTCTAATTTGGTCATAAATGCGTATCTTTCTTGTCACTTGAGCAAACGAGCCCAAGCAAAAATGAGCAAATCAGCTCGAATCCGAGCTTAAACTCGAGCTTGTCTAATTACTTGCGAGCTGAATATTATCACAAAACCTAGCTCGATAAAAAAAAATATCACCCCTTTTGACAATGTATGATTTTGGCTTCATAGTCCGGATTTGTTGCTAGGCTATAAAATCATGTATTTTTTCTCTTTTATAAAGTAACTTTATAGCCCAAACCAAATATGACCGGACTCTAAAGTATGCATCAAATAAAATAAACCCCTTTTGGTAATTTTACCATTTAATCTTCAAAAACTTGGATAATCAATAGTCATGCCAAACAAGATGCTCAATTTTAAGCTAGATTGAAGTTTTCATCTAGATTATAATCTTAAGCTAGATTAAAAAATGTGCATGCCAAACATGCCCTAAATCATTATGTTGAGAGTTAACCATCTTGTGTATATTTTGATATTTATTTTCACTTCATAATAAATGTAGGATTTTAACATAAATGTACATAGTCATATCTAAGTTATGATTTTTTTAATTATTACTCTTCTTTTCTCATTTTTTATACAAATTTTATTTTACTTACTTTTCTTCATTTTATTTCCTAATATTAGCATAGAGTAATCATATCTTCATTATTCTATAACCAACTCATTTTTCTCCCCTCTAAACTCACAAAAAGAAATAATTATATACCTAATTTTATTCATTTGCTTTCCATTTTGCTACTCTTTTAATAAACAGAACCTAACTTTTTTTTGTAAAACTTTGAATCTAGTCAAATAGTAAAAAATAACATTATATACTTTTCCCTCCGCCTCAAAATATAGAGTATTTGACTTTTCAATATGTTTTTTAATGAGTGAGAAACTGTATAGAATTTTAATTATTTTAATTAAATTTTTACTATAATATTATACTTATTTAATATCATAGTAAAAAAATAATTAAAAATTAATATATTATAGAGTTGTTTAGCTCTCTAAAAAATTGTCGAAAAGTCTAATATGTATGGAGTATTGAGTTTTGGTCGAATTCGAAACGGACTAAACAATTGATCAGACCTATACAACGGTACGGATACGGCCTTGAAATGGGCCTCAAATTGCGGCTCATAATCCCCTTAAACCACAAAAGGCCCAGGATCCAACTTCGAATATTTTCACCCGAATATTAGTCAAAACAAATCAATATTTGCACTATGATCTTCATTCGAAACGGATCTTACATGCGCTCGCAACTTCCAAGTTTGTCTATAAAGAGTGAATCGTATTATATTAGAGCATCCCCAACAACTTAGGTAAAATAGAAAAAATAGGCAATTTTAGAGGAAATATATGTTTTTTAACCTCAACAGCTTTTGTAAAACCATCTCTCAAATAGAGAAATGGGAGAAAAGAGAAAAAAAATCTCTAAATTTAGAGGAAGGCTTAAAATCTTGTAAAATTAAATGCATTCACTTCTTCCCATGTCTACCCATTTATTCATGGGGTGATTACTAGAATGTCCTAATTTTTGGACCTTATTAGGAAAATGGCTAACACCTCCTCCAAATTAGCAAAATGGCCACCGCCCCCTTGGCCCCTGTGCCCCCTCTCGTGCCCCCTGTGCCCCCCCCCTCCCGCCTCATTAATTTTTTCTTTTCTTTTTTTTTTTTCAGTTTTTTTTTGCACGTTTCCAAAGTTGCTGAAACGGAATTGCTGAAACTTCTTTTTCAGCACATACGATTTCAGCAATCCATGTTTCAATTTTTTTTCCCAGTTTTTTTGTCCAGTTTTTTTTTCCCGTGTTGTTGAAACAGAATTGCTGAAACTCATGTTTCAGCACATACGATTTCAGCAACTCCTGTTTCATTTTTTTTTCGCGTTGTCGAAACGGAATTGCTGAAACAGGAGTTGCTGAAACCGTGTTGCTAAACCAGAGTAGCTTTTTTTTTTTTCACATCACCACTTCTGAAGATGCTGAAATCGGATTTTTTTTCCAAAGAAATGCTTAAATATATGCTTGTGTGTAAGATATAGTAGCCCATACAAATTTATAAGAATTAATTTTCGTGTTTCAGCATAATGAATTTTGCTAATAAAAAATAATTTTGTTGAAATCGTGTTGCTTAAATTGTTGTTTTTTTTTCTTTTCGCGCCATCACTTCGACACCGGAGTTGCTGAAAATGGAGGGTTTTTTTTTCAAAAATGCTGAAATGCTAAAATATATGCTTGTGTAATATATAGTAGCTCAAACAGTTTTATAATAATTAATTTCAGCATAATGAATTTTGCTAGTAAGAATTAATTTCAGCATTTCAGCATTCTACAAAAAGTTTCGACAAGGCAAAAAAATGGTTGAAATTGTAAATATCCAAAACTATCAACAAAACAAACTCAAATCACATTTTGCTAATAAAAATTAATTTCAATATTTCAGCATAACGAATTTGCTAATAAAAATTAATTTCAGCATAACGAATTTTACTAATAAGAATTAATTTCAGCATTTAAAAAAAAACATAGAATATGGATTCATACCAATTTTGACCAATGATGGACATAATGAAATGCTAAATATTTAAAAAGCAATCTAATATTCTACACTAATCGATCAGTATGAATATATGACTTTATACAGAACATTAATTCCCCTTGTAGTTTCTCAACTCTTTCTTGGTGGTCCTTTGAGATTCACATCATGTTGAGAGAATGAAAGATGTGAAAAGATTAAAAGAGTTCCACATCGATAGTTTGAACAAATAAGCCTTAGTATATAAGCTAGTGGTTCATCCTACCTAATGCCAATTGGTTTTAGGATGGAACCCCGCTCAGCTTATGTGCTAGGCTATTAGCGCAAGGGCGCACGTGTGCACACGACCCCCGATCTCGAGTCCCAACGGACTTCAATATGGTATCAGAGCGGAAAAGCCAAAAGGCTCGACTCTCGATCCTGGGCTAGCTAAAAAGAGAATGGGATGCTAGACCCGTTGTCCAAGTGTCAACTAGAGGCGAAAGACGACCCTAGTTGCACTTGCGGGGGCGTGTTGAGAGAATGAAAGATGTGAAAAGACCAAAAGAGTCCCACTTCGATAGTTTGAACAAACAAGCCTTAGTATATAAGCTAGTGGTTCACCCCAGCTAATGCCAATTGGTTTTAGGATGGAACCCCGCTCGGTTTATGTGCTAGGCTATTAGCGCAAGGGCGCACGTGTGCACACGACCCCCGATCTCGAGTCCCAACGGACTTCAGTACATCAGAAAACGAAGACTCCTTAAAATGGTATTGCCTTTTATAAAATCTCGTAAAACCATTTGACTAGACCGACTTCAAATTTCATTGAAACCGAAGACCCAAAAATGGATTGAATACGAAATGGATTGAATACGAAATGTCTAAAAACACCGACCCCTTTCTCATGCCAGTTCTTAGTGCATCTGCTCTTGTCAAAAGGAAGGTTAGTTCATACAATGTTCAATCCATTAATCAATAGCAAGTAAACACCATGACCAATGATTTCAGAAAATCAATAAGATTAGAAGGCTAAATCTGAACAAAATAAAGAACCATTGAATTTCAGCATCTGAACAAAATCAACAGCAAGTGGCGACAATCTCGTTTGGCATCTTCATCTTTCTCCTCCACATCTCTGCGCGAAGCAAGTGGCGACGCCGTCGGACAATTTTGGCTCAAAGGCGGCTCGTCGGATCCGAGATCAACGGCTGCCAGAGCCCGATTCAGAGTCGTCGTCGAACGCCTAAGAGGGAGAACTTGCTGAAACACCGGCGGGGAGCAAGTAGCGACGCCGTCGGGCAGACCTTGCTGAAACACCGGCGCACAAATCTAAGATCTGAGAAATCGAGACAGAGGGAGACTGTCTAGAACGAGGTCGCACCACCGAGGTTGTCGCCGTGCCACAGATCTGAGAAATCGAATCCATGGCCGACCAGATCTAGAACGAGGCTGCGCCACCGAGATCGTCGCTGCGCCACAGATATGAGAAATCGAGACAGAGGGAGACAGTGTCGGACAGATCTGGCTTCAAGGTGGCTCGTCGGAGTGGCAAGGCACCAACGCGAGCGGCTCCGCCAGCCCGACCTTCGTCTTCTTCCTCGGAATCGCCATTGTCGTGAGAGCGAGCTCCAATTTGGTTTTCTTTCTCGGACGGCAAGGCACCACCACGAGATCTAATTTAGGGGTATGGTAGGGGGGCCGGGAGATATTATGGTTTTTTTAGATGGACTTTTAACAAAAAAAAATCCGTGGACAGTTTTTTAATTTGGTCCAAAAAAGGGGTCTGCGGCGCAAATTTTCTCTTTATTCATTGGTTGTAACATAATGATTTAATTAATTTATTGAAATTTTATTTATTAAATTATGAATTTATGCATTTATTATAGTGTATAATAAATTAATAAATGTGTAAAATAGAGAAGTTGTTGGGGTTAGAGTATAAAAATTATAGAGATTTTGATATTTTTCTCTCCATAATAGAGAATTTTTAGAGAAGCTGTTGGGCTTGCTCTTAGTGTCTATAATTGATATCTTCTGTGTAATACTAATCAATAGGTCCTTATTGGTAAATGCTATCATGTCCTTGGCAGAACCGAACTCATGTGTTTCATCAACGGTTGCAAAACGGTCTTGCTAACCAACTGCTTGGCTTGAGTACCTGCTGAGGTAGCAGGACTTTCCCAATGTGTTGGGCCTTCATTTTATTTTTTGGGTCAAGTGTTTTGGGCGTTCATCTTCCCCCGTTTGGAAGCCTAAGACGCACCTTGCTCTCTCTCAAAATCTTCGCAAGTCGCTTGGACTCCTCTAGCATGGCCATTACACCCGCGATTGGATGTCCAGATCCACGAGCGATGCTCTTGGTCCTCGAATATTGTTGAGAGAATGTGAAAAGATAAGTCTCACATTGATAATATGAACAAATAAGTCTTAATATATAAGCTAGTGAGTTACTCTTTCTAATGCCAATTGATTTTAGGATGGAACCACACTCGGTTTATGTGCTATAGGCTACTAGTGCATGGGCGCACGTGTACATGACCCCTGATTATGAGTCCCAACGAACTTCAATACGACCCTAGTTGTACTTTTGGGGGCGTGTTAAGAGAATATGAAGAGTGTAGAAGACAGTGAACTACTCCTCCTAATGTCAATTGGTTTTAGGATCGATGGAACCTCATTCGACTTATGTGCTAGACTACTACCGCATGTATGGGCGCACGTGTGCACATGACCTCCGATCACGTGTGCACACGACCTCCGATGCTCATGGCCCTCGATTCATTCAAGAGCTTTGCATTGGAAACAATCCACCTCTACAAAACGTAAGTAGTTGCTAGTTAGTAGTTACAATCAATTATTCGCAATTTAACCTTCATCCACCATGGAATCCATCATCATCATCTTGCCGCTAATCCGGGAAGCACCGAAAAGATCTATGAAAGCCCTAAAAAACCGATGGGTACTCTTACTGTCAATTGGAGAATTGTGAAATTTTGAGAAATCTCGGTCGGGTTAATTTTGTAACTCATACGTGCCCTAATACTATGTGAAATTTCAAGAAATCCGGGTCGGGTCGTATGAAAATGGAAGTCATGTCGGATTTATTTTATTTTTGGTTATAAGGTCATGATCCACTCTTCAAACTCAAATGTTTAAGCTAACATTTAGTAGTAGTAGTTGTTGTCGTCGCCATCCCAAACTCATATATATTAGCATTCAGGTTATGTATAAGCGACTTAAGAACACGAATTAACAAAATCGTAAAGCAGTAAGAACACCAAGAATGGTTACAAGGTTCAAGACTAAGGTCAACGCCCACGAAGTCTCAAGTGAGAAGAGACTTAGGTCCAAACCACTATATATGTTTGTTTTTTCATTTACAGATAAGGTTGCAGATTATGCCTAAGTACACGGATCTAAGCATAATCTAGAAGAAACGAGAGATACAGAAATAAAGAACGATCTAAAAGTGACACTACTAGAATTCTGTTATTTAACATCGGCTCATTAACATCAGTAAGAAAAATCTTCCATGTTAAACAGTTTTTTAATATCGATTTTAAAATTTGCGATGTAAATAAAAGCATAGACATCGTCCTATTTATTTGACTGATGTTAAATATGTGTTTTAAAAAAAATTAGAAGGCACGGAAAACTTTATTTCATTTGAACACCCGCTCAACTAAATATCTGTACCATTTTTCATTCCTCGTTCCTCTTTTGCAAAACCGACCCCTCGCTCCACCTCCTCCTCCCGACATCTCCCTTCGCAAATCCACCTCCTTATCGCCGACGACTCACTCAATCCACCTCGTTCTCTCCACCTCCTCTTTTAGCGACTCACTCGCTCCACCTCCTTCTCGTCGGCGACTCGCTGCACCTCCTCCCGCCACCTCCCTTCGCAAATCTGCCTAGATCCGTTCTTCCTTCTCATATCTAATCATAGGCTTGCCGTCACCCCACCGCTAGCAGCTGAAATCAAAAGAGTAGGGCGTAGTCCACCACCCCACCAGATCTGAGCAGTCCACCACCAACTGTGTAGAATTCTCTAAAGCTCCTCTTTTTAGGTTTCAAGGGAAAATATTCTCTAAAGCCCCTCTTCTGTTCTAGAATATCAATATTCCTCCGAAAATCAAGAACTTTCTATGAAAAGTCAGTCAGGATGGTCTCCCAATTGCTGCATGATTGGCAAAAAGGGCATTGCTATTCCCCCGTATTGCGCCCACTGTAACCACCATGAGGAGGATGCCACTCATTTATTTTTCGAATGTAAGTACTCGATTTTCTATTCGGGTCTATCTACAGCAACAAAAGCCAGGAGTATTACACTAATAATGACTTTATTAGGTACTCAATGAACAGCTCAGGAAAAACAAAAAATGGCATTCCACTAGTGGACAACCGGGCTAGTCTGAAACCAACTTATCTTCCAACAACAAAAACTACCTAATACAAAAGGTTTCATAGGTAAGGTCAAAACTGCTATAGACGCATGGAATAAGGCAGAAAATTATAAGATTGGTAATGATAGTCACACACCCATCCGGAAGAACCCTCAACGTCACAAATCAAGACACAAGAAGACAGATAAGTGGAAGAGACCGCCACCTGGTAAAATGAAACTGAATTTTGATGGATCGGCCCCGCACCAGCGTGAGAGTTCCATAGGATTCATCATTCGTAATGACAGAGGGAAACCGAAAGCTATGGGTTGTAGCCTTATAGGGAGGCAATCACCTCTTATGTTTGAGGCTCTAGCTTTATATTAAGAGTTGGTATCCTGGAAGCAAAATAAATGAGAATTGATAAACTTATAATTGAGGGAGACTCCATGATTATCATTGGTTATCTAAAAAATGGAGGAAAATGTCAATGGAAAATAGAACTAATTATGTTTGACATTAGTTTTATACTTAATGGGTTTAACGAAGTTCTGTGTTTTCACATTCTTCGTAACGGTAATCGTGTGGCAAACAAGGTTGCACATCTTGTCGCTGATACCGCTAACCCATCTCTCCATAATGAACCAGGTCTAACTGATCTCATCCGCAAGGATGTTTTCAGATAGCGAATTCTGCATCCGAATTCTTACCCAATCTTAAAAAAAATCCATGTACAGTACTCCGAAGGGCAAAAAAAATTGGGAGAGAATCGAAAAGGTAAACAAGAAAAAAAAAGGTGGGTTCATGGCCAGAAGAAGACAAAAGTAAGAGGAGGGATGGTACAAAGGAGAAGGTGGACTCACATTTTTTTGAATTTGACTTTATGGCATTTTTTTAAATCGAAAAAATAAACAAAAATTATTTGTGAATGTAATTTAATTTTATTTACTCATAGACACCCATATTACATATATTTGAAATATTTTTTTTAAATAAATACTACTCATATGTTCTTTGGCAAATATTAAAATATTAAAATTTAAACTCATATTTTGTTATGAAATAAATACATGAATAATATATAGTAGGAGTTTAATATATATTGTATTATTTATAAATTTATTGAGAGTGGATTATATTAGGAGTTTAATATATAGAATTTTGATTTAATAAAAAGAGTAAATAAAGAAAAGTAAGTTATGAGTCCGAGGCCGGATTCATGAATGGGGGGTGGAAAAATAATAATTTGAAGTGAGGTTCATAAACTGATGTGTCAGTGAAAAAGTAAGTTATGAGTCTGAGAAGGGTTCATGAATGCGGATGGTCTTATTAGAAGCTTTAAACACTTTACACTTGGGGTGGGGAAATAGCATTTAATATTAGCAGGTAAAATATCTCCTTTCACAATTAGTGCAAACCAAAAAAATTGTACCTTAACAAGTTGAAGCTTTAAGTAACTCTTTGAATGCCTTTGTCTCTTATGTTTCCTTGTCTCAATTCTGAAATTAATGAACTAATTAATTATGTTTCGCATGGGAATGGAATAGTGAAGCAATCAATTCATTCAATTTTCACCCACACATCAACCAACTATTTTAGCTTCAAGTTCAAAAGGGTGTAATTTTTTTTTAAAAAAAATTGTTATTATATAGTTGAATTGAAGATTAAATTCAACAAAGCAATGCTTGAATTTCTAAATAAAGAGCTGTCATATCCGGGGTTCGAACTGAGGACCTTTGAATACTAGCTACCCGCAAGTCCTTTTCAGTGAGCCATTCCGAAATAGTTTCAACAAAGCAATGTGACACAAGTGACAAAGGAATCACAAAAATCCTATACTAAAACTTCCTCTTTACATACACCAATCAAGGTACAACCTATCTAATTAACCTAAACTAACTTCAGCTCTTCCTTGGCTCCCTATATTACCTTCGATCAATTCTGCATCGGATACCTCGCACCCAAAGCCAGCACTCTCTGTTGTTCCATCTGCATTCCATGGTTTCGTCGGATTATGATCATATATAAAGTATATCGAAATGGTGTACATAAGAAGTGTAGATATAAAACAAATTGTGCGTCCAAATTTACAAGTTGACACGTACTTGTTACAGTTTTGAATTGTGAACAAACTAATTATTCACAGATAGTACCATAATTATTCGTTTGACGTAATATAATTGATAGTTTTTTCATGTAATTTATTCTTACTTATTTGTATGAGTTATGTATGAATAATAATGTTGTTATAGACAAGTAATTTTTCTTTTCAAAATTCCCTTTAAATATCAAGGAAGTGATTACTTATTCTTACCTATCGTAAGAGATGTTCACAAATGATCTATTGTCTATAATTTATATAGAGAGAGGATTGATCCTGTGTAATTGCAAGGAAGTGCTTACTTGAAAAAGCTCATGAAGTTTGTTCTTAAGGTAGCAATACTCGCGCTCTAGCGTTGCCAAAGCCCTCAAACACCTGCCAAAATGTAATTTCGTCGCATTAACACTGGACGCATGATATTTAAATGAAAGTAGACAATTCAAGAATGTAATTCGTAGCTAGATGTACATAGTTACCCTGGACGGTTAGACTGTTCGGAAGCGGAGTGAAACGCGGCGCAGACTTTATGGACACGATTAGCGCCGATGCTGGAACTGCTTCCCATCAACTGGTTCAAATGCACTCCTATCTTCCCGTATTCCGTTACTTCTTCCTCAATTCTATATCAATTTACAAATTAAAGTTTCAATTCCTTTGAGAAATGGAATCAAATCAATAATTAAAGGTGACATACAGTAGCGAACGGAGGTTACGGAGGAGCTTCTCGCACTCGTGGAAGTAGATGTTGACGACCTCTGCGACGAAATCGGGACAAGTGTCGTCCTGGAGCTGTTGCAGCTGCAGGAAGTGCTCGTCGAGAACTCCCTGGTGGAAGAGGAGGGCGAGCAAGCGATTCATGTCGGCGTGCAGCTGTTCAGCGGCCAGGCCGAGGTTCCACAGCGGGAGACCCGTCTTGTTCGATTATCGATCGATTGAAATTTGGGGGTGAATTTAATCTAAGTTTGATTCGATTTTTGTGTTGGTAGGTGTTGGGAGTCGGCCAATCCGTTGATATTTATACTGGACGCTCTCCCTCTCCCTCTCCCTCTCTCTAATATTTAAAATCACTATTTTTTTTAATTAAATATAAATGGACAAATAAATTCAATTGTGAGAACAATGCCAAAAACGATCGATCACAAGTGAAGAAATTGTACTAGTATATGGAAGTGTCATACATAATAAGGAATTACTTTTTCTTACTTAATTTATATAAAAAAATATTAAATTGTTTATTTTGAATTATATATCTATGCTAATTTCCAAAAATTGATACTCCCTCCTATCCAAAATACATTTCGTTTGACGTTTTAACACGTATTTTAAATAGCTAAAAACTATATAATATATTAACTTTTTTTTTTTTACAATTTAATACTATTTACCAACAAATATTAAGTTGTAAAAAATTAATTTAAAAAAATTTGATATTTTATATAATTTTTACCTTCTTAAAATACGTGTTGAAAAGTCAAATGACATATATTTTGGATCGGAGGTAGTACATAACAATAGGGTTGTATAAGAGTCGAGCTCCTCAAAGCTCATATTCATTTCATTTTTTCTAAATAAGTCAAGTATGAGCACATTTTTAAGTTCATTTCAAAGCTCGACTAGCTCGATTTAAATTCGTATAGCTCGAATTTTGTGAAATTTTTAAAATTTTCTTTAAGTTACTCTGTTTTGAGCAAATATGTCATTTTAATGTTTGAAATTAAAAAAGCTCGGATCGAACTCGCTTGTTTTCTAAACGAGTTAAGTATAAGCACATTTTAAACTCGAGTCCAAATATAGATTGAGCTCGAATCCAACTCTTTTATAAACGAACTGAATATGAAAAAATCAATACTCAATTCATTCGACTCGAATCACAACCCTACCTAACTAAAACTCCTAAATTATTTCCTTTGAAGGGTGAAGACGGAAGAGTTTCAGGCTTTCAGCTGATAGGTGAACAGTACGTAGGAGGCACGCACGGGAGGACGAGAGAGTCGAGGTGAATGTCGTCGAAGCGTGGGCTCAGCTTTTTACCTCGATTGGAATGGAATGAAACCACCTCACCTGGCTGCCGTTTGGCTTCTTTTTATTTTCATTTTATTTTTACTGTACGGAGGAGTATTTCTCATACCGACATTTTTATGAATTTCTCCAATTCCACACACTACATAAGTACATAGGAAGGAATTCAGATCGTCTCTTAATGAGAGGCTTTCTAATATTTACTTAATAGGTAAATCTCAACCATTAGATTAAATCAACGGTTAAGATTAATCACTATAATTAATTAATAATTAATTTTTATTCTACAACTCTCTTTCTCCTTCAACACTTGACAGGAGTACAATAGTTGAATCTGCCACAGGCGAGAGCTTCAAGGACGGGATCGGAAATTAGCGATGGCGGATTGAGGTTCGAAAGAATCGGATGTTCATCAAGGCACTGTTGACATTGACGGGGGCGGGCATCTCCATCTCTATTGAAGTCGGCGAATCAAAAGCTCAGCAAATGATCGAGGACATATAATCCGACGACTCTAAAATTTATACACCAACCTCGCCAAGTTCAATCCTAATTAACTTTCTCTGGATTCAAAAACTTCAACTTTAGTATCTACCCAAACGAATTTTTTGGATGTACCATAAACTCACCCAAATTCAATAAGCATCACCAATGGAATAAACTACTCAATTCGCGGAATGGTTTCGCGGGACACCCAGGAGTGAGGAGACGCCGAAGGGTAAAGGGGGCCCATGTCCTTTGTGCGACTTCTGCCGCTGTGTGGCCCGTGGCCGACGATGTTGCGGTCGGAGGAGAGCCAATAGACGGCAAATTGGGTGCAAGGAAAGTAGGGAAGGGAAGTACTGGATTATATAATATAATATACACACACCTAAATTAAATAATCCCATTGTTTATCAGATTTTAATCTAAGGGTTGAAGCTGCAATGGGATGGGGGCGGCGGCAGGCAGATGATGAGGAGGGCGGATGCGTAGTGTTGGAGGAGAAAGAGAGGTTTAGAATAAAAATTAATTAGTTTAATTATTAATTATAGTGATTAATCTTAACCGTTGATTTAATCTAATGGTTGAGATTTACCTATTAGGTAAATATTAGGAAGCCTCTCATTAGGAGAGGATCCAGATCCAAAAGTACTTCCGAATTACGGAGTACTGTATTAGGCTAACCAATTTGGAATAGCATGGATTTTAGGGTCCTACTCTACAAATTCATCTCTTTTTTTTATTAGGAAATATTTCGAGATCAGATATACCTGAATCTCGATGGCCGACAAGTCGACAGACGGAAACCCGTCAAAACATACAAACGAAAACGAAAACAAAAAGTGGTGCAATACAACAAGTGGAAACGCATCCTACAAGAAACGAGCTAAGGAAAACTAAATCTAAAAATAAAGGGGACGTAGACTATG
The DNA here is from genome assembly GCA_037127255.1 of Persicaria tinctoria. NCBI lineage: Eukaryota > Viridiplantae > Streptophyta > Magnoliopsida > Caryophyllales > Polygonaceae > Persicaria > Persicaria tinctoria. Next base: position 71,789,237 of record JBANSL010000011.1, read on the forward strand.
GACGAAAACTAAGCATCGTCCTGAAACAGCACCGTTGGCCGGCGATACATCGGGAATCCCTGTGGACAGTGAAAACGAACCTCCAGGAAGCTCCTTCCCGATCACGGAGTCGCCCCGTACACACTAACTCGATCCCAGCCAGACCCGACTCCGACTGCCAGAACCCCAACATAGAAGAAGAACCCCAAGCCGCACCAACGTAGAGATGCACGCCACCCGAGCAATGCAAACCGCAAAGGACCGATCACAACGGATCGGTCAAGCCCAAATGGGATTTAATCCAAACTCTTTCGAGCAAGTGTTTCGAGCCCTAGCAGGATTTTAAATATAAAAACGATAATTTTTTTGAGTACTGCATAATGTAGTTTCTGTTACTCCACCAAGTCAAGTGCAACTGCCTATAGTAAATCTTGTTGATTGCACTGACTTGGTTGTGCATCATAATTTGCCTAGTCCTATTCTATCTGTTAATATTTCCAATGATCATAATAATAGTGTGATTCATTCAAACTCTCAAGCTACTGACAGTATTCCTGAGATTGTTAGTGACAGTTTATCTAGTGCATCTGATAGCAGTGGCTCTTCTAATGATGGATCTCATAATTCCCATCCTCAAGAATAGATTATGGTAAGAAGTAGGGAGGTAAACCAGCAAAGGAGATCTGTAAGAATTTCTAACCCTCCTGCAAGATTTAAGGATTTTGTATGTCCTTATATGGGTAAAAATTCAGAATCACTTTCATTCTTATCTCAAGTTCTTGGTAATGTTGATAGTTTTTCTTCTGATTTTATTACTTCATTTGTCAATTTTGTGAATATTCCTGAGCCTCATACCTTTAACCAAGCTAAGAAAGATCCTAAGTGAATTGAAGATATGGATAAAGAGTTACAAGCTTTATAGAATAATCACACATAGCAATTGACAGATTTGCCTAAGGATAAAACTCCAATTGGTTCCAAATGGGTTTTTAAACTCAAATACAAACCAGATGGAACAATTGAGAGATATAAAGCTAGATTAGTAGCGAAAGGCTACAATCAAGTTAAAGAGAATGATTATAAACATACTTTCTCTCCTGTGGCTAAATTTACTTCTGTAAAAATGTGTTTTAGCTTTAGCCACAATAAAAAAAAATTGGCCTATCCATCGGTTAGACATAAATAATGCATTCCTTCATGGTTATTTAGATGAATAAATTAATATGTTACCTCCTGATGGATATGTCAAAGCTAAACCTGGGCAAGTCTGTCTCCTTAAGATATCATTATATGGTCTCAAGCAAGCTAGTAGGCAATGGAATGTGGAATTAACAAAAATTTTGCGTTCTCTTGGTTTTACATAGTCAAAGCAAGATTATTAATTGTTTACAAAGCCTGTCTCAAAGGGATTGATCACATCTTTGGTATATGTGGACGATCTTCTAATTACCGGAGATGATGAAGCTGGGATTATTTTTGACAAAACAGAAGCTTCATCAAGCCTTCACCATAAAAGATCTTGGCCAAGTTAGATATTTTCTAGGTATGGAGATATCTAGATCAGCTGTTGGAATGCTCATTCACCAAAGGAAGTACATTATTGATCTTCTTAGAGATGTGCAACTCTTGGATTGTAAAGAAGCCAAGTTTCCATTGCCTAGAAGACTTAGGCTTTCTTTGGATGAAGGAGAACTTTTTTAGGAGCATGAGCTATACATAAGACTTGTTGGCAGACTTCTATTTCTTAACATGACACAACCAGATCTATCATATGCAATGCAACACATGTCTGAGTTCTTAAGTGCTCCTCGGATTCCTCATTATCAAGTTGTTATTCACATCCTCAGATATCTAAAGGGCACCATCAATGCTGGTTTGTTTAATTTATTCATCACAATCAACTCTTAATATGAGGGTCGCCTACAGTGACGCTGATTGGGGAGCATGCCCTTTCACTGCTCGTTCTCTTTCAGGGTATTGCATTTTCCTTGGTGATTCTTTGATTAGTTGGAAGACAAAGAATCGACTCAATGTTTCCAAGTCCTCAGCAGAATCAGAATATCATTCCATCTCTTACACTGCCAGTGAAATGGATTGGCTCCAAGGATTGTTTCATAATCTATGCATCTCTGTTCCTCTTCCCATTCCCTTGTTTTGTGACAACCTTGTTGCCCAACACTTAGCTGCAAATCCAGTCTTTCACGAACGCACAAAACACTTGCATATTGACTGCCACTTTGTGTGTGAAAGACAACAAGAAGGGTTCCTTCTTACTCAGCATGTGCCCACAACTCTTCAGATTGCAGATATAATGACCAAAGCACTTGGAGAACAGCAACACAAGTTTATGTCACTCAAGATTGACCTTGAATTTGACATCCCGGATCCAACTTGAGGGGGGGGGGGGGGGAGAGGAGGGGGGTAATGACACATATGTATAGGATATATTTATATCCTTTAGTAAATAAGGGACAGATTATGTAATAATGTAGAAAGCTGGTTATACCTCTATAAATAGAGGTCATGTTGTTCGGTTGTAGCTCGATCACCTCTTGTACACATACATTCACAGCTTCTATGATCATCAATGGAGTTTGGTAGATTTCTCTCATTTGTCAGCGTCGTCTGCCCTGGAAGCGGTGATTGTTGCTGATTAGTTCAACCGGAATCCATAGACAGAGGGGGCAGATCTTTCTTTTCGGTAGCCCAATTGTCCTCTTTTGTAGGCTCTCGATGGTTGTACATCGTAATATGGCTGTAATTCTGTAAATCTAGGAGAGGGTTGACATAATCTTGCATTCAGTTCATTGGGAGCCCGTCTGAATTTTGCTGAAAGATAAGCAACACCTTTTAGTCAACCACGTTAAAGACAGTAAGCATGGGAGAGACCATGACCAGTGGCACACCTTGAATCAAACATTTCCCCATAGTTTATGATTCCTATTTCCCAATGAAGCCATGAATCAATGTATTATCCTTTGTGCTTCGGATTTTGATAGGGATTTTAGGGTTTTGTAATTATTTGTTTAATTAGGGACCGACTCTCTTTAATTTTTATAAAATTGTGTTGTCAATAGCCCTTTTGTGATCTTGCCAGTAGCCCTTATGATTTATTTTTATACGAAAAGATAAAATAGAGATTTTTTGAGAAAGAGTCGTTTATTTACTATATTTGCAAGGTACAAGCCAAAAAACTCTAAACATTATAGAGTAATATTTGACCCACCTTTGGAGAAAAATAATAATAATTAAGAGTTCCTCGTATCTGAATTATTAACTATTTGACCAATTTTACACTTTTTAATAAAGTTTCAAACATAAAAAAAAGTTAAGAGTTTAGTGAATAAATGATTTCAAAAAATGGACTAATTTCACGTAGCTCCACATCGCATCTGCGTTGCCCTGCACCTCCCAAACCCTCGGTTGATCTGCCACTTATTACACCTTTTCTCTCACCAGATAACAATGGGTTTCTAAAATTTGCTATCATTTTATCGTGGCGACTAGAATAAAAATTGTTATTGAGAAAGAATTCAATTTTCATCTCTATCAACGATTTTTTATTAGAGCCTAGAATAAAAAGGTTTATTGAGAAAGATTATTTTAGCTTATTTAAAATTATTTATTAAAATAGATACTATGTGTTTGATTGGAAATCTTTTTAATAAAGCTAACTGATCTAAAATCTACAGTGCACTTTATCAACCAAAGCGAGAGCCCCCTTTCGGAGTACGTGCTTCACGCGCTGTGAGAAAACCCATTTTGCTTCCTCCAAAAGCGATGAAAACCCTAATGGCGATTGCAGTTTCTGAATCCCTAATCTATGGCCTATCTATCTCAAATCCAAAATCCCAGCCTCCTCTATTGAGTGTTAACAATGATAACCCTACTTCTACCCCTAATTTCGCAACCGGGTACCATCAGGGGTCCTACGATGGAGATTTTCAATTGGATGGATGTATGAGTTCGAAGAGTGGGATTAGGCATAATCTTCTAATCTTATCTCTGAGTTCCTGGGATTGCTTAAGGTCGACCCAAGGTGCGATGATTTGTGCCGAGATGTCTAATCGGCCTCCTCCTTGGCCTGATTTCTTTTGTACGGATCGTGAATTGGGGGTTTTCTGGGCGCTTACGATTGACCGATCGTACTGTGCCGAAGAGGATATCGAAAGGGGGCTCTGCAACATGGATGGGTTCTCAGCCTGCAAACGTGTGTGGATTTGAAAGTGTGATTTTTCTGATCCTTGGAAGTGTGAGTTTTCTGATCGTTTTCTTTCTCTCTTTCCACAAAATTTTTTCTATAAATTCCGCGCTTTGGACGTGCTTGTGCTGCACATCTCCCTTCTCTTCTCATCTTATTCTAAGCACTATAGAGAACTTGTTCTAATTAAAGTTTCCTTTGTGTTTCTGGTGATGGCTCCAACAAATGCTGATAAGGGCAAAAGCCCTATGGTTGCAGAAGATCCTGCTCCAAAAGTGTGCCAAATTGCCATGTCTAAAGGCAAGCCGAAGGGCTCTAAACTTGCTGAGGAGGTTCTCATCCCCAATGATGGTGGAGACTGTCATGCTCTGAAGGCGAAAAGGAAGTTCCGGAGGACGACTATGAATCGGGAAAAGCTTCTGGCTTTGCAAGGCAAAGTGCAGGAGAACATCTCCATGCTCCATCAATCATCCATATTTGCCACCATCATCGGTGAACCCATGGAAGCGAAGGAAGTTAGGAAGCGGATGAGGTACGTTTGGAAATCACTCTCTGGTGGGTTTCAACTCATACCAATTGCCAATAATTGTTTTGAGCTTAGATTCGATCTCCCCGAGGACCGGGCATGGGTTTGGGACAACCGTCCTTTCCATGTCTCTGGGCAACTGATCTTGTTGCGCCCCTGGAGATTGGATTTCGATCCTTGGTCGGAGTCAATTACTATGCTAGATATGTGGATTAGATTCCCTGGCCTGTCGGCTAAGTATGTGCATGAGGAGATTTTAAGAGATATTGTGAAAACTAACCATTTGGGAAAAATTATCAAAGTTTCAGCTTTCAATGCCAAAAGTGCTCGGTTTCGTTATCCAAGGGTGTGTGTCTCGGTTGACATTACAAAGATTGTTGGGCGGGAGATATTTGTGATAAATGAACATGGGGAAGTGGACTCCTTTCCCATGTGGTTGGAAGATTTCCCACAAGGATGTGGTGGTTGTGGCGCCAATGACCACATGTTTGATGATTGTCCTAGTAGGAGCACTTGCAATCTGGCTGCTGGCTTTGGGTTGCAGCCTCCTGGGATGCCTTCCTCTGTTGCTGAGGAACTTGCACAAGAGCCAGGTGTTGGTGTGTGGGTGCGTGTGGCTGCTCGGCGACCCTATGTGCGCCCACCTCCCATGTTTGGACACCCCAAAGATGAGCTACTGAGATGTTTTGGTAAGAATGTTACACTATCCTCTGACTCCTCCTCCTCTAAGTCTGCTAGTGGCTCGGCTGGAAATTCTTCTTCTGCCACTCCTGTGTGTGTTGCTGGTGAGGTGCTTGCACCTGTGCCTATCACTATATTGCAGCCTGCAATCCCTGCTGAGAATGAGCCTACTGTGCTTCCCACATCCGAAGTGCCCCCAAGTGATGAGAATCAGTTCTTCAAGCATGAGTCGCAACCCGATCTTCATCCTCTTGCAGCCGACGATGAAGATTACTTTGAGTGTGATGAAGATGAGTTCATGGAAGAGTGTCTGGTTGATGAGGGGCTTGCTGATCTTCGGCTTACTCAAGCCGATTATGAGGTAATCTTTCGGGATGTTCCACCATCAATTGAGTTTAATCTGCCCAACCTTGATCTGCCTGAGCACCTTGAGCAGTCCCTTCAGGCGACTCTTGTGTCCACAATTGGCTCACCAGCTCACGTCAACCAGTCCTCCCCTGTTGATGCTTCAAGAACTGAGTCCGAAAAGCGAAAGATGAAGGTCGAAGAAGGCGACTCAGCATGCTCCACCATGACTCTGATGGGTGGTAGCTCAAAAAAAGGGAAGCATGTGTAGGACTTCTAAGCCAGGGCGATGGGGAGTACTCGGTGTTGGCTCTGAGTTTCTCCCTGCCTTCAAGCGAATAAGGCCATGGTTAGGAATGCTGTCTTTGTGTCCGAGTCTGCTATCTAAACTCGTCTTATGTTTGTCCTATGAGTGTCGAACTTTGATTAATTATTGTCTGGTATGTATGGTGTCTACTATTCCTAAATGTAATGAAGGGTGTGATGTGAACAAATGTAGGCTAAGTTGTTGTGGTTATGATCGGTTGTATGGGGACTTTTGGTTAAATCAATTTAATAGTTATAAGGTTTATTATGCCATGAGTCCATTACAGAATGTGTGGAAACACGATTTAGCTGGTCTAAAATGGGAGCAGATGGGATCTAAATTATGTTTAAAGGTTAGGAGTGGGATTAACATAATGAAATCCAAATGCTTAGCCTATACCAATGTTCAATTAACCCATGAGCATTGGTTCAGAGCATTGCTTAAATGTGGGCATAATTTTCCACTATTAGAAGATCCACACCATAGGCTTCTAATAGTCCGAGAGGTTACAAAATGAAATTAGGATTTTGGAACATTAGAGGTTTAGGAAGAGGAGATATCTGGACAGACTTAAAAGCAATGAGGATAAACGAACACATTAATCTTATGGCAATTGCAGAAACGAGAACATGTAAAATCCCCCAGGAAAGACTATGGAAAGCGACAGGTTTCAATCACGCTATCTGGTCAATTGGGGAAGATAGATCGGGTGGAATTGGTTTATTATGGAATGAGAATTCCCTCTGTAATGAAACAATTGAAGCTGAGGTGCTTCTCCCTAGAGTACTCCGAGTTAAATACGTGTGCCATGATAAAAACTTCAGAGGTGTGATTTTTTTTGTTTATGCGCCTCCGCACGAAAGTGGTAAAGACTCGTTCTGGTCAGAATTTACTAATATAATCATCAATGAACCGCTACCTTGCCTAGCTATCGGGGACATGAATGAAATAAGTAACAGTAATGAGAAGGTTGGAGGGGTGGAAAATAACATTCTTAGATACTCGAGACTAAACCAGTTTAAAGACCAATGCAATTTATCTGAAATTCCGTTTTCAGGTAACCAGTTCACATGGCGTAAAAAAAGAGAAGGGGACAACAATATATGGGAAAAACTTGATAGGGTCCTAGTACATCATGAATTTCTTAGTACATATCCTGATTTAGTTACATTTAATGGGGCCTTCTCGGGCTCTGACCACTGCCCGATATCGATTGATCTAAACTCGGGACGAGAATTTACTCCATCACCGTTCAAATTCGAAAATATGTGGCTCCAAGGAGGGATTTGAGGAATATTGTTAAGAAAACTTGGAGAGTACGATGCTCAGGTTCAGCAATGTATAGACTAATATACAAAACAAAATTACTAAAAAATAAAATCAAAGTGTGGAACAGAAACTCCTTTGGAAATATTTTTCGACAAATTCAAAACGTTGAAATAGAACTGATCAACATACAATCAAAAGCAACCCCTAGATCGGGGAAGGAATACATTGTGGAGAAACAACTGATCAAGAAAAAGGAACAGTTATTGAAATTTCAGAGAGAATACTGGGGACAGAGGGCGAAATCAAAGCACATCAAGCTGGCAGATTCTAACACTGGTTATTTTCACAAAATAGCGTTTGGAAGACGGAATAGGAAGATAATAAGGAGTATCACCTCAAGCACAGGGACACAGATAATAGGTGATGAGAACATTAAACAAGAAGTGAGAAATGATTTTAATAAGCGATTCTCTAAAGAGCAAATTAATATGAATTTACTCAATGAATACCTTGATTTAATACCGACGACTATAAATGATGAAGAAAATAGTAGTCTCTCTCAGCAACCTACCAATAGTGAAGTTAAGAATGTTGTCTGGTCCTTGGGAAGAAACAAATCCCCTGGTCCAGATGGGATGACAGCTGAATTCTATAAATCCTACTGGGACATAGTTGGAAGTGATGTCACAAAAGCAGTCAAGGCATTTTTTCACTCCGGAAAACTACTAAAGCAGATCAACCACACTTTCATAACCCTATTACCTAAAAGCGACAATCCTTCAAAGACTGCAGATTATAGACCTATTAGTCTTTGTTCCACGATATATAAGATAATTTCGAGAATCCTTACTGAGAGGCTAAAAAGAGTGGTTGGAAAGCTTATTCATCCGTTTCAAGGGGCCTTTGTGTCAGATAGAGCTATTCAGGATAACATTTTGATTGCCCATGAGATTTTCCATTCTTTCAAAACAAGGAAAGGATTGGAGGGTTGGTTAGCAAATAAGCTAGATATGGAGAAGGCCTACGACAGAGTCGATTGGACTTTCACAGAGGCAGTTATGAGAAAATTCGGGTTTAGTGATCAAATCATTAGGTGAATAATGGAATGTGTAACTACTGTGTCATTTTCAGTACTTGTCAACAATGGGCCTACGCAAGTTTTCAAGCCTTCCCGTGGTTTGAGACAAGGTGACCCCATATCCCTTTTTCTGTTCATTATTGGCGCAAAAATCCTGGCTAGGAAACTTCATTCAGAATCCAATCTCAATCAGTCTGGTATTGGATTCCGATTTGGACATTCAGGTCCCAAGATCCCATTTCTCGCTTTCGCGGATGATATTATTATTTTTGCTAAAGGAAGCCAAACAACTTGCGAAAAAGTAACCAAAATTGTTGACGATTACTGCAGACTTTCGGGGCAGAAAGTGAACTAAAATAAATCTGCTTTTCAAACATCACCAGGGATTACGCCATCACGGATTACCACAATTGAAGGATCACTCAATATTGCGCGACAAACAAAACTAGATAGTTATTTGGGATGTCCAATTGTTAATGGCAGAACAAACAAAAACACTTTCGACGGTCTAATTGACAAAGCAACCGGGAAACTATCAAAATGGAAGGCTGATTCACTCTCGCAGTATGGGAGATCAGTGCTAATAAACTCGAACTTAGCAGCTAAGCCACTTTTTTCAATGCAAAGTTTCATGCTACCAGCGCCAATACACTCAACGTTAGATAAAGTCAATAGAACCTTTTTCGGGAATAAAGACCTACAGTATAAGCCGCTAATTGGATGGGACAAGGTCTGCAGACCAAAAGCGAAAGGAGGAATGGGTCTACGAAAAGCAAAAGAAATGAATGAGGCCCTTCAGATGAAACTTATTTGGAAAATCATTGCGGAACCAGATAACGTATGGGTGAAAATTATCAATTACAAATATCTGAAAACGTAGTTCATTCTAAATTACGAGAAGTAAGGTAATGCCTCTTGGCAATGGTCACAACTAAGGAAAATTATTGAGCCATTCAAGGAAGGGTTGGCATGGTCGGTAGGGGACGGTAAAACGATTAAGTTCTGGCAAGACAAATGGGCACCCATTCCGAATATCACCTTGGCAAGTCTGGACCCGACAAATATCAACAAAGATGAAACCGTGGACCAATATATCACTAACGGTGCCTGGAATAGGACAAAGTTAGAAGCAACCCTGGAAATTGAAGCGGCTCAACAGATTGCAGATATCCCGTTACCAATAAACAAGATTCGTGATAGAATGTATTGGTGGCCTGACAAGAAAGGTTGGTTCACAACGTCAAGTGCGTATAAACTAAACACAAGATCCATAAATTTAACTAACGATATCAATGACTGGATCTGGAAACTCGATGTCCCGCCAAAGATTAAGAACTTTATGTGGAAAGTATGCCACAATGGTCTACCAACAGCTGCACGACTCGCGCGGAGGGGAGTTGCCATCCCCCCGTACTGTGCAGTCTGCGACCACCATGAAGAGGATACAACCCATCTGTTGTTCAAGTGAAAGTTCTCGTGGTGTGGTCCGAGTATTCCCCCTGTAGTAAAATCAAGAATATATGAAAAAAATCAAAGAGTCAAGGAATATTGAATCACTAATGGCTTTTACGGCGGGTCAACTTGATTCCAAGCAAAGATCTCGAATGACATTTAGCTGATGGACTGCTTGGCTTTGTCGCAACAAATTCATCTTCCAACAGATAAAACTCCCGAATACAGAAGGTTTCCAAAAAATGTTTAATTCGGTTCTACGTGAGTGGGAAAAGGCAGGAAGAGTCCCAGAAGGTGACATTAGCATAATTGGCATGGTAGGAAATAGGAGTTCACAAAATTAGAGGACAAAACAGAATAAAAAATGGAAAACCCCACCTCCGGGTAAATGAAAACTTAACTTTGATGGCTCGGCCGGAGGAAATACACAAAGTGCTATAGGATATATTATCCGTGACAATAATGGTGAAGCCACGACAATAGGAGGAAGAAGAATCGGGTTACAGAAACCTCTACTGTCAGAGGCACTAGCATTAAGAGAAAGTGTTCTCAAGGCTCGCGATTTGAGAATCCCCAGTCTCATTATTAAAGGTGACTCACTGATCATCATAAATCATTTGAAGTCCAAAATAAAATGTCCTTGGGAAATTGAGCTAATTATGTCAAATATTAGCTCCCTCATTTCGGGTTTCTACGAGGTATCGTTATCCTACGTACCTCGAAGTGGCAACGCTATAGCAGATAAGGTAGCACACTTTGCTCTAGTTGCCACCACCACCGCCTTTGAATTCGATCCAGGTCTTGCAGACCTCATCCGTAAGGATCCTATCGGGTAGCTTTACACTCCCGAATTCTTACCCAATCAAAAAAAAAAAAAAGCTAACTGATCTATAAGAAAACCAAATCTGAATTATTATTTTTTCCATCAACTTCTCTGCCGTTTGATGTCTTGTATGGGTTGATTGGGTGTTTCTTTCTTCTCCGTTGTTTTGTGATGATTATGTACTATTTGTATTGACGGATTTTCGTCTACCTGTAACTCGAATTTTTACCTAATCAAAAAAAAAAAAAAAAAATCTGAAATTTTTTATTTTGAATTATCTATGGTAATTTCCGAAAATTAAAACCTAACAAAAACGCTCCCAAGAGTCCTAAATGGTTTCCTTTGAAGGGTGAAGACTGAAGAGTTTCAACTGATAGGTGAACAGTACGTAGGAGGCACGCGCGGGAGGACGAGAGAGTCGAGGTGAATGTCGTCGAAGCTTATGCAGCCAGTGATGATTCACGTGACAAGCAAGTGAGTCCTCTAACACCTATGTACAGAATTGGTTCTATATAAAACAAAATAAAATAAAAACAGAAAACCCGGTTTATACTAACACATGTTGCATAAAGCAAAATCACTCTAACCTACTCCCTCCGTTCAACAATACATGAGTTTTTAGAGGTAAATTTTGTCCAACTATAGATGGACTTTTAAGTTTTCTAGGTAAAAGTTGTAATGATTTGTATTGGTTTGTGTGTTATTGACTTTTTAAAATAATTTGATTGGTTGAAATGTGTAGTGGGTGTTAAAAAATAATAAAATTTATGAAAAAGTTAGTGCAATGATGATGTTTTTTTAAAAGTAAGATGCTTTATTAAAACTTGTACAAAATGCTAAAAGACAATGTATTTTAGGGTAATTGTTTGTCTTACCCTCTGGTAAGCTTACCCAAGGGTATTCCCATGTCAAAAGAAAAAGTGGAATAAAAAAAATGTTTTAATAGGGGATAATTAGGTTTGCTTTTTTGTTAGGTTCTATGCACCCCTATGTCATAATTATTTTTTGTGGAGTTCAATGTACCCTATATCATAATTATTACCCCTTATTACTACAACTACCATTATTTCTCCTACTAAATACGAAAATGTTGGTAATTAAATTATTTATATGTTACTTTACTCCGTATAATTTATACTTTGAAGTATATAAGTACTTTGTAGATAAATTAGTTGGATCTCAATTTTTTTTATACTTTGTTTACATTTTACAATTTATACTTTATAATTAAATATTTTTATACTTTGTTAATATTATACAATTTAATTAATTCGAATTCCTATTTTTTTTATACTTTGAAATGTAATTAGTTGGAACTCTCATTAACCCGGATGAAATGAGATTTTCAAAAAACACTTGCTTCACTAAATTAGCTTGCATGCAGATGAAATGTGATTTTCACCCATTTTTTATATAATTGGTATGGAGAACATATTTTTCCTCATAAATATTTTTTTTTTTAAGTTTAATGAAATAAAATTTTAATTTCGTCGAAGCAGCTTGATTTTCTTATCTTTCATGTCTAAACAAAGTTATGATTTTATATTTTATTCATTTCAAGTTTTATAACTATTTTTTTTTGACACTTCAGTTTTATTCTTATGTACACTTATAATAAATAATAAATAAATGTGGATTGATTGTTATATTATTTAAGGCAAAGTTGTATAGTTTTCTTCAAAATAGAGAGGGATTTATAATTGTTATTTATTTAAACATTATTATGTAAAAGAAAATATAATTAAATGTTATGTTATGTTATTATTTAAATTGTGTAGAATTTAAGTAAATGAAATTTCGGATATATATACACACACACATTTATAAATGGAAATAGGTTTGAACCGGTTTTATTTTATTTCATCCGGTTCAAGCGAACCGGACCATCAGAAAATAAAAAGAAAAAGGCCGAACCGGGACCCTGAACCCTTCCCCTACCCCCAACCGTTCGAAGTCACTATAAAAGCAAGGTGAAATCCAACTCCTCAAATCTCACCCCAAATCTCAAACAAATCATTTCAGAATCTTCTATATCAGTTTCTAATGAGATTTCTTAGACGAATTTCGAGAGATTCGCATAAAAATCGGGTCGAATGTGAACATCCCAAATATGAAAATCTTCCCGAATCTGGCGAAGTTGAAGGAATCAGATCAAATTGAAGATCTTTAGAGCTTTGTGATTGATTACAAACGGGATTTGCAGATTGATTAAAGCCAACTCACCCCAATTTTTATCCCGCCTATGAATACATGATTTTTCGGTCCTCAATCTCACACCTCCATTGAAGCACACCTCCGAGCTCTAAGTCGATCCCAACACCTTCCGAACACTCTCAGAAACACTCCATTCAAAGAAATTTCGAAAATCTCTCAGAAAATCAAAAGTCTTAATTTTGGGAAATCTTCGCCGGGAAGGGATGGATCGCCGCTTGTCGCCGCCTCTACGGTCGGAAACCACCGGCAACAGCCGCGCCGCACCGCCATGAACAAGTAACCACCATCGTGTCTTGCCGCCGTGGCTCGTGGAGTCGCCACCATCGGACCACCTACGTCGCCACTAATTACCGACCTCCATCGACGTTGCCACCAGAAACCACCTTTACCAGAGCTCCGCTTCTTTGACGTTAACCGGCGCCTTGCTGCCACCGAAACCACCAGGGGTTTCCACCGACGGACTCTCCACGCCACCACGGTCACGTAGCCGTTGTCACCTTTACCTAGGTTGTCATCGAGAGCCTACCGAAGTTCCACCGACGGACTCTCCGCTCTCTCACTGTTTCAATTTTCTGTAAAAAATATTGAGCTAGGCGGGTAAAATTAAAAATCAAAATTTGGATGAAATTTTTTTGCGGGAAAAAAAATACTTTTCTTTTTCTTGATTGTTATACAACCACCCATACATTATTTTTTTTTGTTTAAATCAACACCCTAAGCCTTTAATAATTGTCCATACTTTTCTTTTTTATTCTAAATCAACACCCTGCAATGTATGCAAAATTCATTAACTTAAAGAAAAATGATAACTCAAATTTATAAAATATATATGAATGAATAAAATCTAATATCATAAACTTATATGATTCAATCAAAACCAATTCTATAAGTGTTACCTATATCAATCCATAATTTGCTTTTTGTATTCCAAATCAGCACCCTGCATCTATGCAAAATTCATAAACTTAAAGAATTTATTAGATAATATAAGGTTTTATAGTATTATTATAAGAATTTATTAGATAATATAAGGTGTTACATATATCAATCCATACTTTAATAATAAAGGTTTTATAGTATTATTATAAGAATTGATTAGATAATATAAGGTTTTATTCAACACTTATTAGTTACTTATATGATTTTCCCTCCAAACTTGCTCTTATAGTATTATTATAAAAATTTAGTAGATAATATAAAGTTTTATTCAACACTTATTAGTTTCTATATGATTTTTTCTCAAAACTTGTTCTTATAGTATTCAATAATTATTATTTACTTATATGGTTTTTCTTCAGAACACACACTTATAATACTCTTATAATAATATATTAGTTAATATAAGATTTTATCCAACAAATATTAGTTATCTATATGATATTTCCTCAAAACATACATTTGTAGTATTATTATAAGAATTTATTAGATAATATAATGTCTTTTTTTATAATTTATATGTATATATATATATATATAAATATATATTTTAATTTATAAGATTAAAAGAATCTCACTTTGATAAACTAATATCTATATTTTAATTTATATATACTCGTATATTTATTATATTTGTAAAAGAAGAGAAATGGTAGGTGGAATAAGGGGAAAATGAAAAATAAAAAAAGACGAAGTGTCCCCATGGGGGGTCGAACCTAGGTCTCCACCACCTTCCTCCCAATACCAATCCACTATGCCAGATTATGTTATTGTCTTTTTTTAAAAGTATTTAATTCATGTATTAAATTTAATAGCTTAGTAATAAAGTGTATCACGATTCACGAGATATATTTATTGGGTGATAAAATAGCACATGGATTAAGTGTATAAATATTTTGAAATTGTGAATATTTTGATAAATAAATATTTTATAGTGAATATTTTAAAAATGATTCTATATTATATATATAATAATATATAATAAATAAAAAGTTGTGTTCACCTTCAATTTAACACTAATTCATTTTTTGCTCAAAATGATTTGTCTTTTATATTTTTTTAATTTCTATTCCATACAATGTTAAAAACACTTCTATAACTCAATTACAATGGTTAAATGTGATCTTTCTATGTAAGGTCTTGAGTTCAAATCCTATCAATTACACTTCATCTACATGTAAGGTATTGAGTTCAAATCCTGTCAATTATACATTTTATAAAGCTTTTCTCTATACTATTTTACATTAATTGACTTAATATTTCAAAGAAAAACAAAATAACTATTGCATATAAGACATATATATATATATATATATATATATATATATATATATATATATATGTCCTGTATGTGGGCATAGGTTTCTCTTCCTAGTATATATATAAGATAAAGTTTCATTTAGATAAACAAGAATCAAACTTACTATGAGAACCTAATTGATCAAACATCAAACAACATAAAATTTCAACTTGTGAAAAAATATATTTCACATTTTTAACCAGTATGATAAATTCAAAACAAACTTTTTTTTCAATCCATGTCTAATTATGATATCTAGCAATATTATATATATTACTTTATGATTTTGACTTACCTTATCCTTTATACTAACAATATTTTTTGAATAAAAAATATGTATAACTTCATGTTAGTACTAAAAAAATTATTATATTGTCTTTTGGGGTTGAACTTAGGGTGCTCATCTGAACAAAATCGAAAAGTTTGGGTGGGTATACAAGAACTAGGGTGTTCATTTGAGAGAGAAATTTTTTTTTAGACAATTACGTAAGAAATAGGGTGCTATTTTTAAAAATATAGGAAGTTTAAGCATTAGATTGTAAGAACAAAATGCTCTCTACATAAAACTCATACCAATATAGCCCAATAGCATCATTAGATTCCCAAAAAACCCTAAAGCCGCTCGCTAGATACTTTGCCCTCTTCACCGCCACTATCTCCGTCGCCTCCGCCCGCTGCCGCCACCATCTCTGTTGCCCTGGTCTTTCTTCGCCCACTTATGTCACCATTCCCGTCAACCTGATCTTCTCCGCTCGTTGCCGCAACCATCACCGTCGATCTGGTCTTCCTCTGCAACTTCGCCCTCTTCGTCGCCAAAAACTCCGTCGCCCTGGTCTTCCTCTGGCCAGTGTCGGTTTTGAATCGCTGTCAACATCTCCGTCGCCCTGGTTTCCGTGAACATGTCTGTTTTTTATTTCACCCTCGTCTCTGTCCACCTCAATCCTTTGTCCAAATTTTGTGAAATCTCTGAATTAGGGATAACATCGTTTAAGCTCGTTTTTATCCGAAATCTCAAAATTGGTTATGTAAATCTACATAACAACACATATGGAAGCTCTTAGAATGTATTTGGTTGAGTTTCGAGCGAGATTAGAGGGGTTGAATTTCACCCATTTTTACGGACGGGAGGTTGAAGATGATGAGGTTGAACCGGTTCGGGTCACTTTTTTTCGTCTCCCCTGGGCTCAGTTCTGTGAACCAACTTAGACTACAAATTATACTCCGTATTATATGTAATCATATATCCACTTATATATGTTGGAATTTATTTATTTTATTTAATTTAAAATGCATAAATTAAATAATTAGAATAATAAGGGGTTTTATCAATTATCACTTTAAATAAATTCTTATAATTATTTTACTTAGAATAACAATGAAAATTATTCTAAAACTTTACCTATTTACTTAATTAAATCCAAAGTTTTCATTGGAGATGAGTAAGGTAAGAGACATTAATTGTTGATGCTATATTCAAGGTTGTCTACTAATTACTCCCCTAAAAGCTGCAGGTAATTATTACCCTACTCTCTTTATTTTCATTTTTTTTAAGTTTGACTTACTTTTGACTAAAAGGATGTTACAATTTTATCCCCAGGTAAGCTTACCAGAGGATAAGAGAATCATTGTCCGTATTTTAGGACGGAGGGAGTATTAATCTAAATCATTCTTCAAAACATATATATAAAATAAAATTCGTCCCATACACAAGAATATATTAATAAAATATTTTGAAAGTATACATTATCTATAACTTTGAAAAATTACAGAGGTAAAATAAGGGAGAAAAAGTTTAGGGGGGACTACAAGGGGCTGACATTTGGCTTTGCAGCTTGTCTTTCATTTGTGCCTTTCGGAGACCTTAGCACATTGATTCTATTACCCTCTGGTAAGTTTATCCGGGGGTAAAATTATAATTTCCTTTTGGTCAAAAAGTAAGTTAGCTAAAAAAATAAAAAAATAAAAATAGAGGTAGTAGGGCAATAATTACCTGTAGCAATTAAAGTAACCTTGATCCTAATGAAAATTAAAGCATTGTAATCCTTCTCTCTCCAAACACTCCAACGATAATTTCAAATTTTAATCTCCATCTCTTCAAACAGTCGGAATTGGAGTTGGAACTGTTAGATTGCTCAATTGAATGAGTCTTCTTAAGGAATCCGGCGACGATCGATCATCGAAGGTACTAGGATTTAGGGTTCCGGCGTCAACTGCGCGCTCGAGATCGAAGAACCTGCAATCGATCGTTTGCCGATCGCTGAACTCGCCGGACACCGAAGGTGAGCGGTACATATATTCTCCGATTGGATCTATATTCGTGAATAAGGGATTGTCGTTAATTTGCATTTTAAAACTGATTAGAGTGTAATTGTAGTTCGAACGCTAAATTAATTAGGATTTCAGATTTCTCCTGCAGATTTACCGATCATCCTCTTTTCTCAGCTACAATGAGCCAGAACAGGGATTTTGATCTTAACGTGGAATACGAAGATGGGTCCGGCTCCGATGATTCGATCAGTGGGCCAGGCTCGCAGGACTTGAACTTGGTCGAAATTTCAGATGATGACAGCGCAAGCATTTCGTCGAACAGTGAAAACCACATCCCGGAAGACGGTGATGAAGGAGTCGGTGATGAAGGAGTCGGTGATGAAGGAGACGATGATGAAGGAGACGATGCTGAGCCTCGCGAGATTTCCGATAACCTGAAAATGAATCCTCCCCATGTCGGACTGATGTTGGAGCAGGAAGCATATTTTATTCGATTAATCCACGGATATGCGAGAGAAAATGGATTCATGGTAAGACTAAATGTCTACTGTGGATATTTATGAAGAAATTAGTTATAGGAGAAAATTGTAATTAATTTTGAAAAAATGTTCAAGTTAAATTTTTCTTTGAGAACCATAAAACTTGTCCAAAAAAAGGCACATACCATCAAACTTGTTTATCACACACACAAAAAACTACCATTGCTTATCACACACCCAGAAAACTACCACCAAACTTGTCCAAAACAACCTGTCCACAACCACATACCGAAAACAAAGTTTCCAAACACTCATAATAAAAAACCTTAAAATACTAGAAAAAACAACATAGGAGAGCTTCACTTGAAGAGGTACGCCAACACCGATGTCAAGGTGATCCAGGCCATGACCACAATGATCTGGATCAAGGACCTGATCACCACGCCCGACTTGGCAGCGTTGTAAGCATCAGCCATTCGCATGGCGTGTATGCAATCGTGACCCTTTATTTCTTAAATCTAACGATCCAAGATTTCAATCCGTGTGCTAAGCCTTGCACCAATATGGATGGGCCTCAAAAAGAGGGAGGTACACACAGAATTTGTTTTATTGAACCGTTGTGCATAATCATTTTATGTTTCATTCCAAATATGCACCCTGTTTATCGCAATTATCACCCACATTTTTATATATTTGAATAATTGGCACCCTGGATGTGGAAAAATTGACTATGCACAACATTTTCGAATTAATAACCGATTGTACTGAGTATAAATTGTGTTAAGGCGACGACAAGCATCAATAACTTATGAAAAAAATAACCTAATTGAGTAAATGTGTAATAATTGATTGTGAAATTCATTTTTCGAATAATATCCCAATGGGCAGAATAAAATTTGTTTTAACGTGAAGCCATTCATCAATCATTTTTTTCCCGAATAGAAATAATGTGGGATAATGGACTATGAGATCCAATTTTGAAATAATAGCCTAATGTACAAAGTACACATTATTGCAAGCAATATAGCAAGGGATATGAAAACCATTTTACGTGAAGTCGTGAACTAACAAAAATTCAAGGACGGAATTAATGAAATCGTTACATATAAAAACTTAGATTAATCCTTATGTTGATTTTAAAGGCATGTAACACACTTTTATAATCGTATAGTTATCTTTTGCAAGAACATCTTAACTTCTCAAGTATCTCAAGTTAATGGTTAAGTATTATATAGATCTTTTGCAAGAACGTTATAAGTATTCAAAGTGGGAGTATCTTAAATTATCTAGTATCTCAAGTTAATAAAACACTTGTCTAACTCATGTAGCGAATAATTTCATTTGGTAGGTGAAATCGGAGGAAACTAAGATCTTTTGCAAGAAAAATAATGAATAAGATGGTATTTTTATTTTATATATGCACTTATGTTATTCACTTATTAGATTAATCCTAATGTTGATTTTATATGTAACGAATCTTCACTTAAGTATGCTTAATTGAAGATTTTCATAATAAAGGTTCCTTGGAATACTTTTAATTTTCACATTTTAATGAAAAATAATAGTTCAACATAGATTATCGTGGGCGTCCGCAATGGGCCTCAAATGGGCTTTTTTGTTTGCAACAAGCCAACATTGTTTAAACGTCATGGGCCAGCCTGAATCCATTCATAAATTAATTGTCCCAATATATACTCTATATTGTACGTTTTCGACAATGCCATAGAATCATAGATAATAAAATGTGCTAGATTTAGTAGATTACATAACAATGCCACAGATAAACACAAAAATCATAAAAGTTAACCAATTGTATCAAACATAAAATACAGAAGTGTCATAATGTTTTCAAAAGTGTCAACCCCGGCCCCCAGCATGACAACGACCTCCACCGCGACCACCATACCGAAATCCTCCTCTACCACCATTATCAGATTCCTTCTCTACCACCATTCTGAAGTCCTCCTCTAAGTCCTCCTCTACCACCATCCCGACCTCCACCGCGCCCTTCAGATGGACCGCTTGTGTCCTCCGGCCAACGTACAGTTCTTCGACCGTTGAAAGGCCCTTCCCTGGTGAATTGTCGCGTGGCAACCGCATCGAGCATTTGTGGAGTCGGTGCGTACAGATCAGCATAATGAGGGTAGAAGTCGCGAGCGTTTTCGTCCATTGACTGAACATATAACACCGTAAGCTCTTGTTGATCCCGAACTGACTCTATCTCACCATCCATCTAGTGCGACCAGATTAGAAGATCATCTACTTGGCATGCGATGTGGTGGACCATATCAAACATCGACTGTTGGTTGGCCGACACGTCCCGAAGACTCATCTCCACGCCTGTCTGGTGGTTGTGATGCAAGTCCTGACTTAGACGCATCTCCTCAAGTTCTTCCCCCAAACGATCCTGCCTATCGGATATTTGGTTTATCCTATCCAAGATGTATCTTTGAGTGTCCACCATCTCCAGAAGTTTTGTGTCCATATCGGACTGTCGGTTTGCAATTCCTTGTATCCTTTGTAACACCTGCTCCCAAGGAGCAGAAGAGCTGGATTCACCTTGGTCCAAATGCACACCTTTTGGCCCTGGATGTGATGAGGTGAAGAGCTTGTATTCGATAAGACAAACAGGATCCGTATGCAGATCCTCAACGGGTGAACTAGTTGGACAAAGCCCTGTATCACACTCCATACCATCTTCCGTTGGCACTACCATCTGATCCTTTATTTCTCGGGCAGGGGGGGCGTCCAAGTCCATTGGTGTACTCCGTTCATCCCGATCCGATCTACTCTTATCTTCGTAGTGGTTCATACAGAAGTCAGCAGCTCTCTTCCCATACGGCAGGGGACATGGAAAATATATTGTGTTATGGTAAGATTTCGTCGGTTTCCAATGCAACTCCGGCTCTAGTGGGTTGCTCAACAGACTGGCTGTGCTCAGACTCCTCTCATCGTACACATGAGACCCATGTATCTGCTGCAACCATTATGGCGGTTCTGGTTCCCACTTCCTAGCGATCAGTGCGATCATACCCCCCAACGCTAACTTCCCCTTCGTGCTCCCGCTTGTTGCATCTCGAATGCAAGATGCAACAAATATAGAAGTCCAGTCAGGCACGTTGCTGCATTCTTCGAAAAAGCATCGGAACCATATAAAATCTGAGGCCATGAACTTGCTGGTCTCTCCCTGACCCATAAAAGCCATCCTAATCACTTTGTGTGCCAAGACCAAGCACGGATGCCCAAGCCAAGAGTTAGTCTCGCCCTTGTGACCGTCAAACTGTTTGCATGTAATGTCAACCCAGAGATCTTTCAAATTGTGGCCCGATTTCTTCCAGCCAGGGGTAGGTTGACGAGAAATCCCGAGGATGTCCCGCAACTCGTCGTAGGATTGCAACCTCTCCACATAATTGAGGTGAAATGAAATCCGGTTGCCATCGTGTACCGATAAGGTCGAAAGGAATTCTAGTACACATCTTAGATATGTTGCCGCATTCTTGTTCAAAAATCCCGACAGCCCTGCCCGATCAAACATTGACTTCGTAATTTCGAACATTCCTAGTCGTTTCAGTGTCGCAGCATCGTAAAATTTAGTAGGTACAATGTCTATTTCCGCTAACTTTGAACATTTCGCCTTCTGCTCCGTTGTCAGGGTAGTAATTTGGAGATAGTCCCGCTCCATTGCAAACTGATTTCCACACCAGGAATTATACTCGTTTCATAACACATCTACTGAAACCCTAGGCCTACCCAGAATCACCCACTGCCCACCCCAAGTACAATCAACCTCTAATGAACATAAAATCAAACATAACTGACTGATTAAAAGCAGAGAGACTTACCAATTCGGAGATTGAGTCGCGGTCTGTGATATTGAAACGTAGGAGACGCCTCGACCGACTAACGATTCTGGTTCTCAATAGCGAGATTCGCTGTTCGATTTTCGCCGTGCTGTTCCGGGGATGATTGTGTTTTGAAGTTGACGGCCGAGACTTGGGATGGAGGGAAGAGTTAATTTCGAAGAGGGCGGGTCACTGTCTTACGGTTTGCGGTTTCACACAGGTAAACTCCAACGTCTCTAAGCATCAGGGTGAAGCAGATGGAGTAGGGTGATGCACTTGGAGCAATTGGGCCGGGCCGAGGTCGCAATTGGGCCGGATTATTTGAGTTAGATATATAGTAGTATTATGTGAGTTATGTATATACATTATTATGCAAGTATATAGGAATATATAATACGGAAATAATCATTTATTTTAAAATACAATAATTAATTTAATTACACAGTATAAACTAAGCCTAATTTTTTTATATTTACACAGTGTAAATATCCAAATATAAATAAAGTATAAAAATACTCCAAATAATACTTTCGTAAAATAGTTTATATACAGACTATTCATTACCTCCATAACTAATTACATTCCAAATAATAAAATATAGGAGCTGGAACTAATTAAGTTGTACAGTATATTATAAACTAAGTCTATAAATTATTTATGTATAAAGTACCGCCATTTTTTAATTATAGGAGCTGGAACTAATTAAGTTGTATAGACCAAGTATAAACAGAGTCTAAAAATTAGTATTTCATTAAACTAATTAAGGTGTACGGTATAGTATAAACTAAGTCTATAAATCATTTATGTATAAAGTACCGCCATTTTTTTAATTATAGGATCTGGAACTAATTAAGTTGTATAGACCAAGTATAAACAAAGTCTATAAATTAGTATTTCATTATAGAAGTTGGAACTTGAAGGTTCGATAATATAAAACAAGGTAATATAGAAATACTCTAGAAGGGGGGGTTGAATAGAGTATGCCCGTTTTTCGCAGAAAGTCTCAAGACTTTTGGAGCTCGTATAAAACCCTTTGAGATTAAACCTGAATCACAAAGTTAGACAATCGAACCATGTGCGGAAATAAGGTAAAGCAATAGATAAAGGACACGAGTAATTGTTTACGAGGTTCGGCACGAACTTGGCCTACGTCCCCGCCTAGGGTTCTTCCACAACCCTAGGATTCAAAAGGCTTTATTGATTCACTTAGCTTAGGATCCTAATAGCTCACCGAGAAGCCTCTCTCCTATACAATAGCAATCTAGTCAACTCACGTTCCCTGGGAGTCCTAGACCAATCTAGAAGAAGCGCGAGTAGTCCACCCACTTCTAGGGTTGGGGCGAGCCCGACGATAGCCATGCGTGTTTGAGGTAAAGATCCGACTTTTATCATGTTTTGAGCATCTGCTACTTGTTTATGTGTTTATTACCCATCTAATGGAGGTCCATACTAACAACTTGGATTGTAAACATAAAATCAGTAGAGACAATTAAGGTTTCTTGAAAGAGTTGTCTAATTGTTGGAAAAGGCGAAAGCTTGTCCTTTGATGCGATTCACATGATTATCTGTTTTATTCTTGCCTTATGCATGCTTGGTTATCGTTGTTGCAAACCCCAATCTTGGAAGTCCTTTTCATACATTTTAGTTCGAATCCCCAAAGCTTTTGCATTTACTTTATTTCGTTTTTATTCTCTGTTTTCCTCGAGATCGAATAGCACTCCTCGATCTCGACTACTGATCTTCGACCCAAAGTCGCTGTAGCTTCTGTGTGCAGGTGCTCGACAAGAACCAAGCCGATGTCGACTTAGACCCTACTCGATCTCAAGTAGCCCTTGTCGAGATCGACCAGAAACTGCCGAGCCGCTGCGTTGTGTTCGACTGTCCGATCTTCTATCGAGTTGCTGTACTCGAGATCTAGGACTCATGTTGTCGAATTCTGTGAGATTTCTCCGCTGCCTAGGATCTGCTGACACGCTTCCTCGTGGATCGATCCTGACTTCCCGCTGCTACATCAGGAGGAGGTCTTGTAATTATTTGCAAGGGACGGAATCTGGTTTGCCTTAGTTTATTTATATTCTATTTTGCATACTCGATTTCCTCCTACAACAAGTCAACTGACGTTCCCTTGAAGTCCTAGACCAATCTAGAAGAGCCCCACCTCTCTCAGCTATCTAGTACAATCCTCTTACTCTCACAAATCAATAGCCTAGTGCAACTTCCCGAGTTACAAACTCTCGAGTAACACTATAAATGAATATATCCTATAAGCTCACAGTGTAACTCTCAAAGGCTTTGAAAAGAAACAACAAACTCTTGAGCGCTAGCAGAGAGTACACTTGGAAGACAGATCTCGCTTGAATGAATGAAAGCTTGTGTAGCACTTGTGTGTTCTGTCTTCTTCTTTCTTTCCTTTATAGAAGCAACATGGCGGATAAGGATCTTCAACTCCGGATCTTCAACAACGGCTAGTTTGGATCATGGTGCGCCCGGATCTTCTATTTTTGGACACTTCGAAGATATGATCTCTCAATTTGGATCTCCTCAATATGCACCACAAGGAAAGAAGTAATTTCGAAAATACTTCCTGAAAGATTAGTTACACATATATATAATATAAAGGAAGTATATAATAATATTAAATAATATTCGAACATATAGAACAGGTTATGGATTTCATCAACTGTTAAAGCTCCAAGACCTTTGACACATACAAACTGTCAAGGCCTTTGAAACTTTATTCCGATTTTCATCAAGGGAGAGAGTTATCAGAACTAATTAATTAAGTTGCATACTATCCGTTGTGTTACTTGTATAGCATTTCGGACAATCTCTTTACCGCCCAAATTCAGTTAACAAACTCCATTTATTAGGGGAGAGAAGTAATATAGGTGTAGTAATTATGACATAGGGGTGCATGGAACCTCACAAAAAAGCAAACCTATTTATCCCCTATTAAAACATTTCTTTTTAGTCCACTTTTTCCTTGGATATGGGAATACCCTTGGGTAACCTTACCAGAGGGTAAGACAAGTAATTTCCTTCACCTTACTCCCATGCGTACGTGTAACTCTGCAAAAGGCTCTGGCTCCTCTCTCTGAAGGTGTTGTTAGATACATCATAAATTTAGATTAAGCAGATGCACATTCTTATTAATGTAGTGTTGTGTTCTTATTGTCGTGTAGGTGGACACTAGAAATTGAAGACAAATCAGGGCTTGAAGTACTACGTTTATATCGACATGCGCCATATTCGTATCGAACGTGCTTGGTGCTCTAAACCTGATTTGCGATACATTTTAGTTTTTGCCTTTTTTGTATATTTTTTTTTGGGTCTCTTTCTAATTCACAAATGACATATTTATATGATTTGGTTTTACAACCCTGTTTGTCACACCATTTCATTAATTAGTTCCCTATAAAATATATACGTTTAATACGAAAAGAATACGTACAAGGAAGGTCACTGAATGAGTACATCGCGTTGGTGAATGGTGATCGAGTTGATGGAAAATTAGATGCACAGCGGAAGTTTTAGAAACTATTTTCTATCATCTAATCGCAAGGATTTTCATGCATAAAATCGATAGATTAAATCATTGTTCATAGGAGATACCTCTTGATGCGTGAACCGGATCTAAACGGAGAGGATTCGGAAGAGAACTAGAGCCCCACGTGTTGCTCCTCTACTTGGTCCACAAGAGCCCGGTCTAGATCTCCTTTGCCTTCGACTGCTAGGACGAAGATCGAAAGGTGAACAATCAAATTGCTCTTGATTGATGATGGTGATTGATGATGGTAGAGTTCCCCCCTCACGTCTGTTGAAGTGGCCAAACTCACGTTCTCTCTTTTTGGGATGTGATAATTAGGTCAAGTCACAATAAGCCCATCTTTATAAGCTTATATTTATACCTTACTTGATTAATTATTTATTTCACAAATAAATCTTATCCCATTATTATTAATATATATCTAATATACACTAATAATAAAATCATCTATCTTTTGATCAAGCCCCTCAACTCTAAGTGTGTGACCGCATATGACCCGTTTATAATAGCCATGGGTTTAACCCGTTTAAGCCTATTAATCGTAGTTGGCTTCTAGCAAAGCATTACGACTCCTAAAATAATCGGATTGAATATCTCTATCAATTGTCCTATTCCATAATTAGTCATTGCACATTAAATTAAAGGACACAATTCCTTCAATCTCCCACTTGTCCTTAAACAAGTGTGCAATTTAAGATACCCGTGTCTCTTAATGTCATATTTGATGATATGGTGACATTCATATCTATTATCAAATATATTCCTTGAACTCCGAGTTCGAACTGTCAATTAAACGGATGATTACAAATAATCCATCCGAGCATGGCCATGCATTTTCAGTTCTTGCTCTTCAAGTGGCCTAGACACCATTCCTTTTCAATGCATCACAGTATGCATGAAGAAGGAGGACATCTACAATCTTGTATGACTATGTCTCTCACTCAACTTTTGGCAATCCCAACTACGACCTTTATAACTCCCTGTTATGGAAAGCGTTTAGCCGTGTCAAAGAAATACCAATCATCAAGAGGGACCATAGCACACTCATGTATGAGGAATCTACTAATCATGGTTTAACTTAAAACTCCACAATCCCTTTTGTAGAGTCTTAAGGTGGGTCTGTCCTATATGTATCATCCATACATATATATGTAATTGACTAGACATCTCCATGTCCCTATAGCCCATGAAACCTGGCGCTATCAGTCAACTTACAATATAGTCATTTAATAAAATCACCTATGTCCAATTTGATGATTTCAGACTACGGACTTGTGGTAATTCATAACTGCATTTCACTTAATGGGGTTTCATTTACCAGAACACTTAAGATAAGCCCATTTGCGAACTACGAATTATTTGGACATTTTATTTATTATCGTTCAACACGATATATAAATAAAGATGAAATATCATATATCATAAAATCATCCAGTCGAACATAAACTTAGTGTCTAACATTCTAAACATAAAATGTAATAGAAAGCAATCTCAAAGCCATTCTCCAATGTGTTTGAGACCCTTAGCCCTAGTGTGACCATCATGCTTGGGCTGGGCATAAGCTTCGTCAATGGATTTGCAATATTGTCATATGTATGCACCTTACACATCTTAATGTCAAATAAGGAGAAACATCCTCATAAAATATACGATCAACTTGTCATCACCCTTAAGAAATCATCATTGGTTCTTCTCAAAGACTTCAGGATGTTCTTAGTTGCACACTAGTGTGCCTCTCATGGAATCAATTGGTATTTGCTACACCTGCTCGTAGAAAATGCAACATCAGGTCGTGTACACACCATGACATAGGTAAAACCCTTTCTTGGAATCTTGCATATTGAATTTGTTAAGAATCTTATCTATATATAAGTTTCTTGATTCAATCTAAGCAATCTCTCAGATCTATCTCTATAGATCTTCATTCCAAGTATGTACACTGCCTCCCCAAAGTCTTTCATTGAGAAACATTTCTTCAGCCATTCCTTAACGGACTCTGGCATCGGAATGCCATTCCCAATAAGTAGTATGGCATCCACATACAAAACTAGGAAGACCACTTTACTCCCACTAAACTTCCTGTATACACAAGGGTCCTCTTCGCATCTGATGAAATCAAACTCTTTGATCTTTTCATCAAACCGAAAGTTCCAACTCCTGGATGCTTGCTTAAGTCCATATTTAGACCTCTTATAAGCTTGCATACCTTCCATACATCACTTGGATCTTCAAAACCCTCTGGATGTGTCATGTACACATCCTCTTCCAAGAACCAATTTAGGAAGGCGGTTTTGACATCCATTTGCCAAAGTTTATAATCATAATATATAAGTGGCAATAGCAAGGATTATCCTAATGGATCTTCTCATGACAACTGATGAAAAGGTCTCACCATAGTCTATACCATAAATCTGTTTAAAGCCTTTGGCAACTAATCTTGCCTTGTATACAGATACCTTTCCATCATTATTTGTCTTAAGTTTGAAAACTCATTTGCTCCCTATGGGTTTTACCCCATCTGGCAAATCTATCAAGTCCCATACTTGATTTTCAAACATCGAATCCATTTCGGATCTCATGGCCTCAAGCCATTTCTTGGAGTCTGGACCCGTCGTTGCTTGCTAGCTTATAGGTATTAGGCTCATCATGTTCTAGCAGAAGAACATCAAGGTTTACATTCAAGATGAAATCATCATAACGTCTTGGTTGTACCCTTGGCCTATCTGATCTACGGGTGGGTTCAACTGGTTCAACAACTGGAGCTGGAATAGTTTCCACAACTATTTGTGGATCCTCTTGTTCCGGTTCTTGGGTGATTTGGGGCCCTTGGCCTTCCAAAACCATCAACTCGTCGACGTCATCTATGTCATCTCGTTGTTGAGTTTGTTGCTCTTCATCATGAACTGGTTCAAGATGAATATTTCTCCCACTTGACTTATTGGAAATAAACTCTCTTTCCAAAAAGACATTATCCCTTGCTACAAACACCTTTTGTTCAGTGGGATTATAGAAGTAGTATCCAAAACTACCTTTTGGATACCCTATAAAATAACATTTATCTGATTTAGGGGCAAGCTTATCCGTTTGTAAACGTTTTACATAAGCTTCACATCCCCATATCTTCATAAAAGACAATTTTGGAACCTTTCCAGTCCATATCTCATATGGAGTTTTGTCTACAGCTCTAGACGGAGTCCTGTTTAGTGTAAGTACGGCAGTTGTGAGGGCATATCCCCAGAAGGATACCGGAAGGTCAGCAAAACTCATCATAGATCGGACCATGTCTAACAGGGTCCTGTTTCTCCTTTCAGATACACCGTTAAGCTGTGGTGTTCCTGGAGTAGACAATTGTGTTACTATCCCACAATTTTTCAAATGATGATCAAATTCATGGCTCAAGTACTCACCACCACGATCTGATCGAAGTGATTTTATTTTCTTGCCAGTTTGAGTCTCTACCTCGTTTTGAAATTCCTTGAACTTTTCAAAGGATTCCGATTTATGTGACATAAGGTAAATATATCCATATCTACACATGTCATCAGTAAATGTGATGAAGTATTTATAACCACCTCTAGCTAATGTACTCATTGGCCCACATACATCAGTATGTATAATGCCCAATAGCTCAGTAGCCCTTTCATTTGTTCATTTGAAAGGTGACCTTGTCATCTTGTCCATCAAACATGACTCACATGTATCAATGGATTCACAATCCACGTCTTTTAGAAGTCCATCTTTATGGAGCTTCTTCATGTGGTCTAAACTGATGCGACCCAAACGACAATGTCATAGGTAGGCTTCACTCAACTTACTTGATTTTTGCCTTTTTGTATTTATGTTATATGATTCTGTTGTAAGGTCGAATACAAATATTCCATTAATATCTTGAGCACGAGCATAGAAGATATCATTCTTATGAATAATTATACCTTCGTCTGTAGTGCTAAAATTAAAACCTTTAGAATAAATTAATGTAGCCGAAACAAGGTTCTTTGTAATGCTAAGAACAAAATAACAATTATTTAGTTCTAAGATTAGACCAGAAGGAAGAGATAAACTAAAATCTCCTAGACAAGTGCAACAACGCTTGCTCCATTTCCAACGCGTAGCTCTATCTCTCCTTTCTTTACTTGTCTCCTATTTCTTAGTCCCTGCACATTTGTAATAATGTGAGCACTACATGCGGTATCTAATACCCAAGTAGGACCATTATCTAATGTGAGGACATTGGTTGACAGTAATTCAATAACATAAATACCTAAAGTGTTGGAACTCAAAGTCCCATTCTTCTTGTCTTCCATGTACTTGGGACAGTTTCTTTGCCAGTGCCCCTTAGCCTTACAGTGGAAACAATCATGGTCTGCAGCCACCCTTGGCTTCTCACCACCCTTAGGTTTTGCAACTTCCTTGCCCTTCCCTTGGGTATTGTTCTTGTTCTTGGCTACCTTCTTGAACCCTTTCCCTCTGTTGACGTTAAGAACTTTCTTCTTGTTGTCAGTGGGAGTATTCTGCTCAGCAGCTTTGAGCATACCATGGAGTTTGTTCAGGTTTTTCTTAATACCATGCATATGGTAGTTCATCCTGAATGATGCAAAGCCATCATGTAAGGAGTGCAAGACGATATCTGTGGCCAACTCTTGGTCATATGGGGTGCCTAGTGTCTCCGTACGGCTAAAAAGTCCGATCATGTTGAACACATGGGGACCTACTGGCTTTCCTTTCACGAGCTTGCTATCCAGTATTGCCTTGTGAGTTTCATATCGTTCAATCCTTACCTGTGCCTGAAACAACATTTTCAGGTTGGTGATGATAGAGTAGGCATCCTGGTATTCAAACCTCTTTTGAAGGTCAGGTTCCATGCTTGCTAGCATCAAACAAGTGACAGGTAAAGAATCACTCCTTAACTCCATTTCACTAACTATCTCCTCATCCGATGAGGCATCGGTAATAGTAGGGATAGGGTTTGTTAGGACGTCCTCACGCACTTCAGACTTGAGAACAATTCTCAAATTCCTTTCCCAATCAAGAAAGTTTGTTCCATTCAATTTGTTTTTCTCAACTATTGAGCGCGGGGTGAAATTCAAGTTATCGTTCGACATAATGCCTATATAAAAAGGAAACGACATACAAATCAGTTTACGTTCGAAATGCAAATTACTTAGGATTAAACACCTTTAAAATAAGTAAATGCGCATTTTATTCAAATTGTTATTGTTCCTGATGAATAAAATGATTCCAAGATCCCATTACACACAAGACCCAACATACTTTTGCACTGCCTTGAGTCTTGTATGCTCAAGGTAAGTAACAATTACTAATTATAACTCCTTATAATTCTTGGTTGATGATCCACATCCAATGTAAAATCATTCTATGCCTCAAGATCCAAAACTTTGCCTTTTGGTCTCTCGTTGGGTACAACCATATCAAAGCTTATGAACCCCTTGTATAGATTCACCCTCATTAGCCCAAGATTATGGAAAGACACCCTCACTTTTGTGAAGCCCATCCAACCAAAAATCCAGAACTTAATGGGTTATGATATGAAAAGGCATTGCCCCAATTTACCTTAGGAACTTAAGTCTTTTATTTGTCTTTATTTATAAGTGAAAAAATGTCAAAAATAAAAACAACATAAAACTTAAAATAAGGCATTCAAAATGCAATGAAATTGTGATCCTAGTATGGCCCCTACGATGCATAAAATAAAGATCTAATCTTCATGGGTCTCCACCCTCGCGCCCTTCATGGATCTCCATCCTTGAACTTCTTATGTCTTCTTGTCTTCTTGTATCAATTACAATATTTTCTAATAATCTAATTACTGAAAATAAAGTACAAAAAAAACATAACGATACGCAGATCGTGTACAAAAAAACATAACGATACGCAGATCGTATTTATGGGCCATACTAGTCACCTTATGTATGCAAGCAATATATCATAATATAAAACAAGCATAATAAATTCATGAACATTCTTGATATTTTAATTCAAAAACTAGCAATAATATATATGGAATTAATTTTATGGTAACTATTAGCTTGTATAATTGGATAGAAATTTTTTTATTAGGGATAAGATATCTACCATATCTAATTAAGGTAATTTAAGATTTTACACTAAAATCATAAATATCTTCCATAACCCTAATTCCACCTCCATCAACTCCCACTTAAATTTTGTAACAATTATAAACTTTTGACAAATGTAGGATTAAGATGGTAGGTTTTCATAAAACTCAAACTTTGAGAAATTAATGTATGAATCAAATTCACACAAAATTTGTCAACTTTTACGCATCAAAATCATAAAATTCCCAATTTCTTAAATTTAAATCAACTTATACGAAATCAAATATTTCATATATAATTTATACAAAAAATCATATCTCTTGTATAAATTGATTGGAAAAATGATTTTTTTTTTTTTAAAACAGAATAAAAAAAAAATTGTGATGCCAATTAATCAACATGATCAGATCATGCTCATAATTTTCCGATACCGATCCACATTAATATACCCCACTGTAATCACATTACCATCGCGATTGCCGATTACATGAAATCATGGTACATATGAGCATTGAACTAATTTCACATGAAATCATGGTATATTCCCAACTGTCGATTATAATGTTCATAATTATGGTTACATGATGAAATCATGGTATGAGCATTGAACTAATTTCACATACTCCGCGACGGATTTGGATCGGAATTGTGAACTAATTTTACACAATAAAATTTATACATCCAATCAATTAAAATCATAATTTTAATTATACAAATTATTCCTTATATCAAATATATTGCTATATTGAATTAAAACTAACAAGAAAATCAATCGATCATATAAATTTATGCAAGATGCTTTGATGCCACTGATGGAAAATTAGATGCGCAGCGAAAGTTTTAGAAACTATTTTCTATCATCTAATCGCAAGGATTTTCATGCATAAAATCGATAGATTAAATCATTGTTCATAGGAGATACCTCTTGATGCGTGAACCGGATCTAAACGGAGAGGATTCGGAAGAGAACTAGAGCCCCACGTGTTGCTCCTCTACTTGGTCCACAAGAGCCCGGTCTAGATCTCCTTTGCCTTCGACTGCTAGGACGAAGATCGAAAGGTGAACAATCAAATTGCTCTTGATTGATGATGGTGATTGATGATGGTAGAGTTCCGCCCTCACGTCTGTTGAAGCGGCCAAACTCATGTTCTCTCTTTTTGGGATGTGATAATTAGGTCAAGTCACAATAAGCCCATCTTTATAAGCTTATATTTATACCTTACTTGATTAATTATTTATTTCACAAATAAATCTTATCCCCTTATTATTAATATATATCTAATATACACTAATAATAAAATCATCTATCTTTTGATCAAGCCCGTCAACTCTAAGTGTGTGACCGCATAGGACCCGTTTATAATAGCCATGGGTTTAACCCGTTTAAGCCCATTAATCGTAGTTGGCTTCTAGCAAAGCATTACGACTCCTAAAATAATCGGATTGAATATCTCTATCAATTGTCCTATTCCATAATTAGTCATTGCACATTAAATTAAAGGACACAATTCCTTCACGAGTTCGATATCACATTCAGTGAGTGGAATTATAAGTCTTCAGAGTTCAGACAAGCTAACCCACACCAGTAATTAAAGGTTTCGATTCCCACCTCATGCAATATTTGTTAGAAGTGAGATTTGAACTAGGGCTGATCATCGGCTTAAAACCGATTCGAACCTGGCCAAACCGAACCGAACCTAAAACCGAAAATCTCAAAAATGAAAACCGAAAACCGAACCTAAACTAATAGGTTTGGTTCTGTTTTACACCGGTTTGGTTTAGGTTCGGTTCGGTTATAACCTAATCTAACCGAAATAAAAAAATGCACAAAATAGTCCCTAAACAGCCCTACAAATCTGTATTCTGTAATGCAAATAAACAGCCCTGCAAAGTGCAAATCTGTATTTTGTAATCTGTAATGTAATGTCCCAAAACAGTCCCAAGAAAAGCTTGATAAATAACGTCCCAAAACAGCCCTGTAAATCTGTTTTCTGTATTCTGTAATGCAAATAAACAGCCCTGCAGTGCAGTGCAAATCTATATTCTGTTGTAATCTCCCAAAACAGTCTTGTACAGTAAGCTGTGCACAATCCCATACTCCCAAACATCAGCAAACAATTGAGCAAAATTAAACATGATAAATGAAATGAAACATGATAAATATAGATTTAAACTTCATTGTTCATTAAGCAAAATGCACATGGGCAACCTAAAACAAGTGACAATTCAAATTCATGTAGCAATTGACTTATAATAGAGTATTATCCTTCAAAAGATAAGGTCATGGTCTCCTGAACATAACAAGCTAATAATATAGGCAATAGGAAAATCGAACAAAAGTAGAGAAGATAAAGAAAAGGATTCCAAGTGTTTGTTGGGCGTTGACTAAGCCGATCTTCAAGACTTCAAGTCGATATCCTCAATTTTTCCAACTCTAAAAGAGAAACAAAAGGAATGAAGTTAGTAAACAAGCAAATATTTTAATTATTGTGTGCATTGCAAAATGCAAATAATACTAATAAGGTAGTAAGCTGATCGATTGACTCCGGTTGAGTGAGCTGATCGATTTCATTATTGGGATCACTACTTGGGGTTCTACGCCTTTTGGATTTGGAGCTCGACATCTACAAAACAAAATAACAAATACAAACTTAGATAATACCATTACTACTAGATTACTTCCAAGTTTCACACATACAAATAATGAAAATCATGACATTATAAATTCGGAAACCAAACAATTTGAATGTGACAATCTCCCATCAAACAATTAGAAATCACACATACAATCACTCTATTTACTTACATTGCTTGAAAACCTATCCGTTGTTTTGATTTCCAAATTCGGCCTTAATGGATTGACAACCAATCTGAATTCAATGAAGAAAAATTATTGCATCAACAAACCTGATTTCCAAATCATCTACTAAGCTACCTAACATTTCATCAAAAAGACTGAACTTATTGAGCCATATTCTGGAATCTAGAACATAACATAACAAAGGGGCAAAAGGGCTGAAATTACCCTAATCTAAATAGTAAATAACATCATTTCAGATTTTCATTTTCAATTAGAAAAACAAACCCTAAACACTAAACAAGTAAACAACACAACAATTTCAATTTCCAATTCACACTAGGGCTGAACTTGTTGGGAGATTACCTGATGAGTGATGAACTCATGACTGATGTCCTGAATCGATTAGGCCGTAGGGCACTAGGGCTGAACTTGTTGAAGCGTTTAATGGAAGCCTGAAGTTGTTGAAGGGTGAACGCCTGAACGGAAGCCGGCT
Source organism: Persicaria tinctoria (assembly GCA_037127255.1). Lineage (NCBI taxonomy): Eukaryota > Viridiplantae > Streptophyta > Magnoliopsida > Caryophyllales > Polygonaceae > Persicaria > Persicaria tinctoria. Next base: position 71,823,854 of record JBANSL010000011.1, read on the forward strand.
GCCAGTGTCACCACGAGAATGAAAGACGACAGTGAGGGTGAGGGAGGAGTCAGAGGAGATCGAGAAAGAGAAGTCGAGCAAGGAGAGAGGAGAGTGAGGAGTGAGAACATACCGGAGCGGAGCCGATGGGCTGATGGCTCGCCGGCGGCGCGCGGGTATGGTGGGCTGGAGCCTGGAGTGGTGAGCCACTAAGCCGACGGTGCACACTGCACAGAGCCAAAGAGGCGATGAAGAACTGGGAGGGAATAGGGATGACTCTGGGAGGCGCGAGGCGAGAGCAGAGTAATACACAGACCCCTCTCTATTGACCTAATGTAAGGATATTTTTTCTTTTTAATAAAATATCGGTTTTTTTCGGTTAAACCTAAACCGAATACAAACCGAACCTAAAACCGAAAATTAAAAATCTCTGAACCGAAAACCTAAACCGAAAGCCTTAGGTTCGGTTAGGTTTCGGTTATTTAGGTTCGGTTCGGCCGAAAAATTCGGTTTGAACCGATTTTGCTCAGCCCTAATTTGAACCAGTTGAAATTATATGTGGTTTAGGTTGAAAAAAGTGTACGTAATGTTTTGTAAAACTGCATATAAGTTTGGTGGCTATTCCTTTTCATTGCAAATTGATTTTAAGATAGAATTTTATTGGGTTTATATATTGGACTTGAATTGTCTCCTGTATGTAGGGTAGATCAGTTAAACGGGTCATTCGGGTCGGGTTCGAGTCGAAAATTATTCGGACGTTCGGGTCGGGTCGACCAAGTCGGATAGTGTTTTTGATAGGTCTAATGTAGGGTCTGTAGGTTTGCACAAAACCGTCCTTCAAACATCATATATAACTTTACGGGGTCAACCGACTTTTAGACCTGGGCAAACGCGGGCCGGCCCGCCCGTCCCGTCCCGTCCGTCCGCTATTATGGGTGGGCATGGACAAGGGAAGAAGCCCATGCGGGCTGCTAAGCCCGGCCCGTGCCCGCATCGGGTACAGGATTTGGAAGACCAATGTACCCGTTGCGGGCCACTAAGCCCGTAACGTGTACCCGCTAATTTTTTTAATTAAAATTAAAAAAAATATATATTATATATTATATATACTTTTTTTTTGAAATTATAGTGTATATAAATATATTACCACTTATAAATATATTACAGTATATATATACATTAATAGCATACAAATATATACTACGTATATAGATAGTGTATACACAGTGTATACAATACACTATACAGTGTATGTACGTATATATATTTACATTTTACAGTGTATATATACACATCCCTCTCTATTTCGGATTTGGCGACTTGGGCAAATTGGCTAAAGAATGACTTTATATATACACATATATATATTACAGTGTATACAAACTCATATATACTTATAAATATTTTACAGTTATAAATATATTACAGTACGTGTATATATACATATATTATTGCGGGTACCCGCGGGTAGCCCGCGCCAGCAATTCTGGACGGGCTTCGACACGTCATCCAACCCGTTAAGCGGGCTTAGTCCGACCCGCGCCCGCGACACCAGGACAAAATCTTGGATAAAACCCGTCCCAAGTCCGGCCCGCCCCCGCATTTGCCCAGGTCTACCGACTTTGACAGAACCCTTCCTTCAACATCATGAATAGAACTCTTGACCTCTTGTAGGCCATCTCTCCTTTAACAAGTGTCATTTAGGTTACGTTTGGTAACACACAAGAGGCTTTTCAAAGCTTTTAATTTGTTTTAATGTTATATTGTTTTAAATGAGATAAATCTAATAATACATTTTAATTAGCTTTTTGAAATTAATTAGATTTTCAAAAGCTACAAACCCCAAGTTTTTCTGATTGTTTCTTTTTATGTACATAAATTTATTGATTTTCTCCTATTTTATCAGCTAATTTCAATAATATTCAGTTTCATCTAACTAAAATGTTCCAGTTGTCAAACACACCCTTAACCTCTTAGATACATAGTGTTTTGGTTGTTTTTTTTTTAATTAAGACAATAATTTTGGGGTGGTCAACCGCGGTTGACCCACCGACCAAAAGCATCATGACAGATGGCGTCGACGCACTCATCTAGAACACAAACGTCGATGAATTGTGAGAACATATCAATATGAACGAGTTTATCCACCACACGATTTCCCGCGCTGAAGGTGTGAGAAAAGGAGACGCAATCTCATAGCGTTTTGGTTGTGATTCCATGGCAATAATAGAAATTATAGAATTAGAACCACATTTTCCATTGCAAATGTAGTGACAGAATATATATGTCATATTTTTTTTTGGTAGGAAGAATAGATATGTCATATAATAACAAAGCCAAAAGTTGCACCTCCACCGATAGTTTGGAGCCATCAAAGTCAATAATTCTCATATATATAAAGGGTGTTTAATTTAAATCTAAATTATATAAATATGTGAAACGTTAGGGCAAATAATAATTTTATTGGCCCAATTAGGAAAACAGCAAAAATACCACAGACGTGTAAAAGTAGACCGGCAATACCACATGAAAGTCATAAAATTAACTGATTATTATATTATATTTTCTTACAAACATGCGCAAAAACGTAATTAAGTAAAAAAAAATACAGTAGATGGGTAAAGGATTTGTTTAATTAATTAGGCAGTAAGAGAAAAAGCATGAAGGTACATGTTCTTAATTTATATTAACTGTATTTGTTTACTTAATCCAAAGAGTAGGTGGGGAAAGAGCCCCTAATTTGAAAATGATGCATGCTTGAATTTGTATGGACATAAGCAATATGTTACTTTACATGCACTCAAAAGTGCAATTAGCTTGCCAATGTTTCCTTTCTTCTATTTCTACTTTCTCACATGATTCCACATGCCATCCCTTTTTCCATCACTTCTCAAAACAATATGCAAGTGATATGGAACGTGTATAAGTGCACATATGTACTATATATATTAATTAATTTACTTTTTTTTTATATAAGAAATAATTCGAAATACCAGGCAAGTTCATGTCGGGTAAATCGAGAGGTTGCTCGCCAATGTCGGGTAAATTGAGATGTCGTCGAGGCAGCAGATGGACAAAATGTCATGATACAAAATAGTAAAAGCACGAAACAGGAAAAAAGGTCCAGCCACAGGTTGACCGTGCCATACAAAAAGTACAGCCTAGGCTAACTAAAGATCATCAAATCGAAGCGCGCAGTCGAAGAACCAAGCCAAGCATCATCATGGTAGCAGGACTCTATTTCCTGTGGAAAATGAAAGCCGAAGTCCAAGGAAGTGCCTCTCGGTAACACAATCGTCTCGAACTCACTACCATGACCCAGTCAGACTCGACTCAAAACGCCAGATCTTCGACATACTTGAAGCACATCTAGTACCACCAGAAGCATAAACACTCAACGAATGCCTCCCTCCCACCTGGGTCCCAATAAACCGGGACTTTTTCAGGATGGCTTCATCATGAATGAGGTTGCATTCTCGTGCACCCTATTGATAGAGAGGATCGTGGTAGTGTTTGTGGGTTCTGAAGATCTCTCATCTAGTCTCTAGATGGGGGGAAATGGCGTTGGTCCATGCTTCCCTAGGATACATCACTTTAGCTCCCATCTCCTCAATGACGAGACTTCATGTAAGTTTCTTTGACTTCTCCATGTTCCTGCTATTCACAAATTTCATCTCGAACTCTACCTCGACTTTTTCTGTGCTTGGCTTAGTGCGGTTATGTTTCGACTAGGGTCGGATCCTCACCTTTTCTTTTATGCCTTTATTTTGCTTGTACCGTCATGGGTAGTCCGTCTGTCAATTCCTTCAACTTCTTGACTTACTAACGCAGGTGGTGTGTCTAATATTTCGAATCCTTACATTGTATAAAAAAAATGGTTTAGACTTTTGTGATAGAAAGGTAAATCTCAATCTTATGATGAAAAATAAAATAAATCCAAAACAACCGTTTTCATATAACCTGACCGAAATTTCCCGAAATTTCAAGAGTGTTTATGAACACAAATTAAAAAATTCCTTATATGATTAAGCAAGAGCTAAGAGTTGATAAGCATGCGTTCTGAAATTGGGGGCGCCCGTGCTTACTTATTGTAGGCATTATAAGTCCACACCGCACACAATTCTAGATAATTGCCAATTATATATTGCTCACTCTCAAGTCTCAATTGCAATTAGAGGAGTAAATGATTAATTATTGTTTATGTGAAATATTCTCTTCGAAATTCCAAATGTTTGTTCTGAGGTTTGCAACAATTAAAATGATGACTATGTTTTTCAGCGTCTAATCATTATTTGCCCGTTTATCCTCACATACATGAGTCTGATTTAAAGCCCAAAAATTCATAAAATGTCAAGCCTGGATTAAATATAGCAATGGGTCTAAATACTTTTCTCTAAAAGAAAAAAAAATCATAAAATAACAAGAATAAAATATATAGAGCTAACATTTTTAAGTTAAGATTTTAGGTAAGAAAAGATAAAGATTATCTTTTCAAATCTAATCCGTTTTTAAGTTAAGATTTATCGATCAATATTCTAACTAACCATTACGTCTTAGTTTCCATATAAAATTTATTTTCTTTAATTAGGTAATCAAATAGGGGAAAGAAAATAAATTTTGGGATCAAATACTTTTCTGTATAAAAAATCATAAAATAACAAGAATAAAATATATAGAGCTAACATTTTAAAGTTAAAATTTGAAGTAAGAAAAGGTAAAGATTAACTTTTTTAATCTAGTCCAGTTTTAAGTTAAGAAATAATGGATTAATATTCTAACCATTATGCTTCTTCTCTCATTTTTCATACAAAATTTATTTTCTTTCCCGTAGTTGATTACCTAATTTGAGTATAGGTAACTATAAGCCCTATAATGATCTAACTATTTGCCTTATCTCTTCTCTAAATTCTCAAAAAAATGAGATCACACAAATTTTACACATAAAATTTAATTCTTTTCGCTTCTATTCTAGTATTTCCCTCCTACTTAAACAAATAAGGCCTTAATTTGGGAAGAAAAAAAACTGCAAGTTAAATTCAGTATTTAAAAATCCAGTACTCATTGTAGAAGGTTTCTATTTGCATTTAATTAGAGTATCATTTTTAGTCTTAATTTTATTTAAAAGCAGCTATCATTTTAAACTTTTTTGCTTGTCCAAAAAGCTAGATGTTTCATTTGATTGAAGATAATAGGTCATGTAATCATCTCAAGTCCTTGCAATCATGTAGTAGTTCTTTGAGAAATATGTGAAAGAGTTACTTTTAGTTTTTTTTTTCCATTTTATTATATGATTCAAAAAGTAAAATTATTGCAACATAGTTTGTTATAATTATTAGCGGTCGCTCATCTTTGTTTTTTTAATGGATGGTGCTTCGATTAATCTAAAGTTTCATACACTCATCCGTAAAGACTAAAGACGTTATTAAATAGCACCCAAATTCTTACCAAGTTAAAATGAAAAATCAAGATTTTGGATAAACTGAATTGGGCCTTTTTATTGGGCTGTTCTAGAATTTTAATTGGGCCACTCTCCTCATCATGTTTCTGCCAAACTGCTCATGATATTGTATTTGATTTACAACAACAATTCCCTCAATGAAGCAAGGTCTGAATGTATCCTTATCCCGAACTAGACGAGAGTATGTTTTCAATAGATCTGGACCATCTGGTCATGACTCATGAGGATGTTATGTTTGACTTAATTTTAGCAAAGAATTTATATACAGACTTTATACATTATCCATGTTATTATACTTACTGGCCACGTAAAACAATTAATACAAGATTCTACCAATATGTTTTCAGCTTCTGAATGACATCTTCTGCTTGTGAGCCTCAGTTGGGAGCTTCACATCTCGGGCCAACCCTACCGCTTGAAGAAGCCTCACTGCGTACCAGGTGGCATCGATCTGCCACCACTCCAGCCCGTGCCTAGCCGAGTACTCGAACGCGTGGTGGTTGTTATGCCAGCCCTCCCCAAATGATAACAATGCCACCCACCTGAGACAAACCACATTCCAAACCATATATGACACCTGAATCATTTCATCTTAATTAGGAGATGAATCTCATGATTTGCTCACAGTTTCACAAAGAAAATGAAACACATGAATACCAGTTGTTTCTCGACAAATCTCCGGTGTTCCACGCCTGTTCTCCCCATACATGGCAAGCAGAGTTCACTAGCCATGTTATATGGTAAACCCATATAGTCCTCACAGCCTGCGAAGCAACGAAACCATCGGTTTTCTTAAGGTAAAAGTTGTACAAAATGAACATCTTGCTAAATCCACTCAATCTTTTGAAGAGCAATAACGGAGAATGCGAATACCATTCCCCACACGACATAAGGAAGCCCTCCAAAGGCGTAGAGAAGGACTCCAAGTGCAAGCGGGTGTAAGATGTATGTGTTCTTGATAAACCGGTAGAAGGCTTGCTTCTCTAGGTCCGCCACATTGATCGGCTCTCCACACTACATCAAGCAACAATAGATGGAAACAAACTACGCGTAAAATTTATGGTTTCGTAAGAATGTGGCAAGGAAGGTTATAGATGGATTAGTACTCTTTGGACGATGGTGGCGGTGTCAAAGAGCCAGTTCATGTGACTAAACCAGAAGCCCTCAAGAGGGCTATGTGGGTCTTTCTCCGAATCACAGTATTGGTGATGGTACCTGTGTGTGCTCACCCAATCAATTGGATTTCCCTACAAATTCCCCAAAGAGTATGTTAAAGCCCAGCAGGTGACTGGGGGTCGTGTACAGAAGCACATGTGCAATAAACCCAACATATAAGCGCAATGAGGCTTTGGAGAAATGAACCTGAAGGGCCAAAGCCCCAAAGTAGGCAAACAAGTACTCAAGCCACTTGGGGAGCCTGAAACTCCTGTGGGACAAATTCCTGTGAAAGGAGAGGCAAATCCCAAACAAGCCAGTGACTACATAGAGGCCCAAAGCCACCCAAAGCGCGCTCCAAGTGAAGGCGAAAGGCGCAAAGAAAGAGAGGAAATGCATTGCAACAACCACACTCAAAGTTGCAGCATCCAATGTATTCCATCTCCTCTCAACTCCAAACACCCTCTTGGGCTTCTTCACCACCACATTAGATAGCAGGATCCTATGAGAAAAGGGTTTGTTCGCCTCCCCTCCATCACACAATGCATCCGCGCAAGCAAAAACCCGCCATTTCTTGGTTTGGTGATTGAAATGGGGAAATGGGTAATTGATTTTGAGTGTAGAGATTGTTGGACAATTGAATTTTGAGATGGGTGTTGGAGGATTCGGATAATTTCGCGGTCTAAGAAGAGATGGAGGGTTTTGCTTGCAGCTTGGTGGCAATGTGATAAGAGCCATGAGAGGGAGAATGAAAAGAAGAAGAAAAAGATGGGTATACAACAAAACCACATAGACATGAAATTCATGGTTCAGATTGTAAGGTTAACAAGAAAGAGAGGGCCAACAAACAACAAATAAGGTTAGTTTGGAAACATTAGTAACCATTTTGGAAAGGGATAAATTAGTGTACTTTGGAAAGATACTTGTCTTGATTGTGTGGTGGTGTGTTTGTATGTGAACCTCCTTAACCCTTCAATCTTATCTCTTCCTCTCTTTCAATTGGATATGGATTTGGATTTGTCTTCCCTTTGCACACTTTCAATTGTCTTTAACTACTAGTACTATAATCTCATCCTCATTCATTTTATTTTGTTTATAACAGAGATTTTGAACAATATGAAATTTGATACAAAACTTAAGCTTCCATTGATATTTCCTTCACAAGGTCAGTTTTTTAAGATTTGAACAAACAAAAAATTACACCCTTAAAAAGTTCGGTAATTTGGCGCCAAAACTGACCAACTTCCCAAAGCCCTCCTAAAGCATTAAAGAAAAAACAGCAAACCTTACAAAAAGGGGAAAGTGCAACGCCTCTTATATATACACATTGGAGAGTTAAGGTACTGCCTAGCCTTGTCACTCGGAGAGCAGAGCAGCCCTCACGGTACGGATGATATCGGTGAGCGACACGAGCCCAAGGAGGAGACCGTTGTCGTCGACAACCCAGACGCGATGCACGTGTTTGGTAACGGCCTTGTCGATCACCTCGGCCAGAGTCGAATCAGGGTGGCAGGTCACGAGTTGCCTTGGATAGTTTTCCGAATCATGTGCCCTGTGAGAGGGGCACTCGTAAACCCGAGTAGTGAAGTCCATGACCTTCAAAGACAGCCATGATTGCATTTGGGCGAACGGGCATCCCCTCAGATCGGTTGCGGAAAATGTACCTACCAGATGCCTCCCTCGACCCTGCATCAGTTACAATTAGTGTCGAAAACTATCCAATTTCGAACCACATTGAAACCAAATCTCCAAGCAACGGAGCGAAGGAGCCTTACATCGATAAGCTGCTTGTGAGCCTCGGGGGGCAGATCAGGGGCAGCCACCACGGGGACAGCAGGGACATCCGCGCTTCGGATACATCGGACTCCATCGATGGCACTCGTCTGGTCGGTGATAGCGAAAACCGTCTCTGACACGGCGCCCAACTCCGTGACGGTTTGGGTCAAGACGGCGTCGTAGAGGGAGCGGGAAGCAGAGGGGTCGTCACGAAGGAAGCGGAGGAGATCCGTCTGAGTGATGAGCTTGTAGGAGGATGCGGAGTCGACGAGCTCCACCCCGGCGGAGAGGTTGTCCGGGGCCTGGCTGTCCATCGGCACCATCGCTCGGTGGATTCCCTTCCCCATCACTTCCATGCAATCCAGTATGCTAAAATGCACAAACTTAAATCCAACTCCGTTCGACATTTTTTCTTGTACAAAATAACTATACTTTTAGTTTAGCCTCTAATCCAGGATGGTGAGTTACAAAAGTTTTTGTAAATAACGGTTGGTTGTGCAAATTAAAGGGTGATTTGTACTCACCTAGTACCAGGATTAAGAGTCCAAAGGCTGAGCCCTTCAAGACAGTGCCCAATGATCGACGATACTGGCGCCGCCATCTTCTCGTCGAGCTTCGAAACCGCACCTCCGCCGTTCATCTTGTCGTTGTCGTCGGCGATATGGGCCAAGATGTCCATCATGGTCACCATCCCTATGTAATGTTTCCTCACTGTTCCAGTGAACTTGTCGGACTCCACAATCATGGAACCGCCGGCCCCTATCCAGTGGCCTGGCGGAGCCGCCACAGGCACCGCCACCACCTGGTTGGCCACCAGGATGTTCATGGTCTGGGACAGCGTGGCCGTGTAAGGCACCTCCACTAACCGCCGCTTCCTCTCCGCTATCTCCCTCACCCTCTTCTCCCTCAGCGTCTGATGTGCCGCAGCCGCCGCGGCCGTCTTCGCGGTGGCGCCGCCGTGCCCCTGTGGCTGATAGTGCGCTGCTTGCATTTTAGTATCTTATTCTCTTATCTCATTAGAGTTGAGGATTCAACCTTTTTTTTAACTTGATCAACTCAGATAAGATTAAAGGGTGACTTGAGTGCACGAGTCAGAACGGCGTGGGTGTTACAGGCGGACACGTGTCCAGTTCTGATGAGTATAAGCCACGTGGCAAATTATTGGATAACGATCATCTCCGGGTAGTGGTGATCCAATAACAACAGATTCAAAAAAACTGAGATAAATGAAAGAAATTGTGAATTGACAGATTGAAACTACAAGCCGAAATCCATTTTAGAGAGGTGTTGCAGCTACAGTTGAAATTGAAAGTCTATATTATAAAAACATAACTAGGCCAAACGAACCCTAAATTGAACACCACCACTAGAGTCTTTGTACTTCCCCTTATCTCCCCTCTAAAAGCATACATTACACATTTGCCATGGGCTATTCACATATTCAGTCAGCTAGCACAGACTCCGGCAGGCGACGCGCCGGTTACCTCGAGGGCTGATCTGATGCCGCTGTCGCCGAGCTGATGCTTGGCCCTGTGCCGTTCTCTGGTGGAGGAGGAGGGCCCCATTTTCCCTCGGCTTCTAGTGGCTCGATTACATGGATGCTCCCGTCGGTGAGTCCCAGCGCGAACTGGCTGGATTCGGATGGATGAGCGGCAATGACGTTTGGATGGGTTCTGGCGCTGATATTGAGTAGCAGAAGGTCAGGCAAATTTACCACAATGTCATTTAATTCACATTGCTAGTTCAACCAATAAATTTCGGTTAAGAGTGAAGTTGTATATACCTGGTGTTTGACGGCAAATATGCAGTTGGGTTGATGAGACACCTTAGAGTCAGCGTTGCAGCAACAAGAACGGCCAGATTTCCGTCCTCGAGGCAGACATAGATTGATTGGCTATCGCATGAAAACGTAGCATCTGAGATCGCGCCCACTGATTGAGGAGGGATCCACTGTAAAGCAAAGTAGGAAGAGACATGTGACAAATGATTCTTAGGCAAAACTACTACGCCTATTAGAACTTCATCATATCAGGTGGTGCATCCGTGTAGAGTCAAAAGAACTCATTGATGAAGATCAAACAAGCTTACTGATTCACCAACCTGTTTTACACACTCCAGCTTCGGTGCCTCATAAATGGCCACCTGGGATTCATGGACAACAAGTAGGTGGGTCTGATCTTGGTGAAAGTGAACACGGGTATGGGCTTGAGGATTTGAAGCTCGTCCACTTGGGATCTGCAGGAATTTACTGGTCTGCTTTTCCCACCCGTCAGTGCTCCAAACACACAGCTGTAAGAGAGAAAGATCTTCATATCAACCCAAAAGCACAGAAGAAAGAAGGTATCATTCTGTAAATAAGCAAAAGCAAATGAAACCCAAAAATGTGCTAAATGCTATTGGCAATCTATACTAATCCTTCTACAGCAGACAACCAGGAACGGGGTAAGTGGAGTTTCACTCGTCAAAAAGTCTCGTATAACCAAACTGCTGCCACTAACAGGCGATGGAGGTTTTCATCACATAGGTGGTTCCTTGATCATAGCTATTTTCATGTGGGTCGGTTCAAAACTTCACAAAAGTTGGCATGATTTCAACATATACCTGAGAATCAGCGCCGGAAGATATCAATACATTCAGAGCATTGGAGAATGCAAGACCGGTGACTTTCTTCTGGTGACCTTTAAGTTTACTTTTAACCTGTCACAAAATAGTCATTATAAGCTTTTATTTGATAAAGAAAATCAAGGTAATCCTGTTATGCCCACATATTTTCAAAAGAAAAACAAAATCCACTGAGTTCAGCACCTCATCAACCCGGACATTGTAGATTTGAATAGTAGAATCATCCATTCCTATGGCAATAACATTGTTGTCCTGTGGATGGAAGGCCAGAGAGGTTGCTGCTGGAGGTGGAGCCATGAATGTTGTCATGGTCTATATACCAAAAAATGATGTAAAGTTAGATAACGGAAACAATATAACAGAACTTCACTATGAACAGAAATATGCATACATAAATAAATAAAATAATATTTTTTCCACTAGAGAATAGACATGCCTTGAAAGTCATCATGTTGAATAGGGAAATTTTTCCTCCTGATGCTGACATCACATAGGAGTCGTTCTTTGAAAGTGCGAAGCATGGAACTGCCTCCTCGAGATTTGCCTCACCTATCTCATTAGTCATTAATATTCCACTGGTAGGCTGCCATAGTTGCGGAGGCAAACTAGTTGTTGCCTACAAAAGGAAAAGTTATTAACGAAAAGTTGATTCATAAAAGATTGAAGTGACCCTCTGAAACAGCAAGTGAGTACCTTTCCTCTTGTATTCTGCTCAATCTTTGGCCATTTCCATAGCTTGTGCACAGCATTACCAGCTAAAGCCAACAAAGCGCCACCAGAATTTGTGTAAATCAGCCTCATTACCTGAAGCAGATATGAATATATGAATCGCATTCAGCACTAATATCAGTATCCAACATAACCATTTAATGATGAATACTTTTAGGTGGCCTTCCTGGGTAAATACACGTTGCTAGCAAGCATAAATAAAGGAAAATTGCACTCTTACAGAAAACTTAACTAGGAGCTTGACAAACATTGAGAATTAAGGTTTTTCAAGCTCATTATAGTTAAGAGCTTAAACCCTTTTTCTAAGAAAAATTCCCAGACAGAAGAAAAATAAAATTAAAATCAAGGAATATAATTATTTTACAGTAGCAACATACCCTTACGGCTAGTGTCTGATCAGGAAGACGCAGGGAGCGAAGTTGAGATGGCTCGTTGATCTCAGTGAGCTTCCAAACTCTGGACTTCTCTAAATCATCAGACCTAGGTTTCACATCTGCCATACTCCTAGCATCTCCATTCTGCAAACGAAATGAAAACCATACCACTGAAATGAAAATCATGTGGACTGGTAGTAACACTTAACAACAAATAAAGGCTGGCTACATCAAATCTGACCAGAGACCAGCAGCATTGTCTTAGAAGTGAAGCCATTATAAAATAAGCGCATGAAAGATGACATTGATTTAAAAAAATATATATTTCTTATTTATGCCTATCAACTTACAAGTCCAACCATTCCCGTCACTTGCACGCTTCTTTCAGGGAAACCTGCGCTTGTCCCAGTACCTGGGCTAGAAGGCCCCAAATTTGCAACTAGAGGACCCTGCAGACATGAAAAGTTATTAATCCAACTATTTCTTTAATCATACTATGCTAAATGAACAAGAGGAACATTACTTACCTTCATCGATGAATGAGAACCATCAATTGACCGTATCAGTCGAACTCCATCAACGTTTGCAAGTACTTTAATCCCATTATCACTAGTTGAAACAGCCAACAGGAACCCATCCTTGTTGAATCGAATACTTGGTGAAGCCTAAAAAGATCATCATAGAAATACTTAAAAACTTGAAACCTCGTCAAGTCATAGTAAGTGAGAAAATACAAGTGACATTACAGGCAATCCTCCTTCAGCATCTATGGTAGTCAAGGGATTAGGGCTCTCCATGTCCCAGATTTTGACAAGAAATTCATCCCCAGCTGCCAAGAACCTATTCTTGGTTGTATCAAACTGCACAACACCCACAGACCTCTTTCCAAGACCATGGTATGCCCGCTTAACAGCACCTTCACTCTCGTTCCACTCAACAAGGAAAGATTCTCCTTCTTTATTCGTACCACAAGAGAACAACCTGAATAATAGGTTGCACATAGTAAAAACTCAACCCTTTTTAAGAGTTTTCATGAAGTTGAAGAACTATGAACTATAAAAGAGGTTGCTCACCTTGTCCCATTAGCTGTGTAGGCCATGGTTGTGCATGAATGGCCTGGAGCATCGTAGTCAACTCTTGAACCAGCATTATCATACAGCCATGCCTTAATCTTTCCATCAGTGGCTGTAGAAAAGATGAACTGACACAGGCACAAAAAGAACACACTTCATGTCAGAAAGACTGCAAACCACAAAGCAAGAACACCAAAATGAAAATGAAGTATACAATAGGTAGAAAAAATAACTTCATGGGGAGATGGTTCCTTGACCCCTTAATAAATGAAACCATACAAGGTAAAATAGAAAGCAAAGATGAAATTTGGTGTACAAAATATGTACACGCCTCATAATGTCAAGAACAAACTTGTTAGAGATTAAACTTAAGAAGGCATTAAATTATATACATCATTTTCAGTTTTGAGTGAAAGAACTTCAGGCAGGCAAACATATCAAATCAACTCAGAAATAATGAGACATGCATTCAATTATTAGCTTAAAAGCTTTAAACACAAATCAATTGATAAAATGGTACCTGAATCGTTTCTTTGTGATGGGGGCACACAGAATAAACTGCTGCTTCGTGGCCCTCAAAGGTGTACAATTTGCCACCAGTCATAGCATCCCACACCTGTAAGATTGTTGAGAATTTTATCATGAAAACGGGGTAAAAGAAAAAGAAACAATAATAATATATTCCGGAGTACTATGTAAGTAGAAAATAGGAACATCATTTCAAACAAAAAAATCAAACCTTGATCATCTTGTCTTCTCCACAAGTTACAATGCAGAGTTGCCCTTTTGGATGAGCAAAAGCCAAGTCACTGACATTACCAACATGTGCTTCAATCTACATCCATCACCCAAAAAATAAAACATAGCCAGTTTAGAGACATTTTCACAACAGGAACTCCAGAACATTTTGGTGGTGTATCTGTGACAAGAACAAACCTCGACAAGATTTCGAAGATCATCACCAACATGATATGAATAGACATGCACAATGTGTTTGGAGTAAGCAACACCTGCATCAAAAGAAAACAAAATCACATAAAATATTTTTCAATTAGTGTTATGATTCTCTAAGACAGATATGTATGTTCTCTAATACTGATTGACCTTTCTAGATTTCACTGTATTTCCAAACAAATACCAGCAAAAGCTTGACCATGATTCTATGAGAAGGCTCGTGAAAACATACCAATTAATGTTCCATCTGGACTCCACCTGGCACGATTCACTGAGGCAGCGTACTCATTTTGCAAAGAAGCCTGATAAAATAACCAGCAAGTATTTAGCTAAAAGTAGCAACGACAGGCTGCAAACAATGGAGGACCATATTAGAAGAACAATTTGTCACATAGGAACTTTACCTGTAGAGCCACCGAGCGGGCACCAACTTCCCAAACTTTGAAATTCTTAGTGACAAGTTTTGACTTGCTACTGACTTCCCAAATGGAGACATCACCAATATTTGTCCCCACTGCAAAGAAAACCCAAAAACAACAATCCAGACTGTCAAACATGCATTGCTTCAATGATTTTCTGAAGGTCAACATCTATGCAAGTTAAATAAAAGCATTAGAAAGAACTTCAACTAGAACAAAACTAACCAAGTAACAGTGACTGTTGTTGTGGATGGAAATCCATGCTCTTGACAGCAGATCCCTGATTTAAATTAGCAATAACAGTCTTGGGAAGGTCATCAGGTGAGTACATTCCATGAGGATGGCTTGGACCAGGAAAGTTTATGGGCAAAATGTTCACAGGCACATTATTACCCTGCAATAACAACAAATAACCCACTATAAACCAAATCGCATCCTTTAGAAGGGGAGTAAATCACCCAGTTTCCAAATATAAGATAGGTCTAGATAACTAAAGTAACTCAAATTTTGGATAAAACACATTTTCCTGATCTTTGCGGGTTTATTAATACTCCCTCCGTCTCAAAATACATGTCTTTTTAGCCCATAAAATTTTGTCAAAAATACATGTCTTTTTAGATTTAATAATTACACTTAACCTACTTTTACATCTAATCATTACTCTAATTTTTACATCACCCCCACTCTCCTCACAAATTTTAAAAAAAAAAAAAACAAATACTCTAATATCAAAGTCTAATCATTACACTTAACCTACTTTTTACATCTAATCATTAAACTTTATATACTTCTTAATTCCCGTGCTCTGTCCTAAAAAGACATGTATTTTGAGACGGAGGGAGTAATTAATAATTAATTTGTAAGAGAAACTGGTTGAGTTATTGGTTTTGTAAAACTGAATTTGACTTACTCCTTAACTTGCACCATTATTTTAGGGGTGGCTGGTAAATGAATAAGTACAGTTTTCATATAAAATCTGAGAGCTTTTTATGGGATATGATGACATTATATGGAATCAGTAAAATCCATTGTATACAACCAAAGAATACCTCGTCAGGAATACCAAAAGGCCTTGTTCTCTTCAATAAATATTCAGAGTCTGCTGTCTGGTAGTCCACTGCAGGAGCATTGGTTGGAGGAGTCCTTGGCCGTTTGAGCATTGACGCTGACAACCAAATAGAAAGCTATGTTTTTAGTCTGAAATTACTTTGATGAACAGAAGGTGGAATAATTTTTTGCTTCATTAACACTGATAAATCTCCAAATCTTTGCATTTCTTAATTTTTTACAGCAATTTTTGTATGCATGCTTTACACTTAGCATTGAAAGTCTTTTTTACCTCTCATCCTCATCATTCATCAATATAAACATGAGAATACGAGTAAGATTCAGCTGTTTCAAGAATAGGAGGTGACCACTGAAGAGTTACTGAAAGACGAAGATTCTCCTAGGTATATATCTAGTGATAGCAGTGATGGTAAAGCCAAAGCCTACTCCCAGTTTCAGAAGAAATATATGTGTCAATAGAACTCTTTATTGTGTCCTTGCTTTCAAAAGAGTACTACCTTGCCAAGGAGAATTGTCATTTCAACAGAATATGGATGCAAAATAAAGAAAAATAGTGATTTTGCAGCGAATTACCTGCATTACTATTACTGGGGGCTCCGGCAGCTAGGCCAACAGGACCAGCAGAAACTGCCTGATGAGGCATGGCTGCCGGATTGGCCATCCATCCAGCCAAAGATGCAGTAAGAGGAGCAGGCCCAGGCTGGAAAGGCTGAAATGCATGAAAACAAAGTAAAATTTCAAAGTTGCAAATAGTTTTTGAATTTTCCATAGGTAGTTCGGTAGGTCCAGACTTACACCATGGGCTCCCAAAGGTGGAAATCCACCAACTTTAGGCATTGAGCCCACCAACGAATTGGTGACAGGGGATGGTGCACGGGCACCATTAGGTTGAGCACAACTGTGGTCAACAAAAAGGGTCCTAATATCAGGATTTGGCCTTGGATTTTTGCAAAGCTGGTGCTGCCAATTCAAGCTGTAAACAAGAATACGGAAACAAATAAATAAGCCCACCTTTTCATCAGTAGAAGAGACTTGCTTTAGAATTGAAATACAGTACTTAATTACACTGTAAAATTGTCAAAATCTCCCACCTCTGATTAATTAAGGTCCTCAAGCGTGAATTTTTGAAGCTTGGAAACTGAAGTTTGTCCCTGAATAGAGGATTTGCTTCAATCAACTTTTTAAGCTCCACAAGCATTATAGCCCTAGCAGATTTGGTATCCCCATATTTTGATAGCTGTTCATTTTCCCTGAAAGAAAATATTTTTTAAAAAGGAAAGAGAATAGGTTATCACTGTACAGAAACTAAAATAATACGTAGTAGTATTCAATAAGAAACAACATCAAAGGTTTTCATTATCTACATTGGGTCATCAAGATAGACTAGTAACATCATGCAAAAGCAGTAACACTAGATCAGTGCACCAATTTTTGTAAGTAACAAATCCATATTCTATGAAGGTTATTAACCAACCCATTCCAAACTGGTTGACAGCAGTATATTTACAAGTAGCCACCAACAACATTTGCAGCAACAAAAATTCATAATATAAGATTAACATTTAATAATTATGCACTGGAAGATATTATAAGTTGTCTAGTAAAGGAACATTAAGAGAATTGCCAAATACCTAAAATTGGTCAGAGTTAGAAGCATTGTTATCTCCTTGAAGAGGTCTTCATTGAATGTGGAGAATACCTTCAAGTCATTCACAAGAATCTCTACTGCTTTAGCAGGTTCACGTCTACAATAGCACAATCATAAAAAACCGGCCATTTCAAGATCAGAACCAAAAAAAAAAAAATCCATATTAAACAAAATAATAGCAACAATAACTACAGAGTGAAAAATGGAAATACAATTGAATCATCCTGAAATGAGAAACTCCAACATTTAAACTTCGTCTTACCTGTCCAACGCTTCCAAATACTTCTGCTTCCTAATCTCAAAGAAAATCTTCATCGAGTAGCGATTATCATCCACCTTTGTAAACCCAGACAAGTACTTCTCAACATCGTCCCACTCTCCATTTGTCACGGCCTCCTCAAAGTACCTCATGTTGAAGTAAAATCCCGATTCCTTCTCCAACCTTAGCAAAACAAAGATCCACAGAAAATATTAATTCTGGCAAAAAAGGGAGGAAATACCAAAAAAACCCAAACCCGCAAGCTTCAGAACCCAAAAACATTACAAATACACAAAATCTTAAAATCCTTACCTGTGAACAGTCTCTTTGAACTTCTCCTCATCTAAAAACTGAAGTATCAGGAAAACGAGCTCTCTACTCAACGACGACATCTCCACAATCTCCCCCCTCCTCCAAATCCACCGCTCCGCGAGATCAGTCCACAATTTCGACAACTCGGAGCCTTCGAATTACACCAAAACCCCCCTAAAAACTGAAAATCGATTCACTCAAGGTAAAACCTAGGGTTTTTCGCCTCCACGCCGACTAGTCAAAGCATCGGTACAAGACAACAGCCTGAATTTCCCAAAATTAGCCGAACGCAATCAAAATAGAAACGCACAGAAACAGAAAAAACACCGCAGGGAGAGAGAAAAATGGCTGATTGCATACCTCTTCGTCTCCAATTGACTGCCAGGAGAGAGAGAAAGAGAAAGGGGAGTGCAGATCGAGAAATCGGGTAAGGAGGCTCCGGTTTTATACCACAAGTACTCACAATCTTCACCCCCTTTATTTTCCCAATTTCCCTTTTTATTTATTCGTGTAATTAATTTTTCTGTACAAATGAGATGAGAGCATGCCCAACGGATTCCCCAAAATTTCTTCAAAATAGAGAATCAACTTCCATATTCTCTAAAAAAAATTTGTGCCAACTCCAACAATTTCTCCATTTTGGAGAATGGTAAATTAATTTTAATTGTAAATTATATTTTTATTGATTTTTTTTGCTAATTTTTTGATTGAAATTTGATGTAATTGATTAGCTAGTTGGAACTAGGAATGGGTATGTGACGGAACGAGATTGATAGAAATGAAATTTATTAAGTAAATCTGCTACCGAGTGTATATATATAAAAAGATGCTACTGAATGTATATATACCCAATATGAATGTATATAGATATGCTACTGAGTATGTCATATAATGTGTAGGTTATACTGTATTAAATAGAGCATATATATATGTATGTATATATATATAGGCAAGGGTAATTGTATACTCCCTTACTCTTTACTTCTCCTATTTACATCTATTTAGTTCATCTAGATAAGTCTTGAGACAATATTCTTTCCAATTGATCATTCACCTTTTGCCCATGGAATTCCGCCTTTGGCTACCGAGATGTAAAGAGTAAGGGAGTATACAGTGGGTTCTCACAAACAGGAGAAGTAAAGAGTAAGGGAGTATACAATTACCTAGATGAACTAAATAGACGTCTCCTTCTTCCTCCATCCCTCCTCTGTAACTCTCCTATGACGATCGTCTCTAATATCAAACTGTTTTCTACAGAACTTCTTGCACCAAGCCGGATCTCCGACTCCGATAGCTCCTCGCCGCCGAAGAACGGCTGGACGGTGAAGGCGCTGCGAACTCTCAGATCCGACATCAGTTCCGATCCGACAGTCGTCGAGGAAGCGGAAGGCATGGAAGGCGTCTTCGTACTGCGCGGGAGCGAGGCCATAGTCGACGAAGGCAACAACTGCACCGTGGCGGCGGCAGAATGAGTAGTAGACGAAGGCAACGACGCCACCGATTTTGTATTAAGCATCTGGGGTGGAGTGGAATCGAAATCGAAGTGCGAAGAGGGAGTCCGAGTTGTCGATCAGCAATCCAAATTCACAGTCGGTTTTCTAGAGTTGAAAGGGGAAGAACGTGGGAAAAAGGGTTCTCCAAAAAAATTTAGCGTTGCTGCAAATTTGGGGAAGAGACCCTAATTTTCTCATTCCCACCCTATTTTGGAGAATGGGTTGGGGAAGCTGTTGGACCTAAAAAAAGCCCAAAATTCCCCAAATTCAGAATATTCTCCAAAATAGGGATGTTGTTGGAGATGCTCTGAGTGGATAGATGGAGAATAATTAAAACAAACAAGGTTACGGATACCGATTCGAACGCGCTTTTCAGAGCGTGTCAGAAACGCGAGCTGGTAAATGGCGCCACGTGTCGTTGATGTGATTGGGGGAGACAGCGTGGCGGGTCAGTGAATGAGACATGGATGGGGCGTGACCTCCGTGGCGCGTGGTAAGCGCCTTCCGAGGTTTATAGACGTTGAATTTAGGGTTATGCAACTTGGGGGGGCCTGATAAGTTCAGTTGATTATATAGTGATAAGTGAGTTGGGTTATAAATAATGATAAGTGGATCTGCTTATATATGTGATAAAGACAGCGACGTGTTCAATGAACTCAAGCAAACATAAAAGAGTCTTATTCTTCCTTTTCTTTATCTTTTTCTTTTTATACGGAGTACATATATTATGGTTTTTTTAATGAGCGTTACGAGTTGGATCGGATGACGTGATCCACGAGAGACATCTAGAAAGACCATAGTGCGGGCAACATGTGGGAGGTGATTTTTTTTTTTTATCATAAAATTCAATTTTATAAAATTATACTATTCAAATGAAAATCATAATTGCATAATAAAAAGTACGTAAAGAAAGTAATTAAAACATATAAAAGATTAAATAAGGTTGTGTGTTAATAAAAAAAAATATTGTTCAATTTATTCATTTTTTAAAATAATAATTGTAGCAAATTTGTAATATATTAATCATGTAGTAAATAAAATGTCAATATAAATAGTCAATATAAAAATTAATTTAATATTATTAGATAAATCTATTGATCGATATTTGTCTAAATTTTACATTATAATTTATATTTATTATGTTTATTGTCTCATTTAAGGCGAAATCGGATATATACCCATGTAAAATTTATTAGTTGGGTATATACCCATCAAAACTTTAAAATTGTTTAGATATCCATCAAATTATTTAAATTTTGTTTCCATAATATATTTTGATCTAATATTATTGAGTGAAAATTAGATTAAAATATATAATTATATACTAAACTTAAATAATTAGAAAATTTATCACTTTACAATTATTGGATAGAAAATATAATTAAAATTTTAATATAAAAGTTAAACTTCAACTTAATTATAATTATATTTTTATCCAATGAATTTATTTTGAATATAAAGTTTCATGTATAAGTTCAAAATAATTAAGTTATAAAAATGTCAATAAACCATAGTAAAGAAATAAAATACATATTTTTTTAATGTAAAATCACATCAAATTAAAAAATTACTTAATTTGAGAGAAATTGAAATCAATGTCTCATTTTAATAATTATTTGAAAGTTAACTAATTTTGATATTTAAATAATTAAATTTTAAAAAAATTTACATTCAATAGTATAAATTAAATATATGATGGACAATTAAACAAAATATAAATAATTTAATGGGTATATAAACAATTTTGAAGTTTGGATGGATATATACCCAATTAATAAAGTTTTCATAGGTATATACTCGATTTCACTTTTTTAATAGATTTTTATAGATAATTAATTTAATTTCAAAATATGGTGTTAGAATATTTCCATGGACAGAATAAGATTTGTGCTAATTTTAAAATATTCTATTAACACATTCTTATACATGGACGGGATACGTATTAGTTGAAATATATACTAGTAGCCTAGTAGGAATCGATGTTAGTCCATCCGTTCACCAAAAAATGTCATTTGACTTTTCGGAACGTTGTTTAAGAAGCTAAAAATTAATTTATTTTTTAACTTTTTTATTTCCGAACTGAGGCAGTAATATATTTGTGGTTAACGTTGTAAAGCCACCGGGCACTGAAGTATATTAATGGCATACAAAGAAAAGAAGGTAGGATAGCTGGGCCGGAGTAACATGGGCCTGCAACCTAAGAGGGAGCATTAAATAGAGAGGAGGGCCCAATGAGTATGAAGTCGTGTCTCCTCCTTTATATTTTTCACATTCGTCACAAAAAGTAGATTAATTCGATTTAGAATACTGTATTTATTATCTAGGAGTTATTGAAATTCAATAGGCTTAGTTACCTTCAAATCTAATAAATTTGTTATGTTTATCTTCCATGTTACTGTACGTATCTCTAGCTTGCTTGAACGTTTAACCCAATTTAATATTTCCCCTTCTTCTTTTTGAGCCATTTGTTTTGTGACAATAGAGTTGGAACTCGACACTAGTTTTGTAGATTTGACCAATATTTTATACTACTCTATAGAACCGTGCGCTTTCGATCATTGTATGATATCAAAGGTGATGATGTAAGGACCTTTTTTAAGAGGGTGTTCAAGTCAATTGTGATTCTTATCGGTCTTGATTCCTCAGATTGGAAACCAAGAACGGGGTTATGAAAGAATACAAAACGTTTGAAATCATAAAACCAACAACACAAGATTTTACGTGGTTCGGCCGGAGCCTGCGTCCACGGAGCCTCAATCGAACGAATTGAGGTCACAAATTCACTAATCGGTAAGTAGGTTTACAAAACAGGTTGCCCTAAACTCAAACTAAGGCAAATACAGACAAGAACAAGAGATATATGCATAAACGAAGAAAATAAGAAAGAATACACCTAGATCTGAAGATCGGAGTGAACCAGAGAAGAAGACCTTCGCCAGAACTGAGGACGTTTTCACCTTCTTCTTCTTCCTAAGTGGTAGATCTAGAGTCTCCGAGGGAGATACGCTCAAAGATCGGCCACCAGAAGCTTCGTCGGAGCTAGGGAACTTAAAAACCCTAGCGTCGCCTCGCTCTCTTCTCTCATTTTCTCTTTTGGATTACCCGAGGAGTGACGATCGAAGTACCCAACTCTAGCTCTAGCTTCCTTTATATAGAAGAGAGGTCATTAGGTAATACCCAACGTTCCACAAATGAGCCTCACAAGTGAAGAAGCTAAGGAGAGTTACAACGAGTTGGGTATGGGCTTCTTGATACGGGGTTAGCCGTAGGGTGGCCCGATTTTCGACAATCAAACAAGAATTAACAAGAACGGAAGCAAAAGACTCAAGAACACCAAGACTCGATGAAACAAGATGCAAGACTCAAAATTGATAGTAAAGACACGACCGATAAGGACTGATTCGAACTAAAATAGAACGAGATAAAGACCACATGCCTCCTAAGAGGGTAGGAACCAAATACCAACGACTATAAAGCCCGCCTCTACAACCTTACACAACCAAGCGGACAACTTGGAGGCACAAGGAGGGGACTCGTGAATACCCGGATCACCAAGTCTTGCGAAGTTGATGAACACAAGGCAAACCAAGCTAATAACAACACATCGAAACCTATCCCACGCAGAGGAGAACTCTCCAAATATGACCTTTTGTCAAAAATTCAATTCTATCTAATTTTATTGAATGAATGAAACGTTTAAATAGAAAAATAACTAGGGTTTGGTTGGCTTCCTTAGAGACTAAGAATTGCTTGCCAAACTTAATCCTAACTAGATAAAAATATCCCAATTAATAAAGATAAAACTAATTAGATATAATATCAATTAATTGAAAAGTCAACTAATAGATATTATTCTAATTTACATTATTCCTAAATAAATATAAGCATAAAATGATAAATTAAATATGGAAAGATAATTATTTTCGTCCAAACAGTGAACAGTTTCAAAGATGTTGATTTTCGGCCATGTTATCGGTAGATTCGGGAAAAACATTCAACATCAAAGTTGTAGATCTCTTCGTCCTCGTTCCGACAAGATATAACACGATCCAATCCGATCAATATGGACTCCGTACGACCCATTTTACTTAGACGTCGCAAAGCTGTCAAATCTGCTGAACGAATCCAAACTTGTTGATAAGCACCACTTATTTTCCCTTCATCATTCTCCCCTTCTAAAAAAGGATTCGTCCTCGAATCCGTGATGTTATTTGAGCAAGGAGATGCAATTTGTGGTGGTGCAGGCTGACGGATGGTGGTGGCGGATGCAACTTGACGACACTATGGGACTCTGTCTTTGAAAAAAAATTGTTTCTTTTTGTGTTTTTTTTTTTTTTGATGATGAATAAAAAAAGACTCAACTTTGATGTCGATAACCTAAGCTCTGATGCCAATTTGATACGGGGTTAGCCGTAGGGTGGCCCGATCTTCGACAATCAAACAAGAATTAACAAGAACGGAAGCAAAAGACTCAAGAACACCAAGACTCGATGAAACAAGATGCAAGACTCAAAATTTATAGTAAAGACACGACCGATAAGGACTGATTCGAACTAAAATAGAACGAGATAAAGACCACATGCCTCCTAAGAGGGTAGGAACCAAATACCAACGACTATAAAGCCCGCCTCTACAACCTTACACAACCAAGCGGACAATTTGGAGGCACAAGGAGGGGACTCGTGAATACCCGGATCACCAAGTCTTGCGAAGTTGATGAACACAAGGCAAACCAAGCTAATAACAACACATCGAAACCTATCCCACGCAAGGGAACTCGGTTCCTCCCTAGGAGAACTCTCCAAATATGACTTTTTGTCAAAAATTCAATTCTATCTAATTTTATTAAATGAATGAAACGTTTAAATAGAAAAATAACTAGGGTTTAGTTCACTTCCTTAGAGACTAAGAATTTCTTGTCAAACTTAATCATAACTAGATAAAAATATTCTAATTAATAAAGATAAAACTAATTAGATATAATATCAATTAATTGAAAAGTCAACTAATAGATATTATTTTAATTTACATTATTCCTAAGAAAGATGTTGATTTTCGACCATGTTATCGGTAGATTCTGGAAAAACCCTCAACAGAAAAGTTGTAGATCTCTTCGTCCTCGTTCCGACAAGGTATAGCGCGATCCAATCTGATCAATATGGACTCCGAACGACCCATTTTACTGAGACGCCGCAAAGCTGTCAAATCTGCTTAACGAATCCAAACTTGTTGATAAGCACCACTTATTTTCCTTTCATCACTTCTGCTTTGGGCCAAGCCCAAATCGAATTCAAGCAAACATACACATAATCTGTTCAATTATACTTATACTACAGTATATACTTATATTTATCTAACATATATGAGCATAGGTTAAACCCACAATTCTAATATATGCTATGATATAAGTATAAGCTAGGTATACATATATTTAAGTGTTATGCCTTAATCTACCAATTAATTCAAGTTTAGGGTCATCCAATATTCATAGAGCTAATGTTTAGATTAAATAGACATTACATCAATATTTTAAAAAACTTTTGACAAGTGTACTTTGGCGATGGGTTTAAAGGTTTATGCATGTTTTTTGGTAGGTTGTTTAACAGGTCTTGGTGGTCTAAATGGATCTTGGCGACATTGATGACCTTGACGGCGAGCTGAGATTAAGGATTTAAGCAGAATCTAGACGACCCTTGGAACAAGGTTTTTTTATAACAATGGGTCAAACTGAGAATGCAAGCTTCTTTTTTTTTAACAGTGGACAAAAAGTAGATTGACAAAACGATCTTGAAGCCATCAACAAATGACTTGAATAACCCTACGCAGAGGGTCGCCAGTAAAAAAAGAAAAATTATCTAAGATTACAATTACAAAAATTTAAAATTTAAAATGTCTAAAAAAATTAAAACCCTAGTATCTTAATATCAATAATTGGAACCGTTGATTCTTGATTCCCGTTCTTGTGGTTTGAATAACGGTGATTGTGGCGGTGATGATTGTTGCATGAAGGCTCGGATTCGCTCAACAATATTATTGCAGGTGAGGCTAGACTTGAAAACTTGGGATTTGCAAAACCATAGTCATAATACTAAGGTGGCGGTATCAGATCTAGACACACAAATCATAAATCAGAGCACCAACAATGGATTATTTTGGGACTGCAAGCTATTTAATACTCCCTCTGTTAATTAAAACTTGACGTTTTACTATTCACGCACGCTTTTTTAGGTGTTAAAAACTATATTGACCTTTTAAATAATATTTTTAAACAATTTCATACTTGTTACTATTAATTTTGAATTTATAAAAACAAAATTTTTAAAAAGTTAATATTTTATATAGTTTTTATCATTCTAAAGAAGCGTGCATAATAGTAAACGACATATTTTAATTAATAAAGGGAGTAACTTACAATCTCGGTCTTACGTTATATATGAACATTTCCTTGAAGAGATCAAACATGATCGAAGGACTAGACCGATTTGCCTCTAAATTAAGTTCAGTTGGATTCTATATGAAAAATATTTAAACTCGACCCGTCGAAGTGATAAAATCTAGATTATAAATATCTACATTCAGTTTTATTTTATCTAAATACTAGATAATGACATCGATTATAATATTTATTTATAGAAAATGTTAATTTATTATCGGTTTTTCTAGGCACACACTAAAACCCCCAAATAGAAAATAAAACCCTAGTTTTAATTTTTTTTATACAAGGTACCTTGTATAAAAATCACTTCTTCCCTTATTATACACACAATATCAATTACTTAAGTTTCTTCTTTTCCTATCTTGTATCATCATAAAATTTCTTCCATGCAGGTTTACCTTAGCTTTTGATTTCTTCAGTGCTATATAGTCATCAACTCAATTTCAATTTGCATTCGAGCCCCTCTCATAGTTAATTGATTGTGACATTTTTTTATCCATTAATAGGATATTTGGATACTTGTTGATATCAGTTCTCAATGTGATTCTATTATATTTAGTGTAGGCTTAGAAGACCACTTAGATCAGAGACTTCCAATCTTATAGCGTATTAGTCAAATCAATCGAGACAATCAGGTAATTTTTTTAATATATTTTCTGATATTTTTGAATATATTTTTGATATTATTGAATATATTTCTGATATCTCTAAATATATCTTTGAATATATGATAAATGCTATAGCAGAGCCAGTTTGTGTTGCAGCTAACCAAATAATGTTAGCACCAGAAGCCTGTGAAATAACAGACCAACCAATAATCTTAAAAAAATTATAACATTTCCATTTGCTTAGCAGAATTATAATGCAGCTCAAATCAATCAGTCATTAGCAGAAATCAATTTGTTTCATGTAAATAATATAATAGATACGGAGTAATACTCTGTACCCCATATCCTAAGTACTAGTAGTGGTACAAACGACTTACAGGGATAGAACAAACCAAAGATAAGACATCATAAGGCAACCACAAATGCTAAACTAAGCTTTCTTTCTCCCTCTAGTTCATAAACCATCCCAATCTTTAGAGAATTCATCAGTAGCTTTCTCAAGACTTTTGTGCTCACTTTTTGTTTGAAATCTCCCTAGAATTTTCATGATCTTGTCTTCAATTTCTTGTTACAGTGATCTCTGAATTTGCTCATGATTGTGAATAATGCTATCATGAAGTCTTGAGAAATAGAAAGAAATGTTCTTTATGTTGTGAACAATCTAAAATCCTCTTTGCCAATGAAATAGCTTCATCTTAATATATATATATATATTTGTTTTTTTTTCTTGCTGGTTGTGAAACTACACAAAGTAGGTACATATATACACAAGTAGGTACAGAATATACACAAAATTTACACCCTACCCATGGTTATTGTGTTTTTAATTTTGCCATGATTTACTGCACGGCTGCACCTATTTCCATTTGCCACGGTTATTGTGTTTTTAATTTTACCATGATTATTTTGAGCAATATTGCCCCTTTGCTAATCTTCCTCCTCTTATTTTCAGGGCATATTTTTGAAGCACAGTGGAAGAAACAAGTCATGGTCATGGAGATTTTTGATGGACACTTATTATAGGAGATGTGAATGAGCAAGTTGAGAGCGGACACTTTGGAACCTTTAGTTTTCAAGTTAATCTTTTGGTACTTATTAGGAACATATTAATATTAAAGTGAAAATGGTTTGGGTTGAATGTATTTTAAACCAAGTTTTTTTTAATTAAAAAACATTGAGATTAAACTAATTGGCTACCATTGTATTATAATGCATGTATGTATGTTTTGTGGGTTAAAACAGGTTAAATGTGCAAATTTAAGGGGAAATCACATTTTATCATTTTTATCTTTTGTGACAAAATAAAATAATTCTCACAAAAATCAGGGGTAGAATGGGTGACAAAAGGTTAAATTCATCACAAAAATGGGCTACTTTGGGCGACAAAAGTAAACATTCATCACAAAAAGTGGCTACTTTGGGCGACGAAATAAAAAAATCCGTCACAAAAACTGTAGGGCAACAAAATTCGAATTTCATCACAAAAGAGCTACATACTGTGACGAATTTTTTTTTGGTCGCCCAAACTTTGGGCGACG
The DNA here is from genome assembly GCA_037127255.1 of Persicaria tinctoria. Lineage (NCBI taxonomy): Eukaryota > Viridiplantae > Streptophyta > Magnoliopsida > Caryophyllales > Polygonaceae > Persicaria > Persicaria tinctoria. The sequence goes on from JBANSL010000011.1 coordinate 71,851,755, forward strand.
GGGCTGAGGCGACGAATAGGGGACGAAACGCTTTTCGTCACAAACCACTTTGGGCGACGAAAAATTGACTTTGGGCGACGAAATATTTTGTCACAAAAAACTGTTTTATTTTGCAGTGGGTAAATATTTAGACGTGGGTCAACGACGGTTGTACCACCACCGTAATTTACTCATTTTAATGCATTGACCTAGTGCATTGAAATTAAGAAAATGTTTTTTTAATAAAAAAATCTTTTCTTTTTGGGGTTGATTAACGTGTGCCATAGATTTTTTTTTGAGAAAAGTTTCCCAACGGATCCATTTTTGGGTCTCTATTTGAAGAGTGTCTCCCACCCTTGTAAAATTAGGATTTTGTCCACATAAATTTTTCTGGATAAAATTATCCCCTAATTTCATACATCCTTCCTGGTTTCAGCATCACAAATCCACGCCCTTTCTCCCTCCTCTCCTCTCGCGCCGCTAAGTTCTCACCTCCCCCCCCTCGCCTTTCTCGCTCTCTCCGTCTCCCTCCCTCGGCCGTTGACAAAATTGTTACTCGGCCGGAGTCCGGTGCTCGCCGGCGATTCCGAGTCTTCCTCGCCCTCCATTTCCTTCCTCAATCAACAGATCGACGACGACAATAACAACAGATCGACGGTGCTCCGTTGAAGGTCTGTCGTTGCTCCTCCCAGATCCGTCGTTGCTCCTCCCAGATCTCGACGACGCCTGAGGTCTAGATCACGGCGACCCCTGCGATTCCGGCGAGGCCGAAGGCCTTGAACTCGTCCACAAGTCCGGGAATTGACGATGTTCAGGAAGAGCATTTGTCAGGCGCATCTCATCTCTGCCTGCAATTCTCGTCTTCTCCGTCTAAGGTACGATTATCTTCGATTTCTCTCCTCGATCTCCCTATTTCTTCCTCCGTTCTCGCTATTGCTTCCTCCTTTCTTGGAATTGATTTCACTGTTTTCTTGGAGAGGACACGTTTTAGCAAGATGATGTATCCTTGTTTCAGCAAGATCCATGGACCATGGGAGAAAACGAGGAGAAGGCTATTGATGTCATATATACTTGCTGGAGTTGCTGTTATTTCTGTCATATATACTTGGTGCTGCTTTTGCTAGTTTGCTGCTGATGGAGGACGCGTCGAGCCGCTTCAGCACCTCCAACAGCAAGTTGGTGTGGTCGTTTGTGGCTAAGGTCTTCGGCGTTGCTGGTATGGCCTCCATCTGATAGGCTTTTGATTGCTGTTTTAGTTCTCCCATTTCAGCAAGCCCATACTTAATTGTTGTTTGATTAATCTCTCACTTAACAATTCACTTGTTTAATTGTTGTTTTTGTGTCATGGTATTGATTTTGCTGAAATGCTTTGATACTCATATATACACTAATATGCTTTCTCCAGGAATTCAATAAAGGTTTATTTGAATAATAATGCATTTATCTTAGAGCATAATAGTTCAAAGTTCAAAGTTCCTTCCTCTATAGTTGTTTCTGGTCATGTTTAATGTTCTTACAATTTGGTGTCTCTTGCCCGTCGGTTTCACATTGGCAGTCAGTGCTGATGGGGTAAGCTGATGAAGGTTGCTATCATAAATTTTGGAGAAAGAGTAGCATCTTCTGATGGCCTTTTGTTCCGATCTGCTGTCATAGATGTTTAGTAGGAGATTATATTATGTCTTTGGATTGGGCTTATGTAATAGGATTGGATTTAGGTCCAATTAGAGAGTTAGTTGGGTCTGTTTCTTTTGGTGAATTGGATGGCATATATTTAGGGGCGAGCAAGTACAGTTCATTTTGACTTCTTATTATATATTACGTATACTTATTCTTTGGTCTGAAATGGATTAGATTTAAACACTTTTTTTTATCTGAAATGCTAAAATTATTTCTCATTAGCGAAATTCGTTAGGTTGAAATGCTGAAATTAATTCTTAAATATATGATTTGCATAGTTTTATCGATATGTAATAAAGAGTATGAGTACTAAAGCCGTGGTTTCGGCATCAACAACAGTGCTGAAATCGGGGTTTCAGCATCAACAAAAGCAATTTTTTTTGTGGGATCTGAAATGCTGAAATTACTCTTTTGGTGAGGACTCTTAGTTTGATCCTTGAAATTGTTATTGATGAACTTGCTTAAAAACTAGAATTTGCTGAAATTGTTGTTGTCGAACTTACTTTAAATCTCCTTTAAAAGCCTCTTAGCTCAATGGTAGAGCGATGTGCTATACGCAAATACGTGGGTTCGAATCCCGCATATATAGGCTAAATTTTATATCCCGTAACACGGTTTCAGCAACAATTTCAGCATCAACAACGTTGCTGAAATCGAGGTTTCAGCATCAACAACGTTGCTGAAATCGAAGTTTCAGAATCAACAATGTTGCTGAAACCGTGGGTTTAGCATCAACAACGTTGCTGAAACAACGGGAAAAAAAAACAGTAACGCGAAAAGAAAAAAAAAACTGCTAAAACAGAGGGTGGCACATGTGTTTCAGCAACTCAGGAAACGTGGAAAAAAAAGCGAAAAAAAAGGTAACATGGAGAAAAAAAAACTCAATTTCAGCAATTTTGCTTTCGCTAATTTCGGCAACGTGGAAATAAAGAACTCAATTTCAGCAACTTCGGTTTCAGAAAAACTAAATTTCGCGGAATTTTTTTTTTTGCTAAAAACAAAAATTTCAGCAACTTTATTTTAGGGGTGGACATTTTGCTAATATGGAGAGGGTGAGGGACAATTTCCTAATATAGGCAAAAAATATGGCCTGTATAGTAATTGCCCCCTTTTTTTTTCCATAAATACTCATCAGAAAACTCCATTTGTTATTAGAGAAATTCCTATATTGAACAACTCTTTTCTAATCTATTTTTATTTATGAACATATTCATTTTTCCGGAGAGTATACAATCAAAATATTAATAATGGATTCTCCACATAAAAGAAAAAAAAAACAAGAGAGCTATTGATCTAAAGAAATACATGTGGATGTGTACTGAAAGTGTCTAGAGGTTGAGCCTTAGAGTGGCTTACATCTCTTTTTAACGTTATCCTTAAGACAATTAAAATGCATGGAGATTGAAGGCTCAACAAACTAGTCCCTCTATATAAGAATAAGAGTGATGTTTATTATGGAAATTATGAAGGAATCAAAATCTTGAGTCACATGATGAAGCCATGTGAAAGAGTTATCGATTGAGATTGAGGAGGTTGGTGCACAATTATGAGAACTAGTCCCGTTTCATGACTGATAATTCATCCATGGAAGTTATTCATTTAATGAGACAATTGATTGAGGCATAAAGACACATGAAGAATAATTTGCATACGACCTTCATTGACATTAAGAAGGCTTATGACAAGATCTTTAGAGAACAGATTCGAGGATAATGAAATACCAAGGGCATGCGCAACAAAATCATCAAAAATATGTATGATGGATCTTTGACAAATGTTAGTACACTTAGTGGAGACTAAGATTACTTTTAGGTTTAGGTGGGTCTAGCCCTTAATCCGTTTTTGTTCACTCTTTTGATAGATGTATTGTCTGGCCTACTATAGTAAGAGGTCATTTGGTGCATGGAGTTGGTAGACGAGGTTGTTTAAACCCTAGGGTTTTAAGTTGAGTAAACCAAGATTGAATGTGTGTTTTGCTTCGAAAAGTCTAGATAGCAAGAGTCACCCTTTATGTTGGGACATAGTCCCAAGGAAAGAGAATTTCAAGTACATAGACTCGTTTAATTATGCATAGCAGGGAGATCAATAGAGATATTGAACATTAGATTCGGGTGGGATGGCAGAAAGGGAGAAACGCATCAGGTGTCTTCTGCGATAAAAAGGTGCATGTAAAATTAAAAGGGAAAATTTACAAGATAGTTGTTCACTCATTTTTGTTGTATGGCGTGAAGAGTTGAATTGGCCAATATTATAAGATGTTTGCAGTAGAGACGAGGATGTTGTGTTGAGTGTGTGAGCCCACAATATTATACAGAATTAGAAATGAGGTCATTCAAAGCAAGGTTGGAGTCACCAACATTGGTTTACATTGGAGATAAGATGTAGGACGCTAGACTTCCTTGGATTAGATACGTTCAAATGAGATTCTCAACTACGCTCATGCAGAGGTTGATAATTTGGACCTAGGAGTTACTCGAAGAGGGAGGAGTAGGCCAAAGAAAAGTTTGATGAAGATAATTTGCCAAGACCTTACTCTGGTGTATTTTGGCGAAGAAATGACCACAGACAAAGACCTTCATTCGAGGAAGAGTATTTGGGCAATGAACGTTTAGCCTTCAGTATTGACTGTTTCTATTTATGACTTTACTCTTTTGTTAAATTGTTAGTCTTATTTTAACTCTTCTTGCTTAATTTTGGTCCTGTTTATTACCCTTAAGTCCTTAACTTAGTTTTTTTTTTCGAGTCTTTGTTTGCCTATTTTATATACGGGTTTATCAAAAACCACTTTCTCAATTAGGTCAAGAAAATGGTAGTGTTCCCATTGCAACTTTTAAAAAAAAAATATATATTTAATGTGTGTATATATATATATATATTCATGATAAGTTAACATACTATATTCATCTATATTTTCACTTAAAATTTTTGGAATAATTTTTTTAATGAGATTGATACTTTTTTTAAAAAATAACTTCTTTTTCAATCTTTATAGCAAGCGTTCTTCTTCTTTTTTTAAAAAAAAAAAAAAATCAAAACACATTTTTTTTAATAAACTATCCAAAACACTTTAAAATGTATTTAGAGTTTGTGAAAAACTATACCTTTTCAAATCTTTTGATTGTTGTGATTTTTTTTTTAGAAACAATGTCAATATATTTCTATGTTACCGACAACCGACATGATGATAAGTCAAGATAAATCAACTTACAAGAGCATTCCTAACAGATGCTCTATTTTGAAGAAAATTGGACATTTGGGAAATATTGAACAGTTTTCCCAATCTAATCTCCAAAATAGAGATTTCCTGGCAAATCCAAGCATTTGCCCTATATTTGCAGCAACCCTAAAATTATTTGACAATATTTTTTTCCTACCTTTTCTCACGTTTTTTAGAGAAAAACTGAAATCGAAGGAACTTTAACCATTTCTCTGCCAAGAGCGGTGAGTTCTTCTTCAACTTTTGAAGGCTCTCTTTGATACTGTTTGTCTCAATCTTTCCTACGCTCTCTTTCTTCATTTTCGGCGGTGGCTTAAATTGCTTCCCAAAGGCTTAGGCCATTGCATTACAAATCTTATGAAATTCAATTCAAATTTGTGAATTTCAAGATGAATTGTCCCTCCTATCCGATTTACGGATAAAATTTATAAATATGTGATGAATAAACTATTCATTTTTCAAGTATTTATTGAACTTGATTAATACTGCCAGTGCCAGGTTTACAAATTTTAGTGAGGTGCATTGAATTTCAATTAAAAAATTAAATCACATTAAATTTTAGGATTTAACAAAATTACATTAGATTTCAATTAAAATTTATTTTATAATTAAAAAAATGAGGGAATTTGCTGAAATGGACCTTTTAGCATTTTTGATTAGGTTGTTAGGTCCAACTTTAATGGCCGTGTTAATCCTACTTCAAAATTAATTAGTCTGATATTCCCCAGACCATCTCATTCGTTCTCTCCATTCCTTGTCCATGGAGCTATGCCTCTCTCACTCTCTATCTCTCCCGTTGCCCTTTCTCGCTCCCTCCGTTCATGCTCCATTCACACCGGTAGTAAAAGAACAAATTGATCTCCCCCTCTCGCCTGTACTCGAGCTTCGACGACAATCAGGTGATTTTCTTCTCGATCGCTTCAATTTCGAATTCGATGTTGCCAACCTAAGCACAACGCCGTCGCTACCCTCCTCTCTCGGAGCCAGGTCCTTCCAAGCCGTCGACGTCATCTTGAATCTCCCTCCACCTCCCCCTCTCGCTCTTGGTTGTCGTCGATGTCTTGCCCGACCCTCTGCTTCCCTTCTTCTGCGCTCTCTCTCTCGCTTTCGCTGCCTCTACTAGCCAGCCGCCATGAATTCCTAGTTCTTCCCGAGGTTTAATTGTTCCGGCCTTTGCAGGTAATTTGGTTGAATTTCTCTTTTTATGGCTACTGTTAGTTCTAAAGCCTTTTGCCCTAATTGGATCTCTTGTGTGTCGGGATCATCATTTTGAATTTTGTGACTTGCTTCCATTTTCTTCTTGTTTATGTATTTGTCTTGCTGTTGTACTCTTTGTGTATCTTTAGTTTTTCGAATTTAGGGGAAATTAGGGGAAGATTGAGAAATTTGAAGGTGTTGAATATCTTTAAATTGGGTGAGGTAAGAGTTGCATCCAAGGTATTCGATGAAATGCCTAGATGGATTTGAGTTTGTTTTTGTTTATAACTAGAAAAGATTCTTGTAATGTAGGGTCTCATTACAAAAGAGAGGCAGAATTTGGATCCTACAGTGGCTCCTTTTGCCAAAAATCCTGCTGAGAATGATGGACTCGGGGATCGAGGGCACTACTCGTCTTGAAGTGGTAAACATTTACTTCTTTGCTTAGTGGTAAGTATGGTGCCTAATTATCTATATGATGAATTTGTAGAATGGAGTCAAATGGGGCTTTAATTATTAGTTAAAGAGAAGCTATGACCAAATCCAACAACGTTTTCATGGACTTCCACTCCTCTCTCAACATTTGGGTTGCTTCTGCTGAGATCACTCAGGTCTTATTTTCCTTCTTCTTTCAAATATTATATTGTTTCGATTTTTCGTTCCATTGAATGAAATGATTTTAAGTGTTATGGACTTAGCTAGTGCATCCATAAGAACACACTGTTTGTTGAATTGATCCATTTGATTTTCTCCCTTTTTACAATATTATCTCTTTCTGAATCTTGTTTCATTTTGAATGAAAAAACAGTACATAAGTTTCATGGCATTGGGACAATTTAGGCTTTTGGGATTGGGACAAGTTTGATGCTTGCATTTAGGGCAATTTCGGTTCACATGTTGTATTTGAATCTTACAAGTCTTTTTGGGGACAAAAGCATACCTTAACCAATTCAGTTATTCTTCCATCAATTTGTGAGTTAGTAATTTAGGCTTTTGGGATTTGTATGTGACTAGGCTTTTCGATCCGTACTGTTGAACAATTGTATATTTGTATAATTGTATTTGTATTTGTATGTGAATTGAATTGTGTTTGTTTGTTTGTTATTCAATTGTGATCAGCCGACACCACGTCTACACCTCTACAGGCTACAAAGTACCTCACTTGTTTCATTTGTTTGGAGTTTAGACTTTGAATTGGAGTATACATTCTTTGTCAATTGTGTACTATATTGACAAGTTAAGTGATTAATGGTGTTGTTTATGTTTTGTTTATTTGTGTAGATTCCGTGAAACTATTTTGAGTCCGAAAAGGAGATTGATGCCCACCAATATGGAAATGAAGAGATGGAAATGAAGAAGAGTTATGTTGTTAGCAACTACTTTGATGCCACTTTTGAGAAGGTGGAAATCTTTAGAAATGTTGTATATAATTCTTGGATGGTTATGACATCTTGTATTGATTTTATTGATTCCGCATTATATTACTTACATTGATGCATTTTTTTTAGTTGATGACATGTTATAATAGGTATTTTTACGTATACAACCAATATTAATGTCGTAGTTTCAAAGACTTTGTATTTTTATATGTGCAATAAGGTGACAATATTTTGATTCCACGTCTTAAGCTCTTATGTCATCAATTATATGAAATTGTCACCATAAACAATTGTGATTAATGAAGCATAATAACAACTGTCATCCATGAATAAAAATTTAATAAATATGTCACCACAAGTGATTGCATCAATGAAGTGTAATCACAAACGTGTCATCAGTGAATGAAAGTATAATCGATGAAAATAAATCGATATACAATTGATCAAATTAAAAATACGTGGCATCAATCGATTTGATTAAAAAATGGCATCAAATAATTACAGTATAAAAATGACATCAAAACACCATTTTGAAAAAGTTGTATCACATTAAAGAAAAAAATGTCATCAAAACACTACTTTGAAAAAATATCATCAAAATACTACTTTAAAAAAATATCATCAAAAATATGGCATCACGGTAAAAAAATATCATCAAAAAATTGACATAAAAAAAAGTGGCGCATCAGTCGTTAACAGTAAAAAAAATGGCATCAATGGTCAACGTGACTTTAGAGTAAACAAAAAATGTCATCAAGGTTTAAAAAGTAGCATTAAAAAGTGTCACCCAATCATTTCATTAGAAAAGTGGCATCAAAGTGAAAATAAAATATAATAAAATTTTGGCATCAAAACGGTAAAATATGGCATCACTAAAAAAAAATCCAAATGGGTTGGTCAACCGTTGACCATTGACCATTCCACTCTATTGGGAAGGGGTCTACGTAAAACTAATTAAATTAGTTTGGAGTCTTAGCACCTAATTGAACATTAAAAAAGAGTCATCTACCAATATCACCCTAAAAAAATTAAATTACAATTCTTCAAAATGGGGAAGCGGTTGGAATTTGGTTAATTTTTTTTAGGAAAGATGGATTTTTATTCTCCATTTTGAAGAAAATTTTAGAATGCTATTGGAGATGCTCTAAGAGCATCTCCCATGGTAAACCAACAAATGGGGTTTTGGCCAAATTTTACTTCCACCCTAGGCCAAAACCCATTTTAGCCTTTTTGTTTTTGGCCTATTTCCAAAACAAATGCTAAATTTGGCTTGTTTTTTTGGAAGGCCAAATGCTATTAATTTATTTATTTATTTATTTTTAAGTGTTTAATATTTATGTAAATCTAAATAATACAATTATAAATCTATATATTATATAGTTGTGATTTTTAATTAAAAATAAAAGTTGTAGTATTGTAAAGATATTCAAGAGTTCTTCGATATGAATATAATATTTGACATATTTAAATTATCATTGCATAAATAATATTTTTAGAAAATGATGTTAAATTTATTTAATTATAGATTCATCAAGATTATAATAAAAATAATTATTATGTTGCTTACTTTACTAAAAATAGAATTGAGTGACGGAAATGAGATGTGAAAGTTCTAAATTATATTAGTATTTATAGAAAATTTAGCCTTCCATAATTGGCTTACGGTGGGAACAACAAATCGGAAAGTTCTAAATTATATTATTATTTCTAGAAAGTTTTATGCTATTTCCCCTGGACATTATATCTTAAGAGGGAAGAGGCTATAAGACCCCCTTTTTTTTTTTTCAGTGTACAGAGATAACCAATCGGAACCCAATCTCAATTGCTAACCAACCCTAGACATTCACACCATCCACCACCACTCTCCAACCTTCGCCGCCGCTAACAGCCACCTGTATCCTCCTTCGGATCCACCGGATCATGGGGCTGATCGGCCGATCCGGATTCCTAGCGCTCGCAATTTCTGCCGCCTTCCTCTCAATCCTCCTCCCATACCTCCCCCTTCCCCTCTTTCTCTCGGTCTGCCCCTTCCCCTCTTCCCCCTCCACCATAACCGCCACCGCCAACGCCTCTAGGCTCTTCACCGCCGAGGAACTCTCTCTTTACAACGGCACCGACGAATCCCTCCCGATCCTCCTCGCCATCCTCGGATCCGTCTTCGACGTCTCAGCCGGTCGATCCCACTACGGCCCTTCCGGATCCTACAGCCACTTCGCCGGATGCGACGGCTCCCGCGCCTTCGTAACCGGTCCATCCGGCCTCAACGACTCCCTCGCCGGCCTCTCCGCTGCCGATGTCAAATCGATCGTTGACTGGCGCGGATTCTACTTCGGCAAGTACACGCCCGTCGGGAAGCTGATCGGCCGGTACTACGACGCCGAAGGGAATCCGACGAAGCACCTGAGAGCGGCGGAGGCGAAGGCCAAGAGGGGGAAGCAATTGGAGGAGAAAGTGAAGCGGGAGGAGGAGAAGATTCCGACTTGCAACTCTCGGTGGAGCCAGGATGAGGGCGGGGAGGTTTGGTGTGACGATGGCGGCGATGGAGACGGCCGTTATCCGAGGCTGATGGCTCCGCCTCCTAATTCGATCGCCCTGACAGGGCAGATGACCAAGCGGTGCGTGTGCATTGACGCCGATCACCTCGAGGAACCTGGATTGGAAATGTACGCAGGGTGTGATTCTCTTGCAAAGAGGTGTAAGGTTTGATTGACTGTCTAATTGTTCTTAAGAAGTTCCTCTTTCAATATAGAAAATGCAGTTCTATTTGAATTCAATTTAGAAAATAGAAAAGTCTAGAGTGCCTTAGTAGAAATTTGTTATGTAAATACTGTTGGATACTTTAGACTTGCTTGTAGGGATAGAACTGTATGTTGATTTTGAGACATAGTTTTAAACAGGTTTTTGATTTGATCCTGTAATCGATTTTGTATCGGATTACATTGAGGTGTGGTTGCTTAGATTGTGCATATCGGATTTGATGGTGCCTGATCAAAGGGATGGGATTGTGTTTGTTATGTTTTATAGTTTCAGATACCACAACCCTATGCTAAACTGGAATGATTGTTGCAAGTTATGAAAGAGTAAGACATTAGGTTAGTGTCGGTATGATGAACATGCTTATGCGTTATAGTGTAAAGTTATATGGTTGTCTGCAAGCTGATAACGTACTGATGGCTATAAAAATCTGATAATGTCGTACATTGTTGAATCTCTCAAACTGAAATCAAGAATTGCCGAGCAAGCGGAAGAGAAAATTGAAGGAGAAAATGTCTTACAAGAGAGAGTTTCTCTTAGAAAATGTCAGCTCAACTGACTAATTGATTGAATGAATCTTGTTGCAACTGAGTTGGGACTTGGGTCTTATGTACACGTAGGGCTACAGAACAACTTTTCTATATTTACAAAATATACCTTATCTTTCTATGTACATAATATGTATCCTGTCATACATATGGTTGTTGTGCCTCCACAATGTCATTCATGTTTACTCTGCTGCAACTCAATCCTGTGTAATAAAGGTAGCCTTTTTCATGGAAAATTGCACGACTCTTTCACTTTGTTCCTGCGTTTATCAGTTCTTGCTAAACTGCAGTGTTTGTAAGACACATATACATCAGTGTGTTGATGCTACCCAACTTCCCGTGCTATTTTTATGCTTGACATACATATGCTTTATGAAAGGGCTTAGTTACAAGTCTAAGCTATATAATCAGGACAACATATCAATTATACATTCGTGTAATTCATTCTTGTCTTTTCCCTTTGCCCAGATGGAGATCTCTAGTTTCCTTTCCTCGTATGTGACAGTTATATTCAATTTTTAGTTCTTTGACCAAGCTAGCAAAGTGCCATCAATTGCAACCTATTCATCCACATTTGCGATTTCGATTTGCATACACCAAAACTTACGTTTTCTTGTTAACCCGTTAATGTTGTTCTAGCATCAATTAAACTACCAAGTGTAGATGTTTGTTTCACACAGTTTTCCTGTCAAAAGTACTGCAGGTATGTAGCTTGTGCAAGCTATTCCCCCCCTTTTTTTTTTCTTCCTTTTCGTTCTACTTAGGTGGCCGAACTCTCGACAGAATAGAAAAGAAGACCACGGGCCTGTGTAGACACCTCAACGAACTCATTATCATCAACCATGTTAACCAAAATTCATTGAGCAAAATGTCAAACTGCCATGAACGAAACTACTTATTGTTTAAGCGATACACAAACTCATATTTTCCCACATGAAAGGCCGAATTAAAGAGGGGATGCAGTGAACAAAAACGATGTGGATGAGCCTTCAAACACCAAATTCAGAGAATGTAAGAAGGGGGAAAAGAAGAAAATTTAAGAGACCCTAGAAAAAGGAAAGATAATTGAAAACATATCTCCTTCTATAGGAAATTCAATCATTCGAGAGGATGAGATTAATGTTAAATATAATTTTCTTTTTATTTGTAATAAATTGTTAATATATGGAGTATATATCTCTAAATAGGTGACAAAAAGTGTTACCTGATCACCATCATATCACCTGAGCTTGCATTAGCAACCTCAAATGACTTACAGACTCTTTTAAGTATCAAAAGTGTTAAGCTGATCACTTTATTCTTTAAGTGCGAGTGAATTACTTTCTTAATTCCTATGACATCTACAAGAGAGGATTTAGCAATTAATTCCTATGACATCTACAAGAGTTCATTCTTTTCTTTGGTTTACCCTAACAAAATTTTAAAAAATTTCCTTCTCCTTTGTTGTATCAACAACATACCCTGTGGAAACCATTTCTCAGGTCCCATTCCGTGGGACTTTAGTAGTCCTATAGTAAGTTGGAGGTATTGGACTTTAGGGGAAACAGCCTCAATGGAGAAGTTCCAACTGAGACCACTAGCTAAGAAGCTAAGATAGTGCCCTTGAAGTACTTGTAAGTCGTGTGGCACATGTTTTGTCCATATGCTTCTTTCTTGGCTTCAAATCGTTGACTACATAAATTTTGTTTAATTCTCTTAACAAATTGTTTTATGGAAATAAATTTGAGGGCAGTTTTCCTTCTTATATCAAACACATAAACTAGCTCAGTACCCCGTGCATTGCACAGATATTTGTTTTAAAATATGTGTTTATATAATATCATTCATTATTTTTGAGATAAATATTATAAGTATCACAAACAAAGTAATAAAAAAAAAAACATCCTCTAACAAATTGAATACTTAAATATGCTAAATAATAATAAACTTTAAACATTAGAATCAAATATAAGCATAAAGTTATGCAAATATTGGTAAAACTTGTAAATTTTAGGGGTATTTGCAAAACTAACCCAAATACCCGGATGCTTTGCGGGGCTTAAACCAAAAATTAAATAAATTGCAAACTAACCTTCCTGTACCCGGTTTCTAACAGGTTCCAGCCGGTTGGAGATAGAAAAGCAACAGTGAGAGAGGAGGGGCGTGGCGCCGTCGCAGGGAAGACAGAAGGGGATCGGAGGCGGACGAGAAAGGAGGGTCTGAGGGAGAACGAAGGGGATCGAGGCGCGGCGCAGGTGGAGGCGGAGGCGGAGGCTCCGGGCTCAGTGGGAGGGCTCGAGGACAAGAAGGGAGAAGGAAGGGGATCGAGGCGCCTGGATAAACCCGATACTTAGGGTTGTGGATCCCGCGATTCCATATCTCCTCTCCTCTCCTTCTTCACGCGATTTGGACTCATCGATTCCAGGTACGCTCTTCTTCTTCTCTGCTCCTGGATCTAAGATTTCGGGTTAGGGTTTCAGGTTAGGGGCTGAATTTGCATGAATTGGCTTGTTGTTGCTTTGTCCTTCATTGTAATTGAATGTGAAAGTGCCGTTGATTGCTATTGTTGATTGAATTTGAAATTTGCGTGAATTTGCTATGCTTTGTCCTTTATTTTGATCTGAGAGTTACTGATACTGATCAAGCAACCACAGCCAACAAAAAGAAAAGGGATCAATACTCAATTGATTGAACATCAACATCGATCAATTAATCACCAAAACAAGGAGTTCTATACATCTTGTGCAAAAATGGAAAACTGTTTTCCAAAAACAGTCAAAGTATTGATCAGATTTAGATTTGGGTTTATAGGGCTTGTTGCAATGAGATTTTCAGCTGCCATCATTGCCACAATGAGTGTGTGGTTAATCCATCCCATCTCTCTGATATATAACTACTGTTGATTTTTTTTTTCAAAGTATTTGTTTATGATTATGAGCTCCTTGCTTTGTATCATTGTGTGAGAAGCATGGCAGTTAAAGAGCCTTTTCCTGATGCTTCAGATAACCTTCTTTTCATCTTTGAAAGGGTAAAATATTTATACTGTCACATTGTTATGTGATAAGAGTTTATGCTTGCTTTGCTCATCATCATGATGCTAGTTTAGGCTCGATGTTGGTCGCCTTTTTCACTGATTTGTTTGTGGTATTGCAGAACATGTCAGCTGGCATACATTCATTATCAGTTGGATCATAATTTAATTTTCTAAAACCATCTGAAAGAGTCATGACAACAGTCCAATCTCTTTAGCACATCCTTTCCTTGTTGCTTAAGGAGTTGAAATTGTATTGGATCAAGGTGTTTTGGCTTTGAAGGAATCAAATGTGCTTCAGAAAGCTAACTAAATTTCAAGAAGCTTCAGGTAAAAAATGAAATGGGCATTCAATTAACCACTCAAATTTTGCTTATGTTCCATGTATGTGTGTATGCCAATAATTATTGCTTGTCAATGCAGTTTTGAAAGCTTCTCTCGTACATTTGCATCCGCCATAAGAGAATTGGAAGCCCTTTTGGCCCTTGATGGTGCTAAACTAAGTCCAAGGCAAACCCGAATCCACCAAATGCTGCTGCTGTTACACTGTACAAGGGGTGGGGATGAGATCTCGCACAAAGCATGCGCGTAGCATAGGCTCGAGGCAAGATCATGGAGTTGCTAGCTAGGCACAACATCGAATGAACAAGGGGTTGCCATGATTGATCATTTTTTTCTTCTTTTCATATTCTACATGTGTGCTGTGTCACACTCGATCCCATCTTTAGTAACAACTTTTTTCAGCTAGTATAAAAGGGCAATTGCTCATTGTAACAAACCCAATTGATGATCAATCAGAAATCACTCTTCTCTCTCCTTCGTCTTGCTCTCTCTGTCTCTGCTTCTTCCATGGATGCACTAATTTCAGTGCTTCGTTTCTCGATCCGATTGATCATTGCTTTATCTATTTGCCTTATATATATATATTGTGAAAAGCTTGCCTTAATGAAAGAAAATAACATGACATGTTATACTATTTAACATGACAGGTAATGCTATTAACATGACAGTTTATACTCTTTAACATGACAGGTTATAACCTTAACATGACAGGTGATGTGAATCGATCCTCTTCTCCTTAATGAAAGAAAATAACATGACAGGTAATGCTATTAACAAGACAGGTTATGCCCTTTAACATGACGGGTTGTTTAAAGAAGTATGAGTCTTTCTATCATCCTTCCTTGGTTACTTCTATTGTTGAAATTTAAACAATTCTGAAAGGTGCTTCTGTTTCCATGGCACTATCTATTGTTTCTTCTATATGACAGAATCGACAAAGCTGCTCTCAGATGCTTGCAAAGATTAAAGTATCTCAAACGAAGGATCATATAAGCAGACGGTTGCTAAGGGAAGTGGGAACAAAGGAACTGAACTAGGCAATTCTGACAAGAGCTTTAATTATATTGTATTGATGATTAAACTTGGAAGCAAGAAACTTTCTTACAATAATTAACATGTCATTCAATCCTTAATTTTCCATTTATACATGACAGAAAGACGTTTTAACATGTCACCTGTTTATTCAGACATGACATACAACAATTAAAACCAGCAAATAGCATAATATTATTCTTTGACATCAGATGCCTTGTATTTCTACTCCAATTCATAAGTACATACATATACATAAATCAAAACGAGGCCCATACTTGAAATCAAATGTTTATAATTACATTAGATAAACTACATGCTTCAAGTTCTTGAGATTTCCTTCAATTTGAAGTCCAGTACCACCCAAGCTCCATACCTGTCAACAAGAAACATATACAAGTTGAAGCATGCTTCAAGTTCTTGTGGTGCCTCATCATATCCTAAGCAACTAGTCAGAGAGAAGCGTTTGTTGATGAAGAGTTAACTAATTAACATGACGCGTATATCCTTATACATGACGGATGCCAATACTGACATGACAGGTGGACTAGTTAAACGACAACATAAGAACAAATAAAAATCTACTGACCAGTTTCACACAACTTATCAATGTCTACACTAAATCAAACATGAAACAAAAAACCATGCCTATTGCCCAGAACTGCAGGTACTACAGCCTATCAAAATTATTCTCATTATTTTTAAGTAAATTTTATCAAAATTGTTGAACTGCAGGTACTATCGTCTATCAAAATTGTTGAGATGTTATCTTCAATTCAAAGATCAAGCAATGACAATCATCTTCAATTGAGGATTAGAAGCAAAGGAACGAAGAAAAGGAATGAAAATTTTCAATCAAGAATCTCCCGCAGCAGCCCGCAGTTCTAATCAATCTCGAGCGAGTGAGCGATTAACAGGAAGATGAAGGAGGGAGTAAGAGGAACGAACCTGGTACTGCTGGAGGAAAGCCGAACATCGACGAGTGTTGCTGCCTACTGGAAGAAGAAGATGAACAAAGACTCAAAGAGGCGACTGCTCGAGCCCTCTCGCCTGCGCCTCACCCCGAGGGAGATGCCTCCGCCTGCGTCTCACCTCGAGCAATTCATCGTCTTGCCCCCATCTCCGATCCCCTTCTTTCTATCTTCCCTTTCTCTACTTTGCAACGGGCTACCGGATACACAAGTTACCAAATATCCGGTTTGACCTAATTTAAAACCGGGTTGGGTTAACCTTGCAAGGTTTTTCGGTTTTTGGGTTACCTTGTGCAATTCCCTCTAAATTTTATTAGTATGAAAATGATGCTAATAAATATTAGAATTAGAATAATAATGAAACGAAAAAAATAAGGCAATGTAAAAATAAAACTAAAGAATACGTTTGAGATACATTTGAGCTAATTAAAAAAAAACGAGTCTTCCAAATAGATCAAAGTATGTAATGGTGGTAATGTTTTTTCATTTTTTTCATGTAGATGATGTATCGGTAATCAAGAGTGGTGGAATGGATTTTCTTCATGAATCACACTAATATATAAATAATTACATGGAGAAATTAAATCCATTCCACCATTATTGTTTATAAAAATGTCAACTGCCTAAAAAATGACAAAAAAAAAAAAAAAACTTTAGGAAACAATACAAGAAAAGTAAATAAGATTTTGGAGCGTTGAGTATCAGGTAAAAATCCGAACAGATAAACTCATATTTATTTATTTATATTAAAAAATAAATATTATTTTATTTTAATTTTATCTAATGAATATTTAAACTAAGCAATTGCCATATTATCGAGAATATCTCAACCGATTCGTATTATAAAGAATTAAAAGAAAATACGATTATACAAAATAACTTAATTAATTATTACGTAACTAAAAAATCCTACATTATCGAGAATATATCAACCGACTCGTATTATAAGGAATTAAAAGAAAATCTGAGTATACAAAATAACTTAAATATTAATTATTACGTAACTAAAAAATCCTACATTATCGAGAATATCTCAACCGACTCGTATTATAAGGAATTAAAAGAAAATCCGATTATACAAAATAACTTAATCAATTATTACGTAACTAAAAAATGCTCCATTATCGAGATTATCTCAACCAATTCGTATTATAAGGAATTAAAAGAAAATCTAATTATAAAAAATAACTTAATTAATTACTCCTACATTATCGAGAATATCTTAACCGGCTCGTATTATAAGGAATTAAAAGAAAATCTGATTATACAAAATAACTTAATTAAGTATTACGTAACTAATAAATCCTACATCATCAAGAATATCTCAACCGATTTGTATTATAAGGAATTAAAAGAAAATTCACTTATACAAAATAACTTAATTAATTTACATAACTAAAAAAATCCTACATTAAAGGAGAAGCCGCCACATATCTTAGGCGACTTCTCCTTTAGTATTATAATATTGATTTGCTTTTGATACTATTCTTGAAGCTAGAGAAGGTCTGATCACTGATAAGATATGACTCTTGCTAACAATATCTAGTGTTGAAATTTTGTTTGTTTGTTTGCTTGCGAATCGTCTTACTATAATTTGCTTAACAATAAATTAGTGCCTTTAGTTGAGTGTATTGTCTTTGGAGAAGATAAAAAATATACGAGCCTTCAAATACTAAGGCCCCGTTTGGTATGAATGTGGTAATCCTAATGGGAATGGGAATCGGAATGAGAATTAAAATTGGGAATGAGTCATTTCTCAAGCATGTTGTTTGGTATAATGTCGGAATAAAAAATTCCCAAATTCAACCTACAAATATACACAATCAATCTACCAAAAATTCATCAAATCCACTCACAATTTCTCAAAATTAACATCAAATTACACAAATTCAACATTCTCATTCCAAAAATTCATCAAATCTGCTCCCAATTCAGGGATTTCGCACCTTCTTCCAGATTTTGGGATTTGGAACCCTAATGTGGTTGGGGAAGGTCGAGGTGGGGGGGTGGGGGGAGGGGGGGGGGGGGGGGGGGGCGGCAGCAGCAAGCTGGTGTACTGGAGAGGACGGTGGCGGGAGGAGGGCGGCGATGGCCATCTGGGTACCAAGAGAGGACAACAGCCATGGCGAGAGGAGGGCGACGACGGGGAGAGGACGATGTTGGGAGGAGGGCGAGGACAAGGAAGCAGATCTAGAGAGCCTGTTGCTGGGGAGAAGACAACAATGGCGGTGGAAGAGATCTGGAGAAGACAACGCTGGCGTCGAAGGTGAAGGTGGAGAGGACGAGGGCAACGATGGCGGCAGAGGTAGAGGAAATATGGAGAGCCCGGTGCGAGGAGCAACAGTGGTGGTGGCGGAAATGGCGGCAGCCGGTGGTGGTGGAGAAAGTGGCGGCAGCCAGTGGTGGTGGAGGCAACGGTACAAACAATATGAGGAAGATGATGTTGGGACGTAGGTTTGAGTTGGGTGGAAAATTGGGAATGGGCTCATCCCCCACCTAAACTTGAGGATTGAAAAGTGGCTAAAATTGGGGATGAGGGGATTACCCAGTAATCACTTTCATTCCGGGTTTTGTCGTACCAAACACCAAATCCGTAAATCGTTCATTCCGATTCCCAGTTTTTGATTACCGGTAATCGATACCAAACAGAGCCTAAATTCATAGAATGTAACAAGGGATAAAGGACTAAAATTTTAAGAGACCTCTAGTTAAAAGGAATGATAATTGAACACTGCAGGTCTCTTTCTATATATAGGAAATTAAATCCCTCGAGACGAGGGATACCCTCCCATTTGGCGGAAACTCTCTAGGATTCTAAAGAGAGGAAGAAGCCTTAAACCGACCATCATCAAACCTTCAATCACCATCGATAAGCATCAACCACCACCAACGACCTACACTTTTGCCTCAACAGGCCACCACCAAGAGCCCTAACACCACCACCACAGAGCGGAGCCAAGATTATCGATCAGGGGGTGCTAAAGAAATTCCGTGAAATATTATTTTTTTGGTGTATACTTATTAAGAATATTTTTTTAAAAAATATTGAAAAAACACTAAAATTGTGATTTTTAAAAATGTTTTTTTTTGTATTTAAATAGTTGAGATTGAGAGTAACCAAAAAAATAAAAAAGAAACAAAAAAACTAGAAAAAAAATCATGAAGAATTATTTTAAAACAATATTGAAAGGAAATGTTAAATGTATAAATTAAACATAAACATGACATTTTTTTTAAATGAAATAGTTGATTGAAACATAAAATATAGAGAGAAATTAAAATGAATTAATGATATAGTAAAACAGATAAAAATATTGAAAGAAAATGTTAAATGCATAATTTAAACATAAATATGACATTTTTTTTAATGAAATAGTTGATAGAAATAAAAAAAATATAGAGGGAAACTAAGAAAAATTAATGATATAGTAACACAAATCAAAAGTGATAGAGTTGAGATTTGAATCGAAAACCTTTTGATTGTTTTAAAATAAATTCATATTAAGATTATAACAGCACACATCATTTTTCTATCCCAACTCATATTCTATACCCGTAAATCCCTAATGATCTGATTTGAATGGATCTGATATGAGTGATTAATTTGAAGTGATCCAATCCGAAAGATCGATGTAGAGCTCGTCCACTTGGAAATTTTTAATGTATATTATAACCAACTATCCTTTAGTCTAGTGGTAATCAAGGGGAGGTGTATGATTGTGCATCTTCCAAAAAAGTCATTTTGGCATTGCAAATTGAAGATAAGGTACGTAGGGATTGGGTACCCTTGTCTTGATCGATATGAGTTTGAATCTATATCTTTGATTTATTTATTCGTTAATGTATACCATCAATAATCTCGAAACTTTCACGTCAGTAAAATATAACACGTATATAAACTCGGAAAATCTTATGGCCGAAACAAAAACTATGAAAATTCCACGCGCTGTATCCTTAGTCAAGTCCATCCTGCCATCTCCCGCCAAAACCCTCATTAATTATTTCGAGATGCATGCTAGATTGGGACATGATTCGATCACAATCTCTAATAGACCTAGCTCGCTATATATCCAACTCGATAAGCTTAACTGCTTAAGAAACACATTCACAATACAATGGAGCGTTCTACTCCAACCAAATATCGAAATCTTCTTTTGTTGCTTATAATCTCTATTAGTCTACTAGCTTCTCCGTCGAGATGTTGTCTTCAACGAGAGAGGGCTGCTCTTCTCGAACTCAAGTCTCATTTTATGTCACTTTTACCTTCCAACAATCAAGAGCTGGCCGAAAAGTTAAGTTCATGGGGTGATCATCAACCTAACTGTTGCAGTTGGAGTAGAGTTACATGCGACGGACCTCTGCAACATGTGACCGCGCTCTCCCTCGATCAGCTCTACCTATGTACAAGTTACAGCATTCCACCAACACCTTTTTGTGCTCTAAATGTTTCTTTGTTCCACCCTTTTGAGGAATTGATGAGTCTTAACTTATCACAGAATAACCTCCATGGTCTAGTCGGGCATAGAGGTATCGTTCATTAAATTAAAACTGCATATATTATTTCTTGATCGATAATTGAATTACTAATAAATATAGGTGCTTTCTATTCAATCAACAGGAAACAGGGAATTGAATTTGAGAAACTTAGAGATCTTCGACTTTGGATATAATATTGTGATTCAACTTGAAGAACTTGTAGACTTTTTGGGATCACTCACATCGCTTAAAGGATTGTTTTTGCGCGACAATAGACTCGGGCAAAGCTTTGCAAAAAATGGTATATACATGTCTTTTTTTATTTTTTATATTACAAGGAAATATATTAGGATCAAGAAGGCCCCTAAAAGGCATAACTTCATCCTCAAACATCCTTTGTTAGCATAGCGATGGAGGATCACACACACTTCTGAGATCAACCAAAAACACAAAACAGAGAGAATTTTGGAGGAAGAGCAAATGACAGTTACTACACACGGTTTCTCAAAACAGCCACAACTCCTTGATTGAGTTGAACCTCCTACATAACACCTTACAAACTTCATAACTGTTACACGTACTGAACACCACTACTCCACTAACAAGACTCCTAGGTAGTGGTTTAACACAAAAGAAAACTGACACTTACATTGCTAAACTTGAACTAACCTTACTAGAATTTAACCAACTAACTTATACATTAGACTTAGAATAAAATGTGAATTATAATTCAACACCTCCCCTTAATTCACATTTCCTTCATACCAACTTTCTCGAAGAAGTGATGCTTGGTACCACTCAAATCCTTTGTAAAAAGGTATGCATCCTGCTCATTAGTCCCACAAAATTGAGCACAACCTTCTCCTTAGCTACCAATTCTCTGATGAAGTGATGCTGTACATCTATGTGCTTTGTCCGGGCGTGAAAGGCTGGGTTATTTGTCATGGCTATTGCAGACTTGTTATCACATCATACTTCAACAACTTCTGTTTGTTTGCATCCCAAGTCCAATAACAGCTTCTTCAACCACATAGCTTGCCTAGCAGTAGCCCCAACAACCACATACTAGCCTCCGAGGATGATAGAGCCACAGTTTATTGTTTCATAGAGTTCCAAGTGATGGCCCCTGATCCTAAGCTAAACACAGAGCCTGGGGTACTTTTCCTATCACCCAAACACCCAACCCAATTACTGTTAGTATGCCCTTGCAACTTGAACCTCTATACTCTGTCATACCAAATGCCAAACCTTAGAGCAGCACTCATGGGGGTTGATCTCCCCCATCTCTCTCTCTCTCTCTCTCGCTAAAAGGTAGCCTTATGAGTAAGGATGAATCACATTCCATCAAGAAGAAAGGGCAACTCTAGTAGGATGGGTTATACCCACCCCCTCCCCATCCCCTTTTGTTTTATGAAAATAATAAAAGTGAGGTCTTTTATTTATTTTTTATTAAGTGAGTTAAGTTTTGATAGGTTAAAATATGCGGTGGGGTATAAATAAAGTTAAAAAAATAGTAATGAGGTAAACTTATAGATGTGGGATAAAAGTTAGAAATTCTTAAAGGATGGGGTATAGTTAGTGGAAAATGAGATGTCAAAATAATATGAGGAGAGAGAGGGATAGGGTTACCCCATGGGTACTGGTACTCTTAGAGTTCTTGCTACATACTTAAGGATCCTCTTTGCTGCTCCTAGATGCTTGCTTGATTGGACTGTGCATATACTTTGAGACCACACTCACACAATATGCAATGTTAGATCTCGTGTGAGTAAGATAATCCAGTCTACCAACAAGGCTTCTATAAATCTTTTCATCAGCCTTCCCTGTACCATCATCTCTTTGCAACTTCTCATTTGTATTCATGGGTGTGTGAGCAACTTCACACCCTTCCATCTTGAACTTCTTCAACAAATCTCGTGCATACTTCTCTTAACACAGAAAAATCCTCTCTTTGCTTTGTTTCACTTCTAAACCCAAAAAGTACTGCAACAGATTTAGGTCTGTCATTTCAAGCTCACTCATCATGGTTGCCTTGAACTCATTTAGCATCACTGAAGAGGAACTGAAATATATAATGTCATCCACATATAAACAGATAACTATGAACCCGACTTTGTCCTCTCTTTTGACATACAAAGCGGGCTCATTTTCACTCATTTCAAAGCCATTCTCCACAAAGAAAGTGTCATTCTGCTATACCAACCTCCTGGAGCTTGCTTCAAACCATATAATGCCTTTCTCAATCTACTTTCTCTTCTTCTCCAGCTCTCTTAAAGCCTTGAGGCTGGTCTACATAAACCTCCTCCTGCAGCTCCCCATTTAGAAAAGCTGATTTCACATCAAGCTGAAAAATTGCCAGCTTCCATTGTGTAGCCAGTGCTAGGACCACTCTCACTGTTTCAAGCCTTGCCACATGTGAGAATGTCTCCTCATAATCAATTCCCTCTTGCTGAGCATAGCCTTTGGCCACAAGCCTTGCTTTGTGCTTCTGCACACCTTCATATGTGTTATACTTAGTCCTAAAGATCCACTTCAAACCAATTGCATTCTTTCCCTGAGGTAACTTAACTAGTTCCCAGGTTTCATTCTTTTGAATATTGTTCTCATCTCCTCCTTCATTGCAACTTGCCATTTCTCCTCATCCTTTGCTTAATCAAAACTCTAAAGATCAGAAGCAATCAAAGCAAGCCCACAGTTTTCATAAATTTCTGATGAGGATCTGAATTACCTAAGAGGTGAGTCACTAGATGAGCTTGAAGGTGATGATCCTGGACTGCTAGATGAACTTGCTTGAGTTGCAGAAGTAGCTGGAGAATCTGTGTTCAAATCATCAATATCAACAACATCATCTCCAACACCAAATTCCTCAGAAGAGCTTTCAACATTGATCACTTCTTTAGACACAATGCTACTCCCATCTCTCATTCAATCCCACTCAACTTCCTCATCAAACACAACATTCCTGCTTATGACAATTCCTCCCATTAGCTGGACTAAATAGCTTGTATGCCTTAAACTGAGCAGCATACCCAATGAACACACACTTCTGTGCCTTATCATCTAGCTTTGATCTCAGATTTATCAAAGCATAAGCCACACAACCAAACACTCTCAAATGGTACACATATGGATTCTTATCTCTCCACACTTCAAATGGATTTTTGTTCATGACTGATTTTGTTGGAGATACATTTAATACATAGACTGCTGTAGTAACTGCCTCTCCCCAAAATTTCTTTGGTATGTTTCTAGCCTTCAACATGCTTCTTGCCATTTCAACAACCGTTCTGTTCTTTCTCTCAGCAACTCCATTTTTCTCTGGAGTGTAAGGAGCAATAAGTTCTCTCCTTATGCTATCCTCGTCACAGTAAGAAGCAAACTCATGAGACATGAATTTTCCACCTCTGTTTGTTCTTAGAGATTTCACCATCTTCCCTGACCGTCTCTCAACTAGAGCCTTGAACTTTATGAAGTTTCTAAATGCCTCTGACTTATATCTCAAGAAATAGACCCAACTCATTCAAATAAAGTCATTAGTGATCAGTAAGAAATACTTTTTTCCTCCTAGAGAGCCTGTTTGCATAGGACCACAAAGATCTGCATGTACCAACTCAAAGCAATCACTAGCTCTCCAGGCTTCTCCGTTGGCAAATGATCATTTGCTTTGCTTGCCATACACACAACCTTCACACAAGTCCAACTCTCCAATCTTTGGCAGTCGTTGCACCATTTCTTTAGTGTTCAACATCCTGAAACTCTGCAAATTAAGATGGCCATATTTTAAGTGCCACAGCCTGGTGTCACTGTTTTCTTTAGCAGTCATAGCTTGATTCACATTTGCTGTCAAGTCAAATGGAAACATTCTTATTTTGGTCATTGGTACTATTGCTATGAGATGCTCAATTCTCTTCTTCCTGATCTTGCACTTATCATCATCAAAGTGCAAAGAGTATCCATTTCCCTGCAACTTTCCTACACTTAGCAGATTATGAGTTAAGCCAGGGACAAATTGCATATTTGTCAAGGACTTTACTCCACCTTAAACACTCATAATGGAAATGGTTCCTTTTCCCTCACATTGCAACACCTTGTTGTCAACACCTTGTTATCACTTGGCTGATCCTCCCCTTTTTGGTTTCATCAAGCTCAGTGAACAAATTCCTTGAACTTGACATGTGGTTAGAACACCCCCTGTCAAGATACCAAACATCATTTGCATTTTCAGACATAAAAGTGAAGGCTATAAACAACCTATCCTCCTTCTCAACATTTTCTGAATAATTTGCATTTTTCTGCTCATTCTCTTGTTTTTCCCAACAAAGGCTTCCTTGTGGCCGAATTTCTTGCAGTAATAGCATTGAATAATGCCTCTGCGAGTTCTTGACTCATTCCCATGGTTTCTGTTTGAGTCCTTCCATTGATCTCTCCCTGAATCACCGTGAGCCCTTTTTGATCCATTGAATGATCCTCCACCATTACCTCTACCATCACGACCTCTAAAGCTACCTCTATAGCTTCCTCTTCCTTTATGACCACCCCTGTGACCACTCTTGCTTGATGAGCTCTCACTCTTGCTCTTGGAGGTTTCCTCCTTAACCTGAAAAGCCCTTTCCTCATTTTGTTCACTTTTTCTACTCAACCTCTCCTCGTGTGCTTGTAAAGAACTTGTCAGCTCTTCAAATCTGTACAGAGACAAGTCTTTGACTCTTCTATTGCTGCCACCACTTGATCAAACTTCTTTGGAAGACTTCTCAACACCTTGCTCACAACTGGCTCAATGCTTACCTTTTCACCATATGCTTTCATATGGTTCACAATGCTTGAGACCCGAGACAAGTACACTTGAATTGTCTCTTTTTCCTGCATCAACAGGGTCTCAAACTCCCTTCTCAGTGATTGCAACTTAACTGTAATCACTTTTTTGTCTCCCATATACTCTTTCCTAAAAGTTTCCCAAGCCTCATGTGATGTTGTTGAAGCAGCAATCCTCGGAAAGATCTCATCATCCAAGGCTATTTGTATCATAAACAAGGCCTTTGAATCTATTTTCCTTTTCTCTCTCAATTGATGATCAAGCTCTTCTGTTTGATTATCTTCAAAGCTTTGATCAACTAGATTCCACACCTCCCGAGACTTGAAAAGTGTTGTCATTTTCAAGCTCCAAAAATGATAGTTGACCCATTTGAATATAGGCAATTGAGGATTGCTTGAATTTCCATTGCCATTGATCTGCATGATTTTTGCAAAAGCTTCACTAGTGTTTCCCTTGTGTTTAACCTCACTTCACTCAATCTCGGATACAAGCCCAACAACACACCTAGTGTATGCTTTGATACCGATTGTTAGCACAACAATGGAGGATCACACACACTTATGAGATCAACCAAAAACACAAAACATAGATAATTTTGGAGGAAGAGCAAATGACAGTTACTGCACACTGTTTCTCAAAACAACCACAAGTCCTTGATTGATTTGAACCTCCTACATAACACCTTACAAACTTCATAATTGCTACACTTAAACTGAACACCACTACTCCACTAACAAGACTCCTAGGTAGTGGTTTAGCACAAGAAAACCGACACTTACATTGCTAAACTTGAACTAACCTTACTAGCAAGTTAACCAGCTAACTTATTCATTAGACTTAGAATAAAATGTGAATTATAATTCAACATCCTTATGAATCAAAATATTTATAGTACATTGATGCTTCACCTTTTCAAAATATCTATAATATATTAACTTTTAAAATAATTTTTTTTTTATTACACTTTCATAAATATTTATAATAAATGTGATATTATAAAAAATATTATTAAAATAATTGAGTTTTATACAGTACAAAGTAATTTTTAAAAAACGTGTCGATGAAAAAGAAAACATAAAAACCGACACTCCTAACAAAGAGTATTAATTACCGACATATCTATATTTTGGAGTTGTTAATGTTCTATTTAGGGTGTTATTCGAGCTCAATAAGCCGAGTTTGACATATTCAAGTTTGGTTCGTTTATTAAACGAACTCGAGTCGAACTTTTTTCAAACTTTAAACAATTCTACTTGTTCATAACATATTAACTTAATTTTTTTTTAGAAATTTCTATAAAATTCGATCGAGCTATTCGAGCTTAAATCGAACGAGGCGAGCTTTCAACTTAGCTTAAAATTTTGTTCATGTATAGTTTGTTTATAAGTGAACCAAATCGAGTCAGCTTTTTTTCTTCAAACCGAGCTCATATATATAACAGTCCTAGTGCTATTGTCATGACTAATACTCCGTATGTGCGTTGGGCAGTTAATTAATATATATCCCATCCCCTTTGCTTTCAGTTTCAGTGCTAGTAAATTTGAAGCAGTTGCAGGTGCTTGATCTCAGTTTGAATTACATGGATATGAATGTGCATGAATTGTTTTCAGGTATGAATACATGTAAATTTTCCAGTATATATTAAAATTAATTTGAAGTAGTTGGCCTTTTTTATTTCATCATAACTGCGTAAATTTTTAATTGGTAATTGATATTTAAAAATAACAACTACAAATGTGAGCTATTAATCAAAATTCAAAACCTGTGTTGGTGTTTCTAACGAAGTTAGGTGGAAATAAACACATAAAGACAAGTTGGTTTAGGTAGAATCCTCAAACTACACGCACTTAGTGCGGGATAAGAACCACTACCTTCATTTGCTTTGGGGAGAATTTCCAATAGATATATTCTTTTATTGAACAAAAAATCTAAGACACCCTAGTACTATCCAAAGCACTAGTTACTAATTGTTAGACCATCTCCAACAGCTTTCCTAAAATTTTCCTAAAATAGAGAAACAAAATACATATTTTTTAAGTTATTTTTGCTTTAAATCCAACAATTTCCCCAATTTTGACGTTTAAGAGAATTATTTAGTTTGGAAAATGCTGCAGATTTAGGGAATTTTCTCTATTTTTTTTACTGATTCTCCATTTTGGAGAATGTGATGAGGGTAAGTTGGACAAAAAAAAACCCTAAAATTTCCTGAAAACTAACATATTTTTATCCAAGGAATCTTCAATATAATGATCTTGCATTCAGTGTCACAATTTCCTTTTTTCATATCGATCTTCCAAGGATCCTTGGCGTGTCCTTGATCGTATCCGATTTCCAGTCTTCTTTCCTTGTTGAGCAAGGTCTTGTGACCCTTAATGCCTTGCCCATATTTTGGCTTGATAACTTCCTAATCAAGCACTTAAGGGCAATCAAGTCTAACATGGTTTGTCTTTGAACACAAGAGAACGTTGAGGTCACTCATATATGAAGACCGTCAATGCCTTGCCCATATATCAAAGTAGTTTCAAACTTCAAACATTAAAAACTTCCATCCCCCCTCCACCGAATTTATAAATAAAGAGCGGCCATATCCGGAGTTCGAACCGAGAACTTTTGGGTACTACCCGCAAGTCCTTTTTAGTGAGCCATTCCGGAATAGTTCCCCCCCCCCCCCCCCACACACACGCACCACCCACACACACAAAAGAGGGACAACTCTATCAAGGTCTTAAGAACTTTGTCTTAGATCCGCTTGGGGACAAACTTACCAACCATATCCCTTTCAATGTACACGTAGAGGGTTAGCTAAATAACGGCATCATAGAAAAACCACATAAGAAATCATGCAACGTCTGTACGGGAAAGTGTAGTTAATCCCATCAAGGGTCCCTAAGACCCAAGGTTGTGAAGAACGTATGTACAATGTTCAACATCAAATGGCATACCAAAATATGGATATTAGAACTGTTCAATACACAGAAAAATCACAACCAAAACCATAAAGTGTTGAAAATAGAGGGATTAGACAGCTAGGGGTAACAAGGAGGGAGATCAGTCATGACAAGCACTAGTCAAAGCGGCTCTCATCTTCGGACCTTGAGGGAGATGATTCATCCTTTGAAAAGCTCTCTTCAGCAATGCTAGATGGTTTAGCTCTCCCCTCGGCCCCGTTTCATTTTCCTCGCATATGCTTTAGAGCCTCCATCCTATCATACAATTCTAGACCAATTTGTGCATGGTGTGCATGTCCGCATCCTAAATGTTATTGGGTCCCTTGGCCTTCATCTTGCACATGGTCGATCTCCTCATCCAATAGGAAACCCGCCCCCACCTTGTTCTTAATTAACATCGTAGACATCATAATACTCCAATATCTGTTTGGTCACACAAGGGCAGGTGAGAGTCGCAGTGGAGGTGTTGACCGTGTGACACCCATGTGTCACATCCATTAGGCGGGTAGGTTGATCCTCTTTCTTAATGGAATGTGCCAAGGATAACCAAGTTCGAAACGAGGATTCTAGATTTTTTTATAGGTGCGGAGAGTGATTGCACGTATAACAAATTGATGCATAATTTTGGGAAGGATCTCGAGATCAAGAGTAGCCAAATTGGAGAGAGGATGTTTAGGGTTACCGAAGATTGTCTTAGAGTATTGCTCACTTCTTTCTGAGAAGATAAGGTTAAGGTTTTCTTGAAATCCTTCATCCTTGACACCACTCGTCCAAGCTGCAAGCTTTTCCCCAATCAGGTAAGTCTTCTATGAATTTATGTACAAATTTCAATGTATCGCCATCATCCTTGAGCACGAGACCCTCATAGAACTCCTGGATTAGGCCGTCATCAATGTAGTAGTTTCTGGTGTACAACTTTTCCCATCCTTGGAATTCTAGGAGTGAACTCTCCTATGTCTTGGCTTGTAGGTACTTTTTATCCAATTTGAGTGGAGGGATTATCTTGCAAGCCATTGGTTTTCGACCGGGTCCTTGAAGGATGAGTAGCATTGGGATGCGTTTTTCTTTGGGTCCAGTTTGTTCTCACTACAATGGGAGATAAACTACAATCTAGTGCCCAATCTCAGCACCAAAACTCACACAGGATCACTCTACTGTCATATGACAGTTAGCAAAGAACAGAGAGAGTAAGAGCAGCAGTTGAATAACCAATCACTCCAAATTTTCAATTAACATAAAAAAACCCCTACAAAGATCACTTGCATAGCTTGATAACTATAATGGTAACTGCATCCCACTCACCACTAACTTAGCTAATCAAAACTTGCAAAACTGGCTCCAAAACTGACTCCTAATTGACACTAGCTGACTTTACTTTCTAACAAAGAAATCAACTAACATTTAAACTTTAAAACGTAGTTTAAAACATAAAATGTGAATTACAATTCAACTCCTCCCTTAATTCACATTCTCTTCATGCCAATCTTCTCTATAAAGAACTCATGCTTGGCACCACTCAAAGCCTTTGTGAACAAATCTGCATCTTGATCATTAGTTCCACAAAACTTGGGCAAGATTTCTTCCTTAGCCACCACCTGTCTGATGAAGTGATGTTGCACATCAATGTGCTTAGTCCGAGCATGAAATGCTGGATTCTTTTTCATTGCTATGGCTGATTTGTTATCACACCATACCTCAATTGCATCAGTGTGATTGCAACCCAAATCAAATAACAGCTTCTTCGACCACGAGGCTTGTCTAGCAGCTGCCCCTACAACCACATATTCAGCTTCTGAAGAGGACAATGCCACTCTATCATGCTTCTTAGAGCTCCATATAACAGCCCCCAATCCTATCCCAAACATAGAGCTAGAAGTGCTATTCTTGTCATCTAGGCAACCTGCCCAGTCACTGTCAGTATGCCCTTGCAGCTTGAAGTTTCCCACACTTTCATACCAAATCCCATACTTCAAAGTGTTTGTTAGATATACTTCAAAATCAGTTTTGCTGCTCCTAAGTGCTGCTTAGTAGGACCGTGGATGTATCTTGAGACTACACTCACACAGTAGGCTATATCAGGCCTTGTATGCATGAGATAATTCAGTCCACCAACCATACTTCTATAAAGCTTCTCATCAGCCCTCTGAGTGCCATCTTCTCTTTGCAATTTCTCATTTTTATTCATGGGAGTATGAGCTACCTCACAACTTTCAATCTTGAACTTCTTTAACATGCTAGGCCCCAAGAGCCTGGCATGTTTGTATGCCGATGACATCCTATATTTCAGTTCCTCATCAGTGATGTTGGATGAGTTTAAAACAACTATGGTGAAAGAGTTTGAGATGACAGACTTGGGCTTGTTGCAATACTTTCTAGGCTTAGAAGTTAAGCAAAGAAAGGAAGGGATATTTCTCTGTCAAGAGAAGTATGCTATACCAGGCTCTTGAGGCCTGGTATAGCACACAGAGTGGGCTCATTCTCACTTTTTTCAAATCCACTCTCGAGAAAGAAGGTGTCTATTCTGCTATACCAGGCTCTTGGGGCCTGTTTTAAGCCATACAAGGCTTTTACCAATATGTACACCTTTCTTTCTTCTCCATACTTCACAAATCATCGAGGCTGCTCCACATAAACTTCTTCTTGCAATTCTCCATTCAGAAGGCTGATTTCACATCAAGTTGGAAGATTGGTAGCTTCCACTGAGCAGCCAAGGCTGACACAACTCTGACAGTTTCAAGCCTTGCAACAGGTGAAAAAGTTTCTTCATAATCAATCTCTTCTTGTTGTGCATAGCGTTTTGCAACCAACCTTGCCTTATGCCTTTGCACACTTCTATCAATGTGATATTTTGTTCTAAATACCCACTTTAAACCAATAGCACTCTTTCCTTGAGGTAACTCCACCAACTCCTAAGTTTGGTTCTTCTGAATACATCTCATCTCCTCCTTCATTGCAGCTTGCCATTTTTCTTCATCCTTTGCCTCATCAAAACTTTCAGGATCAGTTGCAATCAAGGCAAGCCCACACCTCTCATAGATGTCTGCTAAGGATATGAACTTCCTAGGAGGTGGTGACTCATTTGAAGATCCTAAGGATGTAGATCCTGCACTACTTGATGGACGGCTCTGTGATGACTGAGTTGAAGGGGAGTTTGTATTCAGCTCATTGATATCAGCCTTATCATTTTCATTAATCTCCTTAGAAGAGCTATCAAGGGTGATCACTTCTGTGTCACATTTCCTTTCTCATTCCTCACTAATCCCACTCAACTTCTTCATTAAAGACAACATTCCTACCGATCACAGTCCTCCCAGTCACTAGATTGAATAACTTGTATGCCTTAGATTGAGAGGCATACCCAATGAACACATACTTGCCTTGTCATCGAGTTTTGGTCTCAAATTGATCAAAGCATAGGCCACACACCCAAACACCTTTAAGTGATGCACTGATGGTTTCTTGTTTCTCCAAACCTCAAAAGGTGTCCTGTCCATTACAACCCTTGTAGGAGATACGTTTAAGACATAGACAGCCGTGTCTACAACCTCACATTACAACTTCTTTGGAACAAACATTTCTAGCCTTTAGCATACTTCTTGCCATCTCAACCACTGTCCTATTCTTTCTCTCAGCAACTCCATTTTGCTCAGGAGTGTAAGGAGTAGTGAATTCTCTTCTTATCCTATGCTCATCATAGTAGGAAGCAAACTCATAAGACATAAACTCTCCACCTCTATCTGTTCTCAAGGCTTTCACTACCTTTCATGATTGATTATCAACAAGAATCTTGACCTTTCTAAAGTTCTCAAATGCCTCTAACTTGTATATCAAGAAGTAAACCCAACTCATCCTACTGAAATCATCGGTAATAAGCAAAAACTACTTGCTTCCCCCTACAAATTCTATTTGCATAGGACCATACAAGTCTGCATGAAGTAACTCCAAGCAGTCCCTAACTCTCCATGCTTCTCTGTTTGCAAAAGAGCCTTTGCTTTGCTTTCCATATAAACAGCCTTTACACAGATCAAGTTCACCAATCAGGCAGCCCCTACACCATTGCTTTGGTGCTCAACATCTTCAAACTCTGCAGGTTTAGATGACCATACTTAAATGCCACAACCTTGTAGCAACATCCTCTTTTGATGGCATGGCCTTGTTCCATTAGCTGCTAGATCACATGGAAACATCCTCTTCTTTTTCATAGCCACTACTATCACAAGATGCCCGATTTTCCTTTCTCTAATCTTGCACTCATCATCATCAAAGAGAAATGAATAACCACTGCCTTGCAGCTGTCACACACTTAGCAAATTGTGGGCTAAGCCATGAACATATTGCACACCTGTCAAGGACTTCACTCCACCTTGAACACTCTTAATGGAAATGGCCGGTTCCTCTTTCTTCACACGACAACACCTTGTTGTCACCGAGCCTAACCCTTCCCTTGTTGGTTTCATCAAGCTCATTGAACAATCCCCTTAAACTTGACATGTCGTACTGTCAAGATAACAAGTGTCATTGGTATTTTCAGTTATGAATGAAAATGCCATGAATATCCTATCATCTTTCTCATTGCTCTCTGAGTAATTTGTATTCTTTTGCTCATTTTCTTGCTTTTTCTAACAGAATGCCTCTATGTGCCCATATTTCTTACAATAGTAGTAGTGAATACCACTTCTCTGAGATCTTGACCCACTTCATTGGTTTATGTTTGAGTCCTTCCATTGATCTCTTCCTTGATCACCTCCATTTCCTCTTCTTGATTCACCACGTGAACCCCTGCCATGACCTTTGCCACCACGACCTCTATAGCTACCTCTGTAGCTTCCTCTTCCTCTATGGCCTCCTCTATGACCATCTCTGCTTGAAGAGCCTTCATTCCTCTTGGCATTGTCTTCCTTTACTTGAAAGACTTTCTCATCCTTTTGCTCACTAGTTCTTCTCAACATCTCTTCATGAGCCCGTAATGAACTAGTCAATTCTTCAAACCTATACACGGACATGTCCTTTGATTCCTCTATGTCTGCAACCACATGATCAAACTTCTTAGGAAGACTCCTTAACACCTTGCTCACTAATGTTTCGATACTCATCTTCTCACCATATGCTTTCATATGGTTCACAATTCTTGAGACTCGTGACAAGTACACCTGCACATACTCCTTGAGCATGTCTTACATTAACAAAGTCTCAAATTCTCTCCTCGGTGACTTTAGCTTAACTGTAATCACCTTCTTGTCTCCCAAATACTCTTGTTTCAATGTTTCCCAAGGTTCATGTGATGTTGTTGAGGCAACAATTCTCGAAAAGATCTCATCAGCTAAGGCATTTTGTATCATGAACAAAGCCTTTGGGTCTTTCTTTCTCTTCTCTCTTAACTACTGATTAGGCTCATCTGTACATTGTCTTCAAAGCCTTGATCAACCAAATTCCACATCTCTTGAGACTTGAAGAGGGTTGTCATCTTCAAGCTCCAAAAATGGTAGTTGATTCCTTTAAACACGGGCAATTGTGGATTGCTCGAGTTCCCATTGTTGTTGTTATGTATTTTTTCAGAACTTTGCACTCACTCACTGTGTTTCCCTTGTGTTTTGACCTCACAATCACTCACTCCCTGGATGTAAACCCGGATGCAAACACTTGTTTGCTCTGATACCAATTGTTGTTACTAAAATGGGAGATCAACTACAATCTAGTGCTCAATCTCAACACCCAAACTCACATAGGATCACTCTACTGTCATATGACAGCTAACAAAGAACAGAGAGAGTAAGAGCAGCAGTTGAACAACCAATCACTCCAAATTTCTGATTAACATAAAAAACCCTACAAATATCACTTACATAGCTTGATAACTGTAATGGTAACTGCATCCCACTACACCACTAACTTAGCTGATCAGAACTTGCAAAACTGACTCCTAATTGGCACTAACTAACTTTACTTTCTATGAAAAAACCCTACAAAGATCAATTACATAGCTTGATAACTGTAATGGTAACTGCATCCCACTACACCACTGACTTAGTTGATCGGAACTTGCAAAACTGACTCCAAAACCGACTACTAGTTGACACTAACTAACTTTACTTTCTAACAAAGAAATCATCTACCATTTAAACTTTAAAACGTAGTTTAAAGCATTAAATGTGAATTACAATTCAACACAGTTGCCCCCCCCACCACCATCATCTTCATGTGAGACTTGGGCCGCTCCACAGACATTGACTCATCAATAGTCGCCAACTCTTTTTTCACATATTTTATCCAATAAATCTTCAATATCATGATCTTTCACCCAATGTCATGATCTTCTCTTTCCTATCTTCCAAGATCATTGACGTGTCGCCCTTGATCATATTTGATTTCCGATATTCTTTCCTTGCTGAGCAGGGTTCTGATCCCCAATGCCTTGTACTATATTTCGGTCTACTAAGTTTTTGCACAAGTACTTGAGGACAATAAGTATAAGTTGGTTTGTTTTTTACCACAAGAGAAAGTGGAGATCATGATAACCTTCCAGCACCCAGTAAATTAATTAAATCTGATTTTTATTACGACTTGTATGTTTATGTTAAATCAAGCTTTCCTTACAGCTCTACCAAATTGGAAGGAGTTACAAGTGCTATACTTGAGTTCGAATCATCTAACTGGAACTTTATCGGAACAAGGTGAGACATTGTCTTTTTTTTTTTCCCAGTGGCATAGTATTGAATTCTAAAAATTCCCTATAATATTGAGCCGGTTGTACAAAATAAACATTTTCAAAAAAATTCCCATGGGATTACTTTTTGCAAACAGTTGTGGAATTGTGTCGTGCTTATATTTTTCTTTCTTCATGTGTTGATAATTTCTGTTTGTTCTTTTAGGCTTCTTATGTGGATTGCAAAAGCTTCAAGAGCTGCACCTTAGGGATAATTCTATTAGTGGTAATCTTCCTCGGTGTATTGGTGACATGACATCCCTTCGAGTTCTTGACATTTCATTTAACAATCTCAGTGGAGATATACCACCCATCTTTCAAAACCTTGACTCCCTGGAGTCTTTGTTGATCTCAGACAATTCATTTTCTGGAGAATTTTCATTGAATTCTTTTTTGAACCATTCAAATCTTGGAGTTTTGGTACTCACCAACAATCGTCTCAATGTCAAGTCAGAAGATCCATTCCACCGCTCCTCCAATTTCCAACCTCAAACCCTCGAATTGAGTAATTGCAATCTAAACAGCCACCGAAGATCATTCCTGAAATTCCTTTCACAAATGCAGAATTTACAAGTCCTTGACATCTCTCACAATGGTTTAGTTGGATCCTTTCCGACTTGGTTGCTGCTGAATAACTCTAATCTCAAATCTATAATGTTGAGGAATAATTCCTTCACAGGAGTTCTTAGGTTACCGAAGGATGAGAACCAGTCCTTGGTTGTTTTAGATGTTTCAGACAACAACTTCTATGGAAGTTTTCCTGAAAACATTGGCACACTGAGCCCTAGTATACAATACCTAAATGCATCAGAGAATCATTTTGAAGGGAAGATTCCAGTTTCAGTTGGCAACATGACAACATTGAAGTTCCTTGATTTATCCAACAATCACTTTTCCGGGGATGTTCCAAAACGCTTGCTAACACATTGTGGTCTCTTGAATTATCTGAAGTTATCAAACAACAGTTTAGAAGGAGAAATAATTCCTGGGTACATGAATCTAACACTCAGTGTGCTTTATCTAAATGGAAACCACTTCACTGGGACCATCACAAATGGAGTTTTGGAAAGTGCTTCTGAATTAATGTTTATAGACATATCAAATAATGAGGTGACTGGTGATATTCCTACTTGGATTGGTAACTTCTCAAGGTTGAAAATTTTGGCATTTTCATACAACCATTTGGAGGGTAAAATTCCAAGTGCAATATGCAATCTAAACTACCTTGTGTATCTAGAACTCTCCAACAATAGGTTAACTGGACCTATACCTTCATGCTACAGTCATTCGTTGCTAGTTGGCTTACATCTGCACAATAATTTTCTCTCTGGATCAATACCGCATGGTCTGACAGGAAGCCCACATTTGCTCACCCTTGATCTGAGTGGTAACCATCTTTCAAGAGGCATTCCATCATGGCTTGGTAATGTCTCGGAACTCCAAATTCTTCTATTGGGGCATAATTCTCTTAGAGGTGAACTTCCTGAAACTTTGTGTCAGTTAGAGAAAATTAACATCATGGATCTATCAGTTAATGAAATCTCTGGTGGCATTCCATCTTGCTTTACAAATATGTCATTTGGTGCCATTACGATTCAAGTGTTTGAAGTGTCTATCAGCTATGAGATCATTGAAATGTTAGTAAACTTGTTAATTCGTGGAGGTTTGGTAGATATTAAGCAAGAAGGGGTATCGCTTTTGACAAAGAGCAATTATTATGATTACAAGGGTAATATTCTCAATATTATGTCCATGCTAGATTTGTCTTGTAATCAACTCACAGGGAAAATCCCAAAGGAAATTGGACACTTGGACAGACTTATCACTCTAAACTTGTCACACAATGAGTTCTATGGATCTATTCCGAGCAGCTTTTCGATGCTCAAGAGCATTGAGAGTTTAGATCTCTCTTACAACACTTTCAGTGGATGGATCCCTTCTGAATTGGATCAAGTCACTACTTTGGAGATCTTCAATGTGTCTTACAACAAACTTAGCGGAATGGTGCCAGAGAAAGGTCAATTTGCAAGCTTTGATGAAAGCAGCTACATGGGAAATCCTCTTCTTTGCGGATTCATTGGAAAGAGTTGCGTGAATACTTCCAAGAATGCTTCTCTTGTTCGAGAAGATGATGGCTCTACCTCTGGATTTGATTGGCAAGTATTCCTTTGGAGTTTTGGTATGTCTTCTATCACTTTCTTTTTAGCCATCCTTGTGGTCCTTTCAATCAATCCCCAATGGCGCGGAGCTTGGTTTCTTTTTCTTGATTTACATGTCCTTTGGTGGCTATATTAGCAACATGTTGTCTTGTAATTATTTTTAATGCATCAAGCGAATTTGTATGATCTAGCTATTGCATTATTGCAAGCTTTATGTTTTAGACTCAAAGCAACTCTTTTCAAATGTATCGATTCAACTTTGTATTGTTCATGTTTCATCAATGACAAGGTTTGTTGTATGATCTATAAACTGTGAAGTTGTAGATACTCTTAATTAGTAGTAGTTGTTAGCTACATCATAAACGGTTGACCAGCCTCACTATGGCCTCGGCGGATTCGACAGCTGCTTTGCCTTCAATGGCCTTAATTTGAGAGAATTAGAGATCTTCGACATTGGAAATTATAGTATGGAGACGTTAGGGGAACTCGACCAACTTGTCGGATCACTCACATCACATCGCTTAAGAATTGAAGTTGATTTTGTGCGACCATTTAATCAAACAAAGCTTCCTAATTCACTAAAGGTATGTAGCTTATCCATGTATTATCTTACTGCCTTGTCTATTGGAGCTAATGATATGGTATTGTTCTTACATTGCTAGTAAAGTTGAAGCAGTTGCAGACTTGCAGCCTGGAGGTGCTTGATCATATCCTAAATATTTTATTTTGTTGTGAAATATCATTTCTTTGTACTTATATGATACTAAGTTCACTATCTAATATCACTGTACCTGTTAGGGGGAAGTCTTGTTGGGCCCGACCAGAAAGCCCAACATATAAGTCAGACTGGGGCACCATCCCAAAACCAATTGGCATTAGGTGGAGTAGCCCATCCACTTATACGTTGGGTTCAGATTCATCCCACTTCCGATGTGGGATTCACAATTGTCCCAACAAATCCCCCTCTCACCGGCCCACCCGCCGAACCCGGCTCTAATACCAGTTTGTTAGGGAAAGTCTTGTTGGGCCCGACCAGAAAGCCCAACATATAAGCCGGACTGGGGCACCATCCCAAAACCAATTGGCATTAGGTGGAGTAGCCCATCCACTTATATGTTGGGTTCAGATTCATCCCACTTCCGATGTGGGATTCACAATTGTCCCAACAGTACCATCATCCTTTCGTTACGTGACAGCGCTAGAAAGGTTGAAGGGGTTACAAGTGCTACACTTCAGTTTCTTTCCTGATATTTCAGAATCTTCACTGGAACTAGGTGAGATGACATTCGTATCCTATCTATGCAATCGATTCATTTTTTTCTTTCTAAATACATTGTACTTATTTTGGTACGTTTATAATCTGTCATTGTTCTATTCCTTGTAGCCGGTCACCTACTCACCTTTGCAAATTGAGAAACCTTGACAAGTTATATATCTCACGATGTCTTATATTTCTGATAATTGGTTTCCCTGTATGCTTTGGAAAGTTGAGATCCCTTCGAATTCGTGACATTTCATACAACAATCTCACCGGAGACTTATCCTCCATCATTCCGAACCGCAAGTCTCTAGAGTCTTTGTTGAGCCATTAGATCTTTGATTGTTGATACTCTCCAACAATCATCTCCATGTCAAAATAGATGAGTCACTCCACCCGTCCAATTTCCAGCTTCAAGTCCTCTGATTGAGCAATTGCGTTCTAAATTGTGAGAGATGTGAAGGATTCGTAAGTCCGCATATCAGATGTGCAGAAAGGAAATAATTTTCGGTTTCATAGCAACCAGGGGCGGATCCAGAAAATTTTTAGCGGAGGATCACCATAGTAGTCGACAATAAGACCGAGAAAAAAATCGCAAAACACAACGTGATCGATAGTATAAACTAGTGTCAACTTTCGAAAATACTACAAATATATAATATGAAAATAAGGATATAAAACGAAAAATAAAGATATAAAACGCAATAAATAAACATTGCATTATTAACATGTAATAATGTATAACTAGATATAAAAAAAATTTAAACTTGCATAACTTCTTACCATATTCTCAAAATAAGTAATATAACCTATGGTTTCGAAGCTTTCGAGATGAATTATAATATGTGAATGTCAATTTAAGTAAAATATTAAAGTATTATAGTATATTGAAAACTAAAGTGACTAATACTGCTGTAATTTTCAAACATTCATAACTTTTTACTCAGATGTCGGATTAGGGCGTATTATATATCAAAACGAAGCTATCGGCGAGGAGAATACACCTTGGTAATTTTTCGGATGAGGAGGGGGCGTGACCCCCTAGGATCTCCCTAGGTCCGCCTCTTGTAGCAGGCCCGTCCATTAGGCTGATCAAAAAGCCCAATGGAACAGGGCACCACATTTTGATGGGGCACCATATTTTTTAGAGGGAATTAAAGGAAATAACCCTTTCCCCAGTTTGGTTTGCACGCCTAACCCACTAACCGTTTCTAATTGCAAGGGTTAGACCCCCCTTTAAAAAAGGGCAAGGTAGCCGGTTGGGATAAGGGTGTTGAAACCGGTTGTTGGGGGTCATTAAAGAAGGGAGAGAGTGTGGGAGGGAGGAGGAGAGAGAGGGAAGTTTTTAAAAACCCGTCACTTCCAACTGTGTAAAACAGAGAGGAGGGGAGCAGAAGGCACGAAACCGACATTCTTGAAACGAGAAAGGAGAAGAAGAAGGCAAAAGAAAAAGACGAACCTGGGAGTAAGGAGGAGAAGAAGGCGGCGGATTTCAAGTCAGTAAACCCGACAACGTGTAGGAGACGACCCTGTGGGCGTTTAGAAGAGAGAT
Source organism: Persicaria tinctoria (assembly GCA_037127255.1). NCBI lineage: Eukaryota > Viridiplantae > Streptophyta > Magnoliopsida > Caryophyllales > Polygonaceae > Persicaria > Persicaria tinctoria. The sequence goes on from JBANSL010000011.1 coordinate 71,891,770, forward strand.
ACCGACGATTTTGAAGTAAGTAAACCCTAACTCTACCGATTTAGTACTGATTGCAGAAATTGAAAGGATGATGGACCATTTGAAGAACCTAATTTGTTTGCCATGGTTTGCAATTGGATGAAAGAACGGGTGGAATATCCACCCCTGTCATGTGGGATGTAACCGGCGTCTAGTATGAAAACAATGGGTGGAAATGTGGGAACGGGGGTGTTCGAGTCGGGGAGAGAATGGAAGTACAATTGTGGTGATGATATGGTAAAGGCCTTGAATGAGGAAGCAAATTAGGGAAAATCGATACATGTATTGTCTGAATATTTGGTAAATTGGTGAAATTGGGGAAAATCTGGGAATTGGGGAAATTGGTGAGATTGGGGAAATTGGATAGACAGAGGGAAATCGGGGAACCTATATGTGGGTAAAAAAAATTCAGGAACAAGTTATTGAATGTAAATGCTGTTACATTGTAACATGTCATTTTTTTAATATTTAGTTGCCATGTTTAATAGGTTTCCTGTCATGTTTAAATGCAAAATTGTGCGGCTTATATTTTGTGGAAGTAATAAAATGGTTACAATGCTCAGGTGATAAGTATAGGGTAAGATATGGTGAGGCTAGAAATTTACTGTCATTTGTGATAAGTGCATGTAAGAAATGGTGTATGTCATGTTAAAATGGTCACATGACATGTTAAAATTGTCACATGACAAGTTATATGAACTTAACGTCATGTGCATTGTGACTGGTGTGATGAAAATCTACAAATGTTTGAAGAATGCTAAAGTATTGCTCCCCAACCTACAGGGTATCAAACAACAACATGGGTGGTTCAGGAGAAAGAAGGGTAACGCAGACACCGACAACAGGCGAGGTATGGTTTGGGTAGTGTCAATCAAGGGTAGAGTGTTTTACAGATGAGTCGCTCTAACATTCCACCCCACTGTGCAGACGATATATGCTGTCCCCGAGGACCAACATTTCAAGTGTAGGAGCAACCAATACGTCAGACCCCAGGTCCTTGCAAAGCTAGACCAGTATCTGAGCGCGTCAGACTAGATGCGTCTGTGTGAAAGCCAGTTTGGCGGCATTGCGAGGCTCGATGCCAAAGTTGAGTTCTCAGCACAGCTAGTCCACTACGTCCTGCAGCGGCAGCTGTGGTCGAAAAAGGTAAATGAAACGTGGTACATGATCCAGGGGTCCATAGTCCGGTTCTCCATCGCGGAGTTCGCGCTAGTGACCGGACTGAAGTGCTCGGCAAACGTGCTGCGGACCGTGGACACTGAGGCGGACAAGGCTGCCTGCTTAGAGTTCTTAGGGGTTGAGAAGATGAGGATGGAGGTCTTCGAGACGGAGTATAAAGTGGCGATGAAGTCAGAGCGTTTGGCCGCCAAGCGCTTTAAGTTCGCGCTCATAATGCTGGTGGAGGCGATGCTCTTTGCGAAGGAACCCCGCAATTTTATTCACGGATGGGTTGTAAACATGGTGTCTGACACTGAGGCGTTCTTGCGTTACCCGTGGGGGCGACTGTGCTACGAACGAACCCATGAGTTCCTCTACCGGGCTGTTGAGCGCAAGCTCCAGCACGAGGTCAGCAGCTCTCGCCCGTCGTACTTGTTAGGCGGCTTCCCCCTTCCATTTCAGGTATGGACATAAATCTCACATGACAAATAATGATTTACACTGGACACTGACTCGTGGTAACTGGACATAGGCACTGTGCATTGTAAAATGCAAACTGAACACGATTAAATGCAAAGTGTCGACATGTCATCACCTGGTTTATTTTTTTTTATTTGTAGTTGTGGGTGTACGAGGCTCTGCGGCCAGTTGCAAGACAATTTGCTAACACCAGCACAAGCACAAGCATAACCTACCCTTGGTGGCTACGATATAAGTCGAAAGAGCACAATATCATGTACGATTCTCTTTCCTCCCTCATCCAGCAGTCGAAGGACGAGTTGGGCATGTTCGACGAGATGGACGCTGTTCGGACAGTCCTGCTCCCGGATGCCAAGGAGGTCAGGAAGGGGGTTATCCATGGCGCCATGTTCGCGACAGAGAAGCCGGATAAGTTCTTCGACGACCTCGTGGTGGAGTATAAAGCGAAACATGCGCCGAGCACGACGGAAGCATCCGGGTCAAGCACGTAGGGTGAGGGAAGTACAACGGCTACCCAAGTGGATGTGTCAAGGATTTTGTCTAAGATGGATGATCTAGGGACGAGCATATTGGCGGCGTTTAATGAGAGGATGGAAAGGGTTGAGGCGGCGATGCAGGAGCTAAGAAGGGAGGTGAGGGGGAAGAAGCGAGGCGAGGATGAGGTGACACACTCGCAGGACAGGCATGGACTTACGGTGATGAAACCGAAGATGTTGAGTTGCAGTCGAAGGAGGTAAGATGTTCAATTTGTCATGTCAGTATCCTTAACCGTCATCTATAACAATATAGGCATCATGTATAACAATATAGGCGTCATGGTAACATACCTTTCCCATAATTGCGTAGGCTGAGGAAACTGTTAAGAAAATGAGCATGAAATCGGGTACTGATGCAGGTGAAGATGAAACCACCAAGACAACCTCTGAGGTAAGTACCCTAACTGAAACCGTGATGTCAGTTTTATGAATGACGGTGACACGAACTCATAATCTGTAGGAGATGGGTAAGAGTAAGGGACCAGTCCATGGGGAGACCAAAATGGAGAAGGATGTTGATCCACAAGAACCCTCCAAAGAAACACCCACCACACAGGTAAGTCATCCCTGTCGTACTGCGATGTGAGTGTTGATAATGGTGTCGAGACTAAGTTCATTCGCATATGTGCGCAGGGTGATGAAGTGTTGAAGGAAAAGGGTGAGACTGATAACACAGGGCCAACTGAAATGGTAAGGGCGACCGGGCTTAAGCCAGTAGCAGACACCACCAAAGTCACAACCGCTGAGGTAAGCCATCTACCGCCCAGTGTCATGTGAAGATCGTTAGTTGTCATGTCAACAATCTTTTGTTGTCATGTAGGAGGACTGAGCTAATGAGGATGATGTGTTAGCTGAGGGGTCAAAGACTGTGGCCAAAGGGCCTGGGGCCACGTCAACCATCTCCGATCCAGAAGCACCCATGACACAGACAACCCCTAAGGTAGGTCGTGTTAATGGTACTGTCATGTGAAATCACGTATGTGTCTTGTTATTTTAAGTTTGTGTCATGTAATCCACCATAGGAGGCACATGATGAGGTCGTCGTTCCCCTTCAGCGTAAGGGCGGAAGGGTGAGGCGAGCGTCTGCGACGTTAGAGGGCCACGAAGTTACTCAGCCGGTGAAGAAGCCGCGTGTCGACAAGAAGAACAAGGAAAATGAGGTGGTTGAGGACATGACGAAGGGGCAGAAGAAGCCGCGGGCCGCCAAGGGGAAGAAGGTCATTGTGGGGGTTGACATCGTGGTCTTGGGCTTGATGACCAGGGCCGACGTGGACGCCTTCACCGTGTGGTTGACCACCGACGCCGCCCAAGGGACTGAACCCGCACGTACAATGCTGGGCATCCACCTCGAGCGGGATTTCTTCGGGGACCTCAAAACGCCAAAGAAAGTGGTGGGCTCAGAGGTAAAGTCTGCCCACCCGTGCTCCGATAATATGACAATTTTATTGTTGACTGGACACGTGTTCCTTGTTTGCAGCATATCGACGAAGCATGCGACATCCTCCGAAAAGAGGTAGCCAGCGAGTCGAAGTACGCAGGCCTCGCAGTCGTCGACCCCTACTTCGGGGTACTGCTGCAGAGACAAACCGGTATGCCCGTCGACGAGGAGTTGGAGTACTACTTCAGCGGTATGTTGCCTGAGAGGTGTCCGAAGCCTTGGGCCAGTGTCGACCGCGTGTTGGCCCCATGGAATCTGAAGGACAACCACTGGGTTGCGCTGGAGATCGACCTGGCCAAGTGGACTGTCCGTGTGTATGATCCGGACACTCGTCTGATTCCTGTTCGACATTTGCCCGGCCTTCTAAAGCCCATCACGCACACCCTACCCCCACTGATGGATGGCCACCAAGAGCTGCACGCCAAGCATGCAGAAAAAATGCCTCAGTCGTTCAAGTACAACCGTGTGAAGGGGATCCCTCAGAACAAGCAATCGTAAGTCGTCGTTGTCCATCTTCTGATTTATAGTGTAATTGGTGCGAATTAGGTTGGACACATATACTTTTAGCGACGCAGAGGAGACTCCGGCCCCTACGCTATCTGTTTCATGCAGATGCTCGCATCAGGCGACCGCGTATTCAAAGGGGTGGACGACGCCTTTATCGATGCCTACCGCCTAGTCCTCTGTGTCGCCATCTACCACGGGGCCTTCCGATCCAGCCCCGATCCTCAGTAGTCATTGCCTCCGTCTCCAATTACAAGAACATTTTTTGTTGTACTGTTGTCTGGACTTGTTGTTGGTGGGTTGAACATTTGTGCTTTCGTAGGATTTAATTTGGTTGACTTTGGTATCGACGGTATGTCGTTTTGGGAAACCTAGGGCTCAGGTTTTGAAACTATGATGTGAAGTTGTTTTTGAAACTTCGTTATCATGTAGGTGGTACGATGATTGACACTTATATATTTACGTCGTCCGCATTTTCAGTGAAAAATGCAAAATTAAAACATGTCATGTCCAAAATATCACCTGGCAAGTTAATATAACTACATGTCATGTACAAAATGAAATAGCTGCACCCAGGCCCAACAAGCCTTAATACCAAAACACAGGCGAAGTTCATACTTCAATGTAAGAGGGGGAGCGATAACGTTTCCGAATAAGTGAGCCCTGATTACAAAACGTGTGAAATACCTACTGGCATGTCTTACCCATAATATGTCATGTCAAAATATGTGCCCGTCATGTCATATCATTTTGATCGACCAAGTATGGGGCGGCCGGTTACTAGGTGCGGCGCCTTTTCGGGAACTTCCTTTCCCACTGAGACGGGTACCTAGATGTCTTCGGCCTGCCAAGGCGTACCTTGATAAGTGGGGGGAGGCAAGTCTCATTGGTGATTGCCTCGGGTACCCTCCAAGTCTCTCGCGACAGGACTGGGTAGATCACGTCCTTGTAGCACGCACGCCACGCGTCTACATTGTACAAGTCGTTGACGAGTTACACATCCGTCCCGTGCAATTGGGATGCTGCCATTTCGTGTGTGCATGGGTACTGGTCGACGTTGAAGCGTCTACAGCTGCATAAACGTCCTGTTAGGTTTACAAGTCAGGTGGAGGTTCCCTTGCGTACCTCGAACTCATGAGGACTCAGCTGTTTGACAACCATGGAAAGGGACTGCACGAAGTTTGCTCTGACGGCGTTACCAACCCAGTCGCTTACGACTTTCCCCTACTCGGAGCTTGTCTTCCTATGTTTGGCGAACCACGTGCCGACGGTCTCAAGGATGGCATCTACAAGGGCTGTTAGCGGCAAATCCCTAGGATATTTGAACACCGAGTTCAAGCACTCGGAGTTATTAGTGGTTGTGATGTTGTACCTATTCCCAACATAGAAAGCCCTTGCCCAGTTGTTGAACCCGGCCTCCTTCATATATTGGCCCGCTCCGGGAACCCGTGCACAGAACTCCGCGTGCAACACATGGAACTCCTCGTACGTGTAAGCTTTACACATCGTCATGAACTCTTCTTGCAAGCCCCCGCACTTGAACCGGAAACGACGTTTTAAAATAAGTGATATGTGCATATGCCATGCTTCGAGAATGTGTAGCTATCCCGTATGCCCTTCAGAATGCTCATGTGGCGGTCAGATACCCACACCAGGTCAGTCGTGTCTTCAACGACATGCAACATCTGCCTGAAGAAGAACCCCCAAGACCCATCATTCTCGCCGTCAACCATGGCGAAGCCGACGGGGTAAATGTGGTGGTCAGCGTCTTGTGCGGTTGCAAATAGCAAGCACCCTCGAAATTTCCCTTTCAAGAAGCTTCCGTCCACCGATATAACCTGGAGAATAAACATCTTGAGGCGTTAGAGTTGTCATGTCGAATCAGACATATGTCATGTCCTATTAGTATGGGCGTCATGTTTATAGTAAATGAGCGTCATGTTCCATTTAAGGAAGGGCTGACCTTCCGTAGGTAGGGGATAGCCCTCTGCCACGCTCCAAGACCCACAAACGCATACTTGAATCGCCCTTCCGTGTCGCGTTCTATCCTCGTGTACGTCCCAGGGTTGGCCTGCTCCAGCATGTACATGTACGAGTACATGCTCTGATATCTTTCCTCGTCCATTCCGTACACGTTGTCCCTCACACTCAACCCGGCTCGGCGCTCCTTCCAGTAGCTGCATGTGACCCCTAGATGCAACTTCATCATCCTCTGCACTTGGTCTGGATCGAGGCGCTTCTTTGACCGTCCGAAACTGCAAGTGCCCATTCACAAACAAGTGTGTCCAGTTAAGATAGTTGTGTGTCCAGTTAAAATATTTGTGTGTCCAGTTTTAATTAACGTATGGTCAGTGTAGATAGGTTGTTGTCCAGTTACTATTGTTGTGTGTCCAGTTACTACCAAGGTATGTCCAGTTTATATATCTATATGTCTAGTGGAATTTAGGCAAGAGTCCAGTTAAGTTTTACGTATTGGGTCACATACCTTTCGACAATGCGCCGCCCCAGCTGCGTGTATGACGCACTGCGTTTTTGGCTGACCGCCTCGTTCAGCGAGCACGTGTGCTCATCCACAAGCTTTCGGATCTTCCATAACCCCGTTCCCTTGTAAGTCGAAGCCCGACATGACCACTTGCACTTGGGAGCAGCGCACCCTACAACATACAAGATGGTCGTTGACTTCTTCACCTTCGTCGTGAAGCAGCGAGTCAGACCCGCCCACGCTACGAGTTCCTGCACATCCTCCTTCCTCTGAAACGTTTGTCCCTCCCGGAGCTTAATACCGCACTGGCTGGGATCCAATGGGTTCCCCGCCACCATTGGTTCACTTTCAGCAGGCTTCGGAGAAGTTGTCGACTTCCATTTTCGTCTTTCGTATGTTTCCTCGACTTCCCTCACCGCTCGCTCCGCCTCATAATCCCATGACCAAGACTTCGTCGGACCAGAACTACCGTGTTCAGGTTTAACCACTTTTGGGATTGCATTATCCTCGTCGGAGGAGCTACCAAGGTCAATGACTCCATCTTCCCTGTCACTGCTGACATATATGACCTGCTTCCCACGTTTATCTGCGTCGGCATTCTTTTCCCTCTTTGCAAACTCCAACTCCAACTCCTCACTTATCCCTAACTGGTCAGAAGTCTCTTTTAACTAGACGGTTGTTTGTGTTAACTGGACATCCGATGATTCCAACTGGACATCCTTTTGGTTTACCTCGATAATTTTTTCTCCCAAATCTTTGTCTTCTCCGTCAAGCCCCACGGGGAGATCTGTATTTCGGTGATCTTCTTGGGTCACGGGCGGACCAGTTAACGGCACTACAACATCCTCCAAGCCTGCAGGAGACAAACCACCACCGTCTGAGTCATCCGTTGTCGATCCTTGTGCTTTGGACACGTCTCCACCAACCTTGCGTCGCAGGGAGACATTGAGGTCGATAGGCCAATTTCGTTCTCCAGACATCCCGTTTACAAACTTGTAGGCCTCCAAGTCTTCGTCATCCCCGATAGCAAACGGCATGGACCCTTCTTTCTTTGGCTTTACATATGTGAGCTCCACATCATTCCTTCTCCCATCGACATTAAACTTGTCCATCACCTAATTCTTCAGCTTTACATAGTCAATCCTTTCGTCCACCAGCATGGCTTTCTGGCTCCTTGTTCCCGTGAAGACCCAAGTGCCGCCTTCACACGCCCACCATCCTCCAAACAATACAGTGATACAAACTGATGATTTTCCCCTGTTGCATTGCATAGGGAGACAGAAATTAATTTGTATTGACGGTATTTACATATGAACAACACTTACCAAACATTGAGACAACACTTACCCATTTTAAGTCCGACCAGAGCAATGTCCAGTTACTTCCAACACGTGTCCAGTGGGTACGATGTCACTGTCCAGTGAAAAGTAGCTTCGTACAAGTAAACCGTTTACTGAACCCATGCCCACTTGCTTCTTCTTCAATGGATTCTCTCTCTTTCTTCAGATTTTGTGAATGAAAGTGATGCCCAGAATTTCTCTGATCTCCTTATATAGACCACACATCATTGGACACCTACCCTCTGTCTTCAATTCCCACGCCAACCATTCCCCTTCTTCAAGTTCCATTTCCCCTGCAATTTATTGATGGGGATTAATGATTTCCCTCAGAAATTTTTCAATGCTTATATACCCTCCCCCTCCCACCTCTCTTTTCCCTTTTTTTTGGCGCCATCTCTGGGCGGGAACAATTGGCTCCCTCCTTTTTACTGTAGCCACAACTGCTCCATCTATCTCCCTCTCTCTTCCTGTCTTGTCAATAATAATCAAGATTTTCTCCCTCTCTCTCACACACACAGACTCTCTCTCTCTCTCTCTCTCTCTCTCTCTCTCTCTCTCTCTCTCTCTCTCTCTCTCTCTCTCTCTCTCTCTCTCTTTCCGTCTCTCTCTCTCTCTCCCTCTCTCAATTGTCCAGCTGTCAAACTCACACTGTCCAGTCTCCCCCACTAACCTACTACCGGTTGAACCAAAAAACCGGATATCCGGAATTCTGCAAAAATTTTCCGGATGGGGTTATCCATGCAAGGGTTTCACCCAAAGGGGTTATTTTAGCAAATTGCCCTATTTTTTAACGGGTATATATATATATATATATATATATATATATATATATATAGAGAGAGAGAGAGAGAGAGAGAGAGAGAGAGTATGGATCATATGTACTCACCCCTTATTGTGTATCAAGTACACAAATCTAGGCCATTCATTTACTTGATCGGATGGCTGTGAAAAATTGGGCATTTTCTAATTTTTTTTAATTAAGAAAACGTGGGGCCCACATGGTAAATGGGGGTACTTGCCAAGTGAAGCGCGCATGCTGGGTAAACATGTCGGGCAGAGGCGGAGGCGAATTGGAGGAGCCTCAAATCTCGCACACCAAGCGGAGGCGAATCGGGGGAGCCTCAGATCTCGCACTCCAGGCGGAGGCGGAGGGAAATCGGAGGACGAGGCGGAGGCGATGTGGAGGCGAATCAAAATAAGCCATCTTCTTCGTCAGGTTCACAGCCATCGTCTTTGACGAGTTCGCAGTGTCGCCTCCGTCTCAGACCTCCTTTTTCGATTTGGCCCCCGTCCCAGATTTTGTTTGGCTCTTGTTCTCCTTTCCAATTTGGCCTATGTCTCAGACCTCCTTTTCCGATTTGGCCTCCATCTCATCCAACGCCCTTTCAGATTTGGCCTCCGTTCACTTCAATCGGTTTCCTCTTCGGTTTCCACTTCAATCGGTTTCGGTTTTCCACTTCAATCGGAGACAATCGGTGAAAGAAATGGCACCACAGCAAGTACCTGAATTTGGATTGGAGGAGGAGGAAGGAAGGGCGTTGCAGGGCAGAGGGATGAACAAAGGCATATATGAACCTCTGTTGATTATTCGGTGTAATACCAGGATTATTCGGTAAATCTGATAAGATTATTCAGGACTATTGTCAATTTTTTTTATATGAAGATCTGTTGATTATTCGGTTTTGCTGCAGCTACCTGCATTTGTTTAATTGGATATTTTGTTTATTAAGTTTCTTTCCTGAATTATGCACTTTTTTTCTTGCAAATGCATTTACAAATATATCTCAAAGTCCTTTATAGGTGTGTTATTACACGGTAAATGCCACCTTTATCTTATTGCATGTCCCCTTTAAGTTTGTTCTGCATGTTTCCATTAAGAATTCTAGTGAATTGGTTAATGGGGAGAAGATAAACTTCACTTTGTGCATCATTAATTGTATTCTATTGCAAAGTCACTGTTCTATCTATTTTATTTGTTGAGAATTAAAAATGTGGCCATTTTTTAGATCCTTATATCAATATACGAATTGTTTTTTTCCCCTCAAGATGGATTATCAAGTATATGAGTGCATAGTTTTAGCTAACTATAGATTCTTGCTAGTATATTGAGTATGTTGTTTCTGGTTACTGATGAACATACCTTGTCCTTTTGATGTGGCACTTTTATTGTACTTTTGTTGATGGTTATATATATACTGTATATATTTTTGGTAACTGTTTTCTGGTAATCATGTTAATTGTAGACAGATGATGCAGGCCTTGGGAAGGTTCGACATAAGAGATTAGTGAATCTAATAGGCTGTTGTGTAGAAGGGGATGAACGATTGCTGGTAGCTGAATATATGCCAAATGATACTCTTTCAAAGCATCTTGGTCTTGAGGGGGAAAATCATATCCCAAGCTGATGGCTTTCTTGGTCTTTTGACGTTGGGCAGACTATTCATTGTACATTACTGACGTTTTTTTAATGAAATTTCTGAGAAATCAGAAAGGGAAGAACTGCACTGTGTTCATGACCTGATGCATTCATTGTTATCCATCAATTGTGTATACCGTGTTTAGTGGTTGATTGCTGACTATGCATTTGTAATAAAGTCAATTTCTGACTATGCATTTGTAATAAATTGTTTATAACGTGGTTCTATTTTTTTTTTGATCCAATAATGTGGTTCTAATTAACCTTCAATATGTCTGACGGAAAAAAAAAAGTCACGTTCAAATTTATTATCTATGATAAATATGTCGATGCAATTGAATAATCTCATAATACCGTTGATTAATTGAGTGATAGAAATTAATAACCCACATTTCACTAGAAAATTAGAATAGATACGCCAATGGAAATCATTTATTATCTATGATAAATCTATCGATACAATCGCATAATCTTATAATACTGTCGAATAATTGAGCAATACAATCGAATAACCCGTATTTCACTAGAAGATTAGAATAGATACACCAATGGAAATCATTTATTATCTATGATAAATCTATCGATACAATCGCATAATCTTACAATACCGTCGAATAATTGAGCAATACAATCGAATAACCCACATTTCACTAGAAGATTAGAATAGATACACCAATGGAAATCCCTTATTATCTATGATAAATCTATCGATACAATTGAATAATCTCATAATACCGTTAAATAATTGAGCGATAAAATCGAATAACCCGCATTTCACTAGAAGATTAGAATAGATACAACAATGGAAATCCCTTATTATCTATGATAAATCTATCGATACACTCGAATAATCTTATAATACCGTCGAATAATTGAGCGATACAGTCGAATAACCCGCATTTCACTAGAAGGTTAGATACATCAATGTGATAGTGACTTGGACCTATAAACTCAATCACTTGAGCATAAATCATTCACAGAAAATCTAGAAAAGCTTCAGCATTGTACCAATACTATCTAGACTCTACAGTCTCTACCCTTCGGGGCAATATATCTCTTTGATTTGGAGCGGAACAATTCTATTTTGCCTCGTTTGGTACCAATGACAAATTCTAGTGATTTCTCACTGAATTGTTATAGTCAGGATCGTAAAATTCAAATTTAAGCAAAATTAAGCAGTCACGAAACAAGAGCAGCAACAAATAAAAAACCTAAAACTAGATTTTGTATGATAAATGTGTTGATACAATCGAATAATCTCATAATACCATCGAATAATTGAACGATACAATTGAATACTAAACAAAATCCCAAATTCGACCCTACAAGATTCCAGATTTCGACCCATTGATGAACTAGCTTACCCATTGATGAACTCAAACACTTGGAACCACACACCGAAGAAGAAGAGTCGTCGTTGTGCGCCTCCGCCTCGCCGACGCTGCTCATGTGCACCCCTTGCCATCGCAATTGTCGTCGATTGAGCCGGAATCCATGAATAATTTCATTCAAAAACACAAATCCCAACTTCATCACTATAAACATTTAACAATTGATCCCAAATACTCAATAAAATTGGGGCTTACCCATCAAGCACTCGGAATTGTACTCGGAATCGCACAAGGAGGCCCTCACCATCAGGTAACTTTAACTTAGATTTTTTATGATAAATGTGTTGATACAATCGAATAATCTCATAATACCATCAAATAATTGAACGATACAATTGAATACTAAACAAAATCCCAAATTCGACCCTACAAGATTCCAGATTTCGACCCATTGATGAACTAGCTTACCCATTTATGAACTCAAACACTCGGAATCGCACACCGAAGAAGAGGAGTCCTCGTTGTGCGCCTCCGCCTCGCCAACGCTGCTCATGTGCACCCCTTGCCACCGCAATTGTCGTCGGTTGATCCGGAATCCATGAATAATTTCGTTCAAAAACACAAATCCCAACTTCATCACTATAAACATTTAACAATCGATCCCAAATACTCAATAAAATTGGGGCTTACCCATCAAGCACTCGGAATTGTACCCGGAATCACACAAGGAGGCCCTCACCATCACCGGAGTTGAACAACCACTCGGAATCGCACACCGGAGAAGAGGAGTCCTCGCTGTGCTCCTCCGCCTCGCTGACGCGGCTCAGGTGCAACCCTTGCCGCCGGTTGAGCCGGAATCCTCGCCACTGTAACCGCACCTGTTCCTCCTAACACCAACCTCCGATTTCGCAGCCAGAATCCCCGGGATGGATGCGCCGCCGGTAGCAGCTCCTCCACCATGGTCGTGCTCGAAATCCGACTTCGGCTCCCTGAGATGTCATGTGTGGGATCTGCCTCAACGGCTTTGGGTGTTGGGTTTGAGTTCGAGTTCGCCGATCGACGCTCTCTCTCTCTTTCTTCTGAATCGAAAATAGTGGGGTAAAGCTTGGTTATGTGTTTTGGGGCTTTTTCCTTTTTAATCTCAATCATCCGATTCTATAGAATTAACGACCTAGATTTGTGTACTTGATACACAATAAGGGGTGAGTACATCGGAACCATCCCATATATATATATATATATATATATATTAATTGTTTTACACTTTAGCAGGGAAAGGCGGAAAAGAAACGCCCTAATTAATGGCAGCCTCTTCTTCTCCCCAAAAAAATCACGCCTTCTGAGTGATTAATTGCAACGCTTCATCTTCCCCGCAAATCACGCTTCACCCTTCTCAAAATCTTAAGCTCTCACTCCTCTTTCTCAGATGCATTTCTTTAAATCACACCAGCGGCTCCGCTTAATCCTACATGCTACTGTTTCTCTTTGTCTCCGCCTTGCCGCCTTCGCTGGTGTCGCAGACTCTCCATCGTCGGTGCCGCCGCCTCACTGGTGTTGCAGACACCCTCCTCGGCCTCCCCTTTTCCTTCGTCTTCCTCCGCATCTCCATCATCGATAATTATCCGGTGTGGCGGACTCCCTACTCAGCCTCCCCTTGACCTTTGTCTGCCGCATCTCCATCATCGATTCATCAGTAATTATCGAATTTTGATCTCCGATTTTTCGAATTTCAATCTGCAGATTTACTCTAGCCTCTAGGTCTTTCACTGGTTCAAATATTCAATTCGACAATTCCCTGTTTCAAGCATTCAATTCGAATTTAAATCTCATGTTTAGCGAAGTTACTAATGTCCTATTTTCAATTTGGGACTTTCAACACAGATTCCATGTTCCTTGCAATTCGAGTTCGTTGTCTTTGTGTAATTTGAGACTTGCAATTTGGGATTTTCCTAATCGCACCTCCATCTACATCGTCAGTTTGCAATTCCGAAATTCAAGAAGTTGCTGCCTTGCTGGGCCTGATTTTCACAGATTTCAGTGCATAGTCTTTGAAGAGTTGGTTGAAGATTTTCACAGATTTTACGCTTCATCTCCATTATCAGTTTGCAATAGATTAGCTTTACTTTCAATTGAGGGTCAACAACCAGATGGATCATGCTATTTAAAGGATGGATGATATATTAGTTAATTGAAAACTTTGTTTCAAACAATGCTATTTAAGCAATGGAATGATATATTAGTTTCAGATTTTCAATAGTATTGTTGTTTTAAGCAATGGAATGATATATTAGTTTCAGATGGATCATGCTATTTAAAGGATGGATGACAATTTTTTTGTTTATTGTGGCAACAAAAACCCTTTCTTGTTAAGGCCCCATATTTATGTATGCACAGGGCATCTAAAATCCATTGGACGGCCCTGTCTGATAGCAACCCAAATCTCAAAACTTTAATGATGTCGAACAACTCCTTTGGAGGTGTTCTTAGCTTAGTTTTTCCTAGTCTAAAGTTCTTGAGAATGCATCAACGAATAATTGAGAAGGCGAGATCTCTGCTTCATTTGACAACTTGACCAAGTCGGAGCTCCTCGAGTTATCCAACAACTTCTCGGGAGAAGTACGTACGCACCGAGAAGCATTGCTTTATCTAAGGATGTCGAAGAACCATTTGCTAGGGGGAAATCATTCCACCGTACACATGAATCTAACACAACTCTAGCTAGCTTGGTGTTGCACCTCGATGGGAACCACTTCATTGGCCGGCACTATATATCGAAGATAGTCTCTTAGAGAGTTAGAGAGCCTTTCTTCTTTATAGAATATATTGACATTTTAAATAATGAGGTGACGAGTGGTGTTCCTAGTGGGATCGATAACATTGCATCCTTGACGATTTTCTCAATTTCGGACAATCATTTGAAGGGCCCGATTCCAAGTGAGCTGTGCAGTTTACAAGAGCTTGAGTACTTAGATCGACCTTGCCTGCATGGGCTTAGCTCAACTGGTCATAGAGGTGACATTTGGATCATGGACCAAGGATCGAGTCTTACCAGCGATAGTGTAGGAACAACCTCTCAAATGAGGGGGTTTCTTGTGCGCAGTGGACACTGGTTCTAGACCCTTATTACCGATTGAGTCACCGTGATTTACCTCTTCTCACAATCTCCGTCGGAACGGGGAGTGAGGGGCGTCCGGGGTGAGCGATTTCACTTTTTAGAGCAGGAGTACTTAGACCTCTCCAATAATGAGCAACCAGGATATTAATTGTCACTAATTGATTCTTTATCCTAATATGTAGGGATAACGATCTCACCCGCACTCTATAGATATCCGTTTGACCCGGCCCAACAAATTCGATATAATTCAGATACCCGTTTGATTCGGCCCAACAAATCCGATATAATAAATTATCTCATTTATGATGCATCTTATTTATTTGATATGTAGTATCATTTTATATTTACTTTTATAGTATAATAAATTATCTCATTTATGATGCATCTTATTTGTTTGATATGATTAGGTTAGTTTTACATTGCTAGCTAGTTTTTTACTCGTTGATCATTGCATTGATTTTTTAAAAAAAATTTTGGTTGAACATGATGTGGTTCGCCCGAATTTTCGTCTAATCTACCCTATTAACCGTCGTATGATGAGTGGACGGGGTGGGTGAAACAGTAAAACTAGAAGTGGGAGATGAGTCGGGTTGGGTGAGAGTTATATATCATAATATTATATATTTATTTTATTATCAGACATATAGCTTATTTGAATTTTTATAGACAATATATTATTGAGTATATAGTTGAATTAGTTGGATAGATTATTAAGAAAGAATACAAATTTGAATGAGTAAGTGGAGTAACACTGTTCATTCCTTGTATAATAATTAATAAATAAATATGAAAAGTTTTCTACAATAGGTAAGATAATGTGAATAGAGAAGAAATATTATTTGATTTTAAAAATAAATATGAGATTTTTTTAGCAACAAGTGAGAAGTTGTAAGTAAAATAAATGTTGCTCTATTATTTGCAAAATAATAAGTCTAGAAATTCCTTTTTTTATCTCATTAATATTTTTATAAATGAAAAACAATATTTTAAATTAAAAGAATGAATAAAACAAAGAAAAAAAGGGATAAGTATGAATATGAAGCATGAAAACTATACATTTAATATATACTATTTGAATAATGAAATATTTTATAAAGTATAAGCTAAATTATACTCCTTTCGTTAATTAAAACATGTCGTTTTAGCATGTAAATCTTGTTAAGGAAAACATGTCATTTTAGATATTTTGTCATCCACTTTATGAAATTGCCCTTGTAATGATTAAATAGATATTTGTTGTAGTTTTCAATAAAGTAAAACGTAGAATAATAATCGGGGGTATAAGTGCATTTTTTTTTTGTTTTTTTTTTATTAGATAAGACTTCGAGTTCAAACATATCTGAAACTCGAATACCGACAAAGTCGGCAGATGGAGGAACCGTCTAAAAATCAAACCATACCACAATACAAAAAGGTACAAACTCAGACAAACGCACTCTACAAAAAAAAAAGCGAAACCAAGCAGACCTAGACCAAACTCGATGTGGACGAAGATGACGGACGAAGCCAAGTCCCACACAGATACAGAACCATAGACCAGCGGTACATCAGGACCCGATTATCCTTGAACAGTTAGGACGAAACTCTAGGTAAACAGCAAGAGACTTTGAACCTCCTGTACAAATTTCTGCCTCCGTCTCTGATGATATACGTATAGTTTAATAGTTTTTACACAGAAAGGGTCTTGGGCTAAAAAATTCAAGTGTAAGAGCGATTTTTTTTTTTTTTTTTAGAAGTAATTTGGTCCCAAGGCCGAAGGCCTTTGGACCAGTTACTAAATGTCCTAAAGGCTTTTCTTTGTTAGTAAATGTCCATTATTTTTTCATAATCCCCCTTCTACCCTTGCCCTTATTAATTTCCCATTTACCTACCCTCGTTCTTAGATCTGAGCATCGGCTTCATTTAGATCCAGGACACAATCTAAGAAGCCGCAGCCGCCGATCCTCGATTCTCCTCGCCGATCCTCCTCCACCAGATCTCTCCTCCTCGATCCTCGCCCTCCGGATCTCTCCCCGCCACTGCTCCCGCATTCGAACGCCCGATTCGAGCCCAGCAGCCCGCCTCCTCGCCCCTGCATCTCTGCGAGTCCTCGTTAGTTTCATGAAGATCTGAGAAATTGAGGTTTGTGGATCTGATAAATTGAGGATTTTCTCCTTCTGCTCGGAAGCAAGTTGATCCGAGTCTCCATGGCCGCCACCGAAGCCCTTGCCGGAGAGTTGCGAACGAGGCGACAACGCGAGTTGACGCGGTCTGCTCATACGCGGAATCCGGTGGGGAGAAGGCTGGCGGGAAGGCAGGGAAGGCGGCGATGAGGGGCAAGGATATGTCGAATGAAGATGGCGTGAATTGAATATGAGAGCTTCTCTGAACAGTTTGGAATTGAAGATGGCGTGAATTGAATATGAAGGCAGGGAAGGCGGCGATGAGAGGCAGGGAAGGCGGCGATGAGGGGAATTGAAGATGGCGTGAATTAGTTTGGAATTGAAGATGTACAGGGGTCATTTGGTGCTTCTCTGAACTAAAAGGGTTTTTTTTTTATTGAACTAAATGGGTTGATTATTCAATTTAAATAACAATTTCAAATTTAATATTACAAGTAGTGTTTTTATTTCATAAAGTATGATTGAGTGCTCCAAATAGGTCATTGATGGCCTTTTTTATGTAAAATGGTGTTTGATTACAGTGTCTATAATCATGTGTTTTTAGTGGTGACAGTGTCTATGACCCTATTTTTATTTTGATTACAGCGTCTATATGATTTTCCTTTTATTATAGTGTTTATGACCCTTTTTCATAGTGATGGCATTGTCTATAACCCGTTTTTTTTTATTTTGGTTACAACGCTATACAGTTTTCCTTTGATTACAGTGTTTTTGACCTTTTTTTCATAGTGGTGACAGTGTCTATGCAACTCTCTTACTCATTCATATATTGAAGGAGAACTGTCCACCTAATGTCTTTTGGCTTCTCATTAACCCCTTTAGGGTTTATGCGTACCTTGTCCTAGGGTTTTCCATTTGGTGACAGCAATCATCTCTTAATGACGTACTGTACTTAAAATTTTAGAGTTTAGGGTTTAGGATTTAAGGTTTAGGGCCTTGGCCCTAAACCCTAAAGACTTAACCCTAAACCCTAAACCATACTGTACATCACATGTTCTTTTGGCTTCTCATTAGCCCCTTTAGGGTTTATGCTGGCCCTAAACCCTAAAGACTTAACCCTAAACCCTAAATCATACTGTACATCACATGTTCTTTTGGCTTCTCATTAGCCCCTTTAGGGTTTATGCTTCCCTTTTCCTAGGGTTTTCCTTTGATTACAGTGTCTATGAACCTTTTTTCATAGTGGTGACAGTGTCTATAAAGTTGTTTTTATTTTTTTTACATCGTCTATAGGGTTTTCCTTTTGATTACAATGTCTATGGGTTTGTTTTTATAGTGGTGACAGTGGCTATGACATTGTTTTTATTTTGATTACAGTGTCTATGACCCTCTTACCCATTCATGTATTAGAGGAGAACTGTCATCACATTTATTTTGGCTTCTCATTAGTCACTATAGGGTTTGTTCTTCCTTTATGATATGATTTCTCTTTGATTACAATGTCTATGACCATGTTTTTATAGTGGTGACAGTATCTATGACTTTATTTTTTTATAGTGTCTACAAAATTAGTTACATTTTTAAATTTTTTTTATTGTGGTGACACTACTTTAAACAAATCTAAAAAACTAGAAATTAGAGAAGAATTATCATCACATGTATTTTGGCTTCTCATTAGCCCCTATATGGTTTGTGCTTCCCTTTTCCTAGGATTTTACTTTGATTACAGTGTCTATGAACCTTTTTTCATAGTGGTGACAGTGTCTATAAAGTTGTTTTTATTTTGGTTACACCGTCTATAGGGTTTTTCTTTTGATTACAGTGTCTATGACTTTGTTTTTATAGTGGTGACAGTGTCTATGACCCTATTTCTATTTTACTTACAGCGTCTATGTCCATCGTACCCATTCATATATTAGAGGAAAATTGTCACCACATGAATATATGCTTCTCATTAGCCCTATAGGGTTTGTGCTTCACTTGTCCTAGGGTTTTCCTTTGATTACAGTGTCTATGACCATTTTTTCATAGTGGTGGCAATGTCTATAACCCTATTTTTATTTTGGTTAAAGCGTCTATAGAATTTTCTATTTGATTACAGTGTCTATGACTTTATTTTTATAGTGGTGACAGTGGCTATGACACTTTTTATTTTGATTACAGTGTCTATGACCTTCTTACCCATTCATTTATTATAGGAGAACTGTCATCACATTTATTTTGGCTTCTCACTTGCCCCTATAGTGTTTGTGCTTCAATTATCATATGATTTCCCTTTGATTACAGTGTCTATGACCATGTTTTTATAGTGGTGACAATATCTATGACTTTATTTTTTTATAGTGGTTACAATAGTAGTTACATTTTTAATTTTTTATTGTGTTGACACTATAGGGTTTGTGCTTCCCTTTTCCTAGGATTTTCCTTTGATTACAGTGTCTATGAACCTTTATTCATTGTAGAGACAATGTCTATAAAGCTGTTTTTATTTTGGTTATATCCTCTATAGGGTTTTCCTTTTGATTACAGTGTATTTGACCGTGTTTTTATAGTGGTTACAGTGTCTATGATCCTATTTTTATTTTGCTTACAACATCTATGACCCTCTTAACCATTCATATGTTATAGGAGAACTGTCACCACATGTATTTTGGTTTCTCATTAGCCCCTATAGGGTTTGTGCTTCCGTTGTCCTATGGTTTTTCTTTTGATTACAGTGTCTATGACTTGATTTTTATAGTGGTGACAGTGGCTCTGACACTGTTTTTTTATAGTGGTTACAATTGTAGTTACATTTTTATTTATTTTTATTTTGGTGACACTAATTTAAAAAAATCTAAAAAACTAGAGATTACACTACTAGAATTCTGTTATTTAACATCGGTTCATTAACATCGGTCAGAAAAACCTGTCATGTAAAACAGTTTTTTTACATCAGTTAATAAATTTGTGATGTTAAAAATAAAACAAACACCACACTATTTTTGGACCGATGTTAAAAAACAGGTTTTGGAAAACATATAAGCGCGGGATTTGTCCCGCCCATATGAAATACACCCGAAATATTTCAACACTTGAAAATTTTTGAAGGAAAAAAAAACACACCCCCAATTATACTTAGAAAAATAAACGAAACTCTAGAAAACCCTTTTCATTCCCTCTTCCAGATCTGAAACTTCTTCTTCCTCGACTCTTCTCTCCCTTCCCACCTCGGCACCTCCCATTGAAACCTTCTCCTTCAATCCACAGAGAAAGAGACAGATGGAGTCGGACAGGGAGCTCCGAAGACAGATGAGGTACATTGCAGGCGACGTACTCCTTTCTGGTTCGCTCTTCGCTGTTGCCCGGCTTCTTCAAACGCCATCTTTCTTCTCCATATGCAAGGTACTTCGCTTCTCCTCTCTTTCTCTTATTCCCCTTCTCCTCAAATCAGATCCAGAGTTTTTGTTTTGATTAATTTTTCTTCGATCTAGGGTTTTCTTGTTCGCTCTTCGCTCCGTCATATTCGCTCGTCGTCGTCGTCCTCTTCTGGCTTGCCTTCCGTCGTCGGGAAATTCGAAGCACTATTCTGAGTTTTTCTCTTACCACCCTCTGATTCCGATTCTAAATCTGTGCTATAAAAATCATGAAGTCCCACCTGGCTTAAGGTATTGAATCACTCTTCGTTCGTTCAATTTATTTTGCGACTTTTCTGTTCTGCTTTAGCTTCTATAATTTTTTTCCCCGGTGATGCAATCGGAATTTGTGGCCACTGATCTGTTCCTTTTCATTGTTGAGTGATTTTTTTTCTTGATTTCTAGTGAGACTGATTGAGTTATTGAGGAAGTTTTTACCACGAATTGGTTCTCCTCCTATATTTTGTTGATTCTCCCGATCCTCTTCTTTCATCAGTAAGAACTGATATCCTGGTTGATGGTGTTCTTTTTCTACTAACAAATTTTTACTATTAGCAAAATAAAGAAGATACTTTTAGATGAAATCTGTAATTAATCCCAAAATGTCACTGGAAATCTTAAAGTCCATTCCAGGGATCAAGGTTAGTGATTACTTATTCTTCTAATCTTAAAGCGCACAATCAATCAGCATTCTTTCTTTCGATAATTTTAGTCTTGTTAGACTAGAGAATATATCACCTTGTATAGCTTCAAAGTGGAGGGTTTCTGCTATTTTAGAATTTTTTTTTTAATGAAAGCTCTTTTAGATATTAAACAAATTAGAAACCATTTTTTTAATATTAAATCACATTCTGCATTGTAGTTAATTCCTTGTGAGATCTTTGAGATCATTTATAATCTGTTTGAATGCATCCTTTCTACCATGATCCATTAAATGCTTTTATAACTCAGGGTTGTTTACTTTCGGTAATTAAAGAAATAGTGGGCTTAAAAAGTTAAAATAATGAATTAATGGTTGAAATCAACATCTTAGAAAAAACAAAACAGCAATATTGGCATCTAGAATTAATGGCTGGTTAACCTAAAACCTAAAAACCTGGCTAAAATCATGTTTGCACTCAAGATTCATTGATCCCTCCTATAGCATTTTAATTCTTCATATCATTCTTGCATATTTTGTTTTAAGTTGTATGTATACCTTTCCATCTTCCAATAGGGGAATGTTGTGAGATTCGATTAAAGGTTTATGTATGCTTAGATCTTAAAGAGTAATTTCATATAATACTTAACACTTTACATTATAAACATAGCCTTAATACGTGAATGCATGATAGTATTAACGATATGTAATATCTATGCATGATACATGAATTGTAAATGAAAGTCCCTGTTGCACAGATGCATTGGTTGATGTAAATGAAAGCCCCTGTAGGTCAGGAATTAGTTTAGTGCTCTGCACAAGTAGTTGGATATGCATTTAATTTCCCTGGTTTATGACCACCTCTTGGATCTGAAGTGGAACAAAATCTATGGATTTTTGTTTAAAAATTAATTAATTGTTAGAAGCACATTGAATGGGAGCAATGAGTAAAAAGGCAGGAGGAGTAAATGTATGAAGTAGGATGGTTGATTTGATCTTCATTCCCTTTTTTTATAGGAGCTTTACATGAACAGTTTAGAAGGCCAAATACCACAACAACTTGTTGAGCTCAAGAGCCAGATGACCCATTTGACTATATATGACAAAGAAGCACCCTTTCTATGCTTCTTTTTTGCACTTTGAAGCAGAAAATTCAGTTATGTTTAAGTTGTTAGTGTTTCTTGCATTTTAACGGTACGAGCTTTGCTTTTGTTGGTTGATTATTCTCCCCTTAACCGCATCTTTTGAGGTGATCAATCCTGATTCTGGCATTTGTGCTTATTCTGTTTAGAGAGCTTCAAGCTTGTCAAGTTACAAGAGGAAGGGATTTTTAAAGGTTATATGGCTGCTGAAAAGGAGGATTTTCTAGTTTGATCGGTTGCCTTTTTTGATTTTGGATACCACTCTTGCCGCTGATTGGAGTTCTCGCAGCGTTTTATTCATGATGTAAGTTTAATCTGTCTAAGGGGAAAATGAATTGCTTATTCTGCAAGTAGGATGAATTTTCGCCTTTGACTTTCATAGGGTTCATTACTCTTCAAGCTTTCCTTGTAC
The DNA here is from genome assembly GCA_037127255.1 of Persicaria tinctoria. Taxonomy (NCBI): domain Eukaryota; kingdom Viridiplantae; phylum Streptophyta; class Magnoliopsida; order Caryophyllales; family Polygonaceae; genus Persicaria; species Persicaria tinctoria. The sequence goes on from JBANSL010000011.1 coordinate 71,914,279, forward strand.
TTGTTCCTCTTTGATTTCATTTCTCCTTCTCCACTTTTAAATTTTACTTGCCTAGCTTACTCTATTCATTTTTCTCAAGATATTCATTTTGCAAGGGGTTGATCAACTATGTAGAGGCCCTTTTCTACGTTAGAGTCTCTCTCTTAACGTTGGAGCTCTTTGTCTAATATTAGAAAAGCTTAGGAGATTGGAGCCTAGGCTATGCTATCGTCGAGAGGTTAGATCATCAACCGTTATAGTAAGGGGCTGGGAGCCTAGGCTATGCTTTTATTTTGGTGTTGATATTTTCGTTCATAAAACGGAGCTATGAAAATGCAGCTTCTCTACATCTTTTTCATTTCTGTATTAATTTCCAATTCCTTGTCTGTGAAACATATATGTGAACTGGATTTATTGGTATGAATTTTTCAAGTTAAGAAATATTTAACATGATTCAAAATTCATTTTTATAGGCCACTCTACTCTTTCCTTGTAAAGGATTATGAAAATATTTTTGTTTATGTATGGTTTTATTTTTTGGCCTAATTCCCTCTCTTATTTGTTGTCTGTTGCATTCTCCCATTGGAGAGAAAGTTGACACTAAAGATGAACACTTTAGAGACGATGAAAGTGGAGGTTGATGATGGATCTTCTGCTGCAGGAATTGACACTGAGAAGGACACTTTTCACAATCCAAGCATGTTAGTAGTTTTGTTCTACCATGTGTTTGCTATGGTTTTAAATCCTTGCATCTTATCCTGCTCTGTTTCTTTATTTGTTGAACATCTTCATTTTAGTTATGTTATAGAGGGACCTTTAATTAGTACATGATAGTTCCCCTTTGTATTCATTCCTTGTAGCGTTCCCCTAATGTTCCTATTACTCATAAGGTTTAATAAATGCATTTCTTAAGTTTCATTCCTTGTGGTACTTTGATCTGGTGTATGTGTATATATAGACAAGATATTGGGTTTATGAACCAAATTGATTTGGTTCATAAGCTAGCACGTCGGATATGTTCTCTTTGGTTGGTATTGCGGTCTGGTGTATGTGTGTATATATACAGGATATTGGGTTTATGAACCAAATTGCTACGTTTCATAAGCTAGCACATCAGGTTTACGGGCAAAAGACATCGGTTTATTGTAACAAAAGACATCACTTTTATGAACTAAACACATTAGTTTTACGTACTAAAAACATCAGTTTTACAAACCAAACACATCAGCTTTACGTAAAAAAAAAACATTTTTACGAACTACGCATATCATTTTTATGAACTAAACACATTATTTTTACGAACTAAACACATCAGTTTTACGAACTTAACACATCTGATTAATTAATAATTTAGGATGTCTTTATTATATATAACAACGACTTTAAAATCGAAAACGATTTCAATATATGTAAATAACATCGGTTTTGTATTTATTCCATATAGCCAAATTTTGTGTGGAAAAATATCATTATAAATTATAGAGAGAAAATGAATATACATATGTAGGATTTCTGTAAAAGTGACGTCTCTTTCATATTAAAACATCGTTTTTATAATTAGAAATGATGTTATAAATAATATAGACATCGGGTCCTGGCCGATGTGAAAAACTTTTGACTTTTTACATCACCCACATAGACATCAATTTTTGTTTTGAAAGACATCGGCTATTACCCGATGTTAAATAGCAAATTTCTAGTAGTGTTAGAAATTATAGAACAACTGTCACCACATGTATTTTTGCTTCTCATTAGCCCTTATAGGGTTTGTGCTTCCCTTTTCCTAGGATTTTCTTTTGATTACAGTGTTTATGAACCTTTTTTCATAGTGGAGACAATGTCTATAAAGCTGTTTTTATTTTGGTTACATCGTCTATAGGGTTTTCCTTTTGATTACAGTGTATTTGACCGTGTTTTTATAGTGGTTACAGTGTCTATGATCCTATTTTTATTTTTCTTACAGCATCTATGACCCTGTTAACCATTCATATGTTATAGGAGAACTGTCACAACATGCATTTTGATTTCTCATTAGCCCCTATAAGGTTTATACTTCCCTCGTCCTAGGGTTTTCCTTTGGTTACAATGTCTATGATCCTATTTTTATTTTGCTTACAATGTTTATGACCCTCTTACTCATTCATATATTAGAGAAGAACCGTCACCATATTTATTTTGGCTTCTCATTAGCCTCTATAGGGGTTGTGCTTCCTTTATCATATGATTTCCCTTTGATTACAGTGTCTATGACCACGTTTTTATAGTGGTGACAATATCTATGACTTTATTTTTATTATGATGACAATAGTAGTTACATTTTTAATTTTTTAACGGAGATTACGCGAGTTAGAACAACTTCTAAAACTGTGGGATAATTTCTGAAATTTTAGAAACTAACGTAGGGGCATATTTTATAAAAACAGAAATTCTGGAAGGTTTTGCGTAATTAGTCTTCTTCTTCCCCCATCTCGACAGCATCTCACGCAGCCTTAACAGTGATTTTTGCCGATCTTCCGACGGCTCGTTCTCCTTACACAGAGCTTCGTTTGATGCATATGACCTATCAAACTGACGAGTGCAATCTCTACTTCAGCATCGTTGTGTTTATTTTGTCGAAGAATGATCTGAAACAGGGGATGCTAAGCGGTTCTCATGGCCAGATCTCGCTTCGAGCATCCATGTCCAGATCTCGCTTCGACGTTTTTCCCTTTGAATTCCTCCACCGACGTCGCAGCCATGGCTGCCATCGACGTCGAGTATTATCAATGTAGTTGGAGACGGGCAGGAGGGGGTTTGAGGGGTCGGATTTGGCTGCAGTGGAAGAGCTCGGCGGCGGCGGAGAGAGAGTGGCGGTCGACGTAGGTGTGCAGCGAGGAGGTGGAAGGCCGGAGCTGGGAGACGGTATGCAGCGAGCGCTCCAAATTTTGTTCAGATTTGTTTTAATTTGGGGGAGAAGGGGATGAAATAAGGGTAGGGGTAAAATTGGAAAAAGTAAACATTTACCTAATATTGTAACCCTTGTGTCCTATGACTTAATATTTGTTTTCAAAATGGCCAGTTAACAAAAAAGTCCTTTTTTTTTAAGGATAGTTTAATCAAATCAAAAGTGCTACTGTATATTTTAAGGATGGTCGTTATCTTTATTAATTACCATACTAATATTTAGTTTAAATTAATTTAACTATAATGTTTCGGTTGATTAACACTATTTATGTTATTAATTTATCTTTAAAAACATACAGTATTTTGTCTTCAAAGTTGAATAAAATACTCAGTGTCTCAGTTAGTCAGTCTTTTAGTTTTAACCGCATATCCAAAAGATGGGTGTAATCAACAAGTTGGAAAACCCGGAAAATGTTAAGGTCATAACAGAAACTCGGAAAATTCGGCGAGGTGAAAGCGGTGTACATTCCACTCTTCAGTCCTCCTATATGCAATTAAAAATATATGATTTCTTTGGTTCCTAAAATAGTCTCAAACAATGATTCAATTTCAACGCACCATCCTCTATTTAATTGACACATTGGAAAAAAAATCAATTAAACCTTCTACTTCTTTCAACACGGCATTAACTTAAAGTCCATATTTCTAGATCGACCACTCGTACACGCACACAACATTATACATCTGTCTATGCGTGTGATTTAAGGCGATGATAGTTAAATTTTGTGTGGAGTAATTTGGGATATAAATGCAGCGTTTTCCTCTCACAATTAAACGTATCTTCTTCACAATGCAGCGTTTTCCTCTCACAAACTATCTTCTTTGGTTACTAATATTAATCTCCATTCTGAAAGCTTCTCCATCCACAAGTTGCCTTCCACAAGAGAGGGCTGCCCTCCTCCAACTCAAGGCCCATTTGGTGTCATTTTCAGGTTCCGCCAATACTTCCGATGAGGATCTAGTGCATTCGGTCCTTAATAGTGACTTAGGCTCATGGGTTGAGGACGGCAACTGTTGCTCATGGCAGCGAGTTGGCTGCGACAATACTACGCAGCATGTGACTGGCCTCTCCTTCACATGGATGTTGGATTACATGGAACTCACATCTACTTATGTTCTAAATGCTTCATTGTTCAAACCTTTCCGAGAATTGATAAGTCTTGACTTATCCAATAACCAAATTGCTGGTTTCGTCGGCTTTGAAGGTATCCTATATATAGCTCTATTATCAATTTACAATTCTTTTTTTTTTTTTTTTTTTTTTTTCAATTTACAATTCGTTTGCCTTCAGTCTCGCATGTATTTTTAACTAGCCAAATATATGATCTGAAGAGTACAAATTGCCTGTGGCATTAATCATATCATGCACGGTGATGGTGCAGATTAATTAGTTCTAATTTTACTTCTCTCTCTTTTTTTTTTTTTTACACAAGGGCTTGTTTGTTAGAATGATAGAGAGTGGAAAATAGTATAAATCATTTACGATTTTTCTATCCTATGCACCAAGGGCATAGGATAATATCCTAAATTTAGATTTTTTTAAAAAAAAAATTAATTAGTTTAACATTTTTTAAATTAGATTTTTAGGGTCGCTTGCCTTTTTTGTAGGAAAATTTTCTCAATTTAGTGTCTTATCCAACGCCTTTGAGGCCTATGATAGAAAAACCGAATCACTTATAGGTAAGAAGTTGATGATAATCTCTTTTTCTTTTTCCCCGCAAATCTAGTCGAGGGAATGAGGAAAATGATTATTAGAGTATAACTAATGGATAAAATGAGAGGTGATTGGGTAATGGTTGAAATTATGATTAATGAACAATAATTTAAATTTTAAATATTATCAAGTTCAGCAACCCCAACAGCATCTCTAAAATAGAGAAAAATGAAGAATTTGGAGAAAAATTGATGATTTTTGCTCCAACAGCTTTTGTATATCTATATGCAAAATGGAGAAATTTGGAGAGAGACTACATTTTTCTCTATATTTGCAGCAAAACAAACTCACTCTAAATATCAATTGCTTTGGGAGAGAGAGGGAAAAATTTAATGATCCACTATCTCTTTTTTCGTAGGATCCACCCTTTTTGGGAGAGAGAGGAGAAAACATTAATTGTTTTGGGAGAGAGATGGGAAAACATTAATTTCTTTAGGAGATATGAAAAATTAATATATGTAGAAGTCTGTATAATAGAGAATCAATTGGAGTGTGAGGGTAAATTTTTTAGAGATTTCGATATTTTGATCTCTATTTTAGAGATTTTTTAGAGATTTTCTAAACTAGTGCAAGTTTTGTACCTTAAGTTCCGACTGGTTAAAATTTATTAACTTAAATTCGACAATATAGATTTATTAGTTGTAATTTTAACTACATATCATATATTATAAATTAAGGGATATAAAAATGGCTTGGACAAAATATAAATAAAGAGATGAATTATAAATAAAAATAATAATAAATTAATTTTAAATATATTAACATTTATATATGATCTTATACTTAAATAGTGGGGTTAGTGGGGTCTGGCGGAGCCAAAACAATTCGGAGGGGGGCACAATTATACATGTATGAAATCATTTTGGATTAAATTGGCATAAAGAATTATATATAATAACATAATAAATGGTGTTATTTTAAGATAAAATGTCATCGGTTTATAATAAACCGCTATCATTTTTTCACCTAAAATAAAAGAAATATAAATATATAAATGAAATATCCGAAAAAAAATTACCTAAATAAGTATAGGAAACACAATATAATAAACATTAAGTTAAGATTATGGTTGTTATATGAGCTAAGTAGCTAGAGCTTGGCTTGAGTTTTACTCAATAAAAACTAGGCTCGAGCATCATTTATAAAATGAGCTGATTATGAGCACATTTTTATGTTTGATTCAAAGTTGGGCTCGGCTCGACTCGATTGAAACTCAATCAAATAGCACGAATTTTGTAAAATTTACAAATTTTCTTTTAAGTTAATTATTATGTCATGAGCATGTAAGGCTTGATATATACTTGGAAAAAAATACTCAGCTCAAGCTCATTAATTTACTAAACAAGCCGAGTATCAGCTCAAGTTTAAATATAGGTTCGACTCGAGCTAGATTCGTTTCTAAATGAGCTAAGTATATAATCAAGCAATACTAGACTTGTTGGCTTGAATAACAACCCTGGTCAATATATAACTTGTTGCACTCATAAAATATAATAATGTATAACTCGATGTAAAAAATTTAAACTTGCGTTTCTTATCTAATTGTCAAAATGATTAGTATAAGCTCTCATTTCGAAGCTCTCGGGATGCATTATAGTAAGTGAATGTTAATTTAAGTAAAATATAAAAGCATTATAGTCCATTGAAACAAATTAAATTAAAGTGACTAATATACTTTTAATTTTTAAACATTTATAACTTTTTACTCAGATGTCGGATTAAGATGTATTATATATCAAAACAAAGTTATTGACGAGGAGAATACACCTAGGTAGCTCGCCAAATTAAATGAGAGGGAGGCATGTGATTCCAGGGCCCTCAGGCCCTCCTTAGATCCGCTTTGTGGTGGTTACAACAATGAAGTAGCGATTTCAAATGAAGTGGATGTGTTTTAGTGGTCCACGTGGAAAAGGCATGCGGAGTGGATGATATGGCAACCATCCTAGTCCTACGGCAACATGTGGAACAGAATCTTTTAGTGAAGTCATGTAGGACCATCCGTTTTTTGGTTTTATATATAGTATTGATATTAAAAATGTGTATAATTTAAACATTTTTTTAAAATAAAATGTTTATATTTTATAATGTGGATGATATGATGTGAGATATATCTTTCCATATATTTTACCGTGATAATATTATTGTGTTTAAAAAATAGTATTTATTATTTGTATAAATAAATAATATCTCATAAAAGAAAAGATGAGTGTAAATAAAAGACAAAAGTAATTATAAATAAATAAATCAAATATAAAGCTTTCAAAAAAAAAAAGGATGATACAATTATTTTTAATCTATTTGAGAACTGAGTAGTAGGCTAGTGGGATGGATAATGGAGTGAAATTAAATTTGTTTTTAAACTTTTTTTAGATGATATGTGGATGACATATATACGCAACATAGATGCCACACATGAGATTGTATTGAAAAGGATGAAAGTGACGAGGTGAGATTACATTAATTAAATGACATTTGGATTAGAGACTTTTGGTGAAGCCACGTAGAACAGAGATGCTTCTGCTTTTATATACAGTTGTAGTATATATTTACTATGCAAATGGGAAAGGAAGCCTTTTAGTAGCGGTGTCCCGACGGTTTATAGTTGATAACTTGAAATTGTAAGAATTGAAGGTGGGACAGTGGGAGATTGTGGAATAAAGTCAATAGCTATTTCGGAATGGCTCACTGGAAAGGACTTGCGGGTAGTATCCAAAGGTCTCCAGTTCGAACTCCGGATATGGTCACTTTTTATTTACAAATTCAAGAAATAAAGTCAGTAGATGATGTGGCGGGATAGGATGATCCATTCACAATAGAGATGCTTTTCATTGGTTCATATACATATAAAGATGGGAAAGTGAGTGACTAATGTGACATGTCCAACACTTTGGGATGAATTTGCTTCTATAATAGATAGATATTTTGATTATGTTTTTATTGTTCCTTTGGCCTTTCCTTAGCGGTCTAGCAAGTTAATTAATTTGAAGAAGTATTTAATGAGTAACCACACATAATAAACATTTCATCGAGTATATTTACAAGTTGTGTTTGTTCCGATCCTTGTAGGCCTTTGTGAGCTGAAAAAACTTCAAGAGCTACATTTAATGGAGAATTTTATTAGTGGCAATCTTCCTTCGTGTCTGGGCAACTTGACCTCCCTTCGAGTTCTTGACTTTTCATACAACAAGCTTAGTGGGGACATTTACCCAATCATATCAAATCTCAAGTCCCTTGAGTCCCTCTCAACCTCAGATAATTCTTTCTCAAGAGAGTTTTCATTAAATTCTTTGTTCAACCATTCCAATCTTGGAGTTTTGATCCTCTCAAAAAATCGTCTACATGTTAAAATAGATGAGTCACTCAACTTGCCCAATTTTGAGCTTCAAATACTGGGATTGAGTAGCTGCAATCTAAACATGCAAAGGAGATCCTTCCTATGGTTTCTTTCACATATGTATAATTTACAGCTCCTTGACATCTCTCACAATGGTTTAGTTGGATCGTTTCCGACTTGGCTGTTGCACAATAACTCTGCTATTGAAGTTATAATGTTGACAAACAATTCCTTTGGAGGAGTTCTCAGCTTACCTTATTCTAATGGGAGCCAATCCTTGCTTCTTTTGGAAGTTTCAGAAAACCACTTTTCTGGTAGTTTTCCTGAAAATATTGGCACAATTACTCCAAGTCTTCAGTTCCTGAATGCATCATATAACAATTTTGAAGGGAAGATTCCTGCTTCATTTGGCAACCTCACAAATTTGGAGATTCTTGAGTTATCCCACAACAACTTTTCGGGAGAATTATCATTAAGCATGTTCACAAATCGTGTTTTGGATTTTCTGAAGTTGTCGAACAACAATTTGCAAGGAGATATTCTTCAAGGACACATGAATCTAACAACACGGTTTGACACTCTGTACCTAGATCAAAACCACTTCACTGGAACTATTGGAGATGCACTTTTACAATGTGCTTCTATAGAAGGCATAGATATATCAAATAATGAGTTGACGGGTGATATTCCTAGTTGGATTGGTAACTTTACATACTTGAGAACTTTGCTAATGTCAAACAATCAACTGAAGGGTCAAATTCCAAGTGAGCTATGCAACGTCGGCTACCTCATGTACTTAGATCTCTCCAACAATGGGTTAACAGGAGTTATACCTTCGTCCTTCAATTATTCAAACCTACTGGGTTTACGGTTGAAGAACAATTTGCTCTCTGGGTCAATACCAAATGCTTTATCAGGAAGTTCAAGGTTGGTTGCGTTTGATGCGAGTGATAACCAACTTTCAGGAGGCATTCCATTGTGGATCAGTAATATCTCATAACTCAAAATTCTCCTCTTACGGCATAATTCTATTAGAGGTGAAATTCCTACTGCTTTGTGCCAGATAAAGCAAATGAACATCATGGATCTATCAAATAATGACCTCACTGGTGGCATTCCATCTTGCCTTGCATATATAACATTCGGTGCATTTCCAGCTCCATATGTTGATGATCATCTTGAATTGGCTGCTTCTATGATCGTTGGAATATTAAGTAACTGGTATCCTAAAGCAATAGATGCAAGTATGAGTGAAGATGTGGTAACTCTTTTGACACAGAGCAAATATAGCGAGTACAAGGGTTCTATTCTACAGATTATGTCCATGTTAGATTTGTCTTGTAACCGACTCACGGGTAGAATTCCAAAAGAGCTCGGGCAACTTGACAAACTTCAGGGTCTAAACTTGTCACATAATGAGTTATTTGGAACTATTCCAAGAAGCTTTTCCATGCTCAAGAGCATTGAGAGTTTAGACCTCTCCTACAACAACTTGAGCGGAACAATCCCTTCCCAATTGGCCCAAGTCACTTCTGTGGAGATCTTCAACGTGTCGTACAACAACCTCAGTGGAATAGTGCCGCAAACAGGTCAATTTGGAAGCTATGATGAAACTAACTACATGGGAAATCCTCTTCTTTGCGGATATGTCGGAAAGAGTTGTGTACCTACTTCCAAGGATGTGCCGTCTGGCCAAGAAGATGATAGCTCTACCTCTGGATTTGATTGGAATGTATTCTTTTGGAGTTTTTTTATGTCATCCATCACTCTATTTTTAGCCACCATTGTGGTTCTATCAATCCATTCCCGGTGGCGCATAGCTTGGTTTCGTTTTATTGATCGGTGTGTCCGATCCCTTGATGGCTGCAGTATAAGTAATGTGTGTACGTTCTCTTATAATCATTTGTAATGCATCACTTGAATTCATATGATCTAGCTACTGCATTATTGCAAGGTTTATATATCTTCATGACATATCGCAACTCTTTTCAAATGTATCAATTCAACTTTGTGAAAGTTATACTTATGCATCTTATGATGCACATATTGATCACAGATTCCTATCACATTAGCTTGCATTAGGTCACAATTCAGCTCTCATTTACACTTTCATTTCACTGCATTTAAGCTGCATTTTCTTCTCATTTGGACTGTAATAAGGACAGCTTACAGCTAGCACTTTTGTCCTCTTATGATCGACCAATCATTGATGAGTATTCCATGCTATATATGCTGGACTCAATCACTGATTTTGTAGGGTTTTGGGAATTGGTGAAAGGGAGCAAGACCTCCTGCCGCCTCTGTGCTTCTTTCCCATTTTGTTCAATCAAACAGTGATGTTTGATCACTGATTTTACAGCTTCTTCCTTTACAGTCTACCTTATTTTGCTGCTTGTGCAGTATAAAATTGATCTTTGATCAACTTATTTCATATGGTATCAGAGCTTAGGCTCACGATCTGAAGAATTCCGCAATTTATTAAGCAAGGAAGAAGATGGCTAATCTAGATAATGTTGTTATTCCAACAGAGGTAGATGTCAACAACCAAGGTAACTTGAATGATCCCTTATTTTTATCTAACTCAGATCACCCAAGATCTCAGCTAGTAGCTGTTCTTTTTTATGGAACAAACTTCATGACTTGGAGTAGAGGGATAACAATGGCCTTGGGAGCCAAATGCAAACTTGGGTTTGTTATTGGAAGTTGTGTAAAGCCCACTACTGAAGGGATGAATCTTCAGAGGTGGATAAGAGCTGATTTTATGGTGAGGTGTTGGATATTAAATTCTATGAACAAGAACAATTCTGAGGGCTTGATGTATGTTGAGTCCACTAGAGAGCTATGGGATGAAATAGTGGAAAGATACAGTCAGATCAATGCTCCTTTGATCTTTCGCATAAAGAAGAAACTTAACAATGTAAGGTAGGGGAGTATAAATCTTGCAGACTTGTTTAATACTCTTAAGAAACACTGGGATGAGCTCCAAGTGTTAGAGAGGAAACCTGAATGTTCTTGTGGAGCTATGAAGAATTGTGGATGTAACTTGGCCAAACAGATCAATGAAATGGAAGACAGAAACAGACTGATGCAGTTGTTAGCTAGCCTGAATGACAGTTATGATGCAGCTAGAAACTCTATTTTGGCTATGGATCCTTTGCCAACTGGGGGCAAAGGTTATTATATCTTACAACAGGTTGACATGGGAAGTGGAGCATCAGGTGGGAATCTAAATAGCATGACTGATGCTAGTGCTTTTGCTGCCAACAAGAGCTATCAGCCTACTCAGGGGAATCAGTCTTATAATGGTCAAGGAGGTGGATCTTACACTCAAAGCAATGCATCTTTTGGTGCACAAGGTCAGGAAAGAGACTGGAAGGAACTGAAGAGAATCAAGCAGGCTTCTAAATGTACTCATTGTGGTTGGAAAGGTCACACATCTGACCAGTGTTTTAAGCTGCATGGTGTACTTGATTGGTTCAAAGAATTGAAGGAGAGCCAAAGGAATAATTAACCAGGGAAAAGCTCAGCCAATGCAGCAGGATCTATGAATGGGGGTATGATGAATAGCCCTCTTGAAGAGAGCTCAGGAAACACAGATGGGCAAGTTGATAATGCCATGGTGAATGTTGTCTACCAGGAAGTGATTAAGAGGATGAAAGGCAAAGGGCAAGCAGAGAATGCATATGCCAACTTTGCAGGTAACCTGTTAACCTATGCTAGTTCTGTTAACTTATCTTTACAAGCCAAAGATGAGTGGATTGTAGATACAGGATCCAGTGATCACATGATGCCTATTGATCTCTTTTCTCATCATAAAATGAAACTCGGTAAACCTGTGCTCATAGGGCTACCTAATGGCACTGTGAAATCAGTCACTGAGTCAGGAAGATTGCAGATAAATGACACTATATGGTTGAATGACATACTACTGGTGCCAGACTTCAAGCATAGCTTATTATCAGTTGGGAGATTATTAGATGATAATGATCTGATTGCTGTATTTACTCGTACATCTTGTTATATTCAGGACCCTGGAACTAAGGAAGTGAATCTGTCTGGAGAAAAAAAGACATGGGCTCTATAAGGTGTTGTCAGTGGATCAAGCTAAGAGCTGGGGAATCAAGAAGAAATTTTATGATTTACCTTCAGTTTCTTGTAATAAAGCTAGCTGTGATTTAGATGTTACACATGCTAGACTTGGACACAGTTCAGTTTCAAAGATGAGACAATCGCAGTTTGTGAAGCAGACAGATTTAGAAAATTTTCATTGTGATACTTATGCTTTATGCAAACATCACAGGGTCCCTTTTGAAAGAAGTTTGAGCAAGGCAGATAAGCCTTTTGATCTTATACATATGGACTTATGGGGTCCATACAAGGTCCTAACTTATAATGGTTTCCAATATTTCTTGACCATCTTAGATGATTGTTCAAGAATTACTTGGACATTTTTGCTCAAAAATAAAATGCAGGTATTTAAAACTATTACATATTTCCTAGCTTATGTGGGAAATCAGTTTGAATGTGTTGTGAAATGCATAAGAACGGATAATGGCATAGAGTTCACATCAAGGCAATGTCAAGAGCTGTTTGCTGAGAAAGGAATTATTCATGAGAAGACAGTGCCTTATACTCCACAGCAAAATGGGAGAGTGGAGAGAAAACACAGGCATCTTGTGGAGACTGCCAGAAGCATGAGATTACATGCTGGATTGTCAATCAAGTTTTGGGGAGAATGCATTCTATCTGCTACTTATGTGATCAATAAGTTGACTGTAGAAGTCCTGAGCTGGAAATCACCATATGAAGTATTATTCAGAAAGCCTGCAACTTATGATGACTTAAGGGTGCCAGGCTGCCTATGCTATGCTTCAGTAAACCAACCTGGGAAGGACAAGATGTCTGCAAAGGGAAGGAGGTGTATTTTTCTTAGCTATCCACATGGCCAGAAGGCATATAAAGTCTGGGATCTTGAATCCAGAATTACATTCATTAGCAGAGATGTAAATTTTCAGGAGAAAATGTTCCCTTTTAAGGAAGAAAAATTGCAGCAAACAACATCACTTAACCATGAATACATGCCCTTACCCCTTGTAAATCCTGCTGCAGATGATAGCAATCAACCACATTATTCTAATCCATTTATTCCAAACCCACCCAGTCCAACACACAACTTTGTTGATGAAGTGGTTCCAGATACAACCACATCATCTACAACACATAGTCCTTCTTTACCATCCCCTCAAATACATACCCAAACACATACCCAAACACATAATCCTAACTTCCTTGATGATCCAGTTGAATTCCCTCCCTTAAGAAGATCATCAAGGAATGTAACCAAACCAAAACATATGTAGGATTTTGTTTGTCAGAGTAGAAGAAGTATTATTCTACTCATAACAGAGACCCTAAGTTTGTTTCCTCATTTGCACTCATGGCAAATATCCATGAACCTGTTCATTATAAACATGTAGTTAAGGAGAATCATTGGGTGCAGGCTATGAGGGATGAGATTGAAGCTCTGGAAGCAAATGAAACTTGGGAGATGGTGGATCTCCCTCCAGGAAAGAAAGCCATAGGGAGCAAATGGGTATATAAAATTAAATACATGCCTGATGGCTCTGTGGAAAGGTTTAAGGCAAGGTTAGTTGCCAAAGGATACAATCAGATAAAGGGAAAGGATTTCAAGCACACTTTCTCTCCTGTTGCTAAATTCAGTACTATGAGATTGATATTGGCTTTAGAAACTTCTAAGAACTGGCCTTTACATCAACTAGATGTGAACAATGTATTCTTGCATGGACATCTAGAAGAAGAAGTATTCATGCAACCACCTGAAGGCTATGATATGCCTAAACCCCATCAGGTATGCAGGCTCAAGAAATCTCTTTATGGGCTTAAACAGGCATCCAGGCAATGGAATGCTGAGCTCTTTAAATTTCTTACTGGATTAGGATATATGCAGTGTCTAGGTGACTATTCTCTCTTTGTGAAAAGAGTGAAGACTGGAATTATGACAGCTCTTGTCTATGTAGATGATTTGTTATTGACTGGGGATGATGAGGATTGCATCAATCAGACTAAACTAGCTTTGCATCATGCTTTCACCATCAAAGACTTGGGACATGCTAGATACTTCCTTGGATTGGAAATTTCGAGAAATAATTCTGGAACTCACCTTCATCAAAGGAAATATGTAATTGACATATTGTCTGATTGTCATCTATTAGACTGCAAGCCAGCAGTTTTTCCTCTCCCTAGGGGATTGAAGTTATCTATTGATGAAGGAGAAATTATGATTGATTCTGAAGTATACAGAAGACTGATAGGGAGGCTATTATTCCTCAATCTCACCAGACCAGACATTACTTATGCTGTTTAGCATCTCAGTCAGTTCATGACTGAACCTAGGCTCCCTCATTATGAAGTTGCTTTACATGTTGTGAGATATTTGAAAGGGACTCTTGCTGTTGGTCTCTTTTATACTAGCTCTTCCCCAATGAATCTATCAGCTTATTGTGATGCTGATTGGGGCACTTGCCAGTTTAGTGCAAAGTCATTGACAGGATATTGTGTTTTCTTAGGAGATAGCCTGATCTCTTGGAAAGCTAAGAAGCAAAACACTGTCTCAAAATCTTCTGCTGAAGCTGAGTATAGGAGCATGTCTATTACCACTAGTGAGCTTATTTGGGTGGATGGGATACTTCAAGCACTGGATATTGATGCTCCAAAGCCTATTCCTCTATTCTGTGATAATAGATATGCCATCCACATAGCAGATAACCCAGTATTTCATGAAAGAACAAAGCACTTGAAGATTGATTGCCACTTCATACGGCAATATCTTGTATCTGGATTTGTTCATCCCCAGCATATCAGAACAGGAGTGCGGCTTGTTGATGTGCTTACTAAACCTTTGGGAGAGAAACAACACTTATTCTTCTCTCTCAAGTTGGGTCTTGTAGGATTCTCAACAAACCCAACTTGAGGGGGGGATGTGAAAGTTATACTTATGCATCTTATGATGCACATATTGATCACAGATTCCTATCACATTAGCTTGCATTAGCTCACAATTCAGCTCTCATTTACACTTTCATTTCACTGCATTTAAGCTGCATTTTCTTCTCATTTGGACTGTAATAAGGACAGCTTACAGCTAGCACTTTTGTCCTCTTATGATCGACCAATCATTGATGAGTATTCCATGCTATATATGCTGGACTCAATCACTGATTTAGTAGGGTTTTGGGAATTGGTGAAAGGGAGCAAGACCTCCTGCCGCCTCTGTGCTTCTTTCCCATTTTGTTCAATGAAACAATGATGTTTGATCACTGATTTTACAGCTTCTTCCTTTACAGTCTACCTTATTTTGCTGCTTGTGCAGTATAAAATTGATCTTTGATCAACTTATTTCACAAACTTTGTATTGTACTTGTTTTTATCAGTGACAAGTTACTATTAATAAGTACAATTAGTAGTAATTAGATGGCATATCATATATAAGCAGCCGACCAGTCTCACCATGGCCTTTACTGGGAGCTGATCGGTCGGTACTAAAGGTATGTAGCTTATGCATGTATTATTTCACTGCCATATCATATCTGTTGGAGCTAATGATATGGAATTGCTCTTACAGTGCTAGTAAAGTTGAAGCATATATTTGCAGGTTCTTGACTTGCAGGCCACTTGCTAGTCCTATGGATGGGTTATTTTCCTTGTAAGACCATATATCCTAAATATTTCATTTTGTTGTGAAAAATTATGAGAAATATTTTCTTAATTTGTACCTAACTATATGATACTACTAGTCTTATTATCCGCGTTCTTACAGTTTGTTATAAAACTATATATTGTTTTATTATACTTACAGTGGTTCAGTCATTTTACTCGTAGTGATTTAACTATTTTACTCGTAATGGTTCGACTACTATTTAATAATTGTAAAATTTTCATTCTTCTTTTAGTTTTTTATTGTTTATTTTTTAATTATTTATTTGTTTATTTTCTTTTAATGTTTATTTTTTTAATTATTTCATAAACCAATATTATTTATTTTATGAACCAATACTATTTATTTGATGAATCACTACTCTTATTTGATGAACCACTACTCTTTATTTTATGAACCACTGGAATTTATTTCATTAGCCACTAGTATTTAATAATTATAAAATTTTCATTCTTCTTTTATTTTCTTTTAACTTTTATTTGTTTTAACTATTTGTTTTTAAAATAACATGGTTCATGAACCAATACTATTTATTTGATTAAATACTACTCTTTATTCGATAAACCACTACTCTTAATTTTCATGAACTACTACTCTTTATTTCATGAACCACTACTATTTAATAATTGTAAAATTTTCATTCTTCTTTTATTTTCTTTTAATCTTTAATTTTTAATTATTTATTTATTTGTTTTTAAAATAAAATGGTTCGTGAACAAATACTATTCATATCATGAACCAATATTATTTATTTAATGATCGAACAACTACTCTTTACATGATGAACTACTACTATTTATTTCATGAAACTACTAGAATTTTTTTCAATTTGTAATGTTAATGTACATTTCTCTCTTAAAAATGTTTATTACTTCGTAATAGAGTCTATTACTTTGTTAACATGCAAAACTTACTTCGTAATAGACTAGTCTATTCTTCTTTTATTTTCTTTTAATGTTTATTTTTTATTTCAATATTATTTATCGAACTAGTCTATTACTTCGTCTGTAATAGACTAGTTCGAGATGAGGGTAGTTTTTCAATTTGCAATGTTTATAAGTTTTGCATGTCACTTTGCAAATGTAACTAACTTGAATTGATGATCTCCGATCCATTCCCTGAAGGCTAAAGCTTCTTATATTCTTTGCTTTATGTTGACTCCATAGAGGTAATTGATCACATGACGAAGCACTTGAAAACTCAGTAACCTCAAAATTCAGCCTTCCTATAGCTTGCAACCTTAGACTCGACAACGTACACAACCAAGTACATACGTTCAACTTATTCTGATTCCTTGATTGGTTTCCATTCTACGTCAAATCTAAATTACAAACTGAATTAATACGTGCAATCTACAAACAAGTAATTACAAGAAAATAGGAAGAAATGGAGAGCATGAACATGGCAATGCTTGAGAAAGTAGGAGTAGCAATATGTTTGGGGTTATCATACATGACAGTTAAACACATTTGCAGTTACTTGAAGATTGAGAAAGACCCTGTAACTGTTCTTGTCACTGCTGCTTCAGGTATTTATATTTCTATATATATCGATTTCAAATGATAATAACATGTAACCAAGCTTACCTGGGTTGGGGATCGATCGATGCAGGAGGAATAGGGTATGCCCTAGCTCCCATGTTAGCTAGAGGACTAGTCCTTGGTGATGACCAACCTGTAATTCTTCACCTACTTGGCCACCATGATAATGATGTACTCAAGGCTCTCCACATGGAACTCCTCGACTCCGCCTTTCCTCTCTTGCAAGGTTGCCTAGCTAGCTCTTCAATCTGATCAATTCAAGCACTTTCCTCCTTTAATTCGGTGATCTGATCGAGAGAGCTGACATACATGCAGGTGTTGTTGCGACAAGGGATGTCGAAGAGGCATGTAAGGGTGTCGACATTGCCATCATGCTTGATGAGCTCTCCCCGGCTGGGAATGTTATGGAAGGCATCTCCACCAAGAATGTGGGCTTGTTCAAGGCCTATGCCTCTGCCCTCCATAAACATGCCTCCGATGATTGCAAGGCCAGTTTTCATGAACCTTACCCTATATATATATTTGCGGCTTTCTGACAAATTAGTTTGTTTGAATTAATTAGGTAGTGGTAGTAGGAAATCAGGCAAACACAAATGCACTCATCTTGAAGAACTTTGCTCCTTCAATTGAAGCGAAAAACATCACCTGTCTCACCCGACTTGATCATAACCGAGCTCTGAGCCTCATCTCAGAGAAGCTCGGTGTTCACGTCAGCAACGTCAAGAACGTTGTCGTCTGGGGGAACCACTCTTCGACTCTATATCCAGATGCAAATCACGCAGTTGTGGCCACAAACAATGGCCAAAGGCGCGTTCTAGAGTTCATCGATAGTACTACTGATCATCAGTCGTGGTGATTGATCGATGTCTATAAATGCTAAAACTAACTAGTTGAATAAATGAATGATATGGTTCTCTGACACCAATATCGATCACATTGTAGGTTAGCCGGTGACTTCATCTCTGCAGTGCAGCAACGCAGTGCAATTGTGGTGAGGGCGCGGATGCAGCCAAGTGGATTCTCAGTTGCGAGTGCGATATGCGATCACATACATGATTGGATTCTTGGAACTCCTAAGGTTTTTACATATATTTGTTTTGAGTAATATAGATTTATTTTTTCAACTGCATTTGCATACATATAAAGAGTGTGTGTGGGGTTGGGTGATGGTTGTATCGAGCAGGGGACGTGGGTGTCGATGGGAGTGTGCTCCGATGGGTCTTATGGGATAGAGGAGGGCCTCTTCTACTCTTTCCCAGTTACTTGTCTCAAGGGAGAATGGTCTATTGTTCAAGGTAAGTACGGATTGATTTCATCTGTTGGATCAAACTGGATTGATTTCATCTGATTGCTCAATATATGAATCCTATATATATGTGCTCTTAATTGAATGTTGATCCAGGGCTGAAAATCAATGAGTTTTCGAGGACAAAAATGGACGAAACAATGAAAGAGCTTGCTAAAGAAAGAGAAGCTGCATTTGCACGTCTAGCAGACCCCTGAATCGGAAACCATACGAACCATACTTCGTTAATGGATATGCGGAATCTAACTTTGTACATTACGAGTTACAATTGAACGGCACCATACATGTAATCTCTGTGCATAAACAAATAATGATGCTCAATTTATTTCTCGTGGCCATCCCAATGATACGATGGGTGACTCAAAATTCCTCTCTCCTTGTCCCATTTGTTCACCTTATTATATCTCATCCCAAACAAAAAAGAAAGAAAAATGATTTAATATAGGGACACGTGACCTTGTTTAATTGGTTTCGAATTTGGGAAGATTCCCAATATATTGAGAAATCCAAAAAGAGAATAGGTTGTCCATAATGCGTCCAGAGCCCCTTATAGAATTTCACCATCTGTTTTAGTATTATATACTAGCGTAGTACCCGTGCGTAACGCACGGGATTTATAAAATATGTTATATTTTATAGAAGATATTACCATAATTTATTTACATTATATATTAGATATATTATACTATTATAATAATATAAAAACAATATAGTAAAATAATATAAATTTGGATAAAAAATAATGCTTATATTATATCAATATATAATATATGCAGCAAAATGTCAATGTCTCACCTTCCTCGCGCGGTCGGGGTTTGAGATTTGAAATGTCTGAGGAAGGATATAAAAATGTGACCCTCTACTATTAATTTTTGTTGCGTTAATGGATTGGAAGGTAAGACCAAATAATTTGGTAGTTTGACTACATATTACACAAACTCTAGGTTAATGGAGCTTTAAGAAATTTTGGATGGAGAGCAAATAAAGATATTGGAGAAGAAATATTCTTGTAATAAACTTAAAAGTAAAAAAATTGCTTCATTCGTCCCAAAAATATAGGTCGTTTTTATTTTTTTGGCAAGTTTTTTAAGAAGCTAAAAACTCTATAAAATATTATTTTTTTTTATTGGTTGTTAAAAAAAAAATTATGCTTATTAATAATGAATATAGTATTATTTTTAAAAACTAATAAAAATTAATATTTTATAAAGTTTTTAGCTCTTTAAAAACGTGCTAAAAATTAAAACGTCCGATATTTTGAGACAGAGGTAGTATAAAGTTTAGAGTCACCACTTCTGTTTGAGAATGAGTTTTTTTTTAGCCTTTCTAAGTTTTTTAGTAAGTTGATTGATTACTTTGAGCATTAAACGCGCATTTGTTGTAGTAATGGGTTGGAAGGTAGAACCAAATAATTTGGTAGTTGGACTACACATTTCTGCCCAAACACTCGTGAATGGAATTTTCAGAACTTTTGGATGGAGAGCACATAAAAAAAGATAATATATTAATAAACTTAAAAGTAAAAAAAAAATCATTTCGTCTCAAATATAGGCCATTTTATTTCTTTGACATATTTTTTAAGAAGCTAAAAACTCTATCAAATCTTTTTATTAGTTTTATTTGAGCATGTTATATGATTTGCAATGTCTAAATAGAAGTTTTATTATTATATATTAGGCCAAAGCATGGATAGTTAGCTTAGTGTCATAAAACATATGACAAATAAAAAACAATGAATGAAAATCTTTTGTAATTAAAAAGAGATTGAAATTGAAATTGGAAAAGTTTAAAAATGGGGCTATAGTTTAAATTTGAGAAAATCTCTAATAAAATCAAATGTCAAATAGAGGTAATACAAATTAAAAGATTGCCTATTTTGTTAAGATTTTATGACAAAAAGAAACAAAAATTTATATCAAGTCATTAAATTCAGATAAAGTTTAAACAATTCCTTATTTGATTAAAAACAACTTAATACAATATTTAAGTAAAATTAATTGATTTTATAAATAAATTATAAACAATTGAGTCAATATTTTCACGATTATGTGTGTGTGAGTGCATGGTAGTTAGCTTGTAAATAAATTATGCTAAAAAATATTATAAATAAATTAATTAGATTTATTCATTTAAGAAATAAACTAATTAGATTGTTTTACACGTATTACTTGGTAGTTAGCTTATAAATAAATTAATCTAAAAAATATTCTAAATAAATTAATTAGATTTATTAATTTAAAATACATGAGATACAATTAATTTAATTTAATAAAAAATTAAGGTGAACTAATTATTTAAAGTAGAGAATCTATAAAAAAAAAAATCAAAGTATCTTAGTTTTAGTAGTAATTAACTGTAACTAAATCAACTATTTTTAATAAAAGATTAAATAGAAATTAACAAAAATAAGCTATCAAAATGAGATAAGTACATAATTTATATTAATAATAAATAAATAAATTATTTATTGATTTAAACTAATTTTAAGACACTCTCCAACAAAAAAATATTTTTCGGAAGTATTTTAAAAATTAATTAAATATCGAATCAGTTGAAGATCGATATGGACTTTGCAGTACGTTCAAAAATTATTCAGTTAAAAACTTTAAAAATGTGATTTAGTATAAAATGACGGTTAAAGTAAAGTATTATGTGATTAAGTTAAACAAAATGTATAAATAAAGATTTGATAATGAATAAAGATCTGTATATTAAAAGTATTTAGTTATATTAATAAAATAGAAGATTTGGATAATTAATACATATTTGAATTAATTTATTACTTTTAAATTGGTTTGATTATTTAGTTAAATTAATAAATTAGTTTGATTATTAAAATTTTAAATTGAGATAATTTTTTTAAATGAAAGGTGGGCCCATATTTAAGTAAAAAGTGACACGTAGGATGATTGAAGGAGAATTCGTCATGTGGCATCTCCAACATGTGTTTTAGTATTATACTAGTTTAGTACCCGCACTTTTGTGCGGTCTATTTTTTTAATTAATACATTTAATATTAAAAATATATAGAAAAATTTTGTAACTAAACTTTAAACTCCAACTATCCTTCACATCTAAATACTGTTAATTATTATATAGTTAACGATAAAAAGAACTTTAAATATCTGTAATTAGAGAAAAAAATTTATCCCATTGTTAATTAATATGTGTTCCCAAATCCATGCAATGTACCGTTATTTAGAGTTGAAATGATTTTTCTTTATTCTTCTTCTCCTTGAATAGTTGAATGCATTTGTCATGTTTGAATGCATCTATCATCTTTGAATTATCTTGTCGAGCAATGTAAATGAACATATATCTATATAGAGAGATAGTGTTTGGATGAAGCTAAAACCCTAAAAATCAAAATAGATAAACCCATAACTATTTATTTATATCACACAAATAAATATTATTTTATTTTGATCTTATCTAGTGAATACCTAAACCAACTAATCATAATATCTAGAATATCCAAACTGATTTTATATTTATACGAAATTAAAAAAAAAAAATCCAAAAATTCCACAAAATGACACATCATATTGCTGAAATTCTAAAACGTCACATATGACCGAAAATCGAGAAGAGAGGCCACATGTGTCATGTACTTCTTCTTTAGTAATATTTATAGTTTATAGATATAGATATTGATTATATATTGATTAATTATATATAACCTTCATTGTTATTGTTGAAATGAGAATAATTGATTAAAAAGTAAATATATAATAAAATAATTACAAAGTAATTTATTAAATGGATCTATATCTTATTGTTATTTATATATTATCATACGAATCAACACTACAAAAAAAATTATATGTTTTTATTCAAAAAACAATTTAATAAGAAAATCAATCGGTTAAGATTTAGAAAAAAAATGAATTAATGAATTACTTATTTAAAGAATTAATTTGATTTATAACAAATAATAATTTATTTAAATATAGAAAAATCCTACTTAAAATCATTAATTAATTAATTAATTATTTATTTAAAGAATTAATTTGTAACTTAAAATCCTACGTTAAAGGAGAAGCCGCCACATGGGTTAGGTGACTTCTCCTTTAGTATTATAAATTGATATTAGATATATTGATTGATTGAAACAGAACTAACTTTAAAGGATATATGAACAATTATCACTTGAAGTGGTAAATAGAATTAGTATTATACTAGCACAATACCCGTGCGTTACGCACGGAATTTGTAAAATATATTATATTGTTGTGATGACACATAATTACTAACGACTAAACAACTTAAATTTTAATTATTTTGATTGTACTATGTGACATTCATCCAACTAAAGAAATATCAATCATCATAAGAATAAATCAGTTTCAAACATCCAAATGATAAATATACTAAACTGGTTTCACTCAATCGAACCACATCTTCGATCAATAATTAAAAGTGTGATGTATTAATCACGACAACTTTAATAATCCATCACCTTAAAGAATTCAAGGCGTCGATGCACAATCTCGATTTTGGATGTACCTTTATTTTTTTTAAAACTGGTAAAATAAATGTATTAAATATTAAGAAACCCTTGCAAGAGCCAAGAGGTCAATGGTTCAAATTCCATTTTTGACACACTATGTGTAATTAGTGGGTGCTCAAAAATAAATGTATTACATATTAAGAAACCCTTGCAAGAGCATGTCTGGTGGCCGTTGGACCAAAAATATATAGAGTTTATTTTTTTCAAATTTAGGAAATGATCTCTATTTTTTCTCCAATATTCTCCAAAAACTTAAGATGAAGAATTTGTTGTGATTGCTACCTTTGTTAAGATTATTAGAAAATACTAACAAAAAATGAAGCTTTTATTATATAATTTGTAGATTGTTGATATGACCATTTTTGTAAATTTCTTAAAAGAAAAAAAACATGTGCACATGTATATTGTTTGCAATATAACTTTTAAAAATATATGGTTTATTTATTTATTTTTCAAAGGCATCAATTAACAACATTAATTTGAAAATAATTTCACAAATTTAATTATTTTAGATTAAATAATATTTTTAATTCTTTAATTTATCCCTTTATAGCAGAGAATCTTCCGAAATCAAGGTTCTTCACAACCTATTCTTTAAGGATATAGGTTAGAAAATTAATATTGTTAAATATAAACTAAATAAAAATGGTAAGTAAAAATAATTTTAAATGTCGATTGTAAATTTATTGTTGGTTTGTGCAAAATAATTGTTAAAGAAATACATTTTTAGTTAATAACTTGATAAATAAAGTTAATAAACAAGAATTATATTATTGCATTTACAATTTGATAAATAAACGACATATGAAAAAGATAATGGCATAAAAGATCAAAATATCAATGAAAGATCAAAATGCAATAATTATTTCAATTACAACTGATTAAATATTGGTCCGAAATTAAATAGGAATATTAGATAGCCTACCATGTATTCAAATGTGCTAGTATAATATCCTTATCTATAAATAGTCATCAACTATATACTATTGCTATGTTATCTATAATAACCAAAATATAATTTTTTTCAAAAGTCCGATTTAATTATGTGCTAATAAAAATTAAATTAATAAAGTAAAAATTTGTTTGTTAGAAAATTATGGTAACAATATCAAAACATGAAAAAGAAAATACATTAATTTAAAAATAAATAAATTAAAATTAGAAGCATTAATTAATTTTTGTTTAAATTGAAGGTGGGGTCAGGTTTAATATGAAATCGCCACGTAAGCCAATAGTTAAGGAAAGTTTGCCACGTGGCTTGAGAAGCAGCTGTTTTAGTATTATACTAGCTCAGTACCCCGTGCATTGCACGGATCTTTGTTTTAAAATATATGTTTATATAATATCATTTATTATTTTTGACATAATATTATAAGTATCACAAACAAAGTAATAAAAAATAAACATTCTCTAACAAATTGAATACTGAAATAAATAAATATGCTAAACAATAATAAACTTTAAGCATTAGAATCAAATATAAGCATAACGTTATCCAAATATTAGTAAAGCTTGTAAATTTTATTAGTATCAAAATGATGCTCATAAATATTAGAATAATAATGAAATGAAATAAATAAGGCAATGTAAAAAATAAAACTAAAGAATACGTTTGAGATACAATTGAGCTAATTAAAAATACTGAGTCTTCCAAATAGATCAAAGTATGTAACGGTGGTAATATTTTTTCATTTTTTTTTCATGTAGATGATGTCTCCGTAATCAAGAGTGGTGGAATGAACTTTCTTCATGAATTACACTAATATAGAAATAATTACATGGAGAAATTAAATTCATTCCACCATTATTGATTATAAAAATATCAACTACCTAAAAAATGACAAAAAAAAATGAATAACTTTAGGAAACAATACAAGAAAAGTAAATAAGATTTTGGAGCGTTGAGAATCAGGTAAAAATCCGAACAGATAAACTCATATTTATTTATTTATATTAAAAATAAATATAATTTTATTTAAATTTTATCTAATGAATATCTAAACTAAGCAATTGCCATAATATCGAGAATATCTCAACCGATTCGTATTATAAGGAATTAAAAGAAAATCCGATTATACAAAATAACTTAATTAATTATTACGTAACTAAAAAATCCAACATCATCGAGAATATCTCAACTGATTCGTATTATAAGGAATTAAAAGAAAATCCTCTTATACAAAAATAAAAAAATTAAAAAAAATCAATACTTAATTAGGATAAGATTTGTTAAGATTTTGTGTTATTAATAAATAATTAAATGAATGAATTTGTTAATGGAATTTGTAAAATAAGTTAATTAATTAAAAAAAGGCTACATTAAAGGAGAAGCCGCCACATGTCGTAGGCGACTTCTCCTTTAGTATTATAATATAAATTAGATATTGATGATTGGTATTGATTGATTGAAACAGAACTAATTTTAAAGGATATATGAACAATTATCCATTGAATTGGTAAATAAAAAGCGACTATTCAAGTAATTGATTGATTGAACCATAACTAATTTTAAACGATATATGAACAATTATCCCTTGAATTGGTAAATAAAGATCTTCAAACCGTGGACCTTTGAGTACTACCCGCAAGTCCTTTCTGGTTGAGTCATTTCATAATGGTTATGAACAATTATCCCTAAAATGAGGTTAAGTCATGTACAATCTTCAAACATTCCTAATTTTTTACTCAGATTTTGAATTATGACATATTAGAGTGTGTTTGGTTGACAACTCAAAAACCCAAGATGTAGAAATTCCTAGAAAGTTGGAGAAATATATGCATTTGTTTAATATTTTTGAAAGATTGAAACCCAAGAATTTCACTTCCCAAGAAGTTAAATTCCTCCAATTTAGAGCAAGTTCACTCACCTAATTTTCCTAGGTAAGTTCAACTTCAATCTTTTTATATTTAAAAAATTTTCAATTCCCTCTTTAAATCCTCTAAAATAAAAAAAAGGTGTAACTTCATAAAACCACCCTTTATTTCACCTTTTGGTCACAAAACCACCCGTTATTTTCTAAATTACACTTAACCACCCGTTATTCATGAAAATCTATCAAGTCACCACCCATCTTCGATTCTCTCTGTTAGCCGCCCTAAAATGAGTGGTAAATGGCTATATTACCCTTAATCCTATATAAACCTATTGGGTAAAATCCAGCTATGGTCCCTGAACTTTGACCAAATGTTCAAACGGGTTCCTGAACTTTATTTTTGTTCATTGAAGTCCCTTAACTTTGATACTTTGTACACATTTGGTCCCTCTCTTAGTAAATTTGTTAAATATGTGTTAAGTAATGATATGGAATCAATGTATTTTTGTATTAATTACATGAGTTAGGTTATACAATTGTAATTGCCCGGTATTTGTTTTACTAAAGTAAAAAATTAAGCTTTTTTCTTCTCAAAAGTCATCATATATAACAGAGCTTTCTTAAAACAAAGCATATTTTAAAATATATTTTTATCAAAAACACTTTCTATTTTTTTACCAAATGTTTTAATTTTCCAATAATAGTTTATTTTAAAGTATTTTAATCACTAAAATGTCCTTATTTAATTAAAAACAGAGTTTATTTTGTTAACACAAATAGAATTTTATTTTTATAGCAAAAGTAAAGTTTATTTTTTAAACAAAACACATTTTAATTTTTTTAATTAAATAAGAAATTTTTGGTCATTAAAATACTTTAAAATAAAATATCAACGGAAAATTATACCATTTAGTTGGAAAATAGAAAGTTTTTTTATTATAAAAAATATTTTTAAAAAACGTATATTTTTAATATAATATAATTTTTTTACTATAGTAAAACAAATACCAAACAATTACATGTGTATAACCTAACTTATTCCATTAATATACCAAAATACATCGATTCTATATCATTATTTAACACATATTTAATAAATTTACTAACAGAGGGACCAAATATGTATAAAGTATCAAAGTTCAGGGACTTTAATGAACAAAAATAAAGTTCAGGGACCCGTTTGAACATTTGATCAAAGTTCAGGGACTATAGGTGGATTTTACCCTAAACCTATTTCAAGAACATATCAATTTCCCACCCATCTCATCTGGCCATCTCCAATTTCTCTTTGTCCGCCGGTCTAGTTGAAGAGCGCCAGGAGAGACGAAGCCTCTTCCTTCCGGCTTCCGTGTTCTACGATTGTGGCTCGAGGATGGCATACTTTGTCCTCTTTGGTCAATGCTATTGTGCAGTATTTGTTCAACGATGACGAAATTAGGAATCAAGGCTGAGTAGCCGATGATGATGAATGGATGTTAGTTCTATGAGATTTTAATTTGGGTTTTCAACTTTTATATTTATTTGTATTGTGTAATACTCCGTCCGATCGATAGTATTTGTTTTTTTATTTTTCAGCACATTTTTGTAAGAAGATAAAAATTCTAAAAAATATTAAAATATTAAAACAACTATATGCTTATTACTAATTGCATGAAATTATTTTTAAAAAATTATTTAAAATTTTGAAATTTTATATATTATTACATTTTATAAAAAAGTACAAGAAATAATAAAATCAAATATTTTAGATCAGATAGAGTATATAATTATAAGCACTAGAACTGATGAAAAACACCTTTAATTTTAGAATTTTAAAATTATCGCAAAATTATCAAATCATGATTTTTTAATTTAAAAAAGAAAAAATTGACAAACTCGAAATCGACCCGAAACCCGGTCAAACCTGGATTCGAGTCAACCCGGATATACCCGGAACCCGTTTTACCAGGGTAGGGACCCGGAGTGACTCGACTCGAACCCGACCCGAAAGACCTGTTTGACAGGTCTAGTTACATGTAATAGGCTTATAAAAGACCCGTTTGACAGGTCTAGTAATTACATGTAATAGGCTTATAAAAGGGTTAAGGGTAATATAGTCATTTATCTCTCATTTTAAGGCTGCTAACAGAGAGAATCGGAGATGGGTGGTGACTAGTGACTTGATAGGTTTTCATGAATAACGGGTGGTTAAGTGTAATTTGGAAAATAACGGGTGGTTTTGTGAACAAAAGGTGAAATAAAGGGTGATTTTAATAAAGTTACGCCTAAAAAAATCAACCAAACATATTTTCACCATTCCCATCCATTAAACTTCTCAGAATTCAATTATCATAAATTAACTTCGTAGAAATTTCAATTCCGTATTAAATCAAACGAGCCCTTATATATCAAAATAATAAAACTATCGAGAGAATAATTTACACAACTAATTTCCAATTAACTACTACGTACGGGGTGTAATATTTAGGTGGATTTTTTCCCCTAAATATATCGATAAGGTACGTATACCGGATTTTTCTCTTTACATTAGTTATTATACCTTAGGTTCTTCTTTATGACTTGACAAGACCATAAAACTGGTATAATAATAATGTCCCTTTTTTGTTCCATTTCCTTCAAATAAAAATAACCTAAGTGATAATGATCGACTTGAAAGTTTTAGGCTACCTTACCAATATATGCAGATAGCTTAGACGATTAATTTTATGAGTTGTTTGTTAACTAAAGTTAGGATCACACCAAACATATATCATGTACAGATTTCTTGGACGTTTCATATCATTGAGTAGGAAGTTGATGTGTCATGTGTGGATATTCTGTCTTTGTTTCGTGTGGGTGTTTGTTATTTTGCTCATTGATCAATTTTGTTTTGTAAGGTAAATAAAATATATTATAAAGTAAAATGATTTCGGGTATAATTTTACTTTGAAAAAAAAAATTAGAAAAATATATTTATGTTTCATACCCTTATATTTACATGTTTATAAACTTTTATCATAAAAATCATGTTTTGCAAAAATGTAAAAATTATTTTTTTAATATAATTGATCTTTTAATTATACATATATTTTTCAAAATGTAGTATTTTATGTTGTAAAAATTATATCCAAAATAATTATATGCACACTCATAATTTTAGATTGTTGTAAAAAAAATTACGAGGTTATTGATAAATTTACATAACTCTAAACACTACTCCGATTTCTATATAAAAATTCAGAATAGTGTTTAGAATTATTTGATTTATCAATAACCTCGTATTTTTATTTTATTTTTTTACAATAATCTAAAATTATGAGTAAGATAAACCTGTCTTAGTTAACAGTTAACAGTTAACACCATGAGTATCAAATTAGATAGTACTCCGTATTCCAAATTACTGTATTTTAGAGTCATTTATTGAGAATGGACCAAATTAGATAAGCTGTACCTCACATGATCGGGCCCACTTCGGATCACTTGTCAGCTGTCACTTTATATGAGGCGAATGGCGAAATGGGTGACCACTCACCGCCTCTCGTACTCCCCTCTCTGCGAAACTCCACTTTTACCCTTCCCCTCTTCACCCCTCTCCACTATAAAACCCCCTAGTGGTGGCGACTCTCACCCTCTCTCCCTCACACTCTTTTCCACTCCCCCCATTAGCTCTGACCACCGAGAACTAGGGTTTCTGCAGCAGCCATTTTCCAGCAAGCAAACCCAGTAGCCATGCTTTCGGATCTGGCGACCGAGGTCGTTATTCCGGCGTGCGCCGTCATCGGAATTGTCTTCGCGCTTGTCCAATGGGTGCTTGTTGCCAAGGTCAAACTCTCGCCGGAGAGGCATTCCAACAACGGCGCTGGGAATAAGAATGGCTACAATGACTACTTGATCGAAGAGGAGGACGGCGTCAGCGACCAAAACGTCGTCGTTAAGTGCACCGAAATCCAGAACGCCATCTCCGAAGGTAATAGAATTCGAATCTACCTTTTTAGGTTTCCGGAACTGGAATCTCTGCTCATTTAGTTAATTTGATCTTGATCCGTGCGTTGATTGCCTAAATTCATCCAACCTTTCGTGAGAATCTTTCCTCCTTTTCCGATGCTTTTGTTGCGGTTGATAGATCTGCAGGTTTTTTCTCGCTCTTGTTGAGATATGTGCTTGTGTTTATCCTGTAGTGTGTGTTTTATTAATGTGTTTGTCCTCTTGTAAATTAACATCTCGGATAGTCTTTATGAAGCACCAATTAAGATTAAGATAATTAATTAAAGACCACCATACCCCTGCTGCGTCGGTTGCACGTGAGTCGTCACGTGATGGATCCAGACCCATAGGAAAGGTATATGCCCGCCCTTCCAACTAGCTTGGTGAGCATGGGCTAAGTAGTGGGGCCCATTAGGATACCTGTTCTGGAAGCAAATGATCTGGAAGTGATTATATAATAGTATTATTTTTTGAACGTTGGTGGTACTATGATGAATGATGGACCACTTTTGTTAGTGGTGGGCATCTCACTGGCCTTTGTGGAAATGAATATTGTCTTGTTGTAATTATGAACAATGGTTTATTTTGTTACACATTGTATATTGAAACTTTGAATGTTACTGTCTTATAAGAAAAATATACTCTGTATCAGTGCTTGTTTTGTTATGTACACACTTTGAATTAAATATGATTTCATCTTCAGTCAATTGAACCATAGCAGTTTACATGTCTACATTATAAGCATAGGTTCTACAAATTAAAGTGAGTTGTGAAATGCATTTTGATGCCAATGCCATCAGTATGTTTATTGGTGCTGATTTGCAGGTGCAACATCTTTTCTCTTTACGGAATATCAGTATGTCAGCGTGTTCATGGTCATCTTCGCTGCTTTGATCTTCCTCTTCCTGGGATCGGTTGAAGGTTTCAGTACAAGCAGCCAATCATGCACCTACAGCCCAGACCAGATGTGCAAGCCAGCGCTAGCGACAGCTGTGTTCAGCACAGTTTCGTTCTTGCTCGGTGCATTCACCTCTGTTGTTTCTGGTTTCCTAGGGATGAAGATTGCAACGTATGCGAATGCTAGAACAACTTTGGAAGCTAGGAAAGGTGTTGGAAAAGCTTTTATTACTGCGTTTAGATCCGGTGCAGTGATGGGCTTCCTTCTTGCAGCAAATGGACTCTTGGTGCTTTATATTACCATCAATGTGTTCAGGCTGTACTATGGTGATGACTGGGAAGGGCTTTTTGAGGCCATTACTGGTTATGGTCTTGGCGGGTCTTCCATGGCTCTCTTTGGAAGAGTTGGGGGAGGCATTTACACGAAGGCAGCTGATGTTGGTGCTGACCTTGTAGGAAAGGTTGAGAGAAATATCCCTGAAGATGATCCTAGGAACCCAGCTGTAAGAATATGCCTAAAATCATATGAACCATTTCCTTTTTTTTTTTTTTTAAATATTTAGACTTGTGATATATCAATTGCAATGCATTTCAGGTGATAGCTGACAACGTAGGAGACAACGTTGGGGACATAGCTGGGATGGGTTCTGATCTTTTTGGTTCTTATGCTGAAGCATCTTGTGCTGCCCTTGTCGTTGCCTCAATTTCTTCTTTTGGCATCAACCATGATTTCACAGCAATGTGCTATCCCCTGCTGATTAGTTCCATGGGAATCCTTGTTTGTTTGCTTACCACTCTCTTTGCCACTGATTTCTATGAGATAAAGGCCGTCAAGGAGATTGAGCCAGCTTTGAAGAACCAGCTCATCATATCAACTGCCCTTATGACAGTGGGAATTGCAATCGTTAGCTGGGTTGCTCTTCCTTCAACCTTCACAATTTTCAATTTTGGAGTTCAGAAAGTTGTGACAAAGTGGTAAATATCATTCTCATCCGTGACCCTTGCATGATTCACATCTATGATAAGTTTCAGACTCAGTCGCATTAACTTCAAAATGTTGTGCAGGCAATTATTCTTTTGTGTTGCTGTTGGTCTTTGGGCTGGTCTTATTATTGGATCTGTCACTGAATACTATACTAGCAATGCTTACAGGTAAGTTTGATAGAGGCAATACTTCTCAATTTAGACTTGCTCTGCAACAATCTGTTCCTTATTTTTCAGCTGCTTAATTTTGCAGCCCTGTGCAAGATGTTGCTGATTCCTGCAAGACCGGAGCTGCAACAAATGTCATCTTCGGCTTGGCCTTGGGCTACAAGTCTGTCATCATTCCCATTTTTGCTATTGCAGTCAGTATATTTGTCAGCTTCAGCTTTGCTGCTATGTATGGCATTGCAATGGCAGCCCTTGGGATGCTGAGCACTATAGCTACCGGTTTGGCTATTGATGCTTATGGGCCCATCAGTGACAATGCTGGAGGAATAGCTGAAATGGCAGGAATGAGCCACAGGATCCGTGAAAGAACCGATGCTCTTGATGCTGCTGGGAACACTACTGCAGCAATTGGAAAGGTTTGTTTCATTTGAAGGCTTGAAAAGCTGTAGTTCTCTCTTTCCTTGTTAATTTTTTCTCTGAATTTCAGCTTAAAAGATTATTCAAATTGTTTCTATTCTTGATGTATTCAAATCCCTCCTAAAATGATCTGCTGATGGAAGTTTTAGCCAATAAGGTTGAAAATGCGTGTAAATCATAAGATATCTAAACACAAATTCTATATGGTTGCAGGGCTTTGCTATAGGATCTGCTGCACTAGTCTCACTGGCACTATTTGGTGCCTTTGTGAGCCGCGCTGGTATTTACACGGTTGATGTCTTGACCCCTAAGGTGTTCATTGGCCTACTTGTTGGTGCGATGCTTCCTTATTGGTTCTCTGCAATGACCATGAAGAGTGTGGGTAGCGCTGCTCTCAAGATGGTTGAGGAGGTGCGCAGGCAGTTCAACACTATCCCCGGTATCATGGAAGGCACAGCCAAGCCTGACTATGCAACCTGTGTCAAGATCTCCACTGATGCATCCATCAAGGAGATGATTCCACCAGGTGCTTTGGTCATGCTTACCCCACTCATTGTCGGTACCCTCTTTGGTGTGGAGACACTTTCTGGTGTTCTTGCTGGCTCTCTTGTGTCCGGAGTCCAGGTAATGAAGGCAGACAATCACTCTATTGTATGAATAGCATTTTGTAGATTGGCTAATTCACACTTTACCTTATTTTGATAGATTGCAATTTCTGCATCAAACACTGGTGGTGCATGGGACAATGCAAAGAAGTACATTGAGGTACAAACAAATCTTTCAACCTGCTGAAACACCCAGTAAGGTGGTTCAGTTCAATTTGATACAGAAAAGCTAATAGGTCCTTTGAATCTATTTTGACAGGCTGGTGTATCTGAGCACGCCAGGTCCCTTGGTCCAAAGGGTTCCGACGCACACAAGGCAGCTGTGATTGGTGACACAATAGGTGACCCACTCAAGGACACCTCAGGCCCGTCTCTCAACATCCTCATCAAGCTCATGGCTGTGGAGTCTCTTGTATTCGCTCCATTCTTCGCTACACATGGTGGCGTTCTTTTCAAGATATTCAGTTAGAGACGGAACCATACGTCAAGTCCACCTATTATCTGAAGATGGAAATGGTTCATTCGTCATGTCATCTTTCTCATGTTGTCTATTTTCTCTCTTTGCTAGGAATTGATCTATGATCTTGTTATTTTTGGTAGATGTCGAATGTGTTGTAAACCAATCATTAGGACTACTATGAAGACAATGGCGATATTACGGCTTTAGGTTTCCCAGTTGCATTTTGTCAAGAGATTTACCTGCTGCATCTTTTGTCATAAAATGGGCAATTTTTGTGCTCTGATTTTGAACTACTTGTACTTTTTCTGTGCTCCTCCAAAGTCTAATACTGGCTTGGAGAAAACAAAAACTGCTATTGCTATGATGACTGATGATGAGATACATAACAAGATCTATAAGGAGAAATTGAATTTGCAGCCTAATTTTGTAACCACCACGAAAACAATTCCAATATACGACGCTTCTGGACTCGTGGTTAGGGTCATTTGTGAGCCAACACATAAGTTGAGTAATGTTCCATACAATAGGAGAAGTAACCCCAAGTTCATACAGAGAGCTTTTTTATATTCGTACTTTCGGTACATGACATTTGATCTTTTATAATCGTATTTTATACTCGTACTTTTTGATACAGGACATTTGACCTTTCACATTGTTAAGAACTCGACAATTTCTGTATGTTGGAGTAATTTCTGAAATTTCTTTGCATGTATTGTTATTTCAGTTGTGTAGTATATCAACGGCATAACAATCTTGTGTGGTTGTTTGGGTTGATAAATGATAAGAAATGTTTTTTTTTTTTGAACCGGAAATAATTTGGCTTTAGGGGAACCCTAAGAGCCAAGAGCATCCATACGGATGAGAGAGCAAAGCAAAGAATCGTCTGGCTATTCATGGAAAAGTTCTGTAAAATTAGCTCTTTGATGACAGTTCTGGCAATACTAATGCCAGATGAACCTGAAACAACAAAATACAGTGTTCTTCACACTCAGAAAATGATCAAAATCTGGAGAAGAACATTCAAGGTTTTAGGGTTGCTGGCAGCCTTGCTGCAGCTCTCAAAACATGCTCTCTCTCTTACTGAATTAGGGAAACGAAAATTACATTATATAGTCCATACAACAGGGCAGCTACACACATCTTATTGGATCCTAGAAGACGACAAAATAGCACAGAAAGAAAGGTGGATTTACACCCGGATGTGACAAGTGACAAATCCTATTACATAACAACTATAATGCATTATAAAACAGAATATGAAAAGGGACTTATAATCTCAATACCCCCTCCTCAAGTTGGACTTGGGGAGCAATTAACAAGTCCCAACTTGCCGTGAAAGAACTTGGATTGGTCCTCTCCAAGAGCTTTAGTCATAATGTCATCTATTTGAAGCCTTGTACGAACATAATTAGTTTGAATAAACCCTTCCAAAACCTTCTCCCTAATGAAGTGACAATCAACTTTGATGTGTTTAGTTCTCTCGTGGAACACTGGATTTGCAGCAACATAGATAGCTGCTTTACTGTCACAGTACAGGGGAATTGGAAAAGGACATTTGATCTCCATGTCCTGCATCAGTCCATATAACCGGACTAATTCACTTGAAGTTTTTGACATACTTCTATACTCGAATTCAGCCGATGATTTTGACACAATTTGCTGCTTCTTGGTCTTCCATGAGACCAATGCTCCTCCAAAAAATACACAAAATACTGTGAGAGACCTTGCACTATAAGCACAGGTTGCCCAATCAGCATCACAGTACCCTGTTAGACCATAATCTGTATCCCTTTTAAGCATGAGACCAACATTTATAGTCCCTGCTAAGTACCTTACCACATGTAATGCATCATCCATGTGAGGTTTTCTGGGTGAACTCATGAACTGACTCAGATGTTGAATGGAGTATGACAGGTCAGGCCTTGTCAAGTTCAAAAATAGAAGTCTGCCAATCAATCTTCTGTATTTGTCTTGTTCAACAATTAGTTCACCATCATCATGAGTCAGTTTCAAACCCCTGGGCATGGGAAAAGCACTTGGCTTGCAATCTGACATCCCACAATCATCAATAATGTCTAGTATATATTTCCTTTGGTGCAAGGAAATGCCTGCAGCGGATCTAATGACTTCAAGGCCTAGGAAGAACCTAGCCACTCCCAGATCCTTTATAGTGTAAGCCTTATGCAAGGCTTTCTTTACATAGTCAATCACTTCTTTATCATCACCCGTGATCAAAAGATCATCCACATAGACAAGGGTCATCACTTGACCCTTTCTTACATTCATCACAAAAAGAGAATAAT
This sequence comes from Persicaria tinctoria, assembly GCA_037127255.1. Classification (NCBI taxonomy): domain Eukaryota; kingdom Viridiplantae; phylum Streptophyta; class Magnoliopsida; order Caryophyllales; family Polygonaceae; genus Persicaria; species Persicaria tinctoria. Next base: position 71,949,951 of record JBANSL010000011.1, read on the forward strand.
CATTCTTGGATTGTTTGAATCCAAGCTTGATCATAAACTGTGTCAACTCTACATTCCATTGCCTGGATGCCTGCTTCAACACATATGAAGACCTTTGGAGCTTGCACTATTGTCCTGGTCTCACTGCATAGCCTTCAGGTGGACACATATACACTTCTTCTTCCAATGTTCCATGTAGGAAAGCATTGTTAATATCCAGTTGATACATCTCCCAATCTTTCTTAGCTGCCAAAGAAAACATCATTCTCACTGTTGCCAGTTTAGCCATAGGTGAGAATGTATGTTTATAGTCCTTTCCCTCTATCTGAGTGAAGCCCTTTGCCACTAGTCTGGCCTTATATCTCTCTACAGATCCATCTGGTCTGTATTTTACTTTATAAATCCACTTGCATCCCACTGGCTTATGCCCTGGTGGTAATGAAGACATTGTCCAATGTCTTATTTTGTTCTAAAGCAGCTAATTCTTTGTTCATGGCTTCTTGCCATAGGATGTCTTCAACTGCTTCCTTAAAAGAGCCAGGCTCAAAGACACTAACCATATTACAGAAGGATGTTACAAACTCCTTGCTGTAGTTTTCCAAGCTTCCCAAGGTTCTGGTGAGGAAAGCCTTTGAATCTGAACCACTGATGACAGTACAAACATAGTCGTTCAATCTGCCTGGCCTTATAGAAGTTCTAGTTGTTCTTCTCAAAGGTGGAAAATCCACCAAACTTGGAGAATTCTCCCCAACTCCATCTGGTTCAGGAAGTACTCTCCAGGGTGATGAATGTGACTCATGAGTCTGATTCTGAGATTGTATACTGGTCTCAACCACTGGCACTGCAATCTCCTGTCTGTCACCTCATGCTGCATTTGAATTCCCTCATAATCAAAAGCTGGATTGACAAGAGGCAATCCTGGTGTTACTTCCACATTAATTTCTATTCTCCTGCAAATCCCTTTTGAAGGGAAAAACCTCTTCATTAAAAATCACATCTCTACTGATGATAATTTGTTTACTCTCCATGTCATACAGCTTGTATGCCTTTTGAGCATGGGGATAACCAAGGAACACGCACCTCCTTCCCTTGGCAACAAATTTATCCCTAATTCCATGGCTTCTAGGTGCATAGCACAAACACCCTACAATTCTCAATTCATCATATCTTGGTTTCTTTCCAAGCAAAACTTCATATGGTGTCTTCCAAGCACAACCGTGGGCAGTTTATTTATCACATGAGTGGCTGAGAGAATGCATTCATTCCAAAATCTATTTGGAAGATTAGCATGTATTCTCATAGCTCTTGCTGTCTCAACCAAATGTATATGCTTCCTTTCCACTCTCCCATTCTGCTGTGGAGTGTAAGGTGCACTTTTCTGATGAACAATGCCATTCAAATCAAAGAAATCCATGCAATCTCTTTGCACTATCTCAGTCCCATTGTCACTCCTGATGCACTTCACTTTCTTTCCAAACTGAGTGTCAGCGTATTTAACAAAATTCCTGATAGTCTTGAACACTTCCATCTTATCTTTAAGAAGGAATGTCCAAGTGCTCGACTGTGATCATCAACCACTGTCAGAAAATATTTGGCTCCTGCAATACTAGTAGTCCCATATGGACCCCATAAATCAACATGCAATAGATCAAAAATGTCATCAGCCATAGAATTGCTTAATTAAAAAGGCAATCTATGATGCTTTGCCAAACTGCAAGTGTCACATAACATATTATCCATATCACATCCGTTCAAAAACTCTAAATGTCTCAATTTAGAAATAGAAGAATGCCCAAGTCTGGCATGATAAACTTTAAAACCAACTCTAGTTGAAACAAGAACATATGGATTGTGGCCAAAGCCATTAACAACTTCATTAATTCTGAGCATCTTCCATCTTCATAAAGCTTCTGTATAAGCCTCCTTTTCTGTAACCTCTGAGCAAAATCTCCTTACATCCAGGGTCCTGTAATACACAACCATCTTTGTCAAAAATAGCTCTAAAATCTGATTTGTCAACAAGCTTCCCAACTGATAACAGGTTATGCTTAAATCCTGGAACATATAAGACATTATCAAGAGTAATTTTCTTGTTCAACATTACTCTTCCTGATTCCGTCACATGAATGATGTGTCCATCAGGCAATCCAACATAGAAGGGATGGGCAAGCCTTCTTTTATCATAAAGTAGTGAACCATTGTTCACCATGTAGTCACTAGCTCCTGTGTCTATGCCCCATTCCATCTCACTTTCACATTTATCAACAGAATTAACAGTGGCAAAGCAACTAATACCTGCAAAGTTGACCGATGAACTGCTTTCTGATGAATTTCTTCCCTTCATCATCTTGCAAACCTCTTGGCATACTGCATTCACAAGATCTTTATCAAGTCCTGTGTTATTTCCTCCTTTCTGGGACCTTTCTTCCTCAAGAGGATTATCTGGCTCATGAGATCCCACATTGTTAGCTGAACTTTTGCCTGCCTCCTTGTACCACTCTGAATATCCATGTAGCTTCCAACACTGAGCCATGAAGTGCCCTTTCTGGTTGCAGAAGTTGCATCTTTTGTTGCCTTTATCAGCCTTGTCACCTTTATCAAAACTCTCCTTCTTGTATTCCTTCCTCTCAAAACTGCCATTTCCAAAACTAGCACTTCCTTGCTGAGGAGCTTTCGTGAAACTCCTTCCTTCTTGTTTGTTCATAGCTAGAGCACTAGAGTCGCGACTGACTGTGCTGACGTTTCCTCCCCTCTGAGCTTCAACTTGAGTCACAAGATAGTAGGCCCTGTTGAGCTTAGGCATAGGATCAGTAGACAAGATCTGATTCCTCACTGGTTCATAATAATCTATCAACCCCATCAGGAATTGCATAAGTCTGTTCCTCAACTCTGAGTCAAGCATCTTCTTCTGAAGTTCACATTTGCAATTTGCAATACCACCACAAGTGCAAACTGGAATCCCCTCTAGCACCTGGAGTTGATCCCACATAACTTTCAATTTGTTGAAGTAATCTTCTTCTTGAGTTGATAGATAAGTGGACCATTAGACTCTCCATACCTTTCTGAGATCTCTTCCCATAGCTGCTTAGCAGAGTCAGCATCGATGAAGCTCTCTTTGATAGGATTAGTCATCGAGTTCAAAAGCCAGCAACAGACCATATAGTCCGCTCTAACCCATTTCTGAGAATCCTGTGATTCCACTGGCACAGGTCTCAGACATGACCCATCTATGAATCCTAGCTTATTCTTAGCTCCTAGAGCCATCATAATGCCTCTCATCCATGACAAATAGTTGATTCCATCAAACACATTAGTAACAAGCTGGGATCCAGGGTGATCCGAGTTAGCTAGGAACAAAGGGTCACTGAAATTACCTTGGGTTTTAGGAACAGAAGCCACACTCATCTTCAGTCGCGATGAAAGCTAAAACGAGCAACAAAATCAACTCCGTAGCTCTGATACCATGTAAAATTAGCTCTTTGATGACAATTCTAGCAATACTAATGCCAGATGATCCTGAAACAATCGACAAAATACAGTGTTCTTCACACTTAGAAAATGATCAAAATCTGGAGAAGAACATTCAAGGTTCTAGGGTTGCTGGCAGCCTAGCTTGCTGCAGCTCTCAAAACATGCTCTCTCTCTTACTGAATTAAGGAAACGAAAATTACATTATATAGTCCATACAGTAGGGCAGCTGCACACATCTTATTGGATCCTAGAAGACGACAAAATAGCATAGAAAGAAAGGTGGATTTACACCCGGATGTGACAAGTGAAAAATCCTAATGCATAACAACTATAATGCATTATAAAACAGAATATGAAAAAGGACTTATAATGATCTGATCATGGTATAATCTCAATAAGTTCAGATGTGTTAGGCGGTCCGCAACTTTGTTTGCCTCGCGATAGACATGACGAATCTCGACAGAAGAGAAGAAACCTAGCGAGACTAGACTGCCCGAGACAATCATTTCGGAGTCTTCTGAAGGTTTCCCAAGACCTTTTAAGCTGTTGATAACGGTTAGATTGTCACCTTCGCTTTCCAAGTCGGTTATTTGTAGTTCTAATGCAGCGATGATACCTTTCCAAGCCCCAAAGCTTTCCGATCCCGCGACAGTGGGGATTGGGCAAGAATCACAACAAAAGAAGATCAGGGCTCCAATATGATTTCTGATTATAAAGTCGTAGGAACTAGAACCAGACGGCGCTAGAGCCCCGTCAGAGTTAAATTTGTGTTTTCCATTCAATGGGGGTTTCATTTTGTTCTTTTCTTTCTTTATGTTGTTGTTTTTGTGATTGTTGGTTGTGTGGTTGGGTTGTTGTCTACTCCCTCCGTTTCAAAATAAAATTCGTTTGGACTTTAGTACGCGCTTTTTAAGGAGATAAAAACTCTATAAAATATTTTTTTAATCAATTTTTTCACATAATGTCATACTTGTTACTAACAAGTATAAAATTGTTTAAATTTTTTTATTAAAAAATAATATTTTATAAAAATTTTATCTCATTAAAATGAATGCTGAGTTTTTAATTAGCCTTTACTCCTTTCAGCCTTTAAAAAGTTTTTTTTTCCCACTAAACATCTGCTTCTGCTGGCAACATCCCTCTGCGACTCTGCGAGAGCACTGAGCGGCGAGACTGCAGTCCTCTCCCTCCGCGACTCTACGAGAACACGGATCAGCGAGACTGCAGTACTCTCCCTCCGGCATCCGGCATCCGATTTCGCTCCTCTCCTTTCTCCGGTGGCCGGCGCATCCTCCAGGCTTCATTGCAGGCCGCGTCTGAGTGCAGCCGGCCGCCTCCGCCCTCCACTTCTCTGGCCGGCTGATTGAGTAACTGGTTGGATACTTTCACCCCGCACGGTAATTTTCGGCCTGCAAATCTTAAAATACAGTTTAGATTGAAGTTTGATTTATGAATTTGTGAATTTCAGAATCAGTTTGTGAATAATGTTTGCTAATTGTAGTTGCAATTTTGTATTAGGGTTTTTGAGTTTGAGAATCAATGGATGAATAGGGTTTGTGATTTGTGATTGTGAACTTCAGTTTGAGTCTAGTATCAATTTATTTCTGAATTTGTGTAGCCGTGTATATGTTGTTCTTTCTGAATTTGTGATTTTAGTTCAATAGGGTTTGAACTTTGAACTGTGAATTCAATTTGTGCTTTGTGCTCTTTTATTTTTAGGAATATGGATATAGTTTATTATACGGTCTAAGAAGTCATCTATTGCAAATGGTGGGTCTTCAAGTGGATCAAGCCTTCAAACTATTCCTAATTATAATCTACTAATCAATCTGACAAATGTGGTTGGAAGTACCTCAACGATTATCTTGTAGGCTATATTGAGAAAGAAATGTTCAAGGGAGAATTGAGAATGAAGTGATTCTATTTTCAGAAAATGAAAACTCGCGGGATGGATTTACCCCTTCTACCGACAAACTGAATTCGTTTGTAGCATATCATTTTGTAGCAATGGATGCTTTTGTCGTGTTTTTCAAGAACTCATTTTTTTTTGAGTCCCACTGGATAGATTCCTGCATCCGCCCCTGATTGTACCTAGCCATCAACCAGCTGAATGATTTGTTTATAGATCAGTGCTCATCGCATAAACCCAATAATTTATAACATTTACTTCCAAGTAACTTCACATGATGGAGAAGAGGGCGGGGTGAGCAGAAACTGAAGTTAGTAATCTTAACATTTATAGCCTGCTCTTAGAATCCACCACCTAATGGATTTGGTTGATAGTGATTACCCAGTCTTGGATTCAAACACTAACTACATTTAAGGTAATTTATCATGTGGATTCCAGGAGTCAAATGCCCCAAGAGAGTTCAGATCTTGAGTTGATATCCAATCTTTACCGTTTGCTACTTTCAAGCCATTTGTCATCACTCTCGTGTACAAGAAACTTCATTTACCCTATGCTGAATTTGTTTTGCAGTCTAGGTCATAGGAGATAGATTAAATTAGGGTAAGCAATGCTTCTTTCATATTCTCATTGAGTACAACTGGTTTGAGTTTCAGACACTTGCATTTATATATTTGTTAACCTTTTCATTGACAACTCATATAAATCTATGCTGTTGCAAATATGATTAGTGTTCTCGTCAGTTCTGTGTGTATTTTTTTCTTGGAATACAGTTAGTTTCTGAGAATGGTGGCATCTGAAGATTATATTCTGTCCAGTTTTAATCTCTTCTATTTCCTATTTTGGATTATATATGTTTTTACAATATCCCTACTGTGGCTGAATGCAACTTGGCAGAAATTGAAGAGAACATTCCTGAATGGAACTTGAGCTTTCTGAACTCGCAGCAACTTCAGTAAATTAGCGATTGCTACACTAAAATGTCTGCTGCTGCTAAAACTTTCCCCTGTGATGTTTCTACGGAATGGTCAGTTGTGTTGCCCCGTCGTAATAAACATAGAAGAAATCGACCAAAGACTTGTGACTCAGAAGGAACCAATCAGCCATGGGCTCCAACAGACCTTCAAATCGACAAGGATGGAGAATCAAAGTTGATGCACAAGTTAGATATCTGTATGAAAAAACTTGAAAATTCCCGCTTTTATGAACTTTTCCTGGACCAGATCCAACATTCCGGAGTCATTGATTGCTTTTCTAGGGTAATGAAATCTGTGGGCAAGATGCAGATGGTCATATATGGAATTGGCAGCATTGATTCCTATGAACCACCTCGTCTGCAGCTGAGCCTGGCCATATTGATGAAGAGGAAGTTTGATTGGATTGGTGAGATAGAGGTGTTTGACCCTGTACTTTCTGGAACAGAGACAAGTGTTCTTGAGGCTCTTGGCTGTTCAGTTTTATCGGTCAACGAGAACGGTAGAAGAGACGCGTCTAAGCCGACATTGTTCTTCATGCCCCATTGCGAGGCAGTGCTGTACAACAACCTCTTAGAGACAAACTGGAAAGCAGATCGACTGACAAACATTGCGCTGTTTGGAAACAGCTTCGAGGTGTACGCCCAGCATGTGTCGTTGGTCAAGGATGCTGAAACCACTAATTCTAGGAAATACGTCTTGGCTGCACGGATGTTTGCACAGGAATTCAGCATTCAGACAGTGTCTGACGATTACTTCCGTGCCTTTCTTGAATGTAGCTGGCATTTTTTCAGCCCTGGTCCTGATGAAGTACTGCCCATTGTTTGAAGAGCCCAACAAGTATCAAATGTTGTGCTTTAGCATTTTTCACCACACTGTTGCCATTGAACTAGAAATGGAGATTCAACGCTTCCTTTTGAACAACCCTCAATTTACAATTTTTTGGTAAATGCTTCTAATTTCCTTTGTGTTCATATACATGATATCTCTCTTATCCATTTCCTTCATGGCCAGTGGGAGAGGAAAAGTGTGATTGTTGTGAGTGGGAGAGAGTTATGTGTAGTCCTTCCTACTAGACACATAACAAGTGCTACCAAATGAGATATGGCCTTTAAATATGATGTCACTACTTTCCAGAGTTAAGACACTCTGACTTGTCCAACAATGGGATAAGAAGTTGGATCCAGATCGAAGGTATGCATCCAAAACATGGTTGTTTTGTCTTCTTACTATTAGTTTGAATTTTTTTCCCCTATTGTAATACAATTTATTTTCATATGGTCGACTCACGCAATCAATGCAGATGTAGGTACATTGAAGGAACTTGTCCTTGATGGAATTGCCTACCTTCGAGTCCTTTATCTTTTGGAATGTCTGTCATTTTATTGGAAAAATTGATGCGCGTCTATATATGCAGGTTGAGGAACGTACATTGCAGTTAAGAAACTTAAAACGTTAATCCTTCTCTTGTACTTGTAGACATTTCGAGCAACCGTTTTAGTGGGAAAATCCCTCCCTCATCATATAGGGACTTGTCCCTTCTTAATTCTTTGAGCAACATAACATAGTTAGAGATGCTGGATTTATCAAACAATTATAGAGTGGTACCGATCGAAGAAAGTGTTTACGGATTGCTCCCAATTGGGTTAGTTGTTGCTATCAAACAATTAATAAAATGAATGTTGAAATCATTCCTAGCACACTGGAGATCTCGTTTGTTGCTCCCTATAACATGCTCGAAAACCGTAACTTCCTGAATTTAAAAAACCAAAATATGCTCGAAAGCACCAACAAGTTGCAAGCTTAAAGATCATGCATGCCATCTCCAATAGTATTCCGAATATTATGCAGAATAATGTTATCTCTAACCAAATCAAACTCAAAGTTGTGAGTTAGAACAAACGAGACAAAACAGACGCTTGATCATATGATCCGCACACACTCTAAAAAAATATGAATGATTAGTAGATTCGGTAAGGCAATTACATCTCCATAGGAACAACATCTGCTGGTTGTAATCTATGTTTCATGGGTAATCTATTTTTAGCAATCTTCCATAAATAATCCACTTTTAATAATCTATTTAAGCTTATTTATATATGTATGTCTCGACTGAGATGGATAGATAAATTTAGTTTATAGATTATTTTTATCCTATGCCCTTGGGGCATATGATAAGATCCTAAATTTAGAATTTTTTTTAAAATTTTAATTAGTTTAGCCTTTTTTAATTAGATTTTTAGGGTCGCTTTCTTTTTTTTGTAAGGAATATATATTTCCCAATTTAGGGTCTTATTCTATGCCTCAAGGGCATATAGGATAGAAAAACCATTATTTTATATGGAAATCGATCAACTAAAATCTATCTATATATCTATATATACATATCTATATCTATATCTATATCTATATATATATATATATATATAATACTAAAACAGAGGCCACTGGCGCGATCTCGCGACCACGAAATTTTCTGGATTAAACGGGATTATTTCTGCTTGCGTGACATTTTCTAGATTAAAGTGTTATTATATTTTTGGGCCACATCAATTAATAACTATATTTTAGTATGTTGGATAGGTAAAAAAATATCATCCATTAGTACGCAAGAGATTGTAAAAATATAAATTAAATTTAAATATAAGTTATAACAACCATGTAGATTTGATAGTAGGCCATCCTCTTTACAGCCTGACACGGTAGTGTCAATGTTTTATTAGCCGGGACTGGGACATCCGGTTCCACCACGTCTTTAGGGAAGCGAACGCCGTCGCTGACTCCCTTGCCGCGCTCGCTTTCAACCTGCGCATAGGTTTGCAGCTTTTTTCTGAGCCGCCTGTTGACGTTTCTTCTCTTGTTGAGGAAGACTTAAAGGGAAGGGCTACTCCCCGCCTCTTCGTTTTGTAGCCCGTTTCGTTTCGTGTTGTTCATTCTGTTTGTTTCGTTTCCTTTATTAATTATCTAGGGCTTTGCCCTTGTTTCCCCACCAAAAAAAAAATTATTTAACTTATATATTATCGATCTATGATCTATTATATTTGATTAAGATATGCTTGATTTTTTTTCCAACATTGTTTGATCAATTTCAACTCGAATTAGTTAATAAAATATTTGCATGCTTCCGTTGATAAAATATTTTATGTGTTTAGATATAATATTTGATAAGAAGTTTTTATAAATTGGTAGCAAGTAGCAACGTCTGAATGTTAGAATTAATGGTAAAGACGAGTGATTTAAATTATTCATTCTATATACAAAAGTAATTCTTGAATTATTCTATGAAAATAAAAATATAATTTGAAAGAAATATATAATAGGTTAAATAATTTTCATTAATTAAATAAAAACAATATTCATTATTTTTTTAATGTTGTTTTGCGATGGTTGAAACTCCTTATTTGGAACAAAAGATAGTTATGAACCTTTCCAGAAGCTTATGAATTTTGTACAAATAATTAAAGCCAGTCTTAGTAAGATCTAAATAAATATCCTTCAGAAAAAATGAAGAAGCTGAAGATATGATTTGAAATTAATGTAATTTTGGTGTAATATAATATACGTGCATATGTTTAAAACACATAAAACATATGCATATATTAAATAGTTAATATAAATTTGCGCTTAAAGATAGAATTTACACTTACATTTATAATTTTATTTATAAGAAAATCTCATATGGCTTAGCGATGCCACAAAATTGATTAATATAATACTTTTGGATTAAAATAAAACGAGATGAAGAAAATAAAAAGAATCAATATTATGTTAAGATTTTGTAACTTATTTGAATAAATCTAATTTATTTTATCTACATGACATTTTATGTGTCCCATTAATTAATAACTATAATTAAATTTTATAAATTAAGTGGTAATTTCAATCAAGCATAATTTATTTATTTATTATATATATGTTTGATTGTTCAATATATATAATATGTTGTATATTCATCTGAACTAAACTATTATAACCTTTAAATTTAAAAAAAAAACATCATTTTGTTTATTAAGAAACCGCCCGTTGATTAAGAAACTGTACAACGATTTTTAAAATTGCTTTTAAAAAAATAATTAAACCGCACAGAATATCAAACTGACTGAGTATTTAAAAGAATGTTAACTGCTAAAAAATAAAAAAAAATCACATTTTAATATACTAAAACAGAGACCTTAAACGACATCTGGTGCGATTCGCATACGTAACATTTTCTAGATTAAAATGGTATTATTTTTGCATACGTGTCATATTCTAGATTAAAATGGTGTTGTCTTTTAACATGTTGATTGTTGTTCTATCTATCTATCTTTATATATATAATATGTTGTATATTAATCCGAACTAAACACACTCTTAATTTAGTTTATTGGTATTAAAAGATCCAAAGATATCAACCAAATTATTATAACATTTAAATCTTAAAAAATAATTAATTAAACCTTATTTTATTTATTAAGAAAAACCGCACAACGGGCGGGTACCGAATACTAGTACATATACTAAAACCGATGCATTGTTGCTTACGTGGCGACTCGTGAGTGCATCTGCATATGTGGCGGCGCGTGAGTGCATCTCGCAAAACTTTCTCCCGTCAAAAAGGAAATCTAATAAAAATAATTAGATATGGTTCTAATCTATATAATTAAAAATGATTAAATAATTATTTTATTTTACCATTAACTCATATAATTGGATAGAATCTTATAAAAGAGTAAATATTATATAAGGAAAAAACTATATCAATATAACACAATCTATTTGTGCATAAATATTTTAGTAAACTAATTAACGTAATAAATATATACTACATACAATATTTAATAAAAAAAAAGAATATTAAAATATTTTAAAACACAACCATCTATTTAATTACATGAGATTTAATTAACGATAAATTAGGAAAAAAAATATTTTACCTTATAAATATGAATTTTATTTATATTTCAAGAGAATACAAATAAAAGATACGAAGTAATTAGATTATATATCATTTGTTGAACTAATTTTATTTATATCTATATTTTTTTTAGGTGGAAAATATAATTTATATTTATTATTTTTATTAATTATTGGAATTTATCTAGATTATTTTTAATATTGCATTAACGTATTGTCCGTGTACGGAACGGGACTTACACTAGTATATCAATAAATGAGATTATAAATGTGCTTAATTAGTTTTCATTTTCAAAAATAAATGGGATAATAAATAGGGCTATAGTGTGAATCTTTCATATATTTTGGATATGAAGTAGAGTGTGAATCTTACAAAGATATATTCATACGAAAAGTAAAAGCTATGATCGATGTTTTTGTATTATCAGTCCGTCCAAAGTATAAATTGTAGCTGTATAACTCAGTCTTATCTTTTATTTTTTAAATGCTTTGGAACAAAGTAAACTCACATTCTTCTTCTTCTTCTTATCTTCTTCTTATCTTCCCCTCATTTTGAAATGCTTTGGAATAAAGTAAAGTGATTCCATGAGAAACTTCTTCATAACAAAATAAAAAATTACATGTACTTTAAAGTTTAAAGTGCAGACTATATCAATGACGGATTCTGAACTTGTTGATTGAGGGGACGAAAAATTACGATAAAAAAATATTATGCATAAAATTTAACCCTAATTTTTCTTTTCCGAAAATTCGTCAATATTATGTATCCTGAACTTGCATGATTTATTTCATGGTTTTCAAATATTTCAATATAACCTCCTAATTTGAAGTTATCGAATATAGTTATATTATGAGAAAATTTGCGCCGAAGACGCAAATTTTGGGTCAAATTAAAAAACTGTCCACAGATTTTTTTTTGGGTTAAAAGTCCATCTAAATATCCCTTGGCCTCCCTTCCCCTAAACCTCGCTCACCAGTTCTCTCTCGTCTTCTTCCACAGACGCCTCCCTCGCTGGATCGATCTCTCTCCTCACCCTTGCTCTCTTCCTCACCCTTGCTCTCTTCATCGCTTCATCTCCGGCGATCTTCCTCTGACCTCTGGATCCGTAGTCCAGCCTAGGGTTCCGGACACTAGAGAGGTTCGATAGCGGCACCAGCGGCGCGGAACGCCAGATCCGGGATCGGATCGAAGGCGCAGATTTCACCAGTGGCGCGGAACTCCAGATCTAGGATCGCCATCACCAGCGGCGACCTCGACGGCGACCTGTTCCCCGACCTCCGACGCAATCGATTGCAGAAGGATGGTTGGATCTCGCCAGATCTGCTCGGTTTCAGCAAGAATGGCGATCTGTGGTGGATTATCCGAGCCGGCGAGGTCCTCCCCTCTGTCCATGGTGACTTCTGAAATTGAGGCCACTCGATCTGTGGTGCAGGTATGTTCATCCCGTCCATTTTGCTGGAGAGGTACCTCGCGGACTCTGTATCATTTCAGCACCTACCTGAAAGCCATGGCTTTGGTGAGGCCCCGGTCCCGGTTCCGTCGCCGGCGGATGGCGTCGCCCTTGCTCCCTCTCTTCACCATCGATTTCTCCGCTCTCTGTTCCGTCGGCCGGCCAGATTCATTTAGATCTGGTGGGGGATTTAATTGAAGTTTCCAGATTTGGTTTTGGTGAGGTATGTCATCCATGGCTTCGTCGTCACCAACTGCGGAAATCCATTCGCTTCTCCATTGTAAGTTTAACTTCCGTTTCGTATCAATTTCAAATTGATTAGTTCAGATTCCACACTAGACGTTCAATTCGGTTTCCAATTGATTGGAATAGGCACTGACTGACCGGTGAGGTGAAGGTGGAGAAGCTGGAGGGAAGCGAGATGCTGTAATTTCAGCATTCAGATTTCTTCTTTACATGCCTTTTTTTAAGTTTGTTGTCATAGGTGTGGTGCTGCTTTGATGCTTTTCATTGATTTCAGCATTTTGAGAATGTTAACCCAACAAAGGTCTTTTTTTCTTCCTCTTTGATTAGCTGAAATTTTGATTTCTAGAGCTTCATCTCTTTTATCTTCTTCCTGCATTTGAATCTATTCTCATGTGTCTGGTTCTTTGAGGGAAAAAAAAGTTGAAATCTTGACACTATGTTTATGGCCTTTATTTCTGTTTGAATTTGGGTGTTTGATTTCTTTTCAGTTGAAAGTGCCCTTTGGAGGATTTTAGAGTTTCTAAACAATTGGTTGATTTGAGGTGGGGGGCTAATTTTAGGAGGTGGAAGGTGTGGAAGCAGCTAACAAAGTAGATGTGGAGAGCTGTCATAGGGTTCTTAGCCTATTGTCCCAGTCCCAACCCCAAGATGAAGCTCAACAAAGGACTTTAATGGCTGAGCTATAATATGGATGAACTCTGATTGGTGTGTAGTCAACATTGGCAATTGGTATTTCTTATTCTTTCAATGTTTCTTAAGCAAATGGAATCATGTCATCATGATGATGGAAAATTATAAAGACCGGTGGAATAGACTAGCGGAATCACACAAAATCATTTAAATTGGTGATTAATTGGTTCAATTTAATAGATTCTTTCAGCTAGAAAATTAAACATAATCTCTTAGATTTTATATGTATAATGCTAAAATGCTTATTTAGGGCAGCTTGATCGAGGAATCGACTTGTATATATGATGCTGAAATGCTTAAATGCTTAAATTTTATATTGTTGTCCGCATCTTTTTAGTATATTTTCGGGGTGTTCTACTTGGTGAATTTGTGTGTTCGCATAATTTCAGCAATTACAACAATAATTTATGGTTAGTTTGCTATGTGATTGAGTTTGCTTTGTTAGAGTTTGGATATTGGCAATTTCAGCAACGCAGTAAAAAAAACCCATTGAAAACAAGGATTGCTGAAACCGAATATGTTGAAATAGGGGTTTCAACAGCTCCGTTTCATCCAGAACGCAGTAAAAAAAAATATTGAAACAGGGGTTGCTGAAGTCGTATGTGCTGAAACCCTTGTTTCAGCAATGCGATAAAATAAAAAAAAACTGAAACAAGGGTCGATGAAACCGCATGTGTTGAAACAGGAGTTTCAGCATCAGCACATGCGGTTTCAGCAACGTGAAAAAAAAAACTGAGAAAAAAAAAACTGGAAAAGGGGTTGCTGAAACCGTATCTTCTGAAACAGGAGTTTCAGCGATTCCGTTTCAACAACACGGGAAAAAAAAAACTGGGAAAAAAAATTGAAACAGGGATTGCTGAAACCGTATGTGCTGAAAAATAAGTTTCAGCAATTCCGTTTCAGCAACTTTGGAAACGCGGCAAAAAAAAAAAAACTGGAAAAAAAAAATAAAAAAATTAATGAGGCGGGAGGGGGGGCACAGGGGGCACGGGAGGGGGGCACAGGGGCCAAGGGGAGTGGTGGACATTTTGCTAATTTGGAGGAGGTGAGATCCTTTTTCCTAATAAGGTCCAAATTTTAGGACATTCTAGTAATCACCCCTTGTATTATTAAGATATGAAATTAATAAATGATAATTACAATAAAAATATATCGGTTTGGTAAATGATGTAGGAAATATTGTAATTCAGTGCTGAAATTTGAAACACTTATAACTTTTTGCTCAGATATCGGATTTGAGCTTATAATATATCAAATCGAAGCTATCAACGAGATGAATATGTATGTTAAATTTCATTTTCGATTGGGGGGGCGACTGTCACCACTGACCCTAAAGAGGATCCGCCTCTGGACTATATATACAGGCAAGCATAACCTCAATCAAACACAAAATCCATTGGTCTTCCAATGCAACGATATATATAAATTTATTTAGCATCAAGTTTTCAATTCGTTGATGTTGAATTGGAAGGAGAATTGGAGTAATTAACTGCATATCGATCCAATCGTCAAGCTTCCTCCAACGACGACTGATCTCAATTCTCAACTGATTTACAGTACGTAAGTGCCTTTAATTTCTTTCATCTTTGGTTTCCGTTTAATTTTGCTCGTTTCCTGAAATTATATTCCTTGGCTAATTATTTCCGAATCATTGTTTTTTTTTTTCATGAGTTAAGTGTTTTTTTTAAATAAAAAATATTGAAGCAATGCCAATTTTATATATAGTTTAAAATTTAGCTTTTTTTGAAATAAATTCTTTAGATGTTGATATATTTTAATATCATGAGAGTTTTTTTTTAAGCAACTTAGTTCCCAATTAAAAATTAACTATATAAAAGAGCATCACAACGCGTACTAAATTTATTTTATATATATTTCTTACTACTCTGATTAAGTAAACGAAAAAATCAATTTAAATGATTTAATATAGTGAACGAAAAAATCAATTTAAATGATTTAATATAGTGTTATGATAGGATATGATATAAATTAAAACAATGCCATAAAAATAATAAACATACATTTGCATTTTTATGTAAGGATGAAATTATTTAAAACGTACATCGATCTCTATATAGCACTTTATCAAAGCATTTTATGTATTATGCTTTATTTATTAAATCCTTTCATTAAAAGTTTTGAATAAAAAAAATATTATTTCATAATTGTTTTGGGTGCTGATTTGAAAAAAGCAATCCTGTTGTTTGCCGATCGAGCTTCAGGGTGGTTTGAGAAACAAATATTAATGGTGCGTTTTTATTTTTGTGGAAAAATGAAAACAAATATTAATGGTGTGTTTTGTAATCAGTTAATTAATTAACTGATTAAAACATCTGTGTTGAGTGTTGAGGTAGAAACAAAGAGAGATCGAGGTGGAGAAATGGCGGATCATTTTCCATTCGAGTTGCAGGACGACGCTACCATAGCGGTGATGGGGCTTCCCTACACTTTCAGAGAGGAGATGGGAAGGTATATTGCAAACTGGGCAGAGTGTCCCAGCTTGAAATTCGAAGTCATCCTCGATGCGTTGCCTAATCAATTGGCAGGAACAGGAGCAAGAGATGATGCCGCCTTTGATATTCTCTGTAACACGGCAGTGTCTCTATTGAAAGAACGCTACAGATATAGTTGCGCGGTGATCAACTTCCCCAATCCCACTAAACCCCAGCTTCAGACATTGCTACGTGTAGTCGACAGTTATGACCATCGACTCCTAATCATCGAGTGCCAGAGGCGGAACGAATTTCGGTGGAGGCAGGCTGTCGAACATCCAGCTCGCGGTATATGCTTTAATCCCAGGTACAAAACGGGGAATAGAGAGCCCGGGAAATGGGCAGATGTTGAAAAGGCTATCCTCAATCACCAACAACAACACCTCGATGACTATTTTGTCAAACTGTCCCAACGTTATGCTGATGTTGATGTGAAGAAGCTGGTGGTGGACCCTTTTGAAGATCTCAGGGCCCGGGATTTCACTTGGAAAAAGGGACTGGACCCAAGTTCACTTTTGGCTGAAGCTATCAAGCATTACCTCTCTTGTGGTGCTTTCGAGTATCGGAGAATACCGGTTAATTTAGACTACTCTGTATGGCGACGACAATGGTTGGAGCACCAAGCTTCCTCTAGAGGAAGAGGAGCTACTACTACAACTGAGCCCCATTGGTGTAGGCCCGGCGATTGCATTTTAAGATTCACAAACAAACTACTACTGGAGGAAGCAGACGCCATTTGTGGGGCTTGTGAACAGAAGATCACCTATAATATTAACAGTACAGACGGAGAGGGAGCCTATTATTATTGCCAATTCTGCAGCTTGTCTTTGCATGAGTTGTGCGCTTTGGCTCTATCCCCCACTGCTATCACCGCAAAGAGCACATATCCACATTCACAAGTAGTATCCAATTATGCCAGATCCTCGGCAAGTACTACATTCAAAGGGAGTACCCATGCTTGCCACTCTTGCGAAAAGGCCGATGGGAAACAATTCTCTGAGGGATGCGATGCCTGCGTTTTCCGAACCCATCTAAAGTGCCAGCTTCTGCCCACCGCTTTGAAGCATAGCTGCGACCAACACCATTTCCTCTCTATACGTCTCTCGTCATGGGATAACTTTGATAATGCGGTTTACGACTGTAAGGCGTGCGGGCTGAGGGGCACGTATAGTAGCTATTGTTGCAACATTTGCAATTCGGAATATCACTTGGACTGCGTGCTGGACATGCCTCTACACACCAAGACCAAGGAGATTGCACATGGTGGGCATACGCATAGCATCGACATCCAGTTCTCGTGCGGCCAAAGGGAATATGAATACAAGTGGTGTTGTGTTTGCTACGACGACATAAATCCAGATACATGGGTTTATATTTGCCAAGATTGTGATTTCATCGCTCATTTATACTGCATCTTCCCCAGCAAAACACTTCCGTGGTACAAGCACATCTCACTATATGACTGATAGTTCGATCATAGTAGTAATATATGTGTGCAAGTAGTTAATTGCATATAGAATTTCCATTGTATGCTTCTGCTGCTATTGTTATCGATCCTTACAAGGATCAGTTGAGTACATGTACTCCTACCTACCAAAGCTTTCATATATTCCAAGTTTCAAACCCCTGTCAATAACTTTAAAAAACTGATCCTATATATCTAGGTACAGGAAGATCACAGATTTAGGGTTCTTTCGTTGTCAAAAGACAGTGTCTTTGGAGGAGCTGAATTTATCTGTATTTGTTTATTGATTTCGTGTCCCTATGCGATGAATGACGTTCATGTCAAAAGTCAACGTCGACACTGCTATGTTATTGGTGACATATTTTGAAAGTTAATTGCAACCGAAACAGCTTATTTACAAGCTATACTTGAGCACCTTTTAGATTTCTCATATTCATGGTTTCTCAGTTGTTGGTCGTGTAGATGCTCCTTTGCTATCAGCTCCTTCAACGTCTCTCATCTCGATCTCTATCTTTCACATCAAACAAACACTAAGCAAGTTCATTGTTCGCCTCTAAAACTCTCTTTGAATCCAATTGCACCAATTCAAGTGCTCATAATCAATTTATCCATCTCATCCTCAAATTGCTTAGACATATATGTTCACTAGCATACTTGGATTTGTTGAATCTATATGAACACTAATTTGAATCCAATTCAAGTGCTTTAGTCAAAATCCAGTATGGGTCCTTCATTCCGTTGAGCACATTCTCAAATTGCTCCCTTTCTTTAATCACAACTGTGTCCTCCAGATGATTAAACGACCATTAATATCTTGCCATTACGATTTATAACTACACAGGAGCTGACCATCAGAGAACGAATACTCCCCGCTGCATCAGAGGACAAATGCAAAATATAGTACATATGGGCACTGGTTACAATGGGTTAATTTAGTACTACAATTCAAGCAGCTAGTCATCCACCTACATCCCAGACCAGATGTACGTGCAAGCCAACAATGGGATCAGAAGTACGTTGTGTCCAGAGCAAAGGTATATATGCATCCGAAACATGGTTATTTTTTCTTCTTACTATATACTACTCCGTATTAGTTTGCATATTTTTTTTTATTATCGCAATACCATATTTTCATATATATGATTGCATTGAGTCACGTAATCAATGCAGGTGTTGGTACATTGAAGAGCCTACAACACTTGGAATCCACATTCTAAAACACATACTCAATCCGAGTTGCATCCAACATATGTCACTTTCAATCTCATTCTCCATCTCAACTTAAAAAACATTCTCGATCGAAAATACATTCTCATTCTTATCATCAATTTCAATCCCCATTCTAAATCTAGAACATACTCTCAATCCATATTTTCAATCTAAAACACATTTTCATCATCAATTTCAAACCCGAACATCAAATATACGTAATCAACAAAAAAAAACGACATAAATAATCCATATTCCCATTATCTATCTTAAGTAAAACCACATTCTCATTATCACCTCATTCTCATCATCAATTTCAATTACCAACCTAATTTATACACATATATTCAACAAATCCATACAAATCTTAAGATATTTGAACATACCTTATTAAAAATGGCGGAACGAAGTTGATAAAGGCCAAAGACTTGCTTAGAAGGTTATTGGGGGAGAAAAATGGCGAAGAGATGGATAAGGAAGAGATAAGTGGAGAAATGGTGAGGTTCTGTAAATCGGATTCAAAAAGAACATTCAGGCGACGAACATAGCATATGTTCGTCGTTCGTCGCCTGAATGAACAGTATTAAATATGCTACAACTGCCTTACTTTTTTTTTACCTATCTCAGGCAACGAACATAGGAATATGGGCGTCGCCTGAATGATTAGCATTGAAGTTAGTATTAAATGAGTCAAACCGACTTACTTTTTCCGATCTCAGGCAACGAACATAGGGTTATGTGGTCGCCTGAATAATGAGCATTAAGGGTTCAAAAACTACCACACACTCAGGTGACAGACATAGCCCTATGCTCGTCGCTTGAATGCTTATTCTGACATAAGTATATGGGTCCTATGCTTAAGCAACCATCCTCCTTCCTTTGTTCGTTGCCTGGATATGTTCGTCGCTTGAACCGACATTCAGGCGACGGACTTTGATGATATTGGTCGCCCAAATATGGATTGGGATGGGTTCAAAAGCTTCGTTTGTCAGGCGACCAACCCGTAGGATTATCCAACCCGTAGGATTCAACACACTTTATTTCACTTTGCCTTATGAGATCTAGATACAACCTCTAGAAGACTCACCCACTTCTAGACTACCTTACTATCTAGCAACCCAAGCTCACTAGTGAAACAAAGCACCTATGGATACCGAAGTACCCTATACGTTTGGGTAAAGAAACCCTTAGTATAACCTAGATGAATTTTACTATAAAGCGTAATGAAACCTCAAACACACTCAAAGTAAATACAAACTCTTAGCAAGGGGAGCTATGTGAGATCGATCGATTGAAGATGACTTGACTGCAGGAGAGATGACGAGCGATGTCGATTAGGTGAGTCCAGCAGACGTCTTCTTCTTCTTTAAACAGGCCAGCACCAGATTTGATTTTTGAACGTTTGAACCGCAACGTTTACACCGAACTTCTGGGCGAAATCTTTGGCCACTCCAGAACCTTCTCTTGTTATGTGAGAACGCGTCAAAGATCTGAAGAGCTTAGGAGATCGTTGGGCAATTAGGATAAGTTCAAATCCTTGCAAAATCTTAACCAAGCAAGAATAGATATGCAGTAGGATATTAGATAGAATAGATCAATTCTGAACAAATTCAAATAGCAAGTATGAGCCCAAACAAAATTAGGCCCAATATATGCTTAAGCTCAAGCCTAACTAGAATGGCTCTTTGAACAAATGGATCTCGGTTTGGGTTAGAGTAAATTAGGCCCGTTTAATAAATAGGCCCATTTACCCTAAACCTATTTTCGAGTCTAGTAGAAACAATCTAACATCTTGAGCCTTTTGGTAAGACCTTACCAAACTTAGGATTCCCGAGTTTTGGCTTTCATCAACCAAGGCCTTACATCCTTTAGTCAGATCTTATCATCAAGGTGGAGTTAACAATCTCCCCCTTGATGAAAGACAAAACTTATGCACCTGTACACCTGTCAAGAATATACAACAATCCATATAGATAATAGTGCAGGCATATTATAGCATGTTGGATCAGTTTTTAAACACCACAAAAAAACAGCACAGTAAGACCTTGCAAACCAAAAGTAAGGCCTTACGAAGTTCTCCTAAAAACCATAAAACCAGAGAGGATCTCCCCCCTTTTGTCTTTCAACAAGAAGGGAAGAGAAATTGTTCAAAAACCAGCTAGTTCAAAAACAGAAATAGATAAAGTTTTCCATTACTCGTCAACAGAGAGGACCACCACATCTTCTTCGTACCACTGTCCATACTTCGGAGGAACTCCATCTTCATCTGGGCGGCCTCTGTAGATCTTCTCACGCCAGCGATCTTTAGCATTCTTCACATGGAAATTGCCCCACATCTTGGCCTGCCTCCTAGCCTCTTCGCCCCGCCACTTCTTCACTATTCCATACTCCTCGATAGTGAAAACATTTGGCTCTGGGAAGAGAGGTCGTAGGATAGGGCTATTGGTCACCTTGCGCTCGCAATTGAGAAGAACGTTCTTAGCCGTTTCCTCGACATGCTTCACTGCATCGGCATCCATGGGTAAGATTGAAGTGGTTGCACGGTGATTCAGGGCACAAAGCATGAAGAGTTGATTCAGCTTTTCATTTAAAATCCTAATCTGCAGATGGCTGCCATCCTGGCGATCAACAATATCTGCTCTGGCGGCGTTGACGTCCTTCTTCAGAGAATCAGCCTCGGCTCCCAAAATCTCGATCCGTTCCTCCAACTTCACTGAGTCCCCTAGAGCCTGAGAAGGTGGCTTCAGAATCCAGCCACCGGCTAGAGTTTGTTCAACCCCAAGGCGCTTCCAGCAGTCTTCATCGATACGACCGGTGTGAGAGACAAATTCCTCTCCTTGAATGTCAACATTGAAGAACTCAAAGATCTTTGGAATGAAATTGGCATAGGGGAGAGGTGCAGACAAGGGTGTGTTGATAGTGTGGAGCATGTAGGTAAGAATGAGATAGGGGATGTCCAATTCTTGGCCTGCCATAATCAGGTAAAGTTGATGCAGCAAGTTGTCGGTGATAAGATCGCGGGAATTCTTCCTTGGCAGGACACACCGAGCGAGAATGGTAAAGACCATCTTAGCCTCAAGAGTTAGGACATTATGGGTGTGCTTAGGCTTAGACTTAGAGGATTCAGCAGAGGCAGAGAGACAAACAAAAAGTTCTTTTTGGCCTTTGTGGATACAGTAAGCTTTGGTAGGATGAGAGCTTGTGTTGACATTTTCAGGGGTGCCAAGAATGAGATCTAGGGATGAGTGAGTGAGAGTGATCTGGCGCTGCTTTACCTGAGAAGAGAGAGTAAGAACTCCATGTTCTCGGCTAGTAGTAAGGTTGACAAAGAACAACCTAGTCAAGCGAGGGTAAGCCAGGGTTCCGGGGTTGAGAGATGTGAGAGTTCTTCAGTAAATTGACACAGGAGAGTTTTGTGGATTCTAGAAATTCTAGATCCACATGCTCACAGAAGTTAATGGGTCGATGAACGAACCCGTCCTTCCACATTCCAGATGTCGTATGATTAATAAACCAACAGTGAGGGACATCGGAAAATACCTCGTGTGGAATCGGAACCTGGAGATGGTGTTGATGAGGAGCCTTCTTTGGAGCATGGGGGTTCACTTGGCGTGGATGATTGTGAGAGGGATAGCAGGGCTCCCGTTTGATTATCTTCTGGTGGTGGCGCGCCCCTTCTTCCTCACTCTCGGATGAGGTTTCCAGTTGTCGGAGAAGGGCTTTCCCCTTGAAGTCGTCGTGAGTAGCAACTCCCTTGCCCTTGTAATCAGAGGGACGGTGACGCTTCGCTCCAAATCTAGTAGTGGGAGGAGAGGAGGGTTTCTTCGAAGCCATGGTGAAGGGGGAAGTACTTGAGTGATCTTGGGAAGGGATGAAAACAGAGAGGAATAGAGAGAGAGAGAGAGAAGAGGGCATGTGATGTGACCGGGTGAGGAAAGGGATATAAATAGTGGAGAAACTTTTGAACTTCCAAAACTCGTATGAAGAATCCGGCCATATCTTATTCATTTAAGATCTTAACCACTTTTCAAGATAAATACTAGAGATTTGGGCAAAAACAATTTGTCTTCGGGAAGAGGTTTTGTAAGATCTTATTCATTTAAGATCTTAATTCAAGATCTTGATGTAGGAGATAATACTAATATCATAAGATACGATTGCTCCCCCTACATCGATTCTTCCTTATTAAGCATTCCAAGTTCTAATCGGATGAAATTAAATCTGTCGTCGGGAAGAGGTTTTGTAAAGATATCTGCAAGTTGAAGCTCAGTAGAAATGAATGTCAATGACACATCTCCTTTTTTAACATGATCTCGAATGAAGTGGTGTCTCACATCAATGTGTTTTTTTCTTGAATGTTGTACATGGTTTTTAGAGATAGAAATAGCACTAGTGTTATCAAATTTGATGGGAATGTCATTATAATTGATTCCAAGATCTTGGAGTTGTTGTGCAATCCATAAGAGTTGCGAACAACATGCTCCAGCAGCAATATATTCAGCTTCGGCTGTTGAAAGCGCTACTGAATTTTGCTTCTTGGAATGCCAACTCATAAGAGATGCCCCAAGAAATTGACAACACCCTGAGGTGCTCTTCCTATCCACTTTATACCCTGCAAAATCAGCATCGGAGTATCCGATAAGATCAAAGCTTGTTTGATGTGGGTACCATAATCCGAGATCTGTAGTACCATTAAGATATCTCAAGATCCTTTTTACCGCGATCAGATGTGATTCCTTTGGATTAGCTTGGAATCTTTCACACATATAAACACTGAACATAATGTCAGGTCTGCTGGCAGTAAGATATAGGAGAGATCCGATCATTGTTGTGAGCCTAATTTGCCATGTTTTACAGTAACTTTTATATCGATTTCTGCATACATTGCATACATTTGGGTTAGAATAATACAGAACCTGTCTAGTTTACACTTATTTGCAATATATGGAGGTCTACACAAGTTTTTGTTATATTTGGCAGAAATCGGACGCATTTTGGAGCTTAAAGAAAACTCATGGAGAAGCTAAGAATAGTGCAGCTGGAGAAGAGGCCATTTTTCACCATTCTACATTCTGAATCAAGCTTTGATGTCTTCAGGAGAGTTGTAGCCCTCGAAAAGAGCTTTCCAACGCATGGTCATATGCGTCAATCCGACGAACGAGGACTCGGGAAAGTGCGTTTTAAGAACAGAGCAGAAAGCTGAGAAATCTTTACTCGAGATCGAGTACACTCTACTCGAGATCGAGGAGAGCCTGGTCGAGAAAGAGCTGATCGAGAAGCCGAGGACGAAGACGCAGACCACCTCTACTCGATCTCGAGGAGGCTTAGTCGAGATCGAGGAGCCCGGAGCCAAGGTCCGAGCATGTCGAGTAGATCCACCCGGGAAGACCTAGTCGATGAGCAAATCTACTCGAGACAGAGTAGGGCTACTCGAGATCGACTAGACCTGTGAGCCCAGATAGGAGCCTTGTCGAGCAGAGCCACCCGACCAAGCCAGCCAGACGACGGATCCTACTCGAGACAGAGTAGGGCTACTCGAGATCGACTAAACCTCTGAGCCCAGATAGGAGCCTTGTCGAGCACCAGTCACCCAAGAAGCCGAGCCGCACCCGTCGAAAAAGATCCTACTCGATCTCGAGGAGCCCTAGTCGAGATCGACGAGCCGTGTCCGGGAGCGCGTTACGCGGTTTCGCTGTCCTACTAGGATTGGGAGTCCTTGGATCCAACTCTATCCAATTTGGCCGAGATCTATCAACATCTATCAAGTTCTATCTATGGAGAAGACATGGAAGACTTTAGATTTATTATTTTCCTTTTAGATTTAATTCCTTTATCGCATTTATTTATCTTCTAGCAAGTAGATATAATTTTAGATATAGATAGAAGATTCTATCCTTGATTAGCAAGGAATAGAAGGATATAAATAAAGCCCTAGGGGCTGGTTTTTCATTCATTCCAGAATACAATTCAATAGGAGGAGAGAAGTAGTTCCACAGAGAAGTTTTAGGAGTTCTAAAGTTTTTAGGGTTTTGGCATTTTGCGAAAGTTGATTGCCGGGATGGTAAAGGCTTTGAATATAGTTTAACGCAAGTTTCTTTTTATCAATCAATGTCTGCGATTGCGATGAGGCGTGAGTAGTCCACCCACTTCTGAGGCTGGGGTGAGCCCGACGGTGGCCATGTGAGATGATGCAGTAAAGGTCAGATCTTTTTATGCAATTCGTCTTCTATCCCTATGAGCATGATTCTTTTGCGAGAGTTGAAGGTGATCCTTGTTTGTATTATTGAAGTGAAAGTGATCTTAATGCAACTTGGATTAATTATGTGAAAAGGGTTAGTAACAATTAGGGTTTATGCGAAAGCCTCTATATGCCTGTTTGTTGATAACGAAAGTTATTTTGATGGAAAGCATGATCTTTTACGCCTTTATGTGTTACTTTGCATGGTTATCGTTGTGGTGTTGATACCCTGGCCTTGGAAGTCTTTTATATATTGAATTTATTTCGTCGAAAATCTGAGTTTTGGGTTCGAAATTTGCAATTTAAGTTTCTGTCTTTCCAGTCGATACAAAGGAGGAGCTCGTCGAGATCGAGTAGGCCTTAGTCGATCTCGAGTACGGTCTTGTCTAGGTCGAGTAGAGTTTCTGCTTTTGTTGTCGATTTTGCAGTTTCTGTCTTCACTGCTGGTAGTCGATCTCGAGTAGATAGTTGTCGAGATCGAGTACGTCTGTTGTCTTTGCTTTGTTCTTTACTTTCTTTCGCTATTTTCTGTCTTTGCTTTTGTTTCTGTTTTGCTTTGTATTTCTGCTTTTATTCCTGTCTTTCTGTTGCTTGTCTGTGAGAACTGCTAACGTGCTTCCTCGTGGATTCGATCCTGACAACCTTCTACTACAACGGGAGGAAGTCTTGTATTTATTTGCTGAGACAGGGAAGTCAGTCTGATCTTTACTTTATATTTATTTCATACTTGACCATCCTCCTGCAACAACAATCATACCTCGATATTCTTTCTGATTTACCTCTTTTCCGGTAAGATCTTGATCCAGAGAAAGTGTGGAACTCATAGGAATTTTGGCCACCTTGGAATCAATCATCTTGTATTTCTTGAGTAGCTCTCGTGTATACTTTCCTTGATTAAGGAATATGCCTTTAGAACTTTGATGTACGTGAAGGCCGAGAAAGAAATTCAACTCTCCCATCATGCTCATCTCAAACTCCTTGCACATAATGTTAGAGAATTCCTTGCACAAAGAATCGTTAGTAGCTCCGAAAAGAATATCATCAACATAAATTTGGATGACAAGTATATCCTTTCCATGAGTTTTGATGAAGAGAGTTTTGTCAATCAATCCTCTTTTAAAATCGTTTTCCAAGAGATATTTAGAAAGTTGTTCGTACCAAGCCCTCGGGGCTTGTTTTAAACCGTATACAGCTTTGTCAAGCTTGAAAACATACTCTGGAAATTCATCGTTTTCAAAACCTGGAGGTTGAGCAACATAAACTTCTTCATCCAAAAACCCATTAAGAAATGCACACTTTACATCCATTTGATAAAGCTTGATATTCATGAAGGATGCAAAGGCGAGAAGCATACGAATGGCTTCGAGTCTGGCTACAGGAGCGAAAGTCTCCTCGTAGTCAATACCTTCTTCTTGATTATATCTTTGTGCAACTAGTCGTGCCTTGTTTCGGATAATATTGCCTCCTTCGTCCAACTTGTTTCGAAATACCCATCGAGTTCCAATAATCGACTTTCCCTTTGGCTTAGCCGTAAGGGTCCATACTTTATTGCATTCAAACTCGTTGAGTTCATTTTGCATAGTTATGATCCAATCTGGTTCCTTAAGAGCTTCGGTGTATTTCTTTGGTTTTGTAAGAGAAACAAACGCGTGAAATGCACACAAGTTTCTAAGATTGGAGCGAGTTTGAATACCCGATGAAGGATCCGAAATAATGTCTGCCAAGGAGTGAGAGGAAGCATGTTTGAATTTCCTTCGTGCTGATCCTTGAATGGACGTTGAAGCTCCATGGGAAGAAGATTCAGGCTCTTGAGGTTCAGGAGGACTTGTGAGATATGGGTCAAGAGGCTTAGGAGGAATTTCATTTTCAAGACTGGCTTCATCGGTAAGGCCTTGAGACTGAGTTCCAGGGCCTTGTGACAGCTCAGTAAGATCTTGAAAAGGCTCCTGCATATTTCTTGATTTGCTCTTTCCTTGATCATTGCCTTCTCCATCCGACTCACAGTCCTCATAAGTGTTTAAGTTAAGATCTGCAAATCCTTCACTCAAGGTACCGTTATCACTTTCATCAAATAACACATGTATGCTTTCCTCGACTATTTTGGTACATTTATTGAATATTCGATAAGCCTTGCTTTGAGTCGAATATCCAAGAAATATACATTCGTCGCTGCATGCATCAAATTTCCCAAGATTATCCTTCCCATTGTTATGTACATAGCATGTACATCCAAATGGTTTAAAATAAGATATACTTGGTTTTTTTTCCTTTGAAAAGCTCATAAGGAGTTTTCTTTAAAATTGATCGAATCAAACATCTATTGAGAATATAGTTTGCTGTATTCGCAACCTCTGCCCAGTATGACTTGGGCAGGTTATTCTCTAATAGCATAGTCCTTGACATCTCCTGTAGGGTGCGGTTTTTTCATTCCACCACCCCGTTCTGTTGAGGTGTCCTTGGAGCTGAAAAATTGTGAGAAATATCATATTTCGCACACAATAAGTCAAAGTTTAATTGATCAAATTCTCTACCATGATCACTTCTAATAGAAACGATGGGTAGGTTTTTCAATATTTGTAACTCCTTACAAAGTTTTGAAAAGTAAAACAGAGTTTCTGATTTATCCTTAAGAAAGAAAACTCAAGTAAATCGTGAATAATCATCAACAACTACAAGAATGTATTGTTTACCTTTGGGAGATTTGACGCGCATAGGTCCGCATAGATCCATGTGTAACAATTCTAAAGGTCTAGTAGTACTAATGACTTTCTTTTTCTTGAAAGAGCTACGAGTGTGTTTTCCTCTTGAGCAAGCATTGCATAGATCATCAACTTAAAAATTCAGATCTGGAAGTCCTCGGACAAGACCCTTAGACAGTAGCTTTCCAAGAGAATGCATACTGATATGCCCAAGTCGCCTGTGCCACACTCTTGGATCTTTTGATAAGGCCTTGAGACATTTCAGATTGGAGGCTGGAATTCGATATGTATTAAGAGCATAAATGTTAGAATCTCTATATGCCGTAAGAACCACATCTTCTGTCTTCTCGTCTTGAACGATACACTTTTCCTTGTTAAAGCTTACACGATTGCCTTTATCACAAAGCTGTGAAACACTAAGAAGATTATATTTAAGACCCTCAACAAGATAAACATCTTTAATGAAATTATTGGGATTAACACCAATGTTACCAATAACGACGATGTCACACTTTCCTTTATCACCAAGAGTTATAGTACCGCTGGATTGCTTCCTTAAATGATGAAAAAGAGATTCTTTTCCACTCATATGCCTAGAGCAACCGCTATCCATAATCCATTTATGATCCTTAGTCTTGGTGATATCCTGCAAAATAAAAAATCAACATTTTCGGCTTGACCAATAGACCGATTTGGATCAGTTGTGGGGGTATACCATATTTGGCAACCTTGTTCCCTTAGGGACCCAAACTTACCTTATCCGTTCATTTAAACGTACCGGATATGTGTTTCGGATGATGTAAGGATCTGTTCTCCTGTAAGGACACATCTCCTTTACATTACCCTTTTTGCAACAAAAGAAACACGTAGGAGACCTCCAACTCCCTTTTTCTTTAACGAACTTTGTAGTAGGCTTAACAAGAAAGTTCTTGTTATAACCTATACCATTTCGATTTAAAGAAAGTTGTTGTTCTCCAAGCATCCTATCAAGAGTGGCCTTGAATCTTGTGAATTGCACTAAGGCCTTTTGTTGATCTTGACATTTTTCAGACAACTTCACCTATTCTTTCTCAAGATCATTATTCTAATCAGTGAGAGTTGAAAGTTTTTCCTTAAGTTCGGAAATTTCCGATCATAAGGTTACCTTCATTGATAAGGTCTGAATTCTGATTGTCAAGATCTTGCAATTTCTGTGACATCCTTTTTATGCAAGTTTCTTGATCCAATACCTTCTCTTGTAGGCTGCTGATTTCTCTGTTGCAGCTTTCCTCATTTGAAATCATGTTTTTGAGAAATTTAGACAAAACAGCTTTGGAACTAGAAAGAAGGTTTCTTACCATTCCATTCAGATGTTGATCTTTATCATCGCCGTTGGCCATGAGACATAGGTTGGCTTGTTCTTCATCAGAGTCCGAGTCGTTTGACGCATCTGAGTCACTCCATGCTTCCGTGACTTTCTTGTTGGACTCTTCCCTCTTGGCCTTGTTGCGTTTCTTAAGAGGACACTCCTTAACAAGGTGATCTGTTTCTCCACATTCATAACAAGTTAGAACACGGTTTCTTTTGGAAGGGGTAGAAGACTTACCTTGGTTCCTTGACGATCCTCCAAATTCCTTTTTGGAAAATTGCTTCTTCATTTTGAGAATGCGAGCCAGTCCTCTTGTTATAAGAGCAAAGGGATCTTCCTCTTCTTCATTCTCGGAATCTTCAGGGGATTCTTCTTTCTTAACCTTCAGCGCTAAGTTTTTGACATTTGTGGAAGGCTCCCCATCGTCCTCATTAAGGATCATTTCATGGGTGATCAATTTTCCTAACAAATCGTCAATAGCTAGTGTGCTAAGGTCTTGAGCTTCTTCAATGGCGGTCACCTTAGGACCCCATTTCGATTTGGGAAGACATCGAAGTATCTTTCTAACTTTCTCTTCATTTTGGAAAGTTTTTCCCAAAGAGTCAAGATTGTTAATGATCTTCGTAAAATGGGTGAACATTACTTTCACATACTCATCAGATTTCATCTTAAACAATTCATATTGTCTAAGGTAGATACTGATTTTGGATTCTTTGACCTGACTAGTACCTTCATAGGTCACGACCAATTTATCCCAAATTTCTTTTTCTGATCTGCACGATGAAATTCGATTGAATTCATCAGTACTCAGCCCACAGTACAGTGCATGAACCGCTTTGCTATTTTTAGCCGTGCTTTCTAGATCAGCTTGGTTGAACTCTTCTTCTGACTTGTCTAGCTTTGTTCCATTCGGTCCATCCTTCTTGGGGACATTTGGCCCTCGCGTAATAATATGCTAGAGTTCTAGATCCTGATCAATGATGAACATTTTCATCAGATATTTCCAGTGCATTAAATTGTCCCCAACGAAGAGAGGTGGACGAGAGATAGATCTTCCTTGACCGAAGCCGCCTGGACCTTCTCTTGCCATAGTTAGTTCTCACAGATAGTAATATCTAAAGACGTGAGTTAGGCTCTGATACCAATTGAAGTGCGGAATAGGCAGAAAAGAAGAACGCAAATACTCTATAGGGGGGGTTGGATAGAGTATGTAAACTTTTCGCAAACCGAAATTGTAAGACCTTACCACAAGCTGTAAGACCTTATATGAGAAGAAAGAATCGATTAGCAAAGATAACAAGTAAGCGATAAACAAAAGTAAAAGCAAGCTAAAAGTAAAGCACACGATACTTGTTAACGAGGTTCGGCACAACCGCCTACGTCCCCGCCTAGGGTTATCCAACCCGTAGGATTCAACACACTTTATTTCACTTTGCCTTATGAGATCTAGATACAACCTCTAGAAGACTTACCCACTTCTAGACTACCTTACTATCTAGCAACCCAAGCTCACTAGTGAAACAAAGCACATATGGATACCGAAGTACCCTATACGTTTGGGTAAAGAAACCCTTAGTATAACCTAGATGAATTGTACTATAAAGCGTAATGAAACCTCACACACACTCAAAGTAAATATAAACTCTTAGCAAGGGGAGCTATGTGAGATAGATCGATTGAAGATGACTTGACTGCAGGAGAGATGATTAGCGTTGTCGATTAGGGGAGTCCAGCAGACGTCTTCTTCTTCTTTAAATAGGCCAGCACCAGATTTGATTTTTGAACGTTTGAACCGCAACGTTTACACCGAACTTCTGGGCGAAATCTTTGGCCACTCCAGAACCTTCTCTTGTTATGTGAGAATGCGTCAAAGATCTGAAGAGCTTAGGAGATCGTTGGGCGATTAGGATAAGTTCAAATCCCTGCAAAATCTTAACCAAGCTAGAATAGATATGCAGTAGGATATTAGATAGAATAGATCAATTCCGAACAAATTCAAATAGCAAGTATGAGCCCAAACAAAATTAGGCCCAATATATGCTTAAGCTCAAGCCCAACTAGAATGACTCTTTGGACAAATGGATCTCGGTTTGGGTTAGAGTAAATTAGGTCCGTTTAATAAATAGGTCCATTTACCCTAAACCTATTTCCGAGTCCAGTACAAACAATCTAACATCTTGAGCCTTTTGGTAAGACCTTATCAAACTCAGGATTCTCGTGTTTTGACTTTCATCAACCAAGGACTTACATCATTTAATCAGATCTTATCATCAAAGTGGAGTTAACAGAAGGGAAGCCTTCAACTACTACACAACAACAATCTTTCTCGTGTATTCGTAGACATTTCGAGCAACCATTTTAGCAGGAAAATCCCTCATCATATAGGGATGATGACACTATATAACTTTTAATTACTAATGCCCAAAAATGCTTTCCAGGGGGCTTATCCCATCTTCCTTGAATGGAGCAACATAACATAGTTAGAGATGCAGGCCGGATTTATCAAACAATAAGCTTTCTAGAGTGGTACCGATCGAAGAAACTGTTTTACGGATTAATGCTCCTAATTGGGAATTAGTTGGTGCTATTGCTATATATCAAACAATAACACCAATGTAGAAATCATTCCTAGCACTGCACAGTGAAGATCTCCTACTGGCTACTGCACTATATCACTATATACTCAGATCTACTCGATCTATACAACATACAAATATTTTGACATTTATTTAATCTTAAAAATACTTTTAAAAAACTTATATTTATATACTAGTAACATCTATTTTTACATATTCATAAAATTTTATTTTGAAGAATCATGTTTTGAAAATTTTAATATAATTATAATTTGTTAAATATTACCTTTTTAATTTTGAAAAAAATCAAAACATGCTCGAAAGAATCACGTGTAAGCTTACACTTGTGCTGGTTGTAATCTAGTAAGTTTTATGGGTAATCCATTTTTACTAATCTTCCATAGAAA
Source organism: Persicaria tinctoria (assembly GCA_037127255.1). Lineage (NCBI taxonomy): Eukaryota > Viridiplantae > Streptophyta > Magnoliopsida > Caryophyllales > Polygonaceae > Persicaria > Persicaria tinctoria. Next base: position 71,981,998 of record JBANSL010000011.1, read on the forward strand.
ATCCCTTTTTAGTAATATATTTAAGCTTATTATATATGTATCTCCCGACTGAGATTGATAAATAAATTTATTTTATATGCAAATCAATTGAAATAGGGTTTTTTTGGTAAGTGTCATTTTAGTGTCTAAAATTTAAGCCCTAGGAGAAAAGGGTTGAAATATTAGGTGAGTGTTCATTTTTTCCAAATTTGCCCCTGCCTTTATTTTTTCTCATTCTCCCCCAAGTTAAAACAAACGAAGTGAAGAAACAGATCTGGCCATGGATCCTCCCAATCATCGACTCATCATCTCACGGAAAGGATCGAAGGCGCTCGACATGGATCGGGAAGGAGGATTCGAAGAGAAGCCACCGGAGGGAGCGAATTCCATGGAGATCGATTGATCGAAGACGGTCTGTACAAGTCTCCAACAACCGGCGCCGTGCTGGCGGCCATTGCAGGTGCTCAACGAAGATCGATCGAAGGGAGCAAATTCCATGGAGCGGCTGTCGGTCGGTCCGTGGTCGTCGCTCGAGGCTCCACCACTCCCACTCCGTCGGCCCCAACCAGTGCTCCGACCAATCCTTGGTGTTCCTCCTCCGGCATCCGGCGCCGCCGTCGCTTGACCTCCTCTCCGTTCGACCCTAAATTCAAGCCTTCTACCCGCTCAATCACGTTCCACATCTATCAAGGATGGTTTTCGTGAAAAAACCCCTCTCAAATTTATACAAAATCGCTAACCGTCATTGTTGGACACCTAGGAGCTTCGTGAAACATCCGCTTAGCAGCCACTGTTCAAGCACTCGTCTCGGTGTGTCAGATCATCCTTCAACAAAATCAACACAGTGATGATGAAGTAGAGATTGCACTCGTCAGTTTGATAGGTCATACGCCTCAAACGGAGCTCTGTGTAAGGAGAACAAGCCGTCGGAAGATCGCCGAAAATCACTGTTGGAGCTGCGTGAGTTGTCTTCGAGATGGGGGAAGAAGAAGAGTAATTACACCAAACCTCCCAGAATTTCTGTTTTTATAAAATATGCCCCTGTGTTAGTTTCTAAAATTTTAGAAATTATCCCGCAGTTTTAGAAGTTGTTCTAACTCGCGTAATCTCCCTTAAAAAATTAAAAATGTAACTAATATTGTCACCATAATAAAAATAAAGTCATAGATACTGTCACAACTATAAAAACGTGGTTATAGACACTGTAATCAAAGGGAAATCATATGATAAGGGAAGCACAACCCATATAGGGGCTAATGAGAAGCCAAAATAAATATGGTGACGGTTTATCTCTAATATATGAATGAGTAAGAGGATCATAAACGTTGTAAGCAAAATAAAAATAGGATCATAGACACTGTAACCAAAGAAAAACCCTATGACGAGGGAAGTATAAACCTTATAAGGGCTAATGAGAAACCAAAATACATTGGTGACAGTTCTCCTATAACATATGAATGGTTAAGAGGGTCATAGATGTTGTAAACAAAATAAAAATAGGATCATAGACACTGTAACCACTATAAAAACACGGTCAAATACACTGTAATCAAAAGGAAAACCCTATAGACGATGTAACCAAACTAAAAACAACTTTATAGACATTGTCTCCACTATGAAAAAAGGTTCATAGACACTTTAATCAAAAGAAAATCCTAGGAAAAGAGAAGCACAAACTCTATAGGGGCTAATGAGAAGCCAAAATACACGTGGTGACAGTTCTTCTCTAATTTCTAATTTCTAATTTTTTAGATTTTTTTAAATTAGTGTCACCACAATAAAAAAAAATTAAAAATGTAACTACTATTGTAACCACTATAAAAAAAATAAAGTCATAGATATTGTCACCACTATAAAAACATGGTCATAGACACTGTAATCAAAGGGAAATCATATCATAAAGGAAGAACAAGCCTTTTAGGGACTAATGAGAAGCCAAAATAAATGTGATGACAATTCTCCTCTAATACATGAATGGGTAAGAGGATCATAGACACTGTAATCAAAATAAAAACAGTGTCACAGCCATTGTCACCACTATAAAAACAAAGTCATAGACACTGTAATCAAAAGGAAAACCCTATAGACGCTGTAACCAAAATAAAAACAGTTTTATAGACACTGTCATCACTATGAAAAAAGGTTCATAGACACTGTAATCAAAGGAAAATCCTAGGAAAAGTGAAGCACAAACCCTATAGGGGTTAATGAGAAGCCAAAAGACAATAGGTGGACAGTTCTCCTTCAATATATGAATGGGTAAGAGAGTCATAGACACTGTCACCACTATGAAAACAAGATAATAGACATTGCCACCACTATAAAAACCGGGTCATAGACACTGTCACCACTATGGAAAAAAAATGTCATAAGCACTGTAATAAAAGGAAACCCTATAAAAGTTGTAACCAAAATTAAAACAGGGTTATAGACACTATCACCACTATGAATATAGGGTCAAAGACATTGCAATAAAAGGAAAACCCTACGACAAGGGAGACACAAACTCTATAGGAGCTAATGAGAAGCCAAAATAAATGTGGTGACAGTTCTCCTCTAATATATGAATGGGTAAGAGAGTCATAGACGTTGTAAGCAAAATAAAAATAGGGTCATAGACACTTTCACAGTGTCACCAATATTAAAACAGGGTCATAGACACTGTCACCAGTATTAAAATAAGGCCATAGACACTGTAATCAAAAGAAAAACCCTATAGACGTTGAAACCAAAATAAAAACAGGTTTACAGAAACCGTCACCACTATGAAAAAAGGGTCATAGACACTGTAATCAAAGAAAAACCTTAGGAAAAAGGAAGCACGACCCCTATAGAGGCTAATGAGAAGTCGATATTCATGTGGTGACAGTTCTCCTCTAATATATGAATGGGTAAAATGGACATAGACGCTGTAACCACTATTAAAACAGGGTCATAGACCCTGTAATCACTATAAAAAAAAGGACAAAAACATTCTAACCACTGTTAAAATAAAGTCATAGACACTTGTAACCAACAGCAAAACCCTATGATTAGGGAAGCACGAACCCTAAAAGGGCTAATGAGAAGCCAAAAGAACATGTGATGTACAGTATGGTTTAGGGTTTAGGATTTAGGGTTTAGGGCCTAAAATGTTGAGTACAGTACGTCGTTAAGAGATGATTGTTGTCACCAAATGGAAAACACTAGGGCAAGGTAAGCACAAACCCTAAGGGGGCTAATGAGAAGCCAAAAGACATTAGGTGAACAATTCTCCTTCAATATATGAATGGGTAAGAGAGTCATAGACATTGTCACCACTATGAAAACCGGGTCATAGACACTGTCACCACTATAAAATAAAGGCCATAGAAATTGTAATCAAAGGAAAACCCTATTGACATTGTAACCAAAATAAAAATAGGGTCATAGACGTTGTCACCGCTATGGAAAAAAAGGCATAAACAATGTAATCAAAGGAAAACCCTACGACAAAGAAAGCACAAACCCTATAGGAGCTAATACATGTAAGAGTGTCATATATATGCGTTGTAATCAAAATAAAAATATGGCCATAGACACTGTCACCACTATCAAAACAATGTCATAGACACTGTAACCAAGGGAAACCCCTACGAGAAAGAAAGCACAAACCCTATAGGGGATAATGAGAAGCCAAAATACACGTGGTGACAGTTCTTCTCTAATAAATGAATGGGTAAGCGGGTCATATATAAACGCTGTAATCAAAATAAAAACATGGTCATAGACATTGTAATCAAAGGGAAAACCTAGGACAAGGGAAACAATTTTTTGACGACAGATTCGTTTCGAGAGTTTTTTTTATATATATATATATTTTTTTTTTACGGGGTCACTGTCACCACTCTTATCATTGATGACACTCTGTAACAAAAAAAAACAGAGTCATAGACACTGTCACCACTTCATAAACAAGGTCATAGACACTGTAATCAAAATAAAAACAGGGTCGTAGACACTGTAACCAAAGAAAAATAAGGTCATAGACACTGTAACCAAAATAAAAACATGGTCATAGACACTATAACCAAAGGAAAAATCTAGGACAAGGGAAACGCAAACTCTAAATGGATTAAACCTAACTAAAACAAAGTCATAGACACTGTCACAGTGTCACCACTATAATAAAGGGCTAAACCTAACCAAAACAAAGTCATAGACACTGTCACCACTATAATAAATATATAGTGTAATCAAAGACAATATGACTAAAATAAAATAAAAATATATAATTTCATGGAAAATATAGTGTAATCAAACACAATATCATCGAAAATACAGTGTAATCAAGCATTCAAGTGACAATCTCGACACAAAAATATCAAATGTGACAATCTGCGAGGAAACAAACATTGACTCTCCACGTCTGATCTCAAGCTCCATGTTTTTAATTTTAATTCTCACAAGCAGCACCACCTAATTCGCGTAGACAGTGCACTTGCAGCACCACCTAATTTTGTGATGTCATATACACAAAGTCCAACTTATCTTAAATGAAGATCTTAAGAGGTAAAAAAAATACGAAACCAATGTGCTAGCTTAGTCCAATTGCTTAAAAAATCGACGACAAAAAATTTAACAAAAATCAAGCATATCAGATTTCACATACAATTTTGTCTCCATCCATCCCGATCCAATCTTCGCTGTCGGTGTCGTCGGTCTTCATCCATCTCCCCTGTCTGTTGGCTGCTGCTACTGCTACAACTACACCGTCATCGTCTTCCTCTCCCTCTTATCGCATCCAATCTCCATGATCGTCGTCCTTGTGGTGCTCATCCTCTGGATCTTCCTCTTCTTCTCCCGCAAAGACGCGATCATCCTCTTCGGCCGCAAAATCGACAACAGTACTGAAGTCCGTTGGGACTCGGGATCGGAGGTCGTGTGCACACGTGCGCCCATGTGCATATAGCCTAGCACATAAGCCGGGCGGGGTTCCATCCTAAAACCAATTGGCTATAGGAGGAGTAACCCACTAGCTTATATACTAAGGCTTGTTTGTTCAAACTATCGATGTGGGACTCTTTGGTCTCTTCACATCCTTTCATTCTCTCAACACGCCCCCGCAAGTGCAACTAGGGTCGTCTTTCGCCTCTAGTTGACACTTGGACATCAGGTCTAGCATCTCATTCTCTTTTTAGCTAGCCGAGGATCGAGAGTCGGGCCGCTTGGCTTATCCGCTCTGATACCATACTGAAGTCCGTTGGGACTCGGGATCGGAGGTCGTGTGCACACGTGCGCCCATGCGCATATAGCCTAGCACATAAGCCGAGCGGGGTTCCATCCTAAAACAAATTGGCTATAGGAGGAGTAACCCACTAGCTTATATACTAAGGCTTGTTTGTTCAAACTATCGATGTGGGACTCTTTGGTATCTTCACATCCTTTCATTCTCTCAACAGACCGCCTGGTGCTTCTAGGGCTCTGTGTTGTGACGATATTGGCTCTGGTGTTCACATATGTAGGCCGAGCGGAAGGCGGAGCGAAATACTACAGACGCTTGATTGGAAGGTTGTTGTACCTTAATCTCACTCGACCTGACATTTCTTATGCAGTCCAGCACCTCAGTCAATTCATTTGCTCCCCTCGGCTTCCCCGTTTCCATGTTGCAAGTCATGTTGTTCGTTACCTAAAGGCTACCATCAATTGGGGTTTGGTCTTCCCAGCTTCAGATGATCTATCTGTATCTGCTTTCAGTGACGCAGATTGGGGCTCTTGCTGATTCTCAGCACGATCCCTATCCGGTTATTGTGTCTTCTTGGGTGGTTCACTGATCACTTGGAAAACCAAGAAACAAAAGACAGTGTCTAATCCTCTGCCGAATCATAATATCGGTGTATGTCCACTACAGCAAGTGAAGTTGTGTGGATCAAATTGATCAATGGTGTCCTTCAAGACTTTTTTGTACCATGTTCAGCTTCCAATTACGCTCTATTGTGACAATAAAGCTGCTCAACGCATTGTTGCTCATCCTGTGTTTCATGAGCGTACCAAACACCTCAACATTGACTGCCATTATGTTCATGAAAGGATTGAAGATGGACTCATCAAAACGGAACATGTTCAATCCCAGCTTCAATTAGCTGATTTACTCACCAAACCACTTAGGGAGGCTCAACATCGTAACCTGTCTTTCAAGTTGGGTCTAGTCGATGTTACTCCTAGTCCAACTTGAGGGGGGTATGAGATCATAGGTTCCTATATGTGAGGGTGCAGGGCAAGTGAACACAGTGGATCACTTCTCACCTTTCTCCATCGTCTTCACCAGCAGTTTAGATGGAGCTGCATTGGCAGGAAATTGAGGACACGTGGATGGTAGAGATTGATTCGGTTGTTACACTAGCAGTTGTATAAATAGTGTCTTCCTCTTGCTATTGTAGGTAGTTGATTGCACCGAATACACACACAATAAAGATTTTCCCTTTTTTCTCTCATTTCTGTGTTTTCCACCATAGCCAGATCTTGAATCTGGTTCTTCATATTTCTAAGGTCTTATCCCATCTTCCATGAAATAGCTGAACTTATCAAACAATAAGCTTTCTAGTGGTACCGATCGGCTAAACTGTTTACAGCTAGATTGCTCGATCCCAACTGGGTTAGTTGGTGCTATCGAACGATAACTTGAATGGAGAAACCATTAATTCCTAGAAACGTGAACTTGTCATTGTTGTACTTGTAGGGGTTTGTAGCAAACATTGAGTGTGAATCTTACAAAGTTCATATTCCTATAAAAAGTAAAAGCTATAGGATACATATTCTCGCTCTTCTAAATAAAGTAAAACCATTCCTATCTTTTCCTTTTTAAATGCGTAGGAATAAAGTCATTCTTCCCATCTTTTTATCCGACTTGTTATATGCATAATCAATTTCTTGTTAAATACACGGTTACTACTCAAATGGCATCGTTTAGTAAATAAACGAACTCGGCCTAAGCTTTTTTTCGAACATGAAGCAGTCATATTTGCTCAAAACATAATAATATAAAAGAAATTATAGAAATTTTACAAAATTCGAACTATTAAAGCTTAAAGAGCAAGCCGAGCTTTGAACCTAGTTTAAAAATATGTTCATACTCAGCTTAACTTTTTTTTAGAAAATAAACGAGTTCAAGCTGAACTTTTATCAAATAGAGTCCGAACCGGTTCGAGCTACTCGGCTCATATAACAACCCCTACCTTTACGTGAGCACTATATATACACAAATAATGTACCAAACAAAATCCATTGGTCTCCCAATGCAAGAATATATTTATTTATTTAGCATACAGTTTTCGTTGGTGTTGAAAGGGGAATTCGAGTAATTGCTGATAGATCCAGTCGTCGTGAAGCTTCCAACAATCCAAGTCCAACCACAACTCATCGATCTCAATTATATTCTCAACTGATTTACGGTAATTAACTTCATCTTTGGTTTACTTATCTTGTTTAATTAATGAAGGAATATCAATTTTATAGTTTAACATTTAGGTTTTTTATTTCTTTTGATGTACGTTGACATATTTTAATATCATGTAAGTTTTTACCCAATTACCTTTAATCTGTATCATTTTCTTAAAAATAGCAATTTATCTTCAAGAACCAAACTTTTGTAAAATTCACACAAATGATATTGAAATGAATGAGCATCACAACGTACTAAATTTATTTTATATTTTTTACTTAATTGAAAAAATAAGATTAAAAATATTATATCTTATACGGAGTACAATACTAAAACAGAAGTTGAATTCTGGTTAAATTTTTTCCATTACCCAATTATATAGTATGCAACATATATATACATAATTATAATGCCACGTATTTATCCATATATTTTTTTATTTTGTTTTCCATAATTGTCAATAACTTTTATTTTGTAAGAATATCTAACCTAATTGAAAAGACTGGCATTTTATTTTTATTTTATTTTTTGTTCATTTCTCCAATTTATCCATCATTCACCTAAGCGTTTTTTTATTCAATAAGATAATTCTAGCTGTGGAATTATAAAATATAATAAAATGAGATTTGATTTTTTTATTATGTTAGTATTTTCTTCTTTGATATAGCATTATAAATTTTATTAATTAATTAAAATTATATGTATTATGACCAAATATATTCTTATTTTAAATAAATATACACTACCAAATAATTTTGAATATTTTTTGACATATTTTGTAAGTTTGAAATTTTTTTCCAATTAAAAGCAGTTGAATTTTTTTCAGGGAATCTTTCTTATATTACAGTAAAATCAAACTTCTTATCCTATATCAATTAAAAAAAACCATATATGATGTCAAAATGAGAGTTATTTTTAGGAACCTAGAAAATGCAATGGGCAAAGTTAGAATTAAACATATGGATTAGTTTTAAATTAACTATTATTAAAACGTCTCTATTGATGGAGTGTTGAGGTAGAAAGAGACCAAGAGGTGGAGAAATGGCGGATCATTTTCCATTCAAGTTGGAGGAACGAGTAACCATAGCGGTGATGGGGCTTCCCTACACTTTCAGGATGGAGATGGCGAGGTATATCTCAAGGTGGGCAAAGTGTTCCAACTTGAAATTGGAAGTCATCCTTAATGAGTTGGACGAACAAGGAGCTGCTGTAATCAATCCCTCAGAATCAGATGATGTCGCCTTTAATATTCTCTGCAAAATGGGATTGTATGTGCTTGATGAGGACGACGGCCCACCCGATTGCGTTCTCATCCACTTCCCTATGGCCACTACAAAACAGCTTGACAAGTTGCTATGTCTACACGACCAACGTCGGCTCCTAATCATCGAGTGCCAGAGGCGGAATGAATTTCGGTGGAGGCAGGCCGTCGAGCATCCATCTCGCGGTATATGGTTTAATCCCAGGTACAGAACGGGGAATAGAGAGCCTGGGAAATGGGAAGATGTTGAGAAGGCTATCCTCGATCACCAACAACAAAGCCTCGATGATTATTTTCTCACTCTAACCCAACGTTATCATAATGTGAAGAAGCTGGTGGTGGACCCTTTTGAAGATCTCAAGGCACGGGATTTCACTGAGTCCGAGGGACTTGACCCAAGGTCTCTTTTGGCTGAAGCTATCAAGCATTACCTCTCTTGTGATTATGACGAGTATGAGGAACTCTCTGTTAATTTAGACTACTCTGTATGGCGACGACAATGGTTGGAGCGCCGGGCTTCCTCTAGAGGAAGAGGAACTACTACTACTACTGAGCCCCATTGGTGTAGGCCCGGCGATTGCATTTTAAGATTCACAAACAAACTACTACTGGAGGAAGCAGACGCCATTTGCGGGGCTTGTGAACAGAAGATCACCTATAATAATAGTACAGAGGGAGAGGGGGAGGGAGCCTATTATTATTGCCAATTCTGCAGCTTGTCTTTGCATGAGTTGTGCGCTTTGGCTGAGTCCCCCACTGCTATCACCGCAAAGAACTCGAATCCACATTCAGAGGTAGTATCCAATTATGTCCTAAAGACGGCAAGTACTACATTCAATGGGAGTACCCATGCTTGCTACTCTTGCGAAAAGGATGGGAAACAATTCTCTGGGGGATGCGATGCCTGCGTTTTCCAAACCCATCTCAAATGCCAGCTTCTGCCCACTGCTTTGAAGCATAGCTGCGACCAACACCATTTCCTCTCTATACGTCTCTCGTCATGGGATTACTTTGATAATGCGGTTTACGACTGTAAGGCGTGCGGGCTGAGGGGCGCGTGGAGTAGCTACTGTTGCAACATTTGCAATTCGGAATATCACTTGGACTGCGTGCTGGACATGCCTCTACACACCAAGACCAAGGAGATTGCACATGGTGGGCATACGCATAGCATCGACATCCAGTTCTCGTGCGGCCAAAGGGAATATGAATACAAGTGGTGTTGTGTTTGCTACGACGACATAAATCCAGATACATGGGTTTATACTTGCCAAGACTGTGATTTCGTCGCTCATTTATACTGCATCTTCCCCAGCCAACTATTTGAGAGGTACAAGGGCTACACACTAATGGACTAGTTATATCTGTGTGCAAGTACTTCCATTTATAATTTACATTGTATTCTTCTTCTGCGTTTCTCATCGACCCATAAACAGATCAGTTGAGTAGCTGTCATTCCAAGTTTCAAACCCCTATCAAAAACTTTAGAAAACTGATGACAGATTTAGGGGTTCTTTTGTATTTATCAAAGACAGTGTCTTTGGAGGAGCTGATCGAATTTATGTGTATTGCTTTATTGATTTCGTTCCCCTATGCAATGAATAACGTTCATGTTAAAGTCAACCACACTGCTATGTTATTGGCCGGTGGCATTGAAAGTTGCAACCGAAACAGCTTATTTAAAAGTTATATATACTTGAGCATCTTTTAGATTTCTCATATTCATGATTTCTTAGTTGCGGTCTTGTAGATGCTCCTTTGCTATCAGCTCCTTCAACACGTAGACTCACGTAAGATACATCTATTTTGCCTTCTTATGGGTCCTTTCAATATAACCTTTTTTCAGCAAATTAACAACTTCTGTGAATAATGCAAGGCTTTCAGCAACAGTTTCCACCGGTATGACACAACATGAAATGCAACTTTAGATTGGACATCAGGTTGTAGAACACGAATGAAAGTGGGTGCCATATATACATCATCATGATACAGAAAGCTGATTAAAAAAAACATTTTACAGAAAAATCAAATACTTTATCTATCAACCAGACACTTCTACTGTTCCTTTCTTTTTCAAACCTTTTGGCTAGTGGAACTGATCTTCAAAACTTCTCCGACTAGAACACTCATTTCTGTCGGTTCTACGGAAACTTCTGCGTTCTGTTCTTTGAATGAGAACAGAATTGGGGAAGGCACCTTGAGTTGGATGAATATATAATTCAGTAAGGAGTGGCACAGATTGACTTTGCATACTGAGCACTCACTTTTTTCTCGACTAGTTTTAGAATCTCCATTATCTGCACAAGTGGAAAATAAACTGTTAAGGGCTTTGGATCCATTTGTGCTTCTAGACATGTACGCCCATCTGTGATTCTAGGGATGTTAAAACATTTATAAAGATTCACATAATATTTTCTACTGTGATGTGAATTTTCAAAAAGGTTCTTTCTGCTTTGCAGGCTAGCTTTCAAATGTGTAATTGCCTTTTTTCACTTGTAGCTTCAATTCCTTCAAATACCTTGACTCGGTCACCCTTCAAGTACTCTAGCTTTCTCAAACTACCCAAAAAATTATACTTTCACAGTTTCACTTCACCAATTACCATTACTCGTATATCAAGAAGATAGAACTTACAAGTACCCACTACCCAAGCCCACAAACTGATGGAAGGGAAAATAAACTAACATATCTATGAAGCAAACATATAACATCTGCATATCTTTTTCTCATCATCCTGAGTGGGAGTTGCGCAAGAATGTGTAAATTATGAATTATTGAACATGGTGATGTAAACATTGGAAAAGCATTCAGAATTAATAAGCTGCAAAAAAAGAGCATTTGAAGCAACATGACTTACTCCAGGGTAATGCTGCAAAATTGGTGCATAATGATCAAGAGCTATGTATATCTTCTCAAGTAGACCCAAAAATGCCTCCACTTCATCACCCAAAAGATCAACCTGAATACATTTGAGGATAAATGATAGATGTGTGAGTCAACTAAAACCTCAATAGAGTCAGGATCAATAAAAAAATAAAATAAAAAACCTCCAGGTATACTATTTAATCCACTGTTTTCCTACTAGAAAAACACAACTAAACTTGTATACAACGAATGAGTTAAAGAGTATTCTGATTTTTCTCTTCCTGAAAGTATTTCATAGACCACAACTGAATGAAATGAAGATGAGCTAGAAGAGACAATGAGCAAAATAAGCTGGCTTTTAATGCTCCATATCTCTAGCGAAACCACAGACTAAGTAATATCATAATACATCTCCCAGTGTTGAAGAAAGTAACGCCATGAACAAAATAACAATAATTACAGTTTTTTTTTTGTGGGGGTGGAGGGTATAATGACAAGTTAAGCAAGAACTTAATACACCATGTGATGAGCGCATCAATAATTTGTAATAATTACAGAAACAACTGTAAAGGAAAAAGTCCAAGTTATTTGCAACCGTAGGTAAATCACCTCAGCTTCAGCCTTTTGTAAGTCAGAACACCTTCTCTCTAGCCTCTGCTTGTAAAGCAATCCTGTTCTTCTGAGTATATTCACCTTTTTCACTAGACGGCTTAATTGAAATGCTGAGTTCTCAAGCCTGCGTGCAACATGTTACGGATCCTTCAGTGAGAGCTCCCCAAACTCATGCAATTCAAAGACAAAACTTAAATCTAATAGATCAGGCTTAGGAAAAACAAGAGGCACATTATTAACAAGGATGCAGGCGGTAAAATATATATATTAGTGTATTTTTGTGTGTATATATATATATATATTAGTGTATTTTGGTGTGGAGTCTTGTCCGTCTTTGATGACTTGTCATGGGTTACTATGAAATATTCTCTCGATCTAATCGGGAAAAAGGTGTGTAGAACTCAACTCCCCAGATGTGGATATACTAGGATTGTTGTATGAAGCTAATAGTTGTAGCCTAAAAGATGCCATAATGCATTAAAAGGCTGAATTCTATAGATCACAGTGCAAATACAAAGAACAAGCTACAATCTCTAATGCTTGTCCAAATTTCAAAAATGGTACATGATGTAAACCCTTCAAGGCAGAAGTGCCAAAGTTGTACCCTAAGCTTAGAAACACTTTGAAAAAACCATTCTAGGATGTCTAATTCCTATACAAAGAAAGAACCATAAATACTAGAATCGATAAAGATCACTCAGCTGATCTAACATGCATGTTAATCAACAGTAAAGCAAGAGAACGGTTATTTAAAATGAAACTCCTTTTTTTTTCTGTACAAATGGTTAAAGGATAACATGATTACCTTACATTGTTCCATTTCATATTCTCTATCGTTCTGAGCTCAAAATTCACAAATGCCTTGGTCATTTCCTGTATAGCATGGATTGATGATTCAATCTGTTCCCTGTGCTCTCTATCTTTCGCATCAAACATTAAGTAAGTTTCATTCTTCTCTTCTAAAACTCTCATTGAATCCAGCTGCACCAATTCAAGTGCTTTAGTCAATTTCTCCATCCGATTCTCATATTGATCAATTTGATGCAAAGAATCCTCCAGAGTAGCATTCAGGTTTTCCAACTCGCTATTCCTCTGACAAATTAAGGCCTCCTGTTGTGTTGTAAGGTCCCTCATTCCATTCAGAACATTCTCAAATTGCTCCCTTTCTTTAATTAGAACCGTATCCTTTGCTTGAACCACTGCTTCAAGTTCTAGTATCTTTTGCTCAAGTATATGCTTCTCTTGAACCTCACGTGCCAATGTTTTCTCCAAAATAGATGCTTTAGATTCAAGTGAAGCAATGCGTTCATCTTGCCGCAAGTACACTTTCTGTAAGCTTTTGAGTTGTATCTCCATATCCCTCAATGCTTCTTGGAAGATAATTCCAGAAACATCCTGCACAGTGCTAGTCTGCATATTTAAGAGCTCTCCAAATTCCAACCTCATTTTAGCTTCGGCTTCATGAATAGCTTCCTTGTAAACAATTGCAAGATTGTCTTGCATCGTAATAGATCTCATCTCACCTTCTTCATTAACATGTTTGATGTGACTAGCCAACTCCCTGATAATGCAGTTATAAACCTCATCACTAACTGACACTTCCATATTCGCATCTTCAAGAGACCTTTTGAGACCCTCAAGCGCTTCAGATCGACGTGCTTCATCCAAAATATGTTGTGACAACCGCTCTTCAGCTTCTGAAACTTGCAAAGACAAGCACTTAATTTCCGTCTTCTTATTATTGAGCATGCCCCCTAGGAGGTGATTTTCCATTAGGAGGTTGTCAAGTGTGCCTCTTGAAAGATCACAGATTTTAGAGGAATCTTCAATCTCTGAGAGAATATCACTTAGCTTTGCAATAACATCTGGCATCGCATTCCTCAATGTATCAAAATCCTTGCTTTTATGGGGTAAAAAACATCCTCTTTCCTTCAATAACTCCCTCTCCTTGAGAAAATCTCGCTTTAGGCTAAAATATTCTTCAATTATTTCTTGAACAGTAGTCTCATGATCCCTCTTTAACTCGGTAATCACCTCCCTGAAGTGAGAGTACAGCTCATCAATTGTCAAGTGCTTCAAACGGGAAGACTCAAAATTCTCAGGCAGGTTGACACTATACTCCTTATGTCTACCATTTGGAGAAAGGTGATTTGTCAATACCCTGCAATGAAAATGATCTATTTCTAAGGAGCCATGTGAACTCAACTTCTCATGATTGAACAATGACTTCTGTACAGAATCTAAATCTTGACATATACTTGAAACTACCTTCAATTTATCTTGTATTGTTTTACCAACACAGGACTGACAATTCGGCGGTCCTCTTTCAAACCCTTCTCTAACCTTCTGAGCAGCATTTTGCATTACAATCTCTTGAACCTCTGCTTGAAGCTGCTGCACCATCTGGCTGTCCAAGAGCTGTTCCTTCAATCGAGACACTTCCATTTCCCTGGCGGAGACCGTTTCAGCTGCCTCTTGTGATATTGCATTCACCATCCCCTTGATTACTGAATCACTCACCACCCTTGAGATGATTAGACGGTCATTAATATCTTGCCAATACGATTCAAAATCATGGAGGAAATTACCCAAATTATCATGGTCCTGAACACTACCCTTCCAAAACTGCACATGACCATCAGAGGAGAAATACTCCCCACTGCTTGGAACTGAAAAACTCTCTGATATCTTATCACTCTCTATATCCATCTAGAAAACTAAGATGCAATATTCGCAAAAAGAATTAATTTGCTAGAACTAAAATACAGCTTATACACAGCTTCCAAATAACCGGCCTCTGTAGCATATCATGGATAAACCTGCCAAAACAAAACTTCAATTACAAAAAAGACCATAGTCATTCCAAAAAAGATCCTAGCTCAACTTCACAGAAAAATCATCTCTTTTTTTTCACTTAAAAAAAAGTCCAATTCAACGAATCAGAATGCAAAATAGCAATTCACAACATATTGCACAAAAAGGCACTTCACAATTTTATATTTTTTTTAATAAAAAAATCAAACGCCAAATTTTCACTTTAGAACAAACAGAAAAGATAACGACAACAAAATTACTCAACTAATGGTTCTTCTCGAGCACTTGTTCCATCATACTCTAAGGAAAAACAAACAACAAAGTCGAAATACATGTCTAACAGATGTCTGAGGAAGCTCCTTTGACGGAGTTCCTTGACTGGAGAGTGTGAATTTAAAGAGCACCGACCTACAAAAGGGAGAGACGCAGAAGTATAAATTGGAAGAAATCATACCTGGAGGCGAGAAGGAGAAAGCAATTCCGACAAAAATTAACAGGCAGCAACTACAGCGGCCGGAAACCAGAGGAATTGCTTTTCGACGCAGCGAGGAACGCTCCTCTCTCTCCTCCTCTGGCGAAAGCTGGAAGATGGAATTTTTAGGGTTTGTGTGTGGTTGAAGAGAGAGAAGAAAGAGGGGGACCGGTGGAGTGAAAGCAAAAGAAAGAAAAGAGCGGGAGAGACTAAATCAACGGCTCAGATTCATTAATCACAGCTTAGTTACCCAAAACCCGCTGACTAATTGACTTTTAGCCTCTTAATGACCGTTCAATTCTTCAACTAATCAAACTTTGTTTAGTTCTTCAACTAATTAATCAAGAAGTTGCTCCGTGGAAGTGACAAGTTTGCACCATTAAATAATACAAGCTCTCTCGGGGAAATAATATAAATAATGCTTACAAGGTGGCTGGTCTTAAACTAGAAATATCATACAGTAAATCTCATTACGTCTTTTTAATTTTATTTTATTATATAGTGGAGCTAGAAACAAATACATTTGATTATTTTTTTTGTTTTTTATAGAGGAAAGAATTCGTGTTAATCATATTAGTGAAGATGGAGATTCTGATGAATGTGTAACTCAAGTGAGCAACCTTGTCAGTCATAATATTTGTCGAAGGCGACGAATAGTGATAAAACTGAGGTCTCGGTCACAGAGAAGTGACACCGACTGTTAGAAGTGAGAGACTCGTGCAACCATATTCGCTACCGCATTGACTTCTCAGAAGATGTGGGAAATATACATCACATCGGATTGCTAGCTAGAGGCAAAAAAAAAAGATATTCAAAATAAGGATTTTGGTCTCCTATGGGTAGATCCATATTCCCTTAACTGCATTGACGATAGGTAGGCTGCCGTCTTCGATGATAATCTTTTAACGGTTGAGTTCCCGAAGGCTCACAAAAATACCTTGCTTTAGACCCCATGCTTCCGCAACCAAAACCGAACATTAGCCATACGAGGTTCCGGCGTACTCATGAGTAACTTCACTTAGATTATCTCGAATGTTGTATCCTACAACAACATCCCCATAATTTAATTTAGATCTGTCAAATTTATTTGACTATTCCTTGGTTGGGGTGGTTTCTATCATCTCAGATTTCTCATTCTCCTTTGGTTTCCATTTCCTTCTTGGTGGGTATTCTTCTAATTGTAATTTGGAGGTTTCCTAGTTTTTCAAAGTTTGTCTAATGTTTCATGTTATGAATAATTGTTGTATTTAGATGATTTAAAAAAAAACATTTTGTTTTTTACTTTTCTAAATGTTCCACCAATCAGTCGCTACTTTGTCTTTCTGTTTTTGTTTCAGCATCTTGAATATGACATAGTAGCAGCATTTTCTAAGATAGTTGCGACGTTTGGTTCGATTCTTTGGATGAATTTTATTGTGTGGCATGGGGGCATTAGATGAATTGGCATTTAATTATCTTGTAACATAGCTCGCATCTCATCTTATTGGGATGATTAATTATGCTTTTGTTTGCCAATATGGTTTTGGTTGTTGTGTTAATGTCTCATATCCATGTCAAACATATTGTTTTCTTCATATGTGCTCTGTTATGTGATGTAGGTCATTGTCTTGCTCATTGTTAACCATCTATTTTTGCTAGCTTTTCAACATGGGTTGTCTTTTATTTCGATTTTTGGTATGTAAGTTGTCATAATATTTGATATTGGGTTCAGTGGTAGTATGTTGAGTTTTCCAATTTCAATTTGTGGCAATAAATTTGCCTATTTTATCATTTATATCAAGGTAACTATTTTGTATTTGTCTTCCTAAGAGTGGTTCTTCATTCATCTGTTTTCATAGAAGTTTATTGTCTTTCCATTTTTAATTTGCCAAATCATACCGTTGTAAAATTCTTCTTTTAATTTCATGAGTTTAGTGCATTGTTATAAGGCATTTCTTTCTTTTCCTAATTGAGTATGCCATTTTCCTAGATATTTCTAGTTGATTACTTGGACTCAGGGGTTTTGGGACTCGATAAAGATTTTCCATAATAATTTCATTTGAAAGAGCAGTTTCATGTTTTATGTTTTTTGTAATCCAACTTTACAAATTTTGTCCCAATAGATTAAAGGAATGTCCGCTCCTAGAGAGACACTCTTCGAAATAAACTTGATGAAACCCAAGCCTAAGTTCATGATCTTATGACCCATTTGAAAGTTTAGGTTGAACGTAAGTCTATATTTTTGGGTGTGCACATGTGAAATGACAATATCCCACATCGTAATTGAAGTTGAGAGAATTCCAAGCTAATGTATAAGTAGGTGGGCTAATAATCTGCTAGTTGATTTTGACAATTGAATTTTCTAATTAGGCCTGTGCAGATTTCGGTTTAGACCGGAACCGAACCGGTAGAACCCATCTTATAACCGAACCGGATATTCCGGGCCGGTTTTCGGTTGATAACTTTTGTGAATTACGGTTCCGGTTCGGTTCCGGTAATAACCGACGGTTTACCGGATAAAACCGAAAATTTATTTTTTGTACGTACAAGCTACAACACCGATCAAGATTTATTTATTTAATCATTAATTGTTATCATACAGTAGTATATAATTACACTAAAATTAAGTAGCAACTAGCAAGTAATATCCTACGGAGTATTACAGTAGCATATACGTAGTACTTAGCAATTAACTAATACCTAGTAGTCTAGTACAACAGTAGCAAGTAACATATACTTAAATGTTTTATTAATTACAGTAGCATATACTATTGCTAGCATATACTTAATGTTTTTTTTTAATTTTATTTTCTTTATATAAATAAAAATATTATATATATGCGGGATGGGACGGGATTTGCGGGACGAGGATTCTTCGTCCCGCGTCCCGTCCCGCATAATATTTGCTGGACGGGATCGGCACGGGACTAGAAAAAATTTCCGCATAATTGTTACGGTGTAAGTGAAAAAAATATAATATTATCAAAGAAATTTTATGGAAAAAAATTAATCGTATATACTTCCGGTTGTTCCGGTTCCGGATCCGGATTGACTTTATATATTCCGGGTCGGTTTTAAACCGAACCGGAATGTTATCGGTCCGGTTATCGGTTTGAATATTTAGAATATTCCGGTTCCGGTTTTTCCGGTTTTTCCGGTTTTGTGCCGGTTCCGGTTCGGTCTCAACCGGTGCACACCCCTATTTCTAATGCACTTGTAATTGTCAAGTCCAAAATTTTCAAATGCAAATACATTGATGTCCTAAACAACACTGATTTTTTGAATGCAAATTAATGAATTGCAAATTTACAACTACATCTAAGCCCTAAATTTGCAACTAAATTTTTTCGAATGCAAATGCAATTGTCAAGTAAAAAGCCCTTAAATTTGCAGGTCGAAAGCCCTTAATTGACAAGCATAATAGCACACTCATGAGTCATAACTTGGTATTAAAAATCTTTGGGATCTATTTCTAGTTTTATTTTAAAAAAAATCCTCTCAAACCCACGGATTCCAAAGCTAAAACAATTATTTCAACTTTGAACAGATTGGCTGGCAGGATGTCGATTTAATTTTCCCAAATAGCAATCAATCCTTTATGCTAACCAGCTAGAGTTGGTTCAACCCCAATAAAGGTGGGAACATCAAATCCAATGGATTAAACAACTCTGCTTTGTCTTCAATCGGTTGAAATTACAGAACTGTAAATTTTAATAAGAGCCTTAAACCTAGGCAGACTATCAACATGAAGCATAGCAAAATATATCTTTTTTTTTATTATTTTCCACCTTTTTGACATTGAAATCGAAGGTTGGTCTATTTGGACACTCTCTTAATTATACAAGTCTGAGCTCTTTTGGTTGCTTATGTTTTATGAGTACGTTGAGGCAAAATAGGTACAAGTTTGATCAAAGAAGTTATCCATGTGTTTTTATTGGTTATCCTCATGACCAAAAAGGATTTAGAGTTTTAGATATGAAAACTCATAAGATTTCTATCTCCAAAAATGTCATTTTCAAGAGAGTCAGTTTCCTCTACACAAAATCTCTTTTGAACCTGATTTTGATACCATATGAAGATTTGGATTTTTGGGTTAGGAATTAGGGTGATTAGAACAAATTGAAGACACAAGATCAATCCATTGATGAACTGGTTTGAGAACAAATGAAGATTGAAGATTGTAGAAGAAGAGAGAAGAAGAAAGCAACCGATTTCATTGAATTGGAAAAAGTAATTCGAGTTGTTCTGTTTCTTCTATTTATACATGTATCTAGCACATGTCTTTGTAATAGATCAAATGAACAGCACCCATATCTTCTTCTCCCCCACCTATCTTCAATATTTGATCTTCCTCTTTCTATTTACATAAAATGCAACATATATATAATATATCGGTAATACCCCTCAAACTGGAGTAGATATGGTAGTATGCATTCCCAGTTTAACCAAAAGTTCATTGTGATGTGCAAACGGTAATATTTTGGTCAAAACATCAGCTAATTGGTTTTCTGTTGGCAAGTAGAAGAGTTGTAGAAGACCTTCCATAACCTTTTCTTTTTCTCTAGTGAAGTGGCCCCTCAAATGACCAAAAGTTCATTGTGACGTGCAGACGGTAATATTTTGGTCAAAACATCAGCTAATTGTTTTTCTATTGACAATTAGGAGCATTGTAGAAGACCTTCCATAACCTTTTCTCTGGTGAAGTGGTCGTCTATCTCCACGTGCTTCGTTCTTTCGTGAAAGACACAATAGAGAGTGACGGTCTGAGATTCTCCATCTTCAATTCTTGTAGCAAATTGACCAGCCATTGTTGTGAATTTCTCCGAGTGAATACCGTTAAAGAGAAGGAGAATGAACAATATGACACAGAGGATTTCCTTGTTCTGAAAAGAACTGCGTAGAACACCCTGCAGAGAAAAACCTCTCTGCAGCTAGGGTTTCTTATTACTTGTGATGCTTTGATGGATTATGGATACATGGACACTCCATAATTCAACCCTACTCCCTCTATTTATAATAGAGTCCTATAGGTAGAACCTCTTATAGATAAACCTAGATATAGATAAAATCTACCTTATCTAGAACCTATTATAGATAAAACCTCCTATAGATGGTTTTATCTATAATAAACCACCTATATATAAAACCATATATAGATAAAACTTGATATAGATAAATTGACTTGGCCCCAATCCAATGTATCTGTCTACATAGGATGATTAATTGTCTTCTACAACAATCTCCACCTAGACAAATAATCTATCTATACTAACGAATGGAGACATCTTTAGGACCTTTTCTGCACCAAGTCCTCCCGTGCTCTGCTCCCTAGGGCTCCTCTCTTGAATATCATCAAGTGATGTTGATCGAGTCCAAGTAGAGCTCCTTGAATTTCTTCCTGGTGGCATGCTTCACCGGTCCGGTACCCCGCACCATCTTCCATCTTGAAAACCTTTGCAGTAGATACAACTTGTTGGACAAAGACTTTGACATATGCCTCTTCTCCGATTGAACCCGAATCTCCTTCAAAGATTTTATGTCAATCATGCGGTATATCACTTTATCCACCTGACAAAGTCGAATACCCGATGATGCCTTCTCTTATCTTCTCCCATTCATCATCTTTCAACGAAACAAGTTTCGTCTCTTTCGTCTTCTTTAACATCCCTTTCCATGTCAGGAGACTCTTCACTTGCCATTGCCAAAGACTGAAATCACTAGTGTCAACAAATTGGGGGGCCTCTAATTCAGCACTGAATGTCATCGTCTAATCTGGCTCTCTGATACCAATTGTTGTAAATTTCCCTGAGTGAATACCGTTAAAGAAAAGGAGAATGAACAATAGGACACAAAGGATTTTCGTGTTTTGACAAGAATCGCACGGAACACCCTGCAGAGAAAAATCTCTCTGCATCTAGGGTTTTCTTATTACTTGTGATGCTTTGATGGATACATGGGCACTCCATAATTCAACCATACTCCCTCTATTTATAATAGCTAGAGTCATATAGGTAGAACCTCCTATATATAAACCTAGATATAGATAAAACCTACCTTATCTAGAACCTATTATAGATAAAACCATCTATAATAAACCACATATATATAAAACCATATATAGATAAAACTTGATATAGATAAATTGACTTGGCCCCAATCCAATTTATCTGTCTACATAGGATGATTAATTGTCTTCTACAACAATCATGTCACCTTTGAAGCCGCCTGACTCATGGCTCGAAGATCACCCAACCTAGATAACAAAAATCAAAAAGCATCCATTGTAAAAAAAAATCTATCGTTAATTATCGGGCAATTAGAGGGAAATCTAGCTTGGTGTCAAGATTCAAAAATATCGAGTATTTCTAAAGTCAAATCTATACAACAATGTGGATCAAAATGAATAAATTACCTTTAACGGTGGACAACACCCTCGCCATAAACGATTAGGATAATCGGAAGTGAGATGATCAAAGTTCGTCGGTACTGACTTGAGAGTATAATCTCAAAACATGGAAGATCGACAGGTTTGTTAAAGAGATTCGGATCGAATTTTAAATACGTCATCGGTGCCTCAAGAGTTAGCCTAAAAACCCACTAAAACAAGTTTGCAGATAAGCAACACAAGAGGTGTACAACAAACCCTAGTTCTAGTTAAGTCAATAAATAAGTAAATCAAAGAAAAGAAGTGAGAATAAGAGATTCCCCCTTTTGTGGGATCGGAGATCAAAGAAGAGCTTCGGTATATCTCTGTAACTCTCTAGCCACTGGCGGTCGTCGTCTTTAGCTTCATCAGAGTTGGACCACCTGATATGAGGAAGGAGCTTCAAAGAGCGAAACCCTAGTAGAGCTCAAACGTCCTTTTTTTTTTTTTTTGTGTTTAAAGAGAGGAGCTGAGAATAAAATACAAAACACAACACAAAACTATAATAAATAAGCATTTCAATCACATTCTCAACCAAAATTACTATTTCAATCTCAACCTAATTTATATAATAAAATACAAAACACAATCTCAATCACAATCTCAACCCAATATATATATACCATTCTCAATCATAAATTCCAAAACAAACGTACAAATAACCTAATATACGAAAAATCTCCAAAAAATACAATAAATATAACATTTTCACTTAAATACATAGATTAATAAACGAAAAACTCCCCAAAAATTACAATAAATTAAATATATATATATATATATATATATATATATATATATATATATATATATATATATATATATATATATATATATATTTACAAACCTCAAGTTGACTTCCTTAAAGAAGAAAATGTAGGGGTGAGAATGGAGATGGAGAAGTCGAAAATATTGTTGAAAATTTTCGTCACTTCTTGTGTACAAGTATACTGTAGTTAATGCGGTTGTTCAAAATTTTCACTCAGGCGACGGACATTGGAATATATCTAGCTCATTGCCTCAACCCGTTGCCTCAACCAACAACTTTAAATGTGGTAGGTAGGGTCCCTTTATTCAGACAACGGACATTGCTCAAGCAACGAACATTGGAATATATATGTTACCTCAACTATCAGCTTTAAATGATCAGGTAGCTACCCTTTATTCAGGCGACGGACATAGAATCATCTTGTCGCCTGAATGCAACCCACTTTTTGGTCAACCTTTGTCATTTGTTCAGGTGAACATTTCCACATTGTCCATCGCCTGAGTTCATTCAGGCCACGAACATTGCTCATATGTCAATCGTCACCCAAGTACTATATACTTTTGGTCACATTTTGTCATCTGCTCAGAGGACCACATATAGCAATGTTCGTTGCCTGAGTTAATTCAAGTGACGAACATTGTTCTATGTTGGTCACCTCAATCCAATCCAAGATTGCCTTGGGGTTGTTTGGGGCAACGACTCCGACTTTGTTCGTCGCCTGAACCGATTTCCAGCAACAACACTGCATATGTTCGTTGCTTGAATTTGCATCATATATAGCGTAGTGATGGTGAGCGGAAGGGCCATCAACCAAGCTTATATAGTTATATAGTTAGGTCACATGAAACCCTGAGTTTCAACACTGCATTTTGGGTAAGTGAAACCCTAGCGAGCCGACGAGGCCGTCCCAAGTCACTACGGGATCAATCACCAATATTGGGCTTAAGGCCATATCTCAACTGATCGACTTAGCCTTAAACTTTGGTTTAATATTGACCTTAGTCGATATATACCTTGATTGTTCACTAAGCTCGTTAGAAGATTAAGGGTCTGTTTAGTAACATGTAGCGGATGGGGGTTGAAGTTGATAGGGTAGCTGAACCTAATGGATTAAGTATGTTAAATATATGTTAAATTAGAGTGTTCATAAACTAGCAATTAAGGTGTTTGGTAACTCAGTGGATAGAGTAGTTGATATAAACTAGCTGATGAGATAGAAGAAAATGAATAGAGTTTTGGAAAACTTGGGGTGAGTACGTAAATTGAAAATCCAATTTCAAAAGCTAATTAAGGGGTTGGTTGGTATCGATATCGGGTGATATCTTTGATATCAAAATATCGGTATCGGTATCAAGATATCGATATCGGGCGATATCGATATCAAGTGATACCTCCCAAAAAATGAGTATATCAAAATAGGTCAAATTTGATATCTAGATATCAACTGATATCGATATCTAACTATTACCAAACACAGATATCACTTGATATCAAGTGATATATTATGCATACCAAACACTAGATATCGATATCAGTTAAAATAATATCGATATCTAGCCCTACCAAACACTAGATATCAGATAGACGAATATCAGGGCTGATATCCGATATATGATATCTAGATATCAATACCAAACAACCTCTAAACTAATATCTTATATTTAACTTATTAAAACTATAAAATATTAAAACCAAAAGTTTTGAAAAGAAAGCTACTGCATTGCCAAATGTACGTAATTAGCTCATAGAGCTCAAGGCAACTCAGTCAGGATTAGTTACAACTGAGCATCAACTAATTAAGATAATTCATAACCTAAAGTCTAGGAGGCTTATCAATTTGACTAGTTTACAATCATACACACAAGATCTGAAGATATCATACACACAAGATAATGATACAAATGTTACAGAGAGAAAACTCATCGCTAGTCGTAGGGTTCATCAGTAGGGTTTCCGATTTGAGGGAAAACGGAGATTTCGCTGGCAGGGTTTGCGATTTGAGAGATACCGCTGTTAGGCCGGTTTGCGATTTGAGAGAGGAGATCGATAACCGTTGCCCGTTGGTGTGAATTGAAGCTCAATGGACTGGATTAATGGCCAATTTGTTCGAAACAAAATTAACTACTATGCAAGTTTTTTACTAGTCCGTGTCAATAAATGCAACTACTCGAGTAAAACGTGCACATTCAATACCAATTAATACAAGCCATTAACAAAGCATACAAGTTACAAGTAGACATCAAATATAAATACAGAAACTCCAAACAGCACAATCCATCTTTTTTCAAAAAAACCGAAAAAACCATTCTCTTTTTGTTAGTTTCTCAAACTTTTTATAACGTCGAAAACGAAGAACAAGATGAAGACCAACTCCTTCTTGATTTTGCTATGTGGGATTTCGATGACGATGATGATGATGCAAAGCTCGACGACAATGGCGGAAAAGGCGTACCCATTAGCAGCGTACGCTCCGGAATCAGAAGAGGCACACAACATTTACATTGTCTTCACAGAGAAGCCTCACCGTCATGCGCGCTCCCATTACATTCACATCCTCTCTCATGTTCTTGGAAGGTTACTTTATTTTTCGACCCCTTTTATTTGTCTTATTTTCCAAAAATGGCCCAAATTTGTGAGATTGAGACTAAATTTATGAAGCACAGCAAGGAAGCAGCTAAAGAGGCTCTGATATACGTCTACACAAAGGCGTCAACCGGATTCTCCGCTTGGCTTACTCCTCGTCAAGCTGACGAGGTTTCCAGTATGTTTCCTTTATTTACTGCTAAGTATACCTTATGATCAATGGCTTAAGTTTTTGGGTCGAGTTTGTCTGAGTCTTTTGTGCTCGGCTTGCAGGACAACACAAGGTTCTTCTAGTCATCCAGAGCAAGGATCTTAAATTAGAACCTTGGAATTCAGTCCTGTCGCTTCAGTGATTTTGTTAACACGACTTTCTGATCGCGGGATTTTCATTTTAATGTTTAACTTCTTGATACACGATTCAAGACTTTTGGTTACGTTACGAGTTTATTAATACAGTAATCTAATAAGGTTTGCATATGTTATGCACTCCGTTTTATCATAGACTAAGCATAGTTACTACCATAATTGTTTTTTTTTTTTTTTTTTGCTCTATGTATTTGTTCATTTGATCTTGACAGAAAAATATTGGTAGAGCATAAAAATATACAAGGTTACTTCAGAGTCCAAAATCTGTTTTAAGAGTGTTGGAATCTGGAAACCCAAAAAGATTACAATTTGATAGCAAAAAATGAGGATAAAAAAATTGCAAAGCTATTGCTGAGCCACCCACTGTAATTCAAGGTCTACCTCCCCACATTCGACGTTTTGAAGCTTAAGCGACATCTTCTGTTTCACTTTACCATCGACGATGTTTACCGTGCTGTCTTCTATAAGGGGATTGTCGAGCGACTTGAGCCACTTACCGATCTGCATGTTTGAATACATTTCTGGGTCTGTATAGGCTAGTGCTGATGTGATTAGCGGCTGGATATCGACTTCAGCATCGCCCATGTCGTCGTCTGCTGAGAACATGTCGTGATCAAACACTTGCTGACATTCGCAACACAGGTTTAGAATGACCGGATGAATGTTAGACGAAGCAAATCAATGATTTTGGACAAAGATAGAGAACAGATATGTTGATATATTAGGGAGAAGGAAATGGATACTCCACCACTTTTAAGATTCCGAAGTTTTGAGGAACAGAAAGCATCAGTTCCTCGTTCCAAACCGGATTCAAGTTACTCGGGATCACAGTCGTCTGTACCCTCTGCAAAGAGTAAACAGATGTAGGCATTGATTGATAGTGAACAGATGAACGAGATATCGAAACCAACTGACCTTTTGGCCAAGAGTAAGAACAACATAAGGATCACTTGACATCATGTCTCTGACCGCCAAATTAGTTCCTTTGATCACTTTGATCTTCAATATTCCCATGAATTCTACATTTCCTTCCTGTCATATTCAGCACAAGACAAACATAAGAAATCCAGAAACTCGTAATATCTAAGCAATCTTACCGGGAATTCAAATGAGCAATTCCGGTAAAAACATATGTGAAAACAATGCTATTTTAATCTCTTCGTTTATTTCTCGACACTGGCAATTCAAGTAAATGCTAACACCTAACGAGTTGTCATCAATTTCACCATACTTTTTTCACATGGAATGTATATAGTTTGAGGTATTTGATCCAATCAGGAGGGGAAAGAAAGTAAATGCAGACTAAAAGTCAGTTAAAAGCTAAACAGGAGAGGAAAGAAACTTAACAGAGTTCCCTGGCTTGGACGAATTTGAAAGAAAACTACTCATTATTTTCTGGGAGAAACTGAATTGGCTTATTTGGCTATCGCTTCTCTGAGAAGAAGGGCGAGATGCCTTTGATACACACCGTAAGCTGGGCTTTACGAATTCTTGAAACTCGTACTTCGCCCTAGATCATCAATCAAGTAGTAATCGTAAAACATATGTTTCTAAAGATGTTTGGTACATGGGTCAAAACAAGCTAAACTGGTAAACCTGATGAATTTCAAACGATCCTCGTGACTAGAATTAGGGCCAGGCTTTGTGTGACCCTCAGGTATGAATGCTTCATAGATCGAGTTAGCTGAAGCATTGCCTCCGATCTCTATCACAGAGTCAATATCCTCATCAGGCCAATCATCTAAAGTCACCGACAACACCTACAAAAACAGATAATATCAGTTAATGAATCACCACTCAGTAAAACAAAAATTGGTTTGACATCAAAAAAAATTGTTCCTGAAATTTCTGTTGATATGGATCGCCTTATATCGTTCTGTGGGATAGGTTCAATACCTTTGAGATGTGTGTCCCTAGGCCCCTGTGTACACCACAACACTTTAAGCATACAAAAACGCCAATGTTGGCTGATCTGCAGAAGACAGCAAACTCAATGACTTAGCATCAACACAAGTTTAACTCAAGTACACATGGTCATACAACAAAGGATTCGGAAAAATAATCTCTAGGTACTGATCTTGATATCTTTACATCTCATTAGGCGCTAGCATTTGATAAAGCCGATGGGCATAATATGTTTCTGAGCATCTTTTTCTTGGACTTGAACAAAGGCATTGTGATTTTAAAATGGATATCAAGATAAGTACCATAGTAGAGTCTGAATCCATGAACACCTTCGCTTTAAAGGGGGACAAATACTAATAGGACACAACGTAACATTAAGCACCAAGCTGGAAAATCTACTAAAGCAACAGATACCACAACAGAAGATCATAAGATTGAAATTCAACAAACTTACGCCCATTTGGGATCTCGAGCACCACAATCAGCGCATGTGCGGTTGTCCTTCTGAAGCAACAAATCCCGTAATCTTCTTTTCCCTGCAACAAGAGAAGGGAACAGGTAGCAGGAGCATTTCACCGAAAGTCAAGTTACGACAAATATCTCAACAAAAGATCAAGTTACAAAAACCCTTACAACATACTCAAGTTACTAATGAATCTTATATTTTTCTAAATACCAACTGATACCTGAGGTTGAGGAGGGTCTACCGAGCTCTGCACGGTTACTCATTGCTCGACGCTATAATCTCATTCAAAGCGAAACATTTCTTCTTCTTCTTCCAAATGCTTTAAACTCTTCTGCAAGGAACCACACTTAATAAAGAAACAAAATAGCTATCAGCTGATCATTGCTGAGCTCTAATTGCTCAAATTGAAAGCATAAACCTAAGCTAATTAATCCATTGTGGGATCCGATGAGCACAAAATTCATCAACAAAAGGAACGAAAGATTTAAAGCAACGACAAGTGAATGCACGGATTCCAATCAGAACAAAGGCAAGTTAACAAAATTAAGGAATGGAAGCCATTTGATTCAAAAAAAAATGGGATTGATTTAGGTTTATTTGATTTTCGTCCATAAACCGCAAGCCCGCAGCAAATTCCAGCTTTCCAATGCTGAATTCATCGCAATTTTGAGCAACGTCGTTTTGTTTCTGGTTCGAAGAATTAATGTTCGGGTTGAGGATGATAATCTTAGGGCAGCAGCAGATCATACGATTTTGAATGATTAATGAAAAACAAAACAGAAAAATCCATAAAGGCTGACAGAACTCGAAGATTTGAAGTTTAGATCCAATAAAAATGCAGAAAAAGGAGAGAAAAGGAGGAGATTACCGGTGGGGAGGGAGAAAGATTTGCGACAATTGAATCGCGGGAGGAGACGAAGAGCGGTTGAAATGAGTATTCCAGGAAGCCACGAAGGGCGCGGGAGGACGCAAAAAGAATTTTTATTTGGGAAAATGGCATCATATATATATATCTCAAATTTTACAGGTTATTGCACTTAACATCACTAACTTTTAAAGTTGTAATAAATATCACAAACTTAAAACTTTTAACTTAATCGTGCTTTTTGCTACATGAGCTTCTGTTATGACTATGAAGATTTCCTAAAAGGTTGAGTTGAGATCCAAAGTATATTCTCTTAATTTTTAAAATAATTTTATAGTTATTAGTAAAAGTATTTTCCTAAAAAAATTATGAAGTATGAAATTATTTTAAAAACATTAAATTAATTAAAAAACGATGATATTTAATACTCCGAATAGTTTTTTACTTTTTTATCATTAAAAAAAGGGTCCCTTAAAAAAAATATGTGAATAGTAAATTGTGATGCAAAATGTCACTAGTTCAAAAGTGGGTGATTTCATTCGGTTAACTTGCCTAAAGTTTACTGATAAGCATGTTTATTAGCAAGCAATCAGTTCTTAACTTCTTATCCATGAAAACAAAACTAAGCTATCAAGTGAACGAATGCTAAAAGGAGATTAATAGATTATTGCTTTTTTTTGGTAGAAAGGAGATTATTGCATTTGCATTACACAACATGCCTAATAGGCCTGAATACTGTATCATCCTACGCCCATTTACACATTTTAAAGGAAAAAACACAACAAATTTCAACAGGAAATACCCTCTCTATCCCAGTCTCAATGGCAGGGACAGGGAATCTCACTCCATTAACAAGTAGTACACCTATGCACCTGAAAGGTGAAAAATAGAGGGCTCATTCCTCAGGAAAGAACTTCTAAGGCGGAGACACCTCAAGGTCTGGTCTCCTGTCAAGTACTTGATCACCAGCTTCTTCTGTAAAGGCATCTGGATAAGTAGCTGAGATTTTTGATTTCATGGTCCTGAACATAGAAGCAGAGACATAAAAATATAGAGGCAGCAAGCACCATTATTTGAAATGGCAAAGAGAGGGAGGGGGATTCTGAATTGGCATGTTCCAAAAGAATATGCAGTGCACAAGAAAGAAAATAAGAAATGTCAGTTTCAAAAATCCTGATTCAAGAAAGCATGTAATGCAAACGATTGATTGAGGGGGGGACTTTGGTTTGAAATTTGAATCCGAGCTTCTGGGATACTTGAGGAATGAAAGGAAAAAAAAAAAACTTCTATTCTTCATATCTATCCAGATGAATTTGGTGAAGGTAAATGAGCAAACATTGAGACGATAAAGGGGCAAAAGTTTAAGGCCTATAATGGACAAAGATTGGATCCGTGATTGTGAGTTGTGACTCACTGCAGCTGCGCTCAGTTGGCAACTTGGCATGGAAGATAAATTATCTCGGCAACTGGTTTGCCAAAGAGAAGGAATAAAAACCTGGTGCTCATGGAAGAATTACTATCTGATACCCAACCTATAGAGCAGGAACTCTGTATTAGGTGACTAGGAATTACCAATTGTGAAAAATTCACGTGCTGTTTAATATCTCTACATTTTCATGATTCAACTAAATTCAATAACCAGGACTTATCTCACAAAGGGGAAAACACATGATGGTCATCAACCAATCCATTATTAACCAGAGCATAATACAATTAATGATTCAGTACAAGGCCCAGACTTCAAGGCGACCTTATATTTATACCAAGTTTAGCTGCAAAGACTGACAAACACAAGGGATGAACTTTCTAATGCAAAGATTAACAACCACAAGACAAACTTTTCTGACCAGAAACAATACACTGATGCTTATATTGACCAATTTAGGAAACAAGGTTCACATAATGCATACATCCAATCAGAAAGAAAAAGAAATGCTGTCGTGCTTGTAAAGAACAATGTCGACTCAGAAAACCAATAACCAGTAAAAGTCTATGCATAACAGCTTGTGTTTGGAAATTTGTAATAACCCCATTCTTAATTTTGTCAAGCTTTTACAATCAACCTCCAGAGAACATTCAGAAGAAACATCAGTTTATATTTACTTTTATAAAGGAACAAATTGTATAGCAAACAAAATAATTATAGTTTCAGGAGAATTATCGCACCTTAGCTTCTGGAATATGTAATCAAGGTCTGACTTCATTGATCTCAATAGTTTTGTATTTTTCGCAAAATCAGCTGCAACCTCATCAAAGCAATTCTCTGAAAAGTCGTTGAAGTGAGACAATACTGCATTGCTGTCCTGGAGCCTTCCTAGTCTGGACACCATCCACAAAGGAATGTCAACAATGTTAGAATATGGTAGCATCAATTCCAAGCCTGATCTCCTAATTTCCATTGGAGATGGGGGTAGAAAATCTCAGTTCAAACACGAAAGCAGATTGTTTTCGTGCAGAGGTGAAACAGAAAGGAATACAGAAAATGGAGAGAATTCGTCGTTCAATTGCTATCCAGCACCATGAGTAAAGGAAAACTGGACTGAAATCAAGGCAGAAAAGAATAAAATAGAGCCTGGCAGTGGATCAATCAGCAAAACAGAATACATAGTTTCCAGAATCGACCGCAAGATGAACATTGAAGAACGCGATAATCGAACGAAAAGCAAGTCAAATCGAGCGAACCTCGGATCCAAAAGAAAACGGCACAGGTAAATAAGCAATAAGATAAAACAAAATTCAACTGAGAGAGGAAGAGACACACATGAGGTGTTGCATTTGATTGAGAGATTCCAAATCATCAGAGCGAATTAGGGTTTTGAATTCTCGAGAAACCTCTTCCGAAGCCGCTCGTACTGCACTCTTCTCCTCCGTCGCTTCCATCCTTCCTGAGCGATCGATAGAGAGGGAGTCAAGTGATTAGGTCTCCACTCTCCACAAGGCTATCATGCGAAATGATCCTATTAAGATTTTTTATTTTTATTTTTATTTATGATTAGGTAAGAATTTCGGTGACCGAGTCAATGAATGATGTCGGGATCCTGAAAAGAGTGGCAAAGTTACGCAATCTCGTCTGTTAGTCAATGAATGATGTCGGGATCCTGGAAAGAGCGGCAAAGTTATGCAATCTTGTTTGTTATTAGATTTCAGTGCGGAGTTTATGACAAAGTGATACTTCTCTCGCGTTTGACAAAAGGGTTTTGATATCTGACATAATCATCATTTCAATTAGGTTTAGCTTTGAGATGGTTTATAATTATTAGATAATCACATTCAGTTTGCAGTTTGTTTATTGCCAAGTGCACAACATTAGTTACCCCTTGACGGAAGGCAAGAGCCTCTTCCCAGTGGCGGAGGGCTTTGGTAGCAAACCCAGCACTAGTTGGGTCAAAATTTCTAGGGTAAGGTAAAAAAAATTATTTTGCTGGGTAGAATTCTAGTAAGGTGGGCAGTGCTATACAGCTATAGAGTGGGCTTAATTAACTTCAGGCCCAAAGACTTGTTAATATAAAAGCTAAGCTTCGTTTTATTCCAAAAAAAAAAAAGCAAAGCTTCGATTTGTTTTTAAAATTTGGAATGAAATTGCATTGCCTCACAGTTCTCCTTATAAGTTCACCATTCCACACACACATCGGCAAAAGGAAAGACTTAGGTATTATTAGGCTAAGCAACACGTTTTTTTCGGCGTTTGCCAACTTCAACTTCGGTCCACTTCTTTAATCTAATTTGTGAGGTATGTTTTTTTACTCTTCTTCTAATTATTCTTTATTTAATTTCTAATTTACTAAATTAGGGTTTTGAATTGTTTGAGAATTTGATTGTAGACATTGAGATGAGATTAATCTTTTATATCATCTATTTTTTATGCTTGATTCGTTTTTCCCCCTGGTTGATAGATTGATTCGTTTGGTCTTGACACTTCCTGTTTCTACTGCAACTACTGAGCGCGCATTTTCAGCAATGAAGATTATAAAGACTAGACTCATAAACAAGATGGAAGAAGGATATATTTCAGGTTGTATGATGCTCCATATTGAAAAACAATACGCCGACACTATTGACACAGAGGAAGTCATTGACCATTTCGAGTCGACGGGAGATCGTAGAGCGCAATTTCATTGATCATATTTTATTTGTCATGAAACTATTTATTATTATGAATGTCAAATACTCCGTAACTCTTATAATTGATAAATCTTGAATTTCTTTTGTATTTTTTATGAAGTACTATACAATAATCGTATTTTGGCTTGTTAATTTTTTTTCTCTTTGTCATGACTAAAACATTTCCGCTCACCTAGCTTTGATACACTAGATCCGCCACTGCCTCTTCCCTTAGTGGGAACGGAAAACCAATCTTTTTTAACCTTATATCATTATATGGATTGGTTGACCCTTCTAGTTATGAATGATGAAACCTATGGAGTTGTCGTTTTTTGTAACTTGTGAGCGTTGATGTGCCAAATGATACTATAAAATGTTTCATGTCTCGAAGGTAGCAAACACTTTTATTTTCAACGAACAAAAAGAAGATAGTTAGAGCAAACCCAACAAAATTTGTAAAATTTCTATAAAATAGAGATCAAAATGTCAAAATCTCTATAAAAAAAATTCACCTGAACTCCAACAGTTTCTCCACTTTACATATTGTTACATTTATTATTATACAACATAATAAATACAAAGGCAAAGTGAATTGGATCAGGGCTATTATGGTGGTGATCGATGGGACTCATGGAGTGTAAAGTGAATTGGATTTCACCAAGTCTGAAGCAAGAAGACAAATAAGAACTAAGCTTCCAAATCTTAAAGATTAATGCCTCATATGTAGCCTTTGAAGTACTACAGTAAGCATAATTCACTCTTCATGTGGATTAGCTTATTTCATCATAAAATCTGTAAAACAGAATATACAAAGCAATGACAAAAATGGGCAAAAGCCCCAACTTTCCAAGAAATGGGCAGGGGAACAAGAACGTCAATCAGTCAGCAATCAAAATAGCAATAGCCATAAAACAGCAGGAACAAGAATTGAAATCGAATAGCAGCAATCAAAGCAGTAAGGGAAAAAGAACAACGGGAGTATCGAACAACAGGAAAAAGAATTGAAATCGAATAGCAGGGCGAAATCGAAATTGAACAATAGCAGGGGCAAAATCGAAATCAATATCAATGAGGGAGAAACTAAAACTTTGTTTGTGGTTGGGACAAAATCGAGCAGCAAGGGAACCAAGAATCGAACAATAGCAATCGAACAACAAGAATCAAGAATCGAACAACATCAGGGAACAACAAGGGCCCAAGGCGAACAGGAGCATTCGGAAAAACACGAACAACAACAATCGAATAGGAACAAGAACAGCAGCAATCGAAGTGAAATCAAAATCGATCAAAAACACATACAATAGTGGCTCGAACTAACGTACCAGATCGCGTGACGAACAGTAAAAGCAAGGATTTTTTATTATTATTATCAAAGAAGCAATCAATTTCTACGTGGAAATGGGTGAAACATTAAATTATAGAGATCACTCCTTCTTCTCTAAATTTACAGATTTTTGTTTCTCTCACTCTTTTTTCTCTATTTTACATATAAGTTTGCAGGAGCGGTTGGGGTGGAAAATTGGGTTTTTTCTCTAAAATTTGTCATTTTCTCTATTTTAGAGATGTTGTTGGGCATGCTTTTATAGTGAAGCTTTGGTCAAATCTCCCACCAGTAATAATTTATTAATTACTTTGGGGTGTTCGGGTGCCTGCTTCTAGTGTTCATCACTTAGAGCATCCACAAGACCACAACCTGTATTCCCTTCCAAAGTTTCTCATACAACTTTTTATCTTTCTCTGTCACATCGTCTTTACATATTCATTTCAATTTTTTCACACATCTCATATGTTCACTCAAAATTTATTTAACTCTCATGTTTGCATCATTACACAACCCATAACTTATCACATTTATCAATAATGAACAATCAAACGTTTATTATTACATAAATATTATATTCATAGTATAAATAAATAAATAAATAATTATTAATTATATTAATATAAAATATTATTAATTATATGAATTGAAATAAAATAAACATATGTAAAATGAGTATCTATAGATAGATAATATATTTTTTTGAAGCAAGATAAGGATTCGGTTCTCTAGACAAGCCTAGAGAAACCGAGAGACCGGACAAGCCGGTAGATGGACTAACCATCATGTACAACTGGAAGTAAATGACATAAAGGAAATTACAGAAGCAAATGACATAAAGGAAATTACATAAGCAAATGACAGAAAGTAAATTACATAAACAAATGACATAAATAAAAATACAAATACAAGTCATCCTACACCGCGAAACAAAAGCTAAAAGGCGAACGAAAACGATCGGCCAAAGGGACAACGCACACAGAGAACTCTGAAGACCAGCGGACACCTCAGATTATGGACTCAAGCGAGCCTTCAGATGTCAACGCACAACCACGACGTCATCGAACATAGCAAATCAACATCACTCACAAAAAGTCTGCAACACAATAAGAGCAGCACAGTACACTAACCCTTAAACTCAAACCCAAACCACGTAAAAGCTCAAACACACCCCAAGCACTCATCTCAACCCTCAAGGACAATAATTAAATCGTATGCAGGCTAACACAAGGAAAGCCCAAACGAGGCGATAAAAAACGAGACAAGAAAGCCAATAAGAGCAACAATGAACAAGAAAGGGATTGAAAATGCGGACTAAAAAAAGAAACCCCAAATTGTATTTAATTTAATATTTCCTCAACAAAGAAGCAATAGCATCGGCAAAACACAGGCTGGGATGCTGAAGAAGGCGCCAGTGCGGTGGCGAAGAAACCATTGAAAGCCTAGGCGATGGACACGGACGAGGTCGAGGAAGGCCAGACCAAACATCTAACAACCACCCGAAGCCAAACAGAGGGGGTGAAACGAGAGGCGGTGGACACAAATGATGGTGGAGCCCCGACGGAGGTCGCTGTGCGACGATGGCGGACGGAGAATTGATGGTTGATGTGAACCGAGGGCGGTGCCGAACTGGACCGCTGGAGGTGCAACGACAAGGGGAGGAGGCCGCGGTTGGCGACGGAGGTCAAGGATAAAGGCTTTGGAGGCGAGGTCCGACCCGGAGGCGGGAGAGGATGGGTGATGGAAGGCCAAGTAGGTGGCTGCGTTGTGGGAAGCCGGTGGCCGGTGGGCAAGGGTTTGTGACAAAGGGTGGCGGCGGCCAAAACACGCTCACCAAAAGGGAGCGTTTAGGTTATCAATTTTTTCAACCGTTTGTACATAGATAAAATTATTTTATATTTAATGAAGTAATTTTTATTGTATTTTATTTTTTATATTTAGTTTGTGTGTGTGGGGGGTGGGGGGGGGGGTAGAGAAATGTTAAAAAAGAAAAGCAACATGTATTAGAGTACACACAACGGTGAACCGAAAGATTCATGTGTGTGCGAGGTGGAAAAAAATGTGGGAAAAAAAACTGATGAATCCGGGGGATGGAGTTCATCTGCAAGCAAGTGGAAAAGTGGAGTTCACGTGTCAAGTGTCGCATGGGGGAGAAGAGGAAGGCAAAAAGGTAGGTAGGGGTATATGTATTTTTTTTTAATTGATTTTTTGGTATTTTTTGAAATCGAAAAAAAAAAAAATTGATGTAATTTAATTTTATCTATTCATAGACACCCAAGTTGCATATATTTTATAGATTTTTTTTTCAGAATAAAAAGTAAGTTAATTGCCCGAGATTAGGGCTCGCGAATGACGGTGAAAAATAAAAAAAGTTGGAAGAAGATTCTTAAGCTGAGGTGACAGGGAAAAAATAAGTTAAGGGCCCCACCTTATGGGTGGATGGGCCCCAACTTATGGGTGGATGGGCCCCAACTTTTTTTTTTGGGATGAAACAACATTTTGTTAGAACGGAAGCAACATAAGTTTATTCTTCCATTCACTTTTCTCTCCAATGGTGAGTTTCTCTGCAATTTTACTGACATTTTTTTTAAGAAAATTAAAATCTAGGGAAAAACACTTGGAATATGGGCGTTGTGTCTTTTTTTTAAAAAAAAATTTCTAAAACAACAATCACGATTATTAGGCTGTGTTTGGCACTAGATGGAGATTATAGGGATTATGGGGATTTTAGTAGATGTTAAGAGATGGAGATTATTTTTGTAGATTAATGGGATTGTGGGGATTGAGATTATGAATGTCGGAAATCTCGTAAAAGGTGTTTGGTAGGTATGGGATTGGGGTGTATTATTAACTAGGAAAAAGTCGGAATTGCCCCTAAAAAAAAAAGGGTCATACCCCCTCCCCCTTCCTCCCACCCCCACAGTTTGCAAGCGAAGGATAATATTCCCATCGTCGGCTCCCACAAGCTCCCCCAGACACCGCCTGGCGATTTCCGGGGACGAGGTTGGACAGCTGCCTGCTCTACGTGACGACGAGTGACGAAGCCCCCTCGGCCATCCGCGCACCCTGACGCACCTCCTCCTGTTGGCGGAAGAGCCCTCTTCGGAAGCTGTCGTGCAACACCGTCGGACGAGGTTCCAGGTAAGTCATCTTTGTCTGAAATTGGAGGTTGTAGTTGACATTAGCAGTAGGAATACGCATATAGGTGCGCGAAATTGGTCCCGTGAAACCCGAAATATCAAACATTGAATTGGGGGGTGGTTAATTGTTGACGGTAGTCTCGAATTTAGGGATTCTAGGTCTGCAATAGTATGTTCAATTGGGGATTATAGGTTTTCAATAGCATATTCAATTCGGTAATTCGATTTGTTGGCTCCCGACCGATTGAACCCTTTCAAATTAGCTTGTTACGGCGAGAAAAGGTCGAAATTGGAGGAACCCCCAACAATCGGCCTTGCCTTTCGTTGTCTACTGCTGATGGTTGCATATGTTTTCATGTGTTGTGAACGTTGGGGGAGATCAGTTGAGGGCGAGTATCGAACATGTCATCGGGTACCAAGCCCCCTGTTCCCGACAAGGGAAAAAAACCAAAGGGCTCGAAAGAAACACCCTTTCAGTGGACTCCGACGCTAACGAAACAGTACGTGGATCTGCTCATTGGGTATCAGCGCAAATATGGCCGCGATCAGGGGTTCAGTTGGGTGGTTTTAACTACACAATTCGAGGAGCAGACAGGCCAGAAGTGTGGAAACAACACCCTTAAGAACAAGCACGCGACCATGAAGGAGAGGTGGAAGGCCTGGAAAGAGTTGATGCACGGCGAGACCGGATTGGGGTGGGACTACGAAAAAGGGTGCATAAACGCCACCGATGAGTGGTGGGAGCGGAAATGTCAGGTACGTTATCAATTGTACCATATGTGTGTTGGAGAATGACTCTTTGGTGACTTTATGAAGAGTAGAAATGCGGATATGTATTCATTTGTTGTTGTGAAATATGTATTACTGTTGTTGCAGCTTCTGATTTGAGTTGCTGTTGTTACATGTCATTCTGTATTATTGTTGCATCATAAAGGCCATATGTGGAGTCGCTGTTGTTGGTTATGTATTTTTGTGTGATCATAAATGCCATATGTGGAGATGCTGGTGATTTGATTTTGTGTTTGGAAATGTATTTGTTTGAGTTGCAGTAGCCGACGGTGTTCTCATAATCTAACCCTTCTTGGCTTGGACTGATCTTGCAGGAGAAGGCAGATTTCGGCAAACTGAAGAACAAGTGCATTCCTCCGGACATTCTCGATGCCTGGGACCAGATTTACGGAGGCACCGTCGCCACCGGCAAGCACTGCGTGTCTCCTAGTATGGACCCCGTCGACAGTCCAGTGCCGATGTCCTGTACGCCTGACGACGGAGGTGTCCATCACCGTCCCCAGGCGACTCCTGGGAATGTTAACCTGGGGGATGACGTGGACGATGTTGATCAGTTCGACCTCCGCACATTTTCGGACATAGTCCGGGATGGCACGCAGTCATCTCCGGTCACTCCTGTGGAGGTGCCACCCGCTGTCACCCCTGGATGTAGCACCTTCCCCACTCGGTCTGGGAAGCGTCCAGCAAGCTCATCGGCGACCCCGTCGGGTAGGAAAAGGAGTGCGCGAAAGTCATCGAGGTCGGTTGCGTTCGATAGGCGCATGGATTATGTTGAGGAAACCGGTGACGCTATATTGGACTTCGTGCGTGCTGAAGACGATTTCTCCAGGACTGAAGCAACCCGGGAGGTGGACTGTGTGAAGATACTAGACAAGCTTGTGGCAGATGGAATGATAGAAGATGAGAGCCCGTTGTTGATGTTCGCTATTGACTTTCTCACCGCCGCTGACAAACAAAGGATGTTCCTTGCGCTGAGTAGGAGCAACGCTGTAAGGCTAGGTTGGCTTAAGTCCAATTACCGGCAGAGAGGCGGTGACGTGTAGGTTGGGTAGAGGTTGGCCTTCCACAGCTTGAGTTCCCTTGAGTTGCGTTTACAGTGTCGTTAATGGGTTGGTTTGGCACTTATGTTTGAAGATTTATGGTTGTGAGGTTTTAGACATTATTCGGGAACTTTGCATGCGTTTTTAGTTCCCTTCACTTGCGTTTTAGATTTCTTGTGCGGCCCAGATGTAGGACCTTAGCTTGGGTGCCCCTATGTGAATGCATTTCCGAAACCTCAGTTCTATTCTCTATCTATGAACATGTCATTGATTTTCGTAGCCTCTTTGCATGCTTCTATTGTTCTTTCAAACAGCTTGCATACGTACTGACATTAGTAGTTGTGTTCGTCGTACCTTCTAATGCCCACTTGTAGGTCAAATGGATGCCTTGGCAGTTCGACGGCGGAGGAAGCGGAGGCTAAAGCGCGCTCTCCTTGCTTACTGGTATCTAGTAGTCAAGGCAATGCGCCTAGCATGTCACTACTACAAGCACATACACAAGGTGCCGTGCTACACCTCTGCGTACACCGGACAGCAGTGGATTCAGGACATTCTCGGCCATGAGACCGACCTCCGATGTGTCCAAGTGTTTAGAATGCGGAAGCACGTCTTCACCTCCCTTTGCTCCATTCTTCACGATAGATATGGATTGCGAGGATCGAAGCACATGACCGTCATGGAGAAGGTGGGGATATTTGTGAACACCATGGCTTGGGGAGCATCGCTCCGGGACTCCTGTGAGCGCTTTCAAAGATCGACCTCCTCGCTCAGCGAAGCAATAAGCGACGTCCTCGAAGCACTAGTCGGGCGCAACCGGGGTTGGAATGGCCTAGCTCGCGACGTCATCAGACCGGTGGACCCAACTTTCTCTGAGGTCCCGAAGCAAATAAGCGAAGACGCTAGATACAGCAGATACTTCAAGGTCATAACAACCTCCTTTTTATTCGTGTCCCTTTCCTCGTCGTTATAGAATGTGACCATGCAGCTGCTCCCTACAGGGATGCATCGGTGCCCTCGACGGAACACACATCGAAGCTGTTATTCCGCGTGACGAGCAGCTGCCTTACAGGGGACGCAAGGGCATCACAACATTCAACGTCCTTGCTGTTTGCGACTTCGAGCTGAATTTCACTTTCGTTTCCGCCGGGTGGGAGGGCAGCGCACACGATTCTCGTGTGTTGGAACACGCCCTTAGCACACCTGGTATGCATTTCCCCCACCCCCCACCCCCCCCCGCAGGACGTTATTACTTGTGTGACAAGGGATACCCTGAGCGACCGGGTTACATGATTCCGTACTCGAAGACAAAGTACCATCGAGCGGCGTTCGTGCAGGAACCAGCGGACAACGAGAAAGAAGCTTTCAACCAGCGCCACTCCTCCTTGCGCAGGGCTGTCGAACGGACCTTCGGTATCTTCAAGAGTCAGTGGAAGATGACCAAGCCAATGCACAAGTATCCCGTAGGTAAACAGGTCGACATCATCATCGCGTGTGTGGCATTGCATAATTTCATCCGCCGATCGGGGGGAGCAGGGGAGCCCGTCGCCGGCTTCGTGGATCAAAGGTTTGTCGAGCCCGGTGTTGAAGGTGTCACGGAAGCAGCAGTCGCATCCGACGATGAGAGCGATGAAGAGCTCGTCCTTTCTGACAGCGATGGGGAGGACCTGGAGCCCGAGGGAATGCAGGAACTACGGGACGTGATAGCACGACAAATTTGGGCCGATAGGAGGCGTTATCGGTAGTGGTGTTAGGGCGAGTCATGACGTTATGTTGTC
This sequence comes from Persicaria tinctoria, assembly GCA_037127255.1. Lineage (NCBI taxonomy): Eukaryota > Viridiplantae > Streptophyta > Magnoliopsida > Caryophyllales > Polygonaceae > Persicaria > Persicaria tinctoria. Next base: position 72,022,923 of record JBANSL010000011.1, read on the forward strand.
CCGAAGGTAATGGCACCCTTTTGAATACTGGTGCTCATATGTATGCCATGGGTATGAACCTAGTACGTGTATTAGTTGTGATCATATGTGTCATCGACGTTCCGAACGTAGTTTTATATTGGTCCTATGATAACATTTGCGGTGTAAAATCCTGTTGTATTTGTCAACCTTTTGGAAGGATTGCCCAAGGGTTTCATAGGTATGGTTAGTTATGAGGTTGTCATCATAGTCATGAAATGTGTTCTAAATGGTATGATTAAACGTTTATATATCACAGGAACTTGTTCCATAATCCATACTAAACTGGAAGGGACATGACAAAGTAGGGTGTCGCGAATACCGGCCGACACCATTTACATACACCAAAAAACGGCAGAGTTTCCTAATTCAACATGATCCTGACCCATTTACCTCCTACATTAGCAAAAACCGACAGTGTTTGTTACACGCGCACATACAAGTGCGAACAACCTGAAAACCCATAGACATTGCAACATACAAGCGCCCCCCTACACAGCATCAAAAAGGGACTAGGAAAGGGGGGTTATCGTTCCGATACTACACTGTGTCTTCGGACAATCAAACCTGACAGAGAGGGATTCGAATCCCATTTCACAATACAATAGCATTTACACAAAAAATTTCTACACACGATGGAGATCTTCAGTTCCTTGCCAGGGCCGCTAATGCAACAGCTGTCATGGCGATGAACATCCATTTCTGGGCTTCGATTTGGGACCTTGCGCCAAGCAGCTCCCCCCAGACTTGCACTGATTGGTTGGAGAGGGAAGCGAGCTGGCCTATCAGCTGGTTGTTCAGTTCATTCGCCCTCTCCAGCTCTTCCGCTGTCCGCTGAGCCGTTGCCTCAGCTACGAAGACCCTGGTTGTGAGGTCCATAGCAATGTCCTCAAGTTGCTGAATTCTGGGATCCTCAGGAGCAGGGGGGATTGGCTGAGGAATCTCCTCAAGGGGGGCCCTGTTCTCGTCTCCAGACGGAACATTACTGGAGGTTTGCTCCACCCACAAGTCCCTCTCCTGCAGATTGAATTGACCACACATAAGCAGGTATGCCACAATGTACAAACTCATCTCTTTAACTTGCATAACATATGAATTGATCATATAATATGAACCATATATGAATCAACCAATAATAAGTACATGACATACCTGCTCGTACCAAGGGGGAATCCTCTTCTCCCCACCAATCCAAGGGTATTTCTCTGGACATCCACTTGGCCAGCTGCCGGATGAAGGCATGATTTCCTATGAAGTTCATAGAACAGAGATTTCAGATAAGAAAAGGAGTCTCTGCATTATACAAGACATGAACTACATACATCAATGTCATATATGAACTACACAAAATAGAAATAACATAATAAAAATCACATGAGGGTCCAAAAGGTTACATATAACAAAATAAACAGATAAACATAAATGAAACAGAAACAATAGAAATAACATAATAGAATTCACATGAGGTTCCAGAATGTTTCATATAAGAAACGAAACTGACAAACAGAAATGAAATACACATAATATAAATAACATAATAGAAATAACATGATTGTCCTTCCTGATTCACAATGTCAAAGATGAAACACATAGAGCAAAACAAAAATGCAATACATAAAGCAATGTCAAAGATGAACTACATAGGACTTCCCCTGAATTCATATAAAGCAATGTCAAACATGAGATGCATAGGAAGTTAAACATTTGAAGATGAACTACTGCGTATGACAGAACATAAGCCCTGTGTATGGAAAATGTCACAAGGATACACACATAATAGAAATAACATAATAGACTTTCAGTTTTTTGGAAAGTAATGGAAAGAAAAGCAACAGATTAGGATTTTTCATGGCTAATTCTACTTCTATCTATAACTGTTTTTGAAGAAAACTAATGGAAAGAAAGGCAAGGTATTGAAGAAAAGTATAAATTTCAATTCTTCATCTAGTGGATGGATATTCATTTCAAGCTATCACACCATTATGAGTTTTAACACCACCATCTTTAACTGCAGTTTTTTACTAACACTAGTGTTTTTGACATCTTTCTTGGATAGCAGTGGAAATTAATTTCTCCCTGCAAACGTTCATAGTTTATGTTCAGCTCAATCACAAAGCCTTGGTAACAAACAAATCCTAGCTCAGGTATTCATGTGCGAATCCTCTAAAACAACAATCTCCTTAACAGGCTATACACCCATGAAAGTGATGCAATTAGTGGTTAAGAAAGATGCAGACAGTGAAGCAAGAAACCACAAGTTCAAATTCAACAAAACAATACCTGTTAACTGCAAACCCAAGTTCAAAAACCCTGTTAAATGTTCAAATTTTTTCCTCCCTCACGAAATTTTGTGTTGAACGACACGTTGGTTAGGGTATAAGGCAACAAAAAATCAACATCACTACAAATGTTCAAATCAAATGCAAACCCATTTCAAAATCCCTGTTAAATGTGCAATTTTTCGTCCTAAATTGTGGATTTTTTGTAGAAGGAGGCGTTGGATCTGGATTTTCGAGGGGTTTGCCCTAGCCAAACCCAGCCAGGCCTCCCGACCGTCGAAGTGGCCGCCAAAGCGTTGGATCTCCGCCGGCGGTGGGAAGTGGCCGCCAAAGCTTCTACGCCTTGGACAGGACCCATACGAGGCCGCCGACAGGAGAGAAGGCCGGTCCTCGGTTTCCCTTCCCCTCACCCCCCTCGACAGCGGAGACCACCCTGCCATCGAGGAGATCTCCGCCGCCGGACCACCGAGGCCACCCCGGCCACTCCGACTGGCAATGAAAGAGAGGAGAGGGAGGGATTTTACCTGAACTTGGTGGCGGTGGTGGCGATTCACGGGCTCCGGCGATTTCGCTCTTCTCCCTTCTCTCTCTTCGTTCGCACTCCTCCAGATCTGAAAATGCGATACACCCGAGGGCAATTATGGATCTCATGAGGCGAAATCCACACACAATCCTCACAATCTTGGGGGGCGAAGATTGTGAGAAAATCTCTCAAAATCTCCACAATCCCCATCCCAGATTCTTCACAATCTGCTAGCCGAACACCGTCCCCTCTCCTACAATCCAATTTGTATTTCGTCATAATCTCCATAATCCCCTCAATCTGGGATGCCGAACACGCGCTTAGTTTGGAAGAGTTGTGGACGTGTGATCGACTCTTGAAAGCTCTAGATCTACTCCAAATTTAAGGTGTCCATAATTGTTCTCTATGATTCATGTCCGTACACTCTCTCAAGCTATTGATCTCTTCTCATTTTCAACATATTTGACTTCATGGTTTCGGATCTTGACGGTCTTACTCTATCATCCTTTTTGTTTTTTTTGTTTTTTGTGTCATGTCATCTAAATTGTTTATTATTGTTCATTCTCAACATCCAGATATACTCCCTCTCATCATATGCCCTATCCGATTTTTAATATAAGACATTCGACTTTTGTGCACGTAGTTTAAAAAACTAAAAACTATATGAAATATTGTTTTTTGTAATTTTTTTTTTACATTATAATACTTATTAATAAGTATTATAATGTAAAAAAATTTAATTAAAAATCAATATTTCATATAGTTTTTAGCTCCTTAAACTACATGCATAAAAGTCAAATGCCTTATATTTCCATTTGGAGGGAGGTTTTGAAAATTGATCAATAATATATGACATTCATGGATTTTGATTTTTTTAATCAAATCAAACCATACATTGATCAATACATTTACTCTTTATTTTCAAATCAAACTACGGTTGTTGAAAATGTTTGCATTGTTTTTTATGTTTTTTAATGCATCTTTTATATGATATCAAAAATATTAGTTATCAAAACTTGCGATTATTAGCTTGAAAGAGTTGTGGATGTGTGATTAACTCCTGAAGGCTCTAGGTCGACTCTAAATTCGAGGTGTCCATAATTGTTCTCTAGGAGCCATGTCTGTGCACTCTCTCAAGCTAGTAATTAATCTCTTCTCAATTTTCTTCGTTGACTTCACTTTTTTTTCCCGTGCATCCAAAGTTTCAACACATGTAACTTTATGGTTTTGGGTGGGGTGCAGATGGAAGCTGTGGTGGGGTGCTCAAAGATGCGGATGGAAGTGGGGTCGGGGGTTTTGGGCATTGGATCGGTTCATGCCAGGTGGTTATGGCTGAGTTGTGGGGCGTTCTTGGCCGTCTTCGTTTGGTTTGGGACCTCGGATACCGACATATTGAAGTTGAGATGGTGAGATGCGGGACCATCCAAGCAGTGGCGGATCTAGTGTTTCAAAGCTAGGTGAGCGGAAAAGTTTGAGTCATGACAAAGAGAAAAAAAATTAACAAGCCAAAATACGATCATTATATAGTACTTCATAAAAAATACAAAAGAAATTCAAGATTTATCAATTATAAGAGTTATTTGACATTCATAATAATAAATAGTTTCATAATAAATAAAATATGATCAACGAAATTGCGCTCTATGATCTCCTGTCGACTCGAAATGGTCAATAACTTCCTCTGTGTCAATAGTGTCGACGTATTGTTTTTCAATGTGGAGCATCATACAACCTGAAAGATATCCTTCTTCCATCTTGTTTCTAAGCCTGGTCTTTATAATCTTCATTGTTGAAAATGCACGCTCAGTAGTTGCAGTGGAAACAGGAAGTGTCAAGACCAAACGAATCAAACTATCAACCAAGGGAAAAATTTGTGCCAAATCTGTTTCAACAAGCCTTCTACACAATTCTGCAAGACTTGGCAGTTTATGAAAATCATTTCCCAAAACTACTTGATACTTGTAATGCTCTAACTGTAATCTCAAAGCTACTACCTCAGACGTCTCAAAGTCTTTTGGATAAAACTTCTCAGCAAGCTTGCAAATCTTGTCAATGTCAAACTTCATGAATAGATTTTTTGGCTCCAATGAAGAGCTTAAAATCAGTAGCTCCATAGTTTCCTCGGTGAACCTGTCATTCAACTCCATCATTTGAACATCTATTATCACATTAAAAACATCAAAATGATAATAATGTTCATTTGTAACAACATTACGTTGCTGACAACCACGACCTGTGGCCATTGAATAAGCTGCATCCATACTAGGCATTTCAAGACCATGATCTTCTCCAAATTTTAAGACACTTTCCAGAAAACTATCTCAGCCATCATCTCTCAAAGCTTGAAGAAGTGCTTTTGTACTTGAAACCAAATTCATGGCATTAACAATGTCTTGTGATTGTTTTTGCAAGGCTTGAGAAAGTAAATCAGTAATTCCCATTACTTTGTTGGTGAGCAACAAACAAAACACAAAGTCAAATGCTCTTAATGCTTTAAGGTATCCCTTTGCATCACCTCTTACACTTCCCATGAGATCTTTATCAGTCATCATGCTTTGAAGAAGTTGAGTAGTTTCCTTATATACATGGATTAATGTACTAACAGAAGAAAAGTGAGACCCCCATCTAGTCATACCTGCTCGCTTCAAGCTACGGATTTGGTTAAGCCCTCTTCCTGTTTCAAGATCTCCAGCAACTAAGTTTTCTTCCATTTCTGCCTCTTGAATATCTCTTAACTGATTCGTACGCTTTGATGAAGAGCTAATGAACCCCACAATGGAACTTAACATCTGAAAGAACAATTGCATATCATGTACATCTCTAGCACATGCATTCAAGGCTAATTGCAATCGATGAGCAAAACAGTGAACATAATAGGCATATGGGCAATCTTCAAGGAATAATGTTTTCAATCCATGAAATTGACCACGCATATTGCTAGCCCCATCGTAACCTTGACCACGCAGATTTTGTATTTGGAGATTGTTTCTTGAGATACATCAAGTGATTCATCAAGTGATTCATCAACTAAGATACATCAAGTGAGATACATCAAGTGATTCATCAACTAAAATACAAAACTTGGCATCTCCAATTTCTGCACGAATTCTACCTCGGATTTTTGTAGCAATTATATCTAGGATCTCCTTCTGAATCGATGGTGCAATGTACATGGCATGCTTGGGAGCTTTATCAAGAATAACTTTCGCAATGTCTTCGTTCAAATCTACAAAAGACTTTATCAACTCAATAAAATGTCCTCTACTAGAAGAGTCAGCAGATTCATCATGACCTCTAAAAGGCAAGCCTTCCTTTCCAAGATACTTGACAACTGCTATTGTTGTCTTCAAACGCAACCTATTTTGCCTTATCATTTCTGGCGGTAGTTTTTCAATCACTCTATCAATGTGCTGAGAAGTTTCCCGTAAGCTGCTCCACTTTTGAACATTATATTGATGAGTTGAATTCACCTTCCCCACGTGCTGTACACAAATTCCTTTATTTCCCTGCCAACATTCTACTCCAATTGCAACACCCTTCGATAGTGAATAAAGGATGTTTTGGTGGATTTTTCTCAAAAAGGAAGCAAGGGAAACAAAACACTTTGTCTTTGGCTTCTGAATACTCCATCCAAGGGAAGAGTGTGAACCACCTATATTGAAAACGACGATTATTACGTCCATTAGAGGTTTGTGGATAATTTTGTAGCTTGGGTTGACAAGGTCTCATAAGGATGTACTGTCTACGGATATGATCCTGTTGATTCACTGGAAATGTATAAATCATTTCACGCAATCCAGGATCAGTTTGGATATGGGATTCAGGTGTATTATTAGCTACAACGGGAGGCACACTTTTATCATGTTCCGATGGAGTTTCAACTTAATTAAGTGGCAAGGAAGAACTAGATATGGGAGTCTCTGATGCAGGCAGTGTTGAAGTTTGAGTCTCTGGTGCAACCGATTTTGAAGTTTGATTATCAACATCTTTCTTATAGAAAGACAAAATATTCTTCAATCGTTTGAGTTTCAGAAGATCAGGCATCCTATTGAATCAAAATTTACAAATAAAAAAATATAAAAACAATAAAGTATATAAATTCATTTGAGAGATGTTGTATTACAATTGACCACTCATTAAAATAATATATAAGCATAAAAAATAGACTATATAAAATACTAATCTCATCTCAATGTCTACAATCAAATTACCAAACAATTCAAAACCCTAATTTAACAAATTATAAATTAGACAAAAAATAATTAGAAGAAAGTAAAAAGACATACCTCACGAATTAGATTAAGGAAGTGGTAACCGAAGTTGAATTTTGATAAACGCCGAAATCGTGGTAAAGAAGTCAAACTACAAAGAAGAAGACAAAAGCTGCGTGAAATTAATACCGAAGCAGTGTAGTTGGTGGGTGCCTCCGTGGAATGAATGAGGTTGAGGGGTGAGTCATGAAACAAACTCCTATCAAAATATTAAAGCTTTAAAGCTTTTGGGCCAAAAAAAAAATTAAGGCATTAAGCCCATATAACAAAAAATATGGCCCAGCAAAAAAAATTTTTTTACACTAATTACAAACAATTCCACCCAGCAATGGCTGGGGTGGCTTCCAAAGCAATCCGTCACTGCATCGAAGACACATCCGGACACACCTATGATACTTGGGAATTGACCTATGACTCGAGCTCGTGAGAATGATGTCATCCTCAAGAGGAAGAAGAAGGCTTCACCATGGGAAAATGTCCAAAGGTGCAAGCTTGATTCTGACGTTTTTTGTTCGTTCGTGATCATTGGACAGCTTTTCGACGTCTAAGTAAAATGGGTCATTCGGAGTCCATATTTATCGGATTGGGTCGTGCCATACCTTGTTGGAACGAGGATGAAACGATCTACAACTTTGTTGGCGAAGGTTTTTTTCCAGATTCGACCTAGAACTTGGCCAAAAATCACCATCTTTGCAGCTGTCACCGTTTAGACGAAATTTTTCTAAATGTTAGAACTTCCTTTTGTTACTATTTTTAGAGACCTTCTTTACTAAAGTTATTTTAGGTAATTTAGGGGTTATTTTAATTTTTTTTATATTAATTTTGTTAAAATCAGCCTAGGGTTCTATAAGAACGCTGATTTCCCCATTGTAGAACGTATATTCTTGAATACAAGTTCTCTCTTTTGTGTGAAACACATCGAGTGATTAAGTCGACCGATTCGTAGCGAGGCTCATCGATTGCAAATTGGTACCGTTTCCGATTGGTTTGCCTTGTGTTTGTCAATCTCGCGAATGTTTGGTAATCCCTGGTATCCACGAGCCCCCTCCTTGTGTCTCTAAGTTGTCCGCTTGGTTGTGTTGGGTTGTAGAGACGGGTTATATAGTCATTGGTGTTGGTTCTTATCTTCTACGGAAGTCTAGGGTCTTCATCTTGTTCTATATAGATCATTTCACCAATCTATCGAGTCTTTTTTTGTTTATTTCGAGTCTTTCTTTCAAATTACAGCCGCACCATACCTTGTTCTTGAGTTCTTGTTCGAGTCTTGCATTGTTCTTGAGTCCTTTTCTTGAATTGAGTCTTGAATGTTGAAAATCGGGCTATCCTACGGCTTACCCCGTATCAAATGGACTCTGTTCTTACACATTCGTTGATAGTCAAAGGGGTCGCGAAAAGTCATCCGTCGTTTAGCTTGGTGATGCAATGCCAAGGCTGGTTACAAAGGGATTGGATTGTCCAATTCCGCCCTGTCTTTAGTGAAGCGAACAAGCTCGCCGACTCCCTTGCCATCCCGCGAGGGGTCCATGATGGGCTTGATTACTCTTAGATAATGATTGTAGAGGAAGGTCTACTCTCTGTTTTGTTATAGTGTAGCCCAGACTATGTCGTGTTGATAGAGGCTCTTCCCTCTCGTTTTGATTACCAATTTATCATCCATTTTGTTTTATGCTTTTTTTTAAAGCAATCTTTTTTGTTTTATGCTAGTTCATCTAAATTGTTTGTTATTATTCGTTCTCTCTACACTTTCATTTCAAATGTATTTTAATTGCTTGAGCCGAATCAATTATTATTAAAAAAAGGAAAAAAAGGAGATAATATAATCTCCATTTTGAAAAAGAGGACAAAAACTTTATGATAAACATTACTATCAAATCAATTAGTATCCCTAAAACCCAAATTTGTCACATTAATCTCGTTCTATCCAACCCCTCTCGATGAGATTCCACTTTCAATCTTTTTTTGCCGTCCTTGTTCGCAACTACCCCTTCCCTTTCCGGAGACAAAAAGCTCAGATGGGGAGCAGCTCGCAATTTCGCCTGTTTTAATTTCTTTTTCCCTTTATTAAAAAAACCAGACGATTTATTTTCTCCCCACCCTAAACTTTTTTTTTTTATTTTTAATTTTCGTTTTATCATCGGCGAAATTTACAATTCCAGGCGTGGTATTGTTTGGGATCGCCATCGCCTCCTACCCGGCTCTGAAACTCTCATATGAAGCGAGCCAGATACTCGCCATAGAGATTCACTTTTTCGAGATTGCGAATTTGGAATTCACAATTCACGACTCCTGGTACTTTTTCCGATTTCCTTTTTATATTTTTGTTGCGGCCGTTCTTTTCCGATTTCCTCTCAATCCGAGGGGATTTTTGTGTTTCTTCCGATGATCTTGTGGTGGCTGTTCGTCGAATTTCTTGTTTCGTAGGGTTTTGATTCGGTTCCTATTAGATATTGGAATTTCGCTTCCCTTCTCACGCCTCGATCTGTCGGTTTTTTTTTTCTTCTCCTGCTCAGTTGTTTCGGGATTGTGTTGTGAGGCGTCAGGCTTTGCTGCTGTCGTAGATCTGTAAATCCTTCAGCCATGTTTTGGCGTATGGCAGGCTTATCGACAGCGTCTCCTGTGAGTCCCGCTCGCAACCTATGAATCTGATTTGTGTCTTATTTTCTAAGTCAAATTCTGCTATTATATTGTGCTTTATTTGAATTATTGTTTTTCTGTGAATTGAGATAAATACTCGAATGTTTTTGTTGTTTGAGAACAATGACATTTAGAAACTATATCCTTGTTGATCTCTGCAATGAATCTCAGTGCTGTTGTCCTATAAAATGCATAGTCCATACGATTGGTGAGTGGGGAGCTTCACGCTGATCTTTATACTGCATTGTTCGAATGGCTGCTGTATTTACATCAGTTGTAAAATGAACAAGTGATCTTAAATGGCGTGTTAGGTTAATTCTGCGGGAACTTGTGAATTTGCGCGCTCTTACTTAAGCAGTGTATTTAGTTGGTGAGATTTTATAAAACTGACTATGGTAAATTAGTTAACTTTACTAGGAATTGCTAACTAATTAGTGAATGCAAATGCAGAATCAGGAGGATGACACATGTGCTAGAATTGATGTTGCAATATAGTCTTTCCAAGTGCACTGAAAAATAAAAAAAGAACAATTGTGCGCATTCAAATCCTTTGTGAGAGATGCGCATTACTTTTGAGAAAAAGAACTCCTTATAAGTTGATTATCATTTATTTAGCTGCATGTGAGAGGATAAATAAAATTTTGAAAATTGTAGGACCTGTTTAAAAGAACATGAAGAAAATAGTGAGTTACAGAGATTTGTCTTGTGGGTTAAGAGATTGGGAAAATAAATATAAAATACATGAGAGAAAGGGGTTAATCCTTTTGATCTTTTAATGCTAGTTCGGGTCTATCATGCAAGGCCAGCCTCTGGAGGTGCATTTCTATATCAATTGTGCATTTTGGCAAATATTTTGTAAACTTCTGTCAATGTTTCTCCGATTTCTTATGATTTCATGGACGTGCATGCGTGATTGATACACTCATCCTCTAAAGAAACTGATATTTTTGTAAAGAAAATATGAATTTCACAATCTTCAAACTAAATGTAGAAGAACTGCTTAATGTACTTTAGTAAGGGGAAGAATAAAGAATTGAATGAATGTATAATCACTTTCCTTGTTTTTGTAATAAAAGTGCGGGAAGGGACACAATTTAAAGGTTGATATGGTTGCTGTAAGGCTTGTATATATGATTACATCTAGCCAACAATATACATGCCTGAATCCGTGAGAAATATTGAAGGATAGGGGAATTCTAAAATCTTTGGCTTGCATTTAGTAAATAATTTTTTTTTTTTTTTTGTAGATATCATGACAAGTGGTTTTAAAATACATTTTTTAGAAGCATGCTATTGTTATTTGTGAACTGTTGGCACGCCTTTGGTATCTCTATCTGCTGAAATTGCTTGGCTATCAATGCTGCACTTAAGACCGCACTTGTGCTGGGCACAAAAAATGTATCCGTAAGGCAGGGCGGTGAAAGATATAAATGTAACTGAAGTTTAAGTTGTAGAAGCCAATCCCTTTTTAAATGTCTAGGAATAAAACTGTCCTACTCAACTACTATTACTGTCGCAATTTACTCCCTCATTTGAAGGCATCAATTATGAAGGAGGTGAACTCAGTGCTTGTAGTTGTATGCCATTAATGATTTAAGTAACCGACCATTGTTGCTACAAACTGAAGCTTTGTGTGGTGGCACATAAAGGTTATTTTTACTTGTTAGTATTTTATGTACTCCATCCGTTCGCGAAAACTTGTCATTTTAGCTTTTAGCACAATTTTTAAGAAATCCAATAATCTACTCTATTTTTTACTAATTTACCCTCATTTGTTATTCTACTTTTCACTTTATCGAAAACTACAACTCACGGCCCATCAATCATGTCAAGGGCATTTTCGTAAAGTGAAAGCTAAAATACCTACAATGACATGTTTTTATGAACAAAATCGAACCTCTAAAATGACAAGTTTTCGCGAACGGATGGAGTAATATTTTTGAGAGTTGCGATATTTTCATTTTTAGTAATTCCATCTTTATTAGTTTCTACTTTATCAATCTAAGATCTCTATTTGGAAATTTGATGTTCATGATTAGCCCTTTTAGCTTATTGAAGACATCAATTTTATTGCGAGCACCACCTTATATATTTTCTACCAATGTAATTTTTTCCTCCTCTTGGACTTAAACGGTTCCTACACACTTGTACCTCATAGTATCCTTTTCAGTATTGACTTGTAACATCGAGAAGGAATCAGATATTTTTTTTGCTCATAAATTCCGTGCTTCAGGTGGAGACAATTTTAGATAAGGGCAATTTTACCCTGGAGGAGCTTCTCGATGAAGATGAGATTATCCAGGAATGCAAAGCTCTTAATTCTCGCCTCATTAATTTGTAAGTCTTCTTTATCTTTCCCTTTCCCTTTATGTTCTTCTAGCTCTTGTTTTGTCCTTATTTATTGTGTGCATCTATGCTCAATGTTTCATTATTTTTCTTTGTTTATTTATTCTCCTCGTTTTTTGTCTAACGGTCTTAAGTATATTGACTACCATTAAAGATTTCCGTTTTGTATCTTGGGTTTTTGGTAATTTTTTTGTCCTTTTCTCTTACATGGTCATTTACTCTCTCTCTATATATATATTCATGCTAGCTCTTTTTACTATATATTTTTCTACTTTATACTGCCATCAGGTAATTCTTTGATGTCATTTTCTTCTGCAGTTTACGAGAAAGACCTCAGGTTGAGCAACTTGTTCGCTATGTTGTAGAAGAAGCCCCTGAAGATGCTGAGAAGAAGAGAATTTTCAAGTAGGCTTCCACGGAACATCTCTTCGTTTTTTTTAGTTCAAAGCTTTCACTATGGGAGTTTGAGTACCTATAGCTTTTTGTACTTGCTGTGCAGGTTTCCATTCGTTTCCTGTGAAATCTTTACATGTGAAGTTGATATCATACTTAGAGCACTCGCCGTGGATGAAGAGGTAGATTCTGCTCAATCCTCCCTCATTATATTTTCTGATTTACATTCAATATTGTTATAATAACCTATGCTCAATATTTCATGTGATTGAATAGTTGTTGGATTTGTTGTTCTCTTTCTTGGATTCAAACCGGCAACATAGCACCCTAATTGCTGGATATTTTAGCAAGGTAGTGTAAATATTAACTCTGTATTGTTTTCAACTTCATTATAGCATAATTCTGATTTCCTTTAATAAAAAAAAGAAAAGAAGTTATAGGGCTATATTCTAAACTTCTCTTGCAGCACATAATGATTATGTCCTTTTTTTTTTGTATGCGTATCAGGTTGTGATTTGTCTTTTGTTGCGGAAGACTGTCCCTGTTATGAACTACATCCAAGTAAGTCTCAAATTATGTTACTTGGAAATGGAATTGGTTTTCAACGTCTTGTGATCGTAAGGTTTAATTTTGTTCTAAATAAGAACAAAGTTATTGGATAATGTGGTGAGAAGGAACATTCCAGGATAATCTCGCTAACCCATTGATTGAGATTACAAATATAATGAAAACCGTTGGGAAAAGAACAAGGGAAGACAATTAGAATTCAGAGTCATTATTATCATATTCAAAACCAATTGATGCTGCTGTGATCATAATAATGGGTACATAGGCTTCTTACAGACGGGAAATTGTTCACTCTTTTTTCATTTATAATATCACTTACCTTTTCTAAATATTTTTCGTTCACTTTGATCGTACATGTTTGCTTATTCATTTATTTCCCTAATTTCGACGTTTTTGGATATGTGGGTCGGAAATCTTACGTTCTGCTTTTCCAATATAATACTTTACCTCTTCACCTATCTTGTACTGATATTGTATCATTATGAAATCTTCTAGGCTCATCAAGAAATCATCAGGCAAATGGTTGACCTTATTGGGATCACATCTATTATGGAGGTTGGTCATATACTCGTATTATGGCTCTATTGCTGCTGTTGACCTTAGCTGGTTCACTGATTGTCTCAAATGTTTTATATACTCTATGTGGCCATTGTATCTTGCATTTCTGTTTGGTGCATGAGGCGTGACTGACTATAAGAGGTCTTTTATCTAAAAAAATAATGCCTAGATTTATCTAGCTTATGCGATTAGAATATTGTTGTTGTGTATTTTTTTTGGATGCACTGTATAGTGTAACTGTTACATATCATTTTCATATCTGGTTGAATATTTTGTCAACTTGGAAAATGTCACTTTTAACGTTCTGAAAATGAAGGGGAATGTGCAATTATTACATAACTGAGGTGCTTTCCAGTTTCCACTCTTGGTGTCATCTTTTGATTACATTGGAATGAAATAGTTATATGAATTTTTGTTGTTGTGCACAGGTATTGGTTCGCTTAATTGGTGCTGATGAAAATATATATGCGAATTACTCTGAAGCAATAAGATGGTTGGAAGATGTTGATGTTTTGGAAATGATTGTGGACAAGTTTGTGTCATCTGTAAGTAATTCTTTCCTTCTTTTCCAAATTTGTGATGTTTGCTCTCAGTCTAACTCTAAAAAATTGTGTTTGTAGGCAATATCATTACTAGGTTAACCTTTTGTTCCTGATTCTGGTTTATGCATGCACTTTGAGATATTTGTTGGTTTTCTCTCATTCATACATGATTTTGGTTGGCAATGGCATGCACTACGTAATAATCGTGTTATACTGTTATGATGTGGCTGCTGATAGTATCTGGTTATCTCATAGCTGTTTTACATCAAAGCATTATGGGCCTGTTGTGTTTTTTCAGCTGCTACTCTGCATGGAATAGTGTATTTTCTGTAGAAGCTTTATCTGTTAACTGTATTACCTATTTCATCCTTGTGCTTACAGAAATTAGGGCCAAATTTACTAGAAGTATTTCTAATGAGTAGTTTTTAATACCTGCAGGATTCATCTCAAGTGCATTGTAATGCGGCAGAGACACTTTGTGCCATTTCTAGATATGCTCCCCCTGCTCTTGCTGCCAAAGTTTCTAGCCCAAGGTAATTTTAGAGCAAATTGAAACTTGAAGGGTCATGTTCCAACTTACAACCTATCCTTTCCCTTCTTCTTTTTTTCTCTGAGAAGTTTATAAGTTTTAACTGTTTTTCTCATGTTTCTTGGGTGTGGCTTTTTTTTTTCACTCCATTTCTTTGGACAGTTTTGTGAGAAGACTACTGCATAATGCTTTGGAAGAATCTCGTCCAAAATCAGTTCTGGTCAACTCTTTATCAATATGTATATGTTTGTTAGACCCTAGGAGGTTGACAATCAGTATTGGTAGCTACCATCTGTACAGTCACCAATACGCTCAAGCGCCCAGTATAAGTGTGAATCCTGAAACGGTTGAAAGCATGCTCGAGAGCCTAGGTGAGATTGTACTTCATCTTGTGTCAGATTATAAATCCAGTGGCTATTTCTTTCTTCTATGCTGTAGTGTAGATCCAGGGTCCTTCCACTGTTTATGCTTGGAATTGAAATAACCCTTGTGAAATAGTTTCATTTCTGGATTGAATTAGCTTCATGATAGTGTTATAACATTAATATAATTATTATAAATTGGTCACACATATTGTTCTTAGTTAAGAGTGAAAGAGAATGGTATCCTTCTAGAGAGTGATGCCTTTTATCCATACTGGTTAGATGCTCTCGAGGAAATGATTTACTGTTGCTTGTATGGTGTGACCTTATAAGAGTCAGTATCTGGCTTTGTTTATAAGAGAGGCCATTGTGAGATGTTGGCGATGCTTAGTTTCATTGCAGTACATGAATCATCTGGTGGCATAATTGTTGAAGTGTTGAATACTTCAAGAGTTGTTTACCAGGCAGGGGATTGTATAAATTGCAGCTATCCACTTCTGTGGTGATTATATGGTTGTTTATTGATTATTCTTCGAGTGAAAGTGAGAACAGTGCTGGAGAAGTTGATGAGTGAGGCACTAATAAAGTGAAGTCAGAAATGAGAATAGGGATGACCTGGTCAATTGGGGATTGTTGTGAAGACCTGAAGAACTAACGGTTGGGTTTTGGATTTGGGTTTTTTTATTAAAAAAAATATAAATTCTATTAGCATTTTCTTGGTGGAGGTTTTTTTTTTTCTTTTTTAAGAAAGACTGTTCTCTCTTTCTGGAGCCATATATTATCATTGTATTTGTTTCCACGGTAGATTCTTTATTGAAGATTTTTTTTTTTCGGATAGGATTGATAACATCTCATTTTTTGCCAGACCCATTGCTCAAGTTGTTGGATATCTCTTGCGAGGAAAGTGTTCTACCAACCACATATGGAAAGTTACAACCACCTCTTGGGAAACATCGTTTGAAGGTTGCCTTTTATGCTCCACATATTCATTTTTTATTTGCGATCAATAGCACCGGTAGATTAACAAAAAATATAACATTTTGAGGTATATCATGCAAATTTCTCCTTAAGATTTCAACTGTTTTCCATTACTTTGTTAGACGCTTATGATGTGAACTGGACATAATGCATTTTAGCTAGTCTATGTCTCCTTTTGAGTTCAGATGGTTGATTATTTCCAGATGAACATAATGTCTTCAAATTTTCTAAAAGGACTGGGCTTATGTGTATTCCATGTACGCTTAAGATGTTGATGCTCTTCCATGGGTCTCATTCAGAACTGTAATTTACTTCGAACACTCTGAATTATTTATTGTAGATTTGTTGTAATTGTACTAGTAGTTTGAGTTCAAGAGGGTGCCTTATGCTGTCGGTTCTGTTGTACTTCTGTTCTAAATGAAATGTAAATCTAAAAATAAGTTTTAAGTCTCACGTGCAATGATTAACTACTATTTGACCTTTTCTGTTTGAATATGAATAACGGTGTTTTCTTTTTAAAACTTTTCAGCTTGTTGAGTTCATTGCAGTCTTGCTCTCCGTTGGTCATGAGGCAGCCGAGAAGGAACTAATAAAGCTTGGAGCAGTACAGCGAATTTTGGATTTGATTTTTGAGTAAGTACGAACATCTGAGGTCTAAAATTCTGGTCTAATTATATCTAATTAAGCAAATGATGCAGGTATCCGTACAACAACTTCTTACATCATCATGCAAAATCAATAATATTGTCCTGCTTGGAAAGCAAGAATTCCTCTCTTGTAGAGCATATTCTTCGTGATTGTAATCTTCTTCAGAAGATAATTGAAGCAGAAAAGAATCCCACTTTGTCACACGATCCTAAAAAGGTTGTTGTTCTTGCATATCGAAAGGCTGTTATATCCTGAACTTCAGATTTACATACAGATGGAATTGTTGTGTAGATATTTACCTTTCTCTTATAGAGATTCTTGCGCTTATATTTTCTTCGATCAGGGCTAATGATAATCTTAATGATATTTCCTGTAGCCTACTGTTCCTGTTGAAGAAAAGGAGCCTCCAAGAGTTGGAAACATTGGACATCTGACACGCATATCTAACAAGCTTGTTAATCTTGGGAATTCAAACAGTGAAGTTCATCTGCATTTGAAGGTTTATCTACAAACTTAAAATTCTTCAGTGACTTTTTTGGATAATACGCTTTGTGGTCTTCTGGGGTTTGATTTCTAATTGATGTCGTGACAAGATTGGATCTTGTTCTTATTCATATGCGATATCTACTCAAGGGACATTTTGCAAGGAGAATGGGGATGTTGTTTTAGTGCTTATTTTTTGGGTATCAAACATTCAAACCTATACCCTAAAATAGCTAATCCCCTCTGGCTGGAGTTTTGATCCCCCCCTCCCTCTGCCGGGTTTTGGACTATTGAAACTTCCAACCTTGTTGGAATTTTATTATTATTTTTTTTTTTGGGGGGGGGGGGGGGCTAGGTGGTGCTTGGGTGTGGTTGCAGGCGGACATCAGGGAAGAAGATCCACAGTGGGAAGAAGAAGAAGAGATGACAATGAAGGACGTGCCTAGTTGTGAGTTCAATGGTTAAGGGTTTCGTTGTAACATGTCTGGGTTAAATGAGTGAATTCGATGGTGAGGGAGAGCTACCGCAGATTGTTTGGGTTAGAATATAGAAGAATGTCGGTTAGGATTTCAGTGTAACTCGTCTGGTTCAGCAGATTGGGTTGAGGAGGAAGGAAAGCTGCTGTAACTCGTGTGGGTTCAACTAGCCACCTTCAACAAGGAAGAAGTGAGAGTAGAAGGACAGAGAATTGAGATGGCTATGGCGATAGTAGCGTTTGACAGGGTGCTGCGAGGAAGAAAAAAAGAGTTGAGTGGCAGAGACGAAGGTGCCATGAGGATGTTGGTGGCCCGGTGGATGGAGACAACAAAACCCTAGTTTTATTCCCTAATACAAATGAAACACCCTATTTCATTTATCAACTTCGAACTTGTTGCCCGAGTTTTTACCTAATGCTCATAGTTTGGTATGAAACTTACTCTGCATACTAATTTGATATGTTACTACTGGAGGTTAATGTTATGATTTATGACTAGATTGCTATGCTGAGCTTGTCAGGTTTATGTGCTTTTATGGCTGTCTTGGAATGAAAGAACATTTGAAAGTCACACTTTTCTGCCTCTAAATGTTTCTGAGCCTTGTTCATGAATAAGCCCTATTATATCTGAGATGAGAATATGTAAACAGATTACTGATATGTATCTTTTTTGGTTGTTGTAATCAGGAAAACAATGAATGGGTCATCTGGAGTACAACCATCCTTTCTATGCGTAATGCTGTTGAAAATGTTCACCAATGGACTTGTGGGTAAGTGAAAATTGCTTGGAGATCATGCTTTCTTAGATGAGGAAATTTGGTCTGATGACATTGACACCAACTATAGGTTCTGAGTAGTGGTATCCACTTTCTGGGAATGAGGAAAACCAAACAACACCTTAGTATATGGTTTCATACCAGTACATAAAGAGTAGGATCTACCATTTTTCCATCACCTACTCTTAGCCTGTGACTTGTATGCAACTGCCTCCTGTTTTTTGCTTCAAATCTGCTTTAAAGTTTTTTATTCTTTCAGTATAATGATCGCTGTCCCTTTGGACCTTATCGAGGACATGACAATGGATGAGTCACGGTGGAGGGGCGCTATGTGTGTGCCTTAGAGCTGCCTGGAGACCCTTTGCCCTTTTTCATTGTTTTTCTTTCTTGTTTAGTTTGTGTTGCTCGTAATTTCTTCCCTCTTTCTGTGCCCTCTCTCGTAGTCTCGGGTATCCTTGGCTCTCTGATTGCTTTGTCCGTTTGTATGCCACTTTTGGGTCACTCGGAAATACCGTCAACCCTCATACCCTACCTTGACTGAAATATATTGGGGTGGTGGTTGTTGCACTATAATGATCATTGCCTATTGTATTTTACATTGAAGTTTATATTTATAGTTTTCTTGTTTTTATCTGAATAATATGACTGCATGACAATACGTAGCTGATGATTTATGGATTCTTTTTGGTACGTTTTACGTATGCCGACTGATTGTTTGAAGTTTTAATATGATTAAATACTTAATTCTTTTTTCTTGTTAATTTTCTTCCCCCATTATGTGTTCTACAGGAGGCCAACAACTTTTCATGGCCAGAGGGACAGTGATGACGAAGATTACCAAGACAGAGATTATGATGCGGCAGTGTTGGCAAATAGCCTAAGTCAGCCTTTCCGATACGGCATTTACACCAATGACAGTGAAGAGGTTAGTCATTTCTCTGTATGTACTTGGTGGAGTTGGTGCATTGTTTGCTGTTCTCACTCGTTTTAGTATCGTCTTAGATTTTTTTCTGTAACATGTATGTCCATGATTGCAGGGTCAAGGATCTCTAGAGCGAGATGAAGAGGTACATGTATAATGATCTTATTACTCTGTTGATGTCTTTTCTACCATCTCTCAAGTGCTGCTGCTTGAAAATTACAGAATTAGCATTTTGCCTAGTTTGACCATGTAATGCATTTTCATAATTGCCTATATGGTGCAGTTGAATCCATTCTGCTGAGTAAAACTGACCAAATGCAAACTTGAGTCTAGCGCTCTCCATCCAATCTAAAATTGATCATACCGAGACTGCTTTAGTTGAGCTTTTTGAATCTTTTTCCAGTATAAGAAAATTTCCAACTTGTATGCTCTGGACTCTGGAGTGCAGTGTTCTTTAAGCAAATACCAAGGCTGCATCATTTATGGATGCTCTGTCACAATACATGGATTTACGAAGAAACTGACAGTTTTGTTTATGTAATATTTAGCAGGATGTGTACTTTGATGATGATTCTGCCGAGGTTGTCATTTCTTCATTGCGTTTGGGAGATGATCAAGAAAGGTAGTTTTGGGAACTTTGTTTATCATTCATTTACTTTAATTAGATTTAGCTACATTGACGCCAAAATGGTTTGCCACACATCCTACTTTCTCAGTAAACTAATGTCCTTGTGTTCAATGTGTTGTGTAGACTCGTTTTCCATCCTTTCAAGTGGAAAGTTTATTTTTTTCAGAGAATTCAATATTGCCTTGAGAAGCTTCTAGAGCTAAAAATAAAATATGCAGTCATCTTTCCGTTTCCAGTGGATTTCTCTTTCAACTGATACGTTTAATGTTCACCTCTTTCATACAGCAGTTCCCTTTTCACGAATTCAAATTGGTTTGCTTTTGAGGACAACAAAACAAACGATGATCATTTAACTGGTGCACCGGCTTCTGCTGCACCCGGCAGCGAGGGAGGTCTTGAAGATGAGGCTAACAATGCCAAAGCTGAACTTGACCTGGCAACATCATCGCCGGCGCCAGAAACAAAACCCGAGATACCGTCAACAGCAGCCGAGACTTCCTCTGAGAGTGCAGTGCCAACAGATGGTTCCAGCCAAGGAGAGAATAAGCCCCCCGAGTGGGTTGAATGGAGAGAGACATCAAGCTCAGGTGGCGACTCAGTGTCTGAAAAGCCTTGTTTGCCAAATGCCGCTCCAGAAGAGCCATCAGTGTCTCAAGCTGATGAAACTGCCCCGAGTACAGCAGACCCATCTCCTCCCCCAGATGCGAGCAAACAGCAACAACCGACGGGTCAGGAGATCCCCCCAAGTACGGAGACTTCATCAGAAGCTGAAAAGCAGGAGGCAGCGTAGACAAAGCAGCTGTAAGGCATATAAATTTGCTAGAATCAGGGGAGAGTATGGCCTGGAGGAAAGAAGCTGAAGGCTTCCTGGGCTCAAATACTATTTGATATATTCCCTTTGTGTACATCACTTGATCAATTACCGTCATCTGATTCCTGGGCTCTAATGATTCTTTATCCCTGAAAAACGCAAGTCGAAACCAGTAGATGATGGTCTGGTCTGCTTCGTCGCCTAATCTGTAGACAAGGGCAAAGGGTTTTTTTTTCACGTTGATTTGATTCGGGCGAGCATGGAATCTAGCTGCCTCTTCTAGTTAAGTGCATGCTCCTATGTTCATATTCTTTATTTGTCAACATTCAAGTTCGTCTATTTTTAAGAAGTGCACATTCTAATTATTCTAATTATCGTAGTGTTATAGTACCGGTTCAAAATTGCTAAAATTGCTCGATGTATCCTTTGGAGTGGTCACTACTGATTATCGTGGTATTATAACACTGGGTCTGAGTTCTTTGGACGTTGATGAGGCCATCCTGAAGGTAGTTGAGCGAGAGGAAGCTGAGTGGAATGACTCTTGGGATGACAAATGTTGATGGATCGGGTTGAGGCCGCAAATCCGCATGTTGCGGACCCTTGCCATAACAGGAGCGACCTGTGCGAGGAGCAGTTCACAGGGCAGTTTTTTAGGACAGAGGAGGTGTAAGTTCGGATGAGATGGACTGCATTGGAGAGGTGCTTTGATGCGACGATGAAGCAGTTGTCTCCAGAGGTGTACGTCGTAGTGTGCATCGACCCAAACTGTGGATGGATGTGTCGTGCTTCCAAGTACTTGAAGACAAACCTATGGATGATAACCATTAACCAAGTACGACAGTACGTGTCGACCCACACATGCGACGTGAACATCCGACACAATCATCACGTCCACCTCTTCCTTGTTGGGTCGCAGCCTTGTCAGCAGGTAGGATCACCTATTCCTGTCTCTAACTGCCCATGCCATGCACCACAAAAGGCATGCCATATTTCCTCTTACAATATCATGTCACTCACTCAGAAACCTGTCAAATCTCCAACTTAAGTTGTTATGCCACAGAACACACATCACATCCTACCAAGTACCAACTAATAAAACCATGTCACCTTTTATTCATGAGTCGCGCTTCATGTTTGTCTCGTTGTTTGCTCCACTTGCGTTGCGTGTTGTGTTTGCACAAGGACACGGAAGAATTTGACGCCCGACCAAATCCAATCATATCCTTGATGAAATCACAGTTGGGAGTCAGTCGGATGTAGTTATTGGAAGGCAGATAGGAACTACACGGAACTGACAAGGAAAACTACCAATTGATATACTCCTACTACATGGTTGAGCAGGCTTATCCGGGAACAATCACTGTAGTTGAGCGGAATGCCAATCAACAATCCATCTACGCATTTGTCAGTTTCGGTGTATGGCAAAGGGCCATCCCGAAGGTATGTAGCGATGTCATACAATGAATTCACCTTGTCACTCACTCAATTTCCCCTGTTAGGTGATCTAGTAGCCATGTCACTTCCCTAACAAAACCATGTTGTCCACTGGTGATCTCGATCGATTATAGCTTCCTAGGGCACCCTACTCTTTGCAACGGCCCAGGATGCTGACCACGACATCTTCCCAATAGCTTTTGCGGTGGTTGATGGTGAGAATGACAATTCGTGGGGGTTCTTCATACCGATGTTACAAATCATCTCTATACACCGGATCTGATGCGGGTGTCCGATCACCACATGTCCATTCTGAAGGGCATACATGACCTCTACGTCTTTGCCAAGCACGAGGCATACATGTGAACATTGACATAATTCGTAGGTATCAAGTGATTATTCATATGTACACACATGAATAATATTTTGTTTAATATAAACAATTACACTTGTTTATCCATACAAATTATTACATTATTATGCATGAATAATTTCAATGCTTACAAATTATATCGTAAGAGTTGCTTAAACATGATCCAATCTCTCTCTCTATACACACACAACACACTACAAATCTGTTACCTACTCGACCAGTGACATTTAGAGTTGGGTTAGCCGGTTAGGTGCTTAGACAATATCAATTACATGTTTGATATAGTGGTTGTGGAGTTACATTTCACGCCAATAAATTCAAAATTCAAATCTTTTTAGAAACATAAAGTCATATGTGAGTAGGGCTGAAAATTACTCACGGGTAAACACATCACCCACAACCTACTCCACTTCCATTCCTACATGTGAATGGAAGGGCCAATTCCTCAATTAATTGAAGGATAAATTATCTTATTCAAACGAGACTATATAGTACTCGCTTAAGACATAAATCATATTGGATTAACTCCATACTTTAGAAGGTTTGATACTAAGAGACTGGTTGACGACACAACTGAAGCTACCTGACCCAGATTATGCACAGGCATGTTTACCACATTCAACAAATGGAACAATGGATAAGTTGTAAAATAGGTGGCTCATATAAACCTTTTTATGTATCATAGGCTATATGAAATCCCTCACATCTCGGCAAATCCGGAGAGACAACATGGGAGGACTGGCCCAGTAAAGGAATACAACCAAGTTCTCAATTGTTGGGGTGAAGGGTAGCAAACACAAGCTCGAGAAGTTCGTGACCCATCAAAAGAGAGCTATGACAGCACCCCCAATAGTTCAATAAGGAACTGCCTAATGTCTAATATCTCAACCCCTCCTCGAAAAGGCTCTGTATGAGCCTATGAAGACAGTTATATCCTCATTCACATAAGAGGAAAAGATGAAGCTAGAGAAGAAAATAAGCAAGGATTAACTACAAATGAACTAGCACAGCGCAAGGGGTGTCGCCAGAGACAAGCAAGAAGCCTTAGCAAGCCGAACAGTCCATCAAACCGATTCAAAAGTTCACAATATATAATGTCAGAAAACCAATTAGGATTCCTACTATGTCAGTTTAAGCAACCAGAAAATGAAGTTTTTAAATGACCCACAATATTCAGATTCAGTGTGAGTCTCAACATCCCAAAAAGTATATGAATTCAACAAGTAGGTGAACATATATATATTTTGCTTCACTCTTCTCTCTCTCTCTCCCTCCTCTTACCAAGAATCGAAACCTCAACCTGAGGCGTTGTAGTGGAACAACTAAGCCAGCCAGGCAAGAGGTGACCCCGGTGGTGAACATATATATATGAATATAACAAGTAGCTATGTAGCATTTGAGTTCAAGTCAAGTCTCTACTTCACTGGGCATCTATATATACATTTAACGAGTGAATAACCCCATCGACGAGTTAGTGACCATAGACGTAAGTACATCATTTCAAACCTCTTGATAATATCATTTTATTTCTGAAACCACCTTGGGGAGGATGTTGTACGTGATTGGGATGATTAGCACAATATATACGGCAGCCACAAGGCCCTGCCTCTGCAAGTTAACGCATTTGAAAAGGCCGGGTGGAAATTACACCATTGCAAACGGGATTAACAAGGCAGTATCAAGTTTATATTATCAACCATTTATAC
Source organism: Persicaria tinctoria (assembly GCA_037127255.1). Taxonomy (NCBI): domain Eukaryota; kingdom Viridiplantae; phylum Streptophyta; class Magnoliopsida; order Caryophyllales; family Polygonaceae; genus Persicaria; species Persicaria tinctoria. The sequence goes on from JBANSL010000011.1 coordinate 72,047,179, forward strand.
ACATAAATCTGATTGAGTGATGACTGATGAGTACACTTACTGGAATCCGGGGGGCCTATGATGCAGCAACAACCGCAATGATGGCCGCCTTTCACAACCTTGACTTCAGCAAAAAAGAGCTTATTCTCAGCATCAGTCCCATCTTTTGGCCTAGCAATGAAGTTGAAATGATACATATCCAGCATAGGGGTCCAAATAAACCCAAGTACCTTGACGACCTCATACAAAGGAGCCTGATCCATCAAATTACATATATTCAAGCAAATCCAAATCCAAATAGTCAGAATTAAATTTATGCAACTGCTCAGTGTTGATTTGACTTAGGAAGGAAGAGTAGAATGAAGAATCTGAATTTAAAAGAAGTAACAAACCCCCTGAGCTTGATTAGTCTCATTAAAACTGGATAAGGCAACCGCTACGTATGTATCAAACTCCCCTTTGAGAACGAGTCCATCGAAATCAAACCATAGCTTTTCCCGAGGCGGTCTGTCAAAATCAATCACCAAAGAAGCTTACATAATCCATCACCAAATAAAGATAAATCATTTACATGAAAAAAGAGGAAGTGGGATTTAAATCTGAGGATGAAATTGAAACCGTTTATGTAAAGTAGAAAGCAGAAAACATTTGAGACCAGTTCACAAACATAAATTATACTATATTTATATATTCCAATATTTCAAAGACAAGCAAATCCAAGTAAACCCCAGAAACCATAACAAGAGCAACTTCCAAACTGACAGATACGATCAACAATTCGGGAATTGCATAGCGGTACTCAAACATCCAATCTCAAAAGAACAAAGTAATTAATGGAGACAAGTGTGAAGACAAGACCACTAGTATGTGTATTTCTCCAAAAACAAATTAAACTTACGGAGGGCCATGGGAAGGTTTGACTCGCTTCATGGATGTCGAATGGTTTGAGGGGGAACCAACTTCGAAAGCCGCCATTCTTGAATTTCCATCTTCAATTCATCAACAAATAAATTAAGGAGATATTTACACTTCTTTTCCCATTGGAAATTTTGAAATTCAGACTCATGTGACAAGTCAAGGTCTCGAAAGGTTAACTAACGAAATACCACGCTTAGAAGCCCATTTACTCCGTAATTTAGAAAAAAAAAATGGAATTGTGATGTTGGGAGCATGGGTAGAGACATACGATATTTTGGTAGGTAAATTATCACCTTAGTCTCAGATGGCAAAATAATCCTCCTATGCCCTTCGAAGATATATTATTATGAGCTATACTTGGCATTGAGGTATCTACTTCAAATGAAACTTGTCTAACCTATAGGAGGTTCAAAAGGGGGTTCTAGTTCTAATCTGAAAACGATCAGTGTATACATTTTAGATAAACCAGAGAAAAAAAGTAGGTGATAAAGTCCCTCGAAGACATGGAAGTAAGGGCATCATTTCAAAAAAATTACCTAGACAAGATATACCTTATTTGCAAGAATAAAGCTACGCTAAAATAGATAGATTTCCTCCAAAAACAAAATTACCACGTTTCGGGGGTATAATTTTGATTCGCTTCCTAGACGTTGAATGGTTTGAAGGGGGACGAACATCCCCACCTTCGGAAGCCGCCATTGTGGAAGTTCCGTCTTCAGGCATCGCGATCCAAACTTCAAACACCACATAAAAAAATCATAATAAAGTTGTTGTGATGTTGTCACCGTTATATGGATCAAGAACAAACATAAAATGAGTCTTGTTGACATCATCCGCGCAAATATTTTCCAAATTCAAGTCATTCAAATATTCAATCACCATGAATTCAACCATCACCTTCATTAACTCGAGCAAAAGATATAAATAGAGATAAAACTCGATACAAGTATGAACCAAATCTACTTCAGGGAATCTCTATATATGACCCTGGACAGAAAATTCAGGGAGAAAAACAGAGAATTTTAGGCCTAATTGAAATCGATACAAGCTTACGTATTCTACTCGAATCAATATCACCCTCAAATAGAATCTAAACAAGCAAACCGGCGGGTTAGGGTTTGGGGTATCTTTGGATTTTACAAAGATGAATTAACAAAGAGATTGAGCAGTAACAGCCGGAAAACTGAGACTGCATTAGGAGAGAGATCTTACCGCCAGTTCCGCCGCCGAGGTCAGGGATTCCGTTGAGGTGGAGACGCCGGAGGGTTTCCTATGGAGAGGAAGAGGCGAGGAAACACTTGTTGGGTTTCTAAACGCTACAGACCGAGTATTTCTATAATTCTATTGCATTATTTTTGTAGCCCGTGCTTGACCATCTTCATGTGAAACTCTTACGCTTTTTTTCCCCTTTCTTGTATCTTAATTTTACACCTTATTCATTTATTTTTTTAAATTTATTTTTACTTTTTCTATTTTCCTCTACAACAATGGAGAAAACCCTTATACGTATTGAAGGCGAAACCTAACAACACTCTCTTTTTGAGAGATAGTTTACCGCCGCCGCCATCACCATGGGTTCCCTTCACCACCTCCCCACCTCATCGCTTGTGCTCGACTCACCTCGTCACTCAACCCAAGGATTCCAACTCCTTCCGCCTCGGCTTACCACTGTCGTAGCCACTGTCTCCCACCGGTGCTCCACTGATCACCTCGGTCCTCCGACTCCCACCGTCATCCTCCTCGGCCAACAGCTTCTCCGGCGAGGTGCCTTAGCCATCCGGTGCCCCTCCCGTTGTAAGTTTTCCGTCGTTCCTCCAGCGCCATAGCCACCGCCCTAGCCATCGTATCTCAGCCATCGCCATCGGCTCCTCCGCTTGGAGCTCCGTGCAGTGTTGTTCTTGTTGTGTTGCAGGCTTCTTTGAGCGGTGTTTGATTTGTCATGTTCGATGGCGTCGTGGATGTGCATTGACATTTGATAGCTCATTTGAGTCCACAATCTGAGGTGTCCGCTGGTTCCTCAGAGTTCTCTGCGTGCGTCGTCCCTTTGATCGATCATTTCGCTTGTCTCTTTGGTTTGTGATTTTCAATGTAGGATGGTTTGTACTTTTATTTATGTCTTTTGCTTCTGTTATTTCCTTTCTGTCATTTGCTTCTGTTTTTTGCTTTCTGTTGTACATGATGGTTAGTCCATTCACCGGCTTGTCTGGTCTCTCGGTTTCTCTAGGCTTGTCTAGTGAATCGAATTCTTATCTTGCTTAAAAAAAATGGAGAAAACCCTTATTTTCACTTTTTCTTTCCCTTTATATATATACTTTACCTTTATTATATGTGTACCATCATATATTATTTTCAATTATTTTTATTTATAATTTTTTAAATAAATAAAAATAGCAAGTACTTGATATAAGTATATTTTTCCCTTTATTATATGTGTACTATCATATATTATTATCAATTATTTTTATTTATAACTTTCTAAATAAATAAAAATAGCAAGTGCTTGATATAAATATATTTTATTGCGTCTAGATTAAAATTAATAAAGTTAGAAATATTATAACATGCGTAAATACTAATCGGGAGTTGGATGATTTTTAAACATTTGTAACATCACTTGAAATTGGGGATTTTTTTAGAAGTTTTGAATCAAAATTCATATTTGGAATGGGTGGGGTATTTGGATTATTGTCATCTATAGTTAAGAAAATAATTAAGTACAATTACAATATAGGTCAAGATGCGGGTATATATAAGGTAAAATTGAGCTCAAATTGTAGAGAAAAATAAAACTTACAAATAGAAAGAAAACATCATTACAATTAATAAATATGAAATATAAATATATTTTTATTTTAAAAACAATGAAATATAAATATATTTTTATTTTATTTTAAACATCATTACAATTAATAAATATGAATTACTTTTTTATTTAAAAAAAAAAGAAAACAAACTTACAAATAGAAAGAGGTTACGTACCTATCTCTACAAGGTAACCTCTTTCATCCCTTACTTTTTTTTTACAGTAGGCAAAGAATAGAATGCCCATACAGAGCCGGGTTCATTCTTGATCATCCCTAAGGATAATGTTTAAACGATCATCATGCAAGGGGTGAGTCGACATATTACAATCATCTCTGGATTTAGCTATGTAATCGGCTGATGTATTGACTTCTCTGTAGCAATGCCGGTACTGAATAAAACAAAATCTTCCTTTTAGCAGACGGATCTTCTCAATGGTTCTATAGATCTCCCAATCGAACTTGGAGCTGTCATTTATTGCCTCTACTACTTTTAAAGCATCTCCTACAATGATCACCTTCGTTATTCCTCTGTCAATGGCTTGTTGGACTCCTAAGCAAAACGCTTCCGCTTCTGTTTGAAGAATAGATCTCATCCTTTCTTTCTGGTGAAAGATGTCGATCACCTTCCCCAACTGTCCCTAATGATGTCCCCAACATGACAATCATTAGGGGCTCTAACTGAGCCATCTACATTTACTTTATAGATGGCATTTGATGGTTTAGTCCACCTAGACGTTTTCCGTTTGTCTTTGTCATTGGTTTTTCCGTCCTTTTCTTTAGTTTGACTCCAATCCTTTAGGTTCTGAAGAATGTGATAAACAATGGAATTATAAGAATCCATTTTGGCATTATTAAAGATAACATTATTTCTCAACTTTCAAATAGAGTGCCATATGAAACAGAGCTCTTCAAATTGGGAATTGTTATATTTGATGGACATGAGATCTTCTTGGATTGAGCGTTTTGATCTTAGATTATTGAAATATTTGTCATTATAATATTCATAGTTTGAAATGATTGTCTTTGAGACAGGGCAATCTAAAAGAATATGGTGAGAGTCTTCATCAGTGCCTTCACACAACACACTGAGCTGGCACCCTGTTTAAGTGTTTATTAAGTCTCAACTTAGTTGGTAGACCATCTGTCATTGCCTTCCAAATGAAAGTTTGTATTTTGGGAGGTAGATTAAGCTTCCAGATCCATTTGTTGTCAAAGGAACTTTGTCCTATATGGTTAGTAACTTTGTACGCTGATTTGACCGTGAATTCACTAGTTGTCCTGCTTGTGATAAGGTTAAGGTCTTCCATTTAGATAGTTGTTTCTTTAGGCTTTGATTTGCCTCCTCAAATACATAATTTTTTACTCTTCCATTTATGACGGGAAAATCTAGATATTTTTCAATTCCAGTTGATAAAGGTATGTTCATATCTTGTGAGAGAGAAAGTGCCAGGTTGGCATTTACGTTCCTCCTCGAGACTTGCAAAGAGGTTTTTTGGTAGTTGACTACCAACCCTGATTGGTTTGAGAATTTGTTCAACATATTTTGGATTGTATGTAGGCTCTTGTGAGAGGAAGGCGAAAAGATAAAATTATCATCTGCAAAGGTGAGAAACGGAATAGGAGTGACATTTGATGTCAGTTTGATTCCAATTAAAAGGATCATTTCTCACAGATTCTTCAAGAAGTTATCTAGCAAAGAAGTTATCTAGCAAAGTTTTCCATGACAATGACAAAGATATATAAGGGGCTAAAGGGTCACCTTGGCGGATACCCCTTTGAGGTTTGAATTGTTTTCCTGGGTTGTTGTTTACCAAGACCGAGAGTGTAACGATCGGATTTTGGGAATTTCTAAAAGGGAAAATTTCGGAAAAAACCCGTCCTCGAGCGATTTCTATTTTCGGAAAGTCATTGGAAAATATCTCGACATGCTCTTAAAATTCAAATTGACGGATTCTAAGCCTTATTTATTGTATTTCGATTTTGAGGAATTCGGGAGTCGCTTGAAATGAATTTGGAATTCCGATCGGATTTTCAAAACGTCGGGTTTCAAGGTGTCGAATTTCGGGATGTGGAGTCTTGGAATGGAATTTCGGGATTTAAGGTCGGAAGAGCGGAATCCCTCTCTCTCTCTTCCTTAAGTATTTTGTCTTGGAAAGTAGCTATTTGATTTCGATTTCTAGGGTAGACGGAGATGAGCCATGGAGCTTCATAGGTGTAGATTTCGGAGCATTAAACTATTTGATTTCGATTTATAGGGTAGACGAGACTTGAATCAATAGAGGATAAATGATTCTTGATTTTTGATAGAAAATCATATTACGATTCTTGATGGGGGTTACCCAAAGATTGGTTTTTTCCAAATTTTTTTGTTGGGGTTGAGATTGTTACACCTCGGTTGTTCCCCGAAGATTGTTGTTGTTGTTGGTGGTGGTGGTCTGGTGGAGTTAGGTTGTTGATGGTGGTGGTGTTTGAGTTTTGGGTTTTTGGATTTCTAGAGAGAGAAGCTCTCTCTCTAGAAAGATCCTTAGGATTAGCTTGGATATGTGTTGCCAGAAGCGTTTTGCATCGGGTCTTAAATGGCAAGTAGGTAATGGGAACATCAATTTCGGGTTTGATAATTAGATCATGGACACACCTTGAATTTGTAAATAAAGAGCGGCCATATCCGGGGTTCGAACTAGGAACCTTTGGGTACTACCCGCAAGTCCTTTCCAGTGAGCCATTCTGAAATGGTTATCATGGACACACCTCTTATTGACATAGTAAGAAACATCAACGTGATAAACAAAACAACCAAAGAAACCATTTGAATCAAGACATACTTGATTATATAACAAACACCGCAATCCCGACCAATAACATCACATATAGACTCTACTGGAGATCAAGCCTAGATGAGTGGTTCTCCACAAAATTATCAGTCAACTATCTTCAAAAAAAAGGTCACACCAGATCTGACCTTGACTGGATTTGAGAGTTAGATTGCACTCCTAGAATCAAGCACTTCTTATAGAGAGCCTCTCAAGGAGCACAAACAAAACGCAAACTAGAAGAACGTCGAATTGCAGTTCCTCTGCAATGCGAGTTTTGTACATAGTCGATGATAAACGGGATCAAAATGTGAGAGGTGAACTTTCCATTATTAAAACTTTTAAACAAATAATTTTAAAACTCAAATAGTTTTAAAAAATAGTCGATGATAAAGCGGTCATGTACATTGAAAATCATTAGGTGGAGTATCTGGTACTTTGAAAAACAAATAATTTAAAAAAATGAGTCGTGCACTATCAACACTGTCATAAAATTTATCAAACAACATAATCCCAATTGAAACAATGCTAAAAGTGATTCCAAATCTTAAAAGTCTTATTTGTGTTGAAATATTAGGACTATATTGACAAAGTTCGACGCACAGCTCATGGAGTTGATGGGGGTATCTGATCCTAAAAGTCTTATTTGTGGTGAAACCATGTCACCATTTATTCATGAGCCATGCTTCATGTTTATGTAGTTGTTGTTCACCAAAAAAAAAATGTTTATGTAGTTGTTTGTTCCACTAGCGTCAGTTGCACAAGGACACGGAAGAATTTTAGCCTCAACCAAATCCAATCCTTGATGAAATCATAGTTGGGAGTCGGATGTAGTTACTTGAAGGCACGTCGTGCACATGGTTGAGCAGGCTAACCCGAGAACAATCACTATTGTTGAGCGGAATGCCAATCAACAATTCCTCTACGCATTTGTCAGCTTCGGTGTGTGGCAAAGGCCCTCACTTGAGAAAGGTATGTAGCGATGCCATACAATAAATTCACCTTGTCACTCACTTAATTTCCCATGTCAGGTGATCTAGTAGTCATGTCACTCACTCACTCCCCTAACGAAACCATGGTGTCCACAGGTGATCTAGCGCCCCCAATAGTTCAATAAGGAAGTGCCTAACATCTAATATCTCAAACCCTACCTGAAAAGCCTCCGAATGAGCCTATGAAGACAGTTATATATCCTCACACACAAAAGAGGAAGAGATGAAGCTAGATCAGAAAATGAGCAGGGATTATATATCTACAAACGAACTAGCATAGCACAAGCCACAAGGGGCATCGCCAGAGACGAGCAAGAAGCCTTAGCAAGCCGAACATTCCATCAAACCAATTCAAAAGTTCACAATAATGCCAGAAAAGCAATTAGGATTCCTACTATGTCAGTTTAACCAGCGAGAACATGAAGTTTTTAAGTGACCCACAACATTCGGATTCAGTGTGAGTCTCATCGTACCAAAAAGTATATGAATATAACAAGTAGGTAGCATTTGAGTTCAAGTCTCTACTTAATTGGGCATCCACACATATAAAGGTTGAATAACCCCATCGACTAGTTGGTGACCATAAACGTATGTACATCATTTCAAACGTCCTAATACCATTTTATTTCTGAAACCACCTTGAGGAGGATGTTGTACGTGATTGGGATGATGAGCACAATATATACCGCAGCCACAAAGCCCTGTCTCTGCAAGTTAAGGCATTTGCAAACAAGGCAGTACCAAGTTTATATTATGAACCATTTATACATATATACAACTCTGATTGAGTATTTGAGAACACTTACTGGAATCTGGGGGGCCTACGATGCAGCAACAATTGCAACGATAGCCGTCTTCCACAATCGTGACTTCAGCAAAAAAGAGCTTATTCTCAGCATCAGTCCCATCTTTTGGCCTAGCAATGAAGTTGAAATGATACATTCCCAGCATAGTGGTCCTAATAAACCCAAGTGCCTTGACGGCCTCATACAAAGGAGCCTGATCGATCAGAATTAAATTCAAATAGTCAGAATTAAATTTATGCAACAGCTAAGTGCTGATTTGACTTAGGAAGGAAGTGTAGACTGTAGAATGAAGAATCTGAATTTAAAAGAAGGAACAAACCCCCTGAGGTTGATTAGTCTCATTAAAACTGGATAAGGCAACCGCTACGTATTTATCAAAATCCCCTTTGAGAACGAGTCCATCAAAATTCATCCTTAGCTGGACCCGAGGCGGTCTGTTCAAATCAATCACCAAAGAAGCTTACATAATCCATCACCAGATAAAGATAAATCATTTACAAGAAAAAAGAGGAAGTGGGATTTTAAATCTGGGGATGAAACCGTTTAGGTTGTGTTCTACCTTAGAATTAAAGTAGAAAGCAGAAAACATTTGAGACCAGTTCACAAACATAAATCATATATATTCCAATATTTCAAAGACAAACAAATCCAAGTAAATCCTAGCCGCCATAACAAGAGCAACTTCCAAACTGACAGATACGATCAACAAGAGCAACTTCCAAACTGACAGATACGATCAACAATTCGGGAATTGCATAGAGGTATCCAAGCATCCAATCTCAAAAGGACAAAGTAATGAATGGAGACAAGTGTGAAGACAAGATCACTAGTATGTGTATTTCTCCAAAAGCAAAATAAACTTACGCAGGACCGGGGGAAGGTTTGCCTCGCTTCATCGATGTCAAATGGATTGAGGGGGAACCAACTTCGCAAGCTGCCATTCTCAAATTTCCATCTTCAGTTCATCAACATACAAATTAAGGAGATATTTATCCTTCTTTTCACATACAAAAATATGAAAAAAGGTCCCGAGAGGTTAACTAATGAAATACCACATTTAGAAGCCCATTTACTCCGTAATTTAGAAAAACATAATATAGGGGGAAAAAAACGGAATTGCAAAGTTTTGGTAGGTAAATTAACACCTTAGTCTCAGGTGGCAAAATAATTTTCCTATGCCCCAGAAGATAGATTATTACGAGCTATACTTGGCATTCAGGTATCTACTTCAAAGGAACTTGTCTAAAAGTAAAACTACCTATAGGTGGTAGGGGTCGGGTTATTGATGTAAGATAGATTTAGAAAAGGGGGTTCTAGTTCTAATCTGAAAACGATTCATGTATATATTTTCCAGAATATATATCTTCCAGAAACGAGAATTAAAAGTAGGTGATAAAGTCACTAGAAGACATGGAAATAAGGGTATCATTTCAAAAAAATTAGTAGACAAGATATGCCTTATTAGCAAGAATAAAGCTACGCTAGAAGAGACAGATTTCCTCCAAAAACCAAAATTACCGCGTTTCGGGGGTATAATTTTGATTCGCTTCCTAGATGTCGAATGGTTTGAAGGGGGACGAACATCTCCACCTTTGGAAGCCATCGCTGTGGAAGTTCCGTCTTCAGACATCGCGATCCAAACTTCAAACACCACATAAAAAATCATAAAAAGTTGCGGTGATGTTGTCAGCATTCTATAGATAAAAAAACAAACATAAAATGAGTCTTGTTGACATCATCTGCGAAAATATTTTCCAAATTCAAGTCATTCAAATATTCAATCCCCATGAATTCAACCATCACCTTCATTAACTCGAGCAAAAAACATAAATACAGATAAACAACCAATTTTAGGCCTAATTGAGTAGTAACAAGCATGAACCAAATCTATTTCAGGGAATCTCTAAGACTCGGGATGAAAAATTCTGGGAGAAAAACAGCCAATTTTAGGCCTAATTGCAATCGATACAAGCTTACATATTGGAATCGAATCAATATCACCCTCAAATATAATCTACACAAGCAAGGAGTGCGGCCGGTTAGGATTTGGGGTTTCTTTGGATTTTACAAAGATGAATTAACAAAGAGATTGAGTAATAACAACCGGAAAACCGAGACTGCGTTAGAAGAGAGATCTTACCGCCGGTTCCGCCGCCGAGGTCAGGGATTCCTTTGAGGTGGAGACGCCGGAGGGTTTCCTTTGGAGAGGAAGAGGCGACGAAACACGTGTGCGGGTTTCTAAACGCTACCGACTGAGTATTTCTAGAGAAATTCCGTTTTGTACCCATGAACTTAAGGTTATTCCCGTTGGTGTCCCTAGATTTTTTTTCCCCGGATGGTCCCTTGAAATTTACAAAAAGTTTGATCAATGACCTTAATTACTTTTTTTTTTCGGGCAAGTGACCTTAGTTACTAGGGGTGGGTGCGGGACAGGACGGGACGGAGTCGTCCCCCGTCATTTTTGCGAGACTTGACGGGACTGAGACGGGTTCGGGACGGAACGGGCCTCGTCCCTTAAATAAAAAAGATGATTAAAAAAAATCAAAATTTCATGTATATATTATGATTTTGAAAGATATAATAAATGTATATCTATAATTTTTTATATTTTATATGTTCACATCTATATCTATATCTATCTATATATCTATATATATAATATATATAATTTTTTTATATACTAAAACAGATGCCACTGTTGCGACCTCGCAAGCACGGAATTTTCTGGATTAAAGCAGGATTATTTTTACTTACGTGTCATATTTTGGATTAAAGTGGCATTATATTTTTTGGCCACATCGATTAATAAATCAATATAGTTAGGTAAAAAATTTATAGTTAGGGGAAAAACTTTTTTTTGGATCAAATAATCTATCCAATATAACTACATATCTTAATTAGATAGATTTATCTACGCTAAATTAAATTGATAAATTAGGTTTTCTACTTTTACCAAATAAAAAAAGTTTCAAATAAATTATTTTAATTTTCACATAAAATTTAATTAAAAATAATGTTACGTTACATATATAATTTCACATGACATGCGTTGGGATATAATGTTGTATCTAACTAAATATTCAATTTCGTCATGAAATGGCGGCCACTAGACCCATACACACACACACTAAAACAAATATCAATATACATTTTTTTTATATAGAAGAATCAATATCAATCCCACATTTTCGGTGAAATAAAGCAGAAATCAAACACTACTACAAACAACGTAACACAATAGTCACTAATAAAAATATTTAAATTTTACCCAAATTTAACAAAATTCAAAATCCTAGAAATAATATCTATCGATATATCTATTATGTATATATGTATATATTCATTTTTAAAATAAATATATATTATCCTCATATATTAATGGAAGAAAATAATATTATTATGTAGATATTTAATGTAATTTTTCATAATTAATTAATAGATGTCTTTGATTTAAAAAAAATGATAATTACTATTTTGCATGCTACGTCAATTTGGTAGTTCCTTAATTAATACATACATGTATTGTATTGTGATCTTTGAATTGTCTATTTTAATCGTAATATTAAAAAGATAAATACTTGTAATCTCCAATAATTTATCTTTTCATAATTAATTAATATTCTTTATATACATCGACCCTTTTTTTTTCTTCAAAAGATAGTTGATGAAAGGTATTTAGTCGCGTAAACCGTATCAAAATAATTTCGAACCTACCTAACTAATGTACAGGGGCGGAGTGAAGGGAGCATGCGGTGGCTCGAGCCCTCTGAAAAAATACAAAAAAAAAATTATATATAGGTATATACGGTATATAGTAAAAGAGGTTTTAACAAGACAAGAATTAAAACGGAGAGCTTCTCTCTCTAAAAACCCAAAAAACCCCAAACTCTTACTCCACCAACAACAAACACCACCGTCACCACTGATCAAAAAATACACCACCATCACCACATACACTGCAAGTCTGCAATATAAGTGTGGGAACAAGTGACATTCAATCTCTACTCTGGAAAATTTGTTTGTGAATCATGAAAAATCTATTTATGGGCAATCCCCTTCTATCATCAACAACTATTACCCACCATCAACCATCAATAGGGGAAACCCCCCGCCATCACCACCATCCACCATCAATAGGGGAACCCCCCCCGCCATCACCACCACCATGATTGCATACTACTTAATCCTACATAAACAAAAAGGGATTATAGAAATCATTTTTAGAACTCACTCACACCCATAGCTTGAAGTTAAAGGCGGCTTGTCCGCCCTTTTCTATGCTTCATCCATCAACCCCTACGCTTCGACTTTCCATCGAGTTGTCATCACCTTCAACTGCTAGATTTTATACATTAGGACCTTCATCATGGTTCATCCTTGTTTGATTTGGCATGATTTTATCAAAAATCAAAAAAGCCCCAAATTCACCCATCAATTAGAACCCTAGAAATCTCAAACAAAATCTCAAAATCCTTACAAAGTTCAATACGATTACTTTGATGGGAGCCTTGGTGATTCCGGTGTTCCCTCCAAGGCTCGCCCTATTCTCCTTCTTTGCTGGAGATCTATCCTTTGTTGAACCAAAAATTACATAAGCTTCGCTTCAATGGCCGCACTAATTGAACACCACTGCCTGTCATCAGCGTAGTTCCGTCCGGTCGTCGCCGTTTGGTCTCGTTGTTGGCTGCGCTCCTTCCCCTCGGCGCCAGCGATGCAACATTTCTGGCCCCCTTACCCGGATCTATCCACCTACGCCCTGATGGGCATCTCTCCGCCGTTTGGGTTGGGCCTTTTCCGGCGGCTGGCTTGTGTTCCGCTACCGTTGTCGCCTACATAGTTCTGTTGGCCGGCGTTGGCTCTCCTTAGCCCTCGTTTGCCCTTTCCGCCGTTTAATCTAAAATGTAAAGAAGAAGATGATGATTCTTGTCTTCTTTGCCTCTTTGGGCACTTTCGACTTAACACATCCCAATGAACATCCACCTTCAAACAGCACCAAAAAAAAAAATTAAATTAAAAGAATAAAATAAAAGGGTTGAAGAAGAGGCGTTGGCGGCTCTCTGTTCTCCCTCTTCTTCACCTAATCTGGATAAAACTCAAAAAGAAACACCCTCTATGCTGCTCCGGCTTCTTTCAGGGCTTAGATCCACCGCCCTCCGGGCCCTGATCGCCGGAGCCACCGTTATCACGAGAATCCCCACCATCTTAACTTTCAGCCCCACCACCGAGTGACGGCTTGACCCTTGGAGACTTCGGATCTGGTTGGTCGGTTTCGGGTGGCGGCCTTGGCTTCGCCTCATCTCCACCTCCTTCCTCTCGGTGTCCGATGGCTAAGGCTCGTCTCTGGCTCACGCTTTGATTAAAAAGAAATAAAAATAAATAAATAAATATAATTCTGAAGTATGTAGTTTACAAACTTCAGCACCATCTTTTCCAAGAGGGGACGACTCATCGGCGCAACCCGCCACTTTTCAAATCGATTTTAGAAACTAATGTTTAGTGCCTTCATTGCGATGGTTTTTTTATTGATCAGCTTCCAGTTTGTGACCTTTTGTTGCGCTCGTGGTTCGTCTTCTTCAGTTGCGGTTTGGTCGTGGATTTATGATCGAGGTCTGATGGCTCGCTGCTGATCGAGTCCATATTTGAGGTCTCCACTGTTGTTCCTCAGGTCGTTGTCTGTGTCACCTCTCCCCTCTGTGACTTCCACGATTGAGCTCATGCGGACTTTGCTACCACATTCTGCGTCTGATCTCAGAGCCGTCCTCTGTCCACTTTTGTTTGTTTCTATTTTGATTGGTCGATTTGTTGTTGTATTTGTGTTGTTCCTTCCGGTTTTCCGGCTACCGATTTTTCGGTCCCTCGAGATACCAAGGTTGTTTGGTTCTCGAATTCTTTCCAGTTCAAAAAAAAAAAAAAAGACAAGAATTAATTGTAGCACAACCGGTAGAAGGTTGGGAGGAGGATACTTCACATCTGGGGTTTGATTTTTCTTCCCTTCTCATTTATATTTTTTTTTTCACCCTTCCCTTCTCATTTTTCAATTTTTTTTAACTCCTTCCCATCCAAATAAGTGAATAACAGTGTCAATCAAAAGTGAAGAACAGTGCCGATCAATTAAAAATTGTGCACAAATCTTTCCAATGTAACAGTACTCCTCTAATTCAATTTTCTTTTTTCACCCTTGCCTTCTCATTTTTCATTTTTTTTTAACTTTTCCCATCCAAATAAAGTGCAATCAATTCAAAATTGTGCCTACATCTTTCCAATCTAACATTACTCCTCTAGTTGGGTCGCCGACTTCGTGAAATTATTTTTGAGCTCCCAGCCAGATTCCTGGCTCCGCCCCTGCTAATGTAGTGTGGTAAGCACGAGTAGATCCCACAGAGAATCAAGTTATTTCTAAGTTAAGTTTATTTACTAATTAATATGAAATTAGGGGTTTTTGAGTGATGTAAATAAGAAAGAACATACAATAAACTATAAACAAATTGATTGAGATAACGGTTAATAAAATAGTTTTACCTACAAATATCCACTTTATTTGGTTAAATTGATATTGTAACTTCTTCTCGTCTTTTTAGATTTCATATGAATGCCCTTGTCCCGACCTAATATAGTTACTAGTCCAACCAGTCCTAGAAACCTTTATCAATCAAAGTTCAGAGATTAACCAAGGTATTTGCAGTTCCTAAAGAGGGATTTAACAACACATCCAACTTCTTACTCATTCAATTAGTTCAACCAGCCCCAACGGAACAAGTTTGCCACTTAGGTTAAGGTTCACAACCAGGAATCTACAAAACCTTAGCGATTGAATTGATCTATCTTGTCTGGCCAACTAGTCCAATTTGATGGACGATTTTTAGTCGCGTAAACCGTATCAAAATAATTTCGAACCTACCTAACTAGTGTGGTAAGCACGAGTCGATCCCACAGAGAATCAAGTTATTCCTAAATTAAGTTTATTTACCAATTAATATGAAACGGGGGTTTTGAGTGATTGAAATAAGAAAGAAAACAAAATAAACTATAAACAAATTAATGGAGATAACGATTAATAAAATAGTTTCATCTACAAATATCCACTTTAGTTGGTTGAATTGATATTGTAACTTCCTCTCGTCCTTTTAAGCTTCCTATGAATGCCCTTGTCCCGACCTAATATAGTTACTAGTCCAACCAGTCCTAGAAACACTTACCAATCGAACAGTCCCTAAAGAAGGATTTAACCCAATTGATAGCTTTAAGTTCAGAGATTAACCAAGATATTTGCAGGCCTTAAAGAGGGATTTAACAACACATCCAACTTCCTACTCATTCAATTAGTTCAACCAGCCCTAAAGGAACAAGTTTGCCACTTGGGTTAAGGTTCGCAACCAGAAATCTACACAACCATAGCAATTAAATTGATTCTACCAAGTTGCGCGGGCTAGATAGAATAAAACAATAGACAATCAAGCACAAAGAAGTTGAAGCATTCAAATATATGAAATAAAGAACAAGATTCAAAAACTCACAATCAATCTAAACAAAGCTTCAAATCGTAGACGAAACGGGAGAGTTTAGGTCTCCATACAAATAAAACAAAAGACAAATAGGGTTTAGTTGGTCATCGTCAGTCACGACCGGCACCCGTATGTTCGGCCTCCCTTTGTATGAATGAATGTATCTATATACATATACTAAAACCGATGCATTGAAGTCGGCGTGGCGGCGCGTGAGTGAATCTGCCTACGTGGCGGCGCGTGAATGCGTCTCGCCAAGCTTTCTCCCGTCAAAAAGGAAATCTAATAAAAATAATAATTTTATATTACCATTAACACATATAATTGGATAGATGGAATATCTTATAAAAGAGTAAATATTATATAAGGAAAAAACTATATCAATATAATTAAACGTAGTAGTAGTAATAAAAATAATTAATAAAACTAATTTTTATAGTCATACTTACCAAAAATATTAATAGATAAATATTTAATATTTGATAGGTGCTATTATATATATATATTTATATTATTTTTGGTGGAAAGAATTATTTATATCAAAATCAATCATTTAATAATTGTTATTTTATATCTATCTATATTATTTTTTGAGGCCAAAATAAATAATTAAATTATTATATAGCCATATATGTAGTCACAATCCATCCGTATATAGATATTTTTGTAAACTAATGTAATAAATAAATACTAAATATTTAATAAAAAATAATATTAAAATATTTTTTAAAATCAACTATTTAATTAAATTACATGAGATTTAATTAACCATAGATTAGAAAAAAAAAACTTTTACGTAGTACCTAGCTTATAAATATGAATTTTATTTATATTTTGAGAGAATCTAATTAAAAGATATTTAGATTATATATAACCTGCCGAACTAATTTTATTTATATTATTTTTTGAAATAAAAAATAATTTATATTTAGATTAACGGATTCTCCGTACACGGGACGGGGCCTACACTAGTATGGGTATATATTGCAACCGTGAATATCCCACCTAATCTATCCTAAATATTATATAGGAAAAATTGCAAAAAATAGCCCAACCTTTGAGAGTTGTTGCGCTTAATAGCCTGAACTATAAAAAATGCAGAAAATAGCCTCAAGTATTTACTTGGTTTAAGAAAATAGCCTCAACGGCTCAACCTACATTACAATTCAAATAATTACAAAAAAATAGCCTTAGGTTGCCTTTAAATTCAAATTAATTAACAAACCTCTCCAAAACAATTTTTATTTAAAAGAATCGTCACTTCTTATATGAAAAATAGCCTAAATAATTTCTATTCTCAAAATCTACCACTTCTCATAGTTTTTTTTATCATTAAGTCATTAATAACTAAATTCATCATTGAATTAATTATAAAAACTACCTTATACCATATAAATTTTGTAAATAAATATTTTTTTAAAAAAAACTTCTAAAAAATATCACACGATCTTTATTTTTCTTAATAAAAAAAATAATTTATCTTCATCCCACAATTTATTCATTACTCAAATAAAAACCATTGTTGGTTGAATAATGTATGCACACTTTTTTTCTTCAATAGATAACAAACTACACTAATTGTTAGGCTTAAAACAATATATAATGCATGCGTAACTGCTTCTTTGTGCTAGTTTTGCTCAGAAGATCGTCCTAAATCGCTTATTAAATCAATTGCGAATAGAAACTTAAGTATTTATTCACTTTTAATGATATGTAAATAATCTAATTAATTTTTTAAAATATTAAATTTAAGTTATATTTAGATGGTTTGAGATAATTTTTATAATTAATTCAGCTATGAGTTTAGATAACAATAATTAATTGTAACATTTTTTTTATTAGAAGTGATGATTTTTTAAATAAAAATTATTTTGGAGAGGTTTTGTAATTAATTTGAACTTAAAGGCAATCTAAGGCTGTTTTTTTTGTAATTAATTTGAATTTAAAGGTAATTATTTAAATTTGAATGTAGCTTGAGGCTATTTTCTGCAACCAAGTAAATACTTGAGGCTATTTTCTGCATTTTTTCTAGTTCAGGCTATTAAGTGCAACAACCCCTAAAGGTTAGGCTATTTTTTGCTATTTTCCCTATTATATAATATAAATATATATAATCTGTCTAATCTATCTAAATATAATCTAATCTATCTAAATATACGGTAAAACTTAATAGGCAATGTTGAGATGCAAATCCTGGGGCTGCATACGCCTCCGTTAAACGCAATTCGTCAGCCCGGCTCCATATATGTAGCCGGTCCACCTTGGCTTCCAATTTGTAATACGATCCCGTAAACAACGAGCGATCTTCAAATCCAAATGATCTTAATCTGAAATATATAAAAGCACTAGTGTAGACTCCGAAAAGTAAATAATATAAATTAACTATAAAATAGGTAAAATATACATGAAAATAACCTAATATAATATGCAAATACATGACTAAAATAGAACCTATCAATAGTGTTATTTGTTTGGGTATCATAAAACAATTTAATTAAAAGATATATAACATATAAGGTATCACCTTATTGAGTTTGATATATTTTCTAATCATTTTAGACAAATTTGGTCAAATAAGTTAGATAAAATATTTGAAATTATTAATTGATATAGTTAAAGAACTTAAGAGGGTTTAGACTACACGAGTACACATAGGTGAAATTAACCTCTTAGTTGTATATTCAATTTCATCTAACATGATTTTACTTTAATTTATTTTACAACTGATTGAACGTTTTATTAAAATATTTCAAGCATAAAATTCAATTAAAAAATATTTCAAAAAAATTAACATAATAAAATATAATTTATTAAAAAAATGCGCAAACGCGCAGGTACCAAATACTAGTATATATATAGGGGTGCGCTCCGGTGAAAACCAAGATTGCGGTAAAAACCCATGAGGGCCGACTTTTTAGCCCGGTTCACTTGCTTTATAGCCCGGTTATGAATAGAACCGATCTATAAAGTCATAAATTTTAGCCCAGCTTTGAATAAAACCAAGCTATAAAGTCACTATGTAATTTTAAAACATGAGTTTTTTAGCACGATTTTTAGGCTTGACTGAACTATAAAGTCATTTGTTATTTTAAAATTGGAGTTTTTAGCACGGTTTTTAGGTTGAACTGAGTTGTAAAGTCACCGTGTGATTGAGGTTTTTAGCACGAGTTTCAAATAGACCAATTAGCTATAAAGTAGTCCTCCGGTGTACTCATCCTTAACGTGTATCATGTACACAAATCTGGGCCAATGATTAGTTGAGATGGAGGGTGGAGATTAATTAGCCCATTTGTTTGATTGTATGCATAGATGATTATTCGGTCGAGTATAAATGATTATGCACTAGTATATGCAGGATTATTCAGTCGTATAAGTCTGTTTAGTAGGTTATGCACCATGAAAATGCCCCAATTATGCGATGGTATCTGTCAATACGATCGAATAATGACTTACCTACTAAATAGTCTCATACGACTGAATAATCCTTCATATACTAGTGCATAATCATTTATACTCGACCGAATAATCAACTATGCAGACAATCTACCACAAATGGGCTAATTAATCTCTACCCTCCATCGATCTCAACTAATCAACGACCCAGATTTGTGTACATGATACACGTTAAGGGCGCGCGCACACACACACTAGCTCAATAATACATATATGTTGTATAAAATACATATTATATATATTGTATTACATTATTATATGCCTATGCGGGACATGACGAGATTTGTGGGATGGGGACGGGTCGTCTCGCGTCCCGTCTCGCATAGTTTTTACAAGACGGGACCAGAATTTGCAAGATTTATGCCCATCCCTATTAATTACAAAGCTACTCCGTAATAAACATGAGAAGGAATATCTAATCTAATATCTAATATATAATATATAATATAATACTAAAACAGTTGCGAAAGATACACGTGACAGTCATATGTTGAAAGTGACACGTGACATCCATACACTTAACACACCCGCATTTATACTTTAAATAATTTTTTATTAATTAAGATATTGAATTTGTTGAACATATCATAACAACTTCTCCAAATTTCTAGATAATTTTGAAGTCAGAAAATAATAAATCGATAATATTATTAATAAATTTAAATTAATTTAAATCAATAATAAACTCTCCTTAATAACATGCTTATGTGGCGATTTCATATTAAACTCAGTCCCACCTTCAATTTAAATTAAAATTATTTAATGCATATAATTATAATTTATTTATTTTTCAACTAATGTATTTTATTTTCCATGTTTTGATATTGTTATCGTATTTTTAACAAATATATTTTTACTTTATTAATTTAATTTTATCCTCACTTCAATATTTTAATTTGGATTTTTGAGAAAAAAAATATTTTGGTTATTATAGATAACATAGCAATAGTATATAGTTGATGACCCTTTATATAAGATGATACTATGCTAGCAAATATGAGTACATGGTAGGCTATCTATTTTTCCTATGAATTTCGGACCCATATTTAATCAGTTGTAATTGAAATAATTAATTTACTATAAATTTTTTTTATAGATTTGGAAATCACCAAGTTATTAATTAACTGTATTTTTTACAAGTATTTTGCATAAACCAAGAAAAATTCACAATCCACATTCTTATGAATTTTAAATTTAAATCATTTAAAATTATTTGAGCATTTGATGTATTTTTACAACTCTACTCGACTATTCCAAAAGTAATTAATTGTTACACACATCATTAATTAAAGGCCGTATAAGATCCAAAATACAAATAAAGTATTTAATAATTTTAAGTTTACTTTATTACTGCTTTGATAATGAATAACATAATCAATTAATTTAATTTACAAATACGTTGTGTCTTTAAGGCACGAGAACTATTGACATTTTTTTACGTAACAACTAGTACTTTTCCCGAACCTTGTTCGGGTGTTTTCATAATATTTTCGATCGAGTTTGACATATTAAGTACAAAATATTCGACACGTCAAATTAAATCGGGATGTGATGGGTATTTGACTCGGGTCCTAGTTCTAGCCACATTTTCCTTCCCTTTGAAATAACCAAGTGAGCGATGCGGAATTTCTGATTCAATCTACATTCTGTTTCTAATGATCACAAAAGTTTCACTATACACACATACAAAAAAAAAATTATATACATATTTTTTTATTTTATATATATTGCTTTTCACAAAAGTTCCCCTGTAGTTATTACAAAACCCCACCGCAATAAATTTGTAGGTTTTTATATTCATAATTGCTGTGAAACGTGCTGAGAAACGTGCTGTGAAACGTGCTGAGATAAAACTATGGATTCATCATTGTGATGGTTTTAAGGTGCGGCAGCCGGCATGTTACCATGGGAGTCCATATATTCCAAATGCAATCCAACGACAACAAATTTGTAGGTTTTTATATTCATAATGTATTAGATATTAAAAAATGCGTTTCATGGCCATTAACTATTTCACACCATTGTTGTGAAACGTGCTGAGATAAAACGATCGATTCATAATTATGTTTCATCCATATCTAATTGAATTGAATGTATATGTCTGTAACTATTTACATGCAGTTCACTTCAAAATATAATTAGTTTATTATAAAATAATAAACCGATATAATATCATAAGCATAAACTTAAATTGTATCAGTGTAACCGGTTATCATATTATTCATAATATAACCTTTTAAAAAATAGGAAACTAAATTTATAATTTCCCACAATTTAATCCCAAGTAAAAGTTGCTAAAAAAAAACCTAACTAAACCTAGACTCGATCATGTGCCGCCCATAGCCTCGAATTCGTCGACCAAGTCTCCTCCTTTGTCTCCAATCTCACCTTCTACACCGTCAATCAGATGGTTGTGGCCTTCCATGAGTTAGATCCAGGCGGCATCTTCTTGCTCGGCCTGTTCACTCTCTCTCCATGTACAGTGTTCACTACTCCTCCTCATTCTTAAGCTATCACCCTTTTAACTCTCCGAGGTCGACTGTAAAAGATGTGGCTCGCCTCCTTGCCTCCCCATCTTGCAAAGAATAAGATGGACAAAGGGTTTCGTCGGGGCCAAGTCTGTCACAACCTACCTAGACCAGCAAGAGATTGAAAACCACGTTAACATTATAGACCGATGAGCTTCTTAAGATCAATAAATGACAAATTATACACACCATAATCTATCTATATATAGTATTCTTCATGATAGACCAAACTAAAAATCACGGTTAAGAAAACATATATATAATTTATAAAGGGGACAAGATACTCATGTCCGATTACAAACATATAAAAATCATGGCATTCACAAACTGATTTGATCCCTACACTAAGCATCTACAACATTTATAAATTGCTAAATAGAAAAATCAAAGCCTCACCTTCCAGCGGATCCCATTCAAGATCGGTAGCTCAAAATTATGGCTCATCGACTCCGAACATTCCATGATGCAGAAAAACTCAAATTCCTCAATACCTATATTTATTAAGGTGGAAGAAACATTAAAGTGGGAATTGTAAGGTTGTGAAACCGTTGTGCAGTAAATGTTATGAAACTCCTAATTTTGTGTTGATTGAAACTCCTAATCCCATTAAATGCGCCTAATCATAGGGAATTTTGTTGATTGAAACTCTCAGATTCAATATTTTATATGCTGCCATTAAAATCAAAGTGTAAACATTTATCTAAGCTAAAGCATATTATCCATGACTAACCTCTACAGTCCAGTTGCTCTTTGATGGTTGTTTTTGGGGGGCTACTCAGCCTGCTGAATTAGCATAATAGGAACAATAGCTAGGTTAGGTTAATTTGGCATTTCAATCCAAGAGGTCATTTGTGAGATTCAGACACATCACGCATGAAAAATGAATCAAACAATTCATACTACAGAGGAACATGAAGCTATATAGTTTATTAAAAAATTGCACATCATAGTGTAAATTGAATCCCGTAACTATGATGCAATTTCAAGAGTTTGGTAATTAAAACATATCTTGAGTGACATTCAACTTTGTATAAATCATAGCACATCATTTTGCTCACCTTCAAGTTGTGATAAACTTTACATCCCATCTTCATGGCCTCTTTGAAGGAGGTGACTCCAATAGGAAGGATCTTGCACTCCTTCTTAAACAAATATGTTAATAGTTCTAGACGTGTCATGCTCAAAAAATACAACATGAATAAGAAACAAATGAGCATCTACATAGTAAGCTTGTTCTCTTCAAGTGATCCACCATTGATCACATTCACATTGACAATAGGGGTGAGCAATATTATCTTTTTTTTTTTCTAGTACGCTCAACAATGTGCTACATTTAATCCATGCTAATCAACATAGAAATCCAAGCGAACCCCTGCGGCCCTGAATGTTCATCAAATTGAAATTGGATAGCTTTCTTAAACCCAACTGAAGCCAAATTTTTCATATTTTTCAAAAAAACACTCTAATTATTTGATACATTTTATCAAACACCTTGTGTGCAATTACTTAATCAATAAAATTCATTTCCATATTTCAAATGTATGCACTTCTTCTTAGATACATTTAATCAAACACCTTATGTGCAAAGATTAAACCCAAAATATAACATCTTTAGAACCTTAAATTTGACTAATAAATCCCAATATATAATGCAATCATCCATA
Organism: Persicaria tinctoria; assembly: GCA_037127255.1. Taxonomy (NCBI): domain Eukaryota; kingdom Viridiplantae; phylum Streptophyta; class Magnoliopsida; order Caryophyllales; family Polygonaceae; genus Persicaria; species Persicaria tinctoria. The sequence goes on from JBANSL010000011.1 coordinate 72,070,635, forward strand.
CAAGCACAAGAAGATGAAAGCTAATTAAAGTGAAGTTGTAATCATAAAACAAAATCAACCTAGACTAACCATCTAAACGTGCATCATCTTCCTCAAATTTCATTCAATCTTCTATCTTCAGGCTTGAAGAAATGGGAGAGTGAAAACCCATTACATATCAAAATAGGAATTAATAATTTAGAACTCAAATAAATCAACCATAGTAGGAGAAGAGGAAATACCATTTGTCGGAGGAGATCGCAAGCCAACGTCGACGATCGATGCCTATTCTAACCGAGGTTTTTTTGCAAGAGAGAGTTCATTTAGCAGGGCCGATTACACCGCTGTCAACTAACCGCCTCGCACGACTCGCCCTCGTCTGCCCACCACTCGGATCTAAGTAACCACCTACCACCCACGGATCTAAGCACTTGAGATTAGCATGGATGGAGGAGGAAATTGAGCATGGATGGAGGAGGAAATTGAAATCGTTGAGCATGGATGGGGAGAACGTGGGTTTGTCCCTGAAGAAGACGCCTGCAAGAGAACATGGGAAGGAGGTTAATTTTTTGAAAAACCGCTTGAAAGGAGGTGGTTTCTTAACTTGAAGAGAGAACGTGGGCTGCTGATGGGAATTCTTAGGGTTGCTCAATTAAGGACACGTGGCGCAAATAAGGGGTGGATATATAAAAAGCTCATTTACAACTTCTTCAACTATGTTTAATATAAATAGCAAATAATGTTCTATAAAAATTCATAATCAAAACATTTATATGTAAAATATCATTTTTAATTATTAATAATTCACTATTAATACACATATAATCTTGTAAAGAGTAAATGTTAGAAAATCGTGTAAAAAGATATCAACACATATACTTAGATACAAAAAATAAAATAATTTATATAGATATAAAAAATCAAATACAATTGGAAAGAGTAAATGAATAAAAAGAGACAAAAATCACATAGCGTATTTAGATATACACATATGTATATAATAGTACATAAATCCTATCATTACCATATATAACAAAATAAATATTAAAAATAAATAAATTAAATAGTTGGTCAAAAAATAACACGTGGCACAATGTTATTCGTTAAAAAAAGCGGGAAAATATTAAAGCAGAAGCTGGCACGTGGCAGTGCAGCTTCTGCTTTAGTATTGTTTAGGATTTTTTATTTATTTTTTATTTGATTTGATGTGTATGATATTATCTATTAAGATTTGGTTGTTCCCTAATCGATATTTTTTTTTTAGGAAAAATCAATATTTTGTTTTGATTCTTTCATCTGTAAAATATTTTTTAAAATATTTAATAACAAGGATATTGCTAAAAGAAACTAGATATGATTTTCTTGATTTGGATATGATTTCCCTAATTGGATTATTTTTTAAAAGGGTATTTATCTATTTTTTTTTTATCTAACGGATATTTATCTACTAATTGATGTTGGTTATTTAACCCAATATGAAGACAGAGATCGTGTTTCATTTCTTCGCTCAAGAAAATGACATTGCTTCTTCCCAATTTTCTCTTGCATTTTACTATTAGATTTCTATTTGGCTTTTTGTTATTTGGATTTTATTATTGTTCTCGCAATTTGATTAAGCTTTGTCTTCAAAATTTTGGCTTGATATAATTACATTAAATTCTCCCAAACTTTGATGAAAAGTCCTCTTGATAAAAAATAATGTGGAAATGTCCTCCAATAGATGTAGTTAAGATCAATGTAGATGCTTCGGTGAAAAGTGATACTCAACCACAGGTTGGTTGTGTTGTGAGGAATAATGATGGTCAAGTTATTCGGATACATAAATGTAACATTAGGATGAGTTCTGTCATCTTGGCAGATGCTTTTTATGTATATATACAGGTATAAGATTGGCAGCAGAGATGGGGTTCCGAAGATTTATAGTTGAGAGTGATTGTGCTATCATCATCGACGCCATCAATCATGCGAACAATATATCATGGGAGGTCGCTCAAATAGTCCAAGAGATCCATTCATTAAGAAGAGATTTTGAGAGCATCACGTTTCAACATTGCAATAGAGAGGCCAATGGTGCAGCTGATTTTATTGCTAAATCTCAGTTCAATTGTAATTTTATTTTGAGTCCTTGTTGTTGTGAATTCCAAAACATCATCTTGCGAGATGATCATGGATGTCGGTAGTACATCCAATCTTTTGCCTACTGTAAAAAAAAAATTCTCACAAACTTGATTTTTGTTCTTAATTTGTAGGTGTTTCCGGGTACACTTTTGAAGCTTTTAATTCTCCGTTTCATAGCTTTTGTTCATTGTGCTCTTTATAAGCGACTTCAGTTGATTGTCCTCCTTATCACGGATAGGTAATTACTAGATCATCATTCTTCACATGCATGACTATTTATTGCCTCACATTCATAATTTTAATTATTTACTCCAATTTCTTTGTCTAACAATATTGCTTTTATTTACATATCGGTCGTGCTTGTAGGGAAGATCGATCGTAGTGGCATCCGCCCTCCGGGCTTGACTTTATTGTCGACTGCTATAGTAACGAAGGAGAGTGATATGAAGATATATGTGATGTGCGGGCTGTGAAGGTTTGAGGTAGGAACAAAGGAGAGGCGAGACGGAGAGGATGGAGAACGAGACAAAGGAAGCCATTAAAGGGCGAATTTGAGAGCTTAAGGGGTGATAATGCGTATTTTGTATAGGCATTATAGGTAGTTGTTAGTGAGTTTAGAATAGTTTATTTCGTGTTTATTTGAGTAGTTCGAGTCAGTAGTGTTGAGTCTTGCAAGTTTGGAATCTACGCTCTTTTTGTGTTTTTCTACAGATTTATGTCCCGACGCTGGAAGGACGCATCTATGGCTTGCCGGTGATGAGTTTGGAGAGCTAGGAACCCAAGAAAACATGTGAAGAAGGCGAGAAAGAGGCGTGGAGGAAGTTAGCTTGGATTCGGAATTGACAAATCAAGGAAGGGAAGCTACTGATGAGACGGCGCCCGCCGCCTGATACACGGCGCCTGTCGTCCGTGTCGATATAGAATTCCTATTCCGTCTTTTGGAAACTAATTAGGTTAAAGTATTTGATATATCTTGGCCGACTTTGGCATAGAGTTAGTGAGAAGTTTTGTGGAAAAAACCTAATGAAAAGAACTCCTATGGAGATATTGAGAGGAAGACTTTCCATGAGGAACTAAACCTCTTTTGTTTCGCCTGCAATTCGGAGACATGGTTATATGATTTGTGAGACTTAATTTCTATCTATTATGAGTTTGATTTATTCAATGTCTTTGTTTGTTATTGATTGATTGCATGTATTCCCTCTTGATTGGCCACCTTGACGGAATTTGCTTTCCTGCTATGGGTTTAATTAACCATTGCAAGTTAATTGGATTAGTAGCACAACATAGCTAATTGATCCCCTGAAAGCATCGTTTGGGTGTGTAGGACATTGACAATTCTACTTTATCAATTATACCAATTAGGGTTAGGGAGTTGTTCCCATATCTTTGGTTGTTTGTGTCGTTGATATTGTTGAGTTGCTTAGGGTTGGAGTGATCCGTCATTAGATGAATCAAATAAGGAAGGATAGGATAGAGTCAAGGATCAAAGACATAACCATTGTTGATGAATTGTAGGGAAAACTATTGCATTCATAATTATCACCGATTCACCATTGTTACTTTTGTTGAGTTTAGTTGTTTTGATATTCAATCACTCATTGATATTGTTCTGTTCTTATAGAGATTTGATAGACTTGAAAGGTTTTATCTCTATGGGATCAACCCCTTACTATTATGCAATACTAGTTACTAGGTTGCTAGTTGAGTTATAATTTTGGGTTACTCTTTTTGGTGTTGTGGAAAGGTAACGCCATTCTGTAGGCTCACCAAATTTTGGCGCCTTGCTGGGGAGAATTACTTTATTTCCTTTGTTTTTCTTATTGCTATCTTGGGTAATTCACCTTGGTGAATTACTTTTGGTTACTAATCAATCTCCGTTGAGTCTTTTTGAAGGTTAAACAAATATGGCTGAAAATGCTGAACATTCTCTCAGAAAGACACTGAGAGACATAAGGGAACCTAATCTGAATTCGCAACATGTTGCTATTACATTACCTGAACTCCCTAAAGGTTCCAAATTGGGATACAAAGCTGATTGGCTACTGATTCTTCCAGTTTTCCATGGGATGATTGGGAATGAGCTAAATAAGCATCTTAATGAATTTGTTAGTGTCTGTGATCGACTCAGGCCTCAAGGATTTACTGATGATCAACTCATGTTGAGGTTGTTTCCGTTCACCCTGAAAGACACAACGATGGATTGGCTACACCGTCTGCCTAAAGGAAGTATCACTACTTGGTTTGAATTGAAGAAAGCTTTTCTGCTGAAATACTTCCCTGCTACTCGTCTGAGTAAAGTAAAGAAGCAATTGACTAGCATAGAACAACTTCCTGGGGAGAGTCTCTATGACTACCTTGAGAGATTCAGGCGACTCAAGGCAAGTTGCCCCTAACATAGATTTTCTGAAGAGGATTTGATCCTCTATCTTTACGAAGGGTTGCTTGACCAAGAGCGCATTGTCATCAAGCTACTAGCGGAGAACTAAACAAGACGCCGGAAGAAGCTATGCAGATCTTCGATGGATTAGCAAATTCGAATTAGTAGTACAGGAAGTCTAGTGGATTTGAGAATCCATTTGCATTGGATGACCCTGTGAAGGGTTGCGAGGAGAAAGTCGCGAAGCTAACGGAGGTTGGGATGAAAATGGTGACTCAGATGGCAACATCAAACACTCAAGGAAGCAAGAAGCTCAAGAATCGTATTGTATGAACTCTGAAGTTCCCAAGGGAAGTGCTTTGAGAGATTTGATGATATTGGTAAGACATCAAGGAGAACTTCTGCGACGCATGTCTCAAGAGCTACAAGAACTCAAGTTGAGAAATTGGAAGAAGGATTTGTCCGGAGAATACTCCATGATTGTGGCCCTTGGAGGAAATGATTTGGGTTTTTCCAATGAGAAGTCAAAAAGAAGGTCTAGGGAGATGATTTTCGAAGAAGATGTGGAAAAAGACGAATCGGAGACGCACTGTTGGAACGGCGCCCGCCGCCACCTCCAGTTACGAAACCGATTTTTGACAGTGTTGGATCTTCGAAGAAATCATCGGAGGAATGGTCTTCTAAGGTTTTGAAACCTGTACACCCCTATCCTATGCATCGAATCTTGATCGTAAGTGGGAAAACGACAAGGACCTATTTGATACTTTCACCAAGCGCCAAGTAAATATTCCTCGCCGAATTTGGTTTTGCCAGATGGAAACTACTGTTGATGATAGGTTTTAAACGTACTCTGTTTTTGCTTAACTATATTTCGTATTTAAAAACCTTGATCCAAGCAAATGCTTGCAAGTACTTTTATATTATATGTTTTCACTAACCTGCAGGGACTAATAGGTTTTGTCTTGCATCAAGGGGGAGATTGATGACTCCACCTTGATCAAGACAAAACTTTTATCATAATATGTTATGGGATTGATGAAAGTTAAAACCTATTATTTTGTTGTGTATGTTAAATATTGTGATGAAAATGTTATTGGGCCTTTGTATTAGATGAACTAACTTGTAAGGCCATCCTAATTCATGGTGTTCAAACTATCATCCGGATGCTGCTTCTAGAAGAGGAAGATTTGGTTGAGAGGATCTTCCAAGTGGTGGCAAGAATATCTTATCCAACGTCAGTCTTCCCTCTTCTCTGGACGGGGTGCAACCGAAGTTCAAACGCTCCTGACGGAGGGAAAACCTGTCGTTGATCCCGTCAAAGTAAACTCAAACCTATAACTAGTATAGCAATAAGCAAGAGGTCGATCCCACAGGGAAATTCGCTATCACTACTAGAAAACTTCAATTATACATCTGTTGTCAACAGATGTCTTTCAAAAAAATTTCCGATCTCTTTGTGCGTGTAGTAAAAGATCAAAACTTTCCACATCGGTTTTAAGCAGATGTCTTTTAGTAATTAGAACCCCTCAATTTTGGTTATGACATGTTCACGTATTGATGAATATCCATAATTTGTCATTCGAAATCATTTGACGATGTCTCCCTAAAGCAAAAAAGTGACATTTACATCTTTATTTATTGAAATAGTTGATGTCTTAATACAATATAGACAACAATTTTTGTTGTAGTGATCACGTTTATAATCAAATTCTATATATAATTTATGATTTTATATTGTTTTAATTTAACCGACCACATGAAATATAGTCATAACTGATGTGTTTCCATGTTATCGACATCGCATGGAGAGTATTCATTCTCTTTGTGTTGATTTCATGTCCATTATATGTGATATTATATTGATCTAAAATAACGCACTATTGTGGTTGTATACATAGAAGATGTCGTTTCATAGAGTTGTAATCTGTTTTTTCAAAATAAAATGACGTTGTTGCTCAATTGATACATCAATTTATTTTGTAGATAACGATGTTACTTTGACTAATATACATCAATTCATATATCATTTTTAATGTTCAAACTTATTTTGCACATTGATTTAAAGGTAAAATGACGTTGTTGCTCTATTGACACACGATTTATTAAATAGAGAACGATGTGTATAAGTTACACTGGCATCTGTTTTAATAGATGTATCTGATGTTAAATGTATGAATGCACTACTATTTTCAATATTGAATCCGATGTGTTTGTTTGGATATGCACCCCGCTTTTGTCGATAGAACATATATTGCATTCATGTACATATATACTAGCTTCGTAATGTAACATTCACAAAAAATACCATGCCGCTGTTCATAGCCAAAAAATTGGCTAGCCACAACATCACAAAAAAAGGTAAATGGTTAGCCTACATATCTGCGGCCTACATTACCTAGCTAGCTAGCGAACATCTCAAAAACAGGTCAGGCTAGCCAAACCACCTAAATCGATCAGTGTATATGATACCCCAACATTCATACCCTAAATGTTTTAAAGCTTAAGACATTAGACCCAAAAAATGGTTGATCGATCACCTGCATTTTCAATCAACAAGAAGTACTAAATAAGTGGCACATTTACTGAGCAGCCCTAGACGTACGCTTCATTAACCTATAGCAAAGACTGGATATACTGAGCAGATTCAACTCGAACTTCATCGATTTGTTCTTGAGTGTACGATGGACGGTTCCTTGATGCAGCCCACTAAAATCCATCAAAATATAAAACTGCGTATTAATAACAGTCAGAAGCCAATGTTTCCTGCAAAAGTATTAATCATCAAAGCAATTTGCATTGTTTACATTCAAATCGACATGACCAGAATAGAGTTGGAAGGAATAATTCATAACACCTAAAGGAGAGGGAAAGGATTGAAAAACTCGATCTAAAGAATAACATATACCTCTTTACAGCCTTTTCCCAATCTTTGTAAGGAGATGGTCACTCCACCAAATAACAGTCAGAAGCCAATGTTTCCTGCAAAAGTAACAATATATTTCAGAAATTAATGCATATCAAATGCATATCAAATCTCATGAGATTTTAGAAATGCATGTACTATATATTCTCAACTGCAGATTTCAGAAATGCATATACACTTACATATCGTTTTTCAAGGACCACCAAGACAGAAACTTACAGATTTCATTCAGAGTGCATGGGCTATATATTCTCAACAGCAGATTTCAGAAATGCATAGCAAATGTCATGAGATTTCAGCAATGCATGGGCTATATATTCTTAACAGCAGATTTGAGAAATGCATATAAACTTACAGATTTCATTTAGAGTACACTGCAACATTTATCAAATGCACATATCAAATGTCATGAGATTTACTAATTACCCTGGGTTGTATGGTATCATGAAAACGTGGTCCGACGTCCCTTCTTTTAACCTCTTTACTAAATAAGGAATGAAACTCGGTCTTGTGCACGTAGTTGCTGCTCCAGAATCAACAAATGCAAACAAGGAGGTATCTTCATGTGCACAAACAATAGTATATAGGTAGCCATTTTGGGGATGGGAACTTTTAATAGCAACCATAGTATAGAGTTCCACGGCTATCGAGTACAAAGAACCGTCTCTTCCGATCCCCCTGAGGCTTGAAGATTGCTTAAAAAGATACCCTTGTTTGATTGTGTGCACCTGTTCACGTGAAAAAAAATGAGTTAAGAACAGGGGAGTGCTGTATTACTATATTACAATCAGATTGGCATATACTAACTCCAGACATTGCATAGGCAGTTTTGAGCTCCATTTTTATGAATCTATTTTGTATTAAAGCTAAGATGATAAAAACTGAAACATGCAGAGAGATAGCACACAAATCAAGGAGCATTGGGGATATAGGCGAAATTTTCTACCTCCGCATTAGCAGTTGACAGCACTATTGCCTGTATATTTTTGTAAGAATGAGCATCAACATTAATAATGCCATCAACATTGCCAGAAGCTGCTAGGTCTCCAACACTCTTTAAACTGTCCATCTCTGCTTGAGTCCGGAACTCCTGGATTCTTCTTGCCAAATTGTCTTGTTGGGCACTTGTGGACTCTTTGTACTCATGTGCACACGTTAACACCTGCAATACAGGAGAGATCCATCTCAAATTGGTAAAGGATTTGCCTAAACAATTACATAAGAATCCTAACTGAAAAAAAGAGTAAATTAAAAGATAAGCACAAACTTGATTTGCTTTAATCCAAACAGAATAATGTAACTTCTAAGAAAAATTAAAAAAAATTTAAGAAATGACACAGGAAGTAGGAAGAGTAGATGCACATTTTACCAGGTTCTATTCATATGTACACTGAAACTCTTACAAAAGCAGGTAAAGTTTATGATTCAAAAATCTTTTGATGTACAAAGAAGTGCATTGCAGAAAAAGCGTCAATAACTAATGATATTTCAAAATCTACATCATGACATCTTGAAAGAACAATCAATTTGCAAGCAGCAGTATATGAACAGCCAATTGCAGGGAAACAACCTACAGCTTAATGGTAAAGCTCTTTGGTTACTTTCATTCAATATCTAAAGATATATTTCCAACAGTACCTAGTGAATAAGAGGCTCCATTTCTTTCAGCATATCATATCCCTGAGATTATGAAAGTTAATTCACATTAAAAGAAAAAGAGGGGGGATTATGACAGTGAATCAGTGATTAGAGACACAGGGACACAGAAGGAGAAAATTGTTGATGAAACAAGAGGCTATCAAAAGTACTAACCAGCTTGAAGTATCTAAGATGAGCATCCATAATAGCACTAAATGATTTGTCTTGTGTATTCTTGTAAAAGGCTCAAAACATCTTCAACACTGATTCTGTTCAATTATATTTTGGGGATGGGAACTTTCAAAAGCAACCTGCTTCAATTAGTGGCTCAAAACATCTTCAACAACTTGGTAGAGCAACACAAAAAGTGCAAAAATACACAAGACATATGAAAATGAGAACCTTAACAAGACTGAACATTCAACAACAACCTGCTTCAATCAGTGGCTCAAAACATCTTCAACAACTTGGCAGAGCAACACAAAAAGTGCAAAAATACACAAGACATATGAAAATGAGAACCTTAACAAGACTGAACATTCAACAGCAACTTGCTTCAATCAGTGGCTCAAAACATCTTTAAAAAGACTGAACATTGTGCAACATTCCCCAAGATTAGCAGCAACAAAGGAGGAAATCAGTATGCAAGTCATTGATTATACAAGGGAAAGTTCTTTATTTTTATCAATTTAATCACGCATGTAAGCAACCAAAACAAAGAACTGAACAAACCTGAACAGATCAAACTAGTTCAACCTTGTCAGGTGATTATAGGCAACAAGGAAAGGAGGAAATCGGTACGAAAGCCATTGATTACCTCGGCAAAGTTGCCATCTTTTCAAACTCCGTTTAACAAGACTGAGGGAGACCAATAAACTTTGATCATGAATATAGGCAACATGAAACACATAACTAAATGAGAAACTGAACAAATCCAAAAAGTGACAATCTTGCCTGAGATTATAGGCAACATGAAAGCATGTAATCAGCAATGAAACCACAAATTATGAGTAAAGAGAATCGAGAGACTGAGAAATGAGAAACCACAAATTTTCTACAGCTGAAGAAAAAAATAGGTAAGGTAGAGAACTTTATTGCTACAATCCAATAATATGACTTTGACACCAATGAATGCATTTAGAAGGATGGATACCAGATTCTCAAGTCAATAACAGATAAAGGGTTAATGTAAACTCTTATCATTTTTAAATTTTTTTTTATCATTATTTAGTTAATGGTTAAAGGAACATCAACAAGAAGAGACAAAAAAGATAAGAGTTTCTCATCTGGTGGACAATACCAGAACTTGGAGGAAAAACAAGCATGTTCTGAAAAGCAGTAGATCTCCACTTCAAATATTCAAACCTCTCTCAATTTCTATCAAATCCAATCTTCTAGTTAATACTCACTGCATCTTCTAACTTTGCTACGTCAACCTGGACTGAATGATCAATGACAAGATCCACTGGCACCTGTTACATTACAGGTGATTAGGAGCAATGTTGCATCATTTTAACACATTAGCTAATGATCAATTTTCAAGCCCCGTTTACATTGTTAAATTTCCAGCAAAGTTTGTCTAAAGGAAAACTATATATGCTTTTGTTATTAATAAAATGATCATTCCAAGATAAAAGGAGAAAATCATACCATGCCAAGCTTATTCATATCATCTCGCATAAAAGCTACCACTACAGATTGTTTTTACATTAATTCAAAACAGGATGTTTGCAACAACTCTACAAAAGCTAGGGAACGAGACAAGTAAGAAAAGAAAGACCTTATTCAGAAATAATATACACTAGCAGCTAGTTTATATTATTGAGTTTAAGGTTCCTATCCACTAGACCATGTTGAGTTTTCCATCAGCTAAGAAACAAAAGAAAGATCTCATTTAGAAATATATCAAGTGTGAATTATCTTGAGATGGCCCAAACTTAGCTAGGCCAATCCAACCGTCCTCTCATTAGTTCCATCATTCCTAAAGATTAACACATGTATGGGGCATATATTCTTAAAAGCAAAAAGAAATAAAGATGAAAAGCACTATTTTAAAGCACTAATTTATGCCATTCAAAATTTCCAAAAGGACACAGCAAAATTTACCCCAAAAAATCAGCAATGCAATCCATTGGCAAATTTCTCAAAATGACTCTTTATTGTAATAGTGATGACCAGAAGCATAGAGAACATCATCATGTACTCACAAATTTTCAGATAATAATGTTGCGTTTTGAACCTGTAAGAAATCTTACCTTCTTTTTCAAATCTTTATATACTATTTTCCTCAATGGGAGAAACAATGAAGCGTATAAGACAATCACTTTTGATCATCCTAGCATATTGAACAAAAGACGATTGGTTTCAAAACCGAGGCCAGAAACACATAAATGAAACCCTAAAAAATTAATTGAATCTAGATCTAGAGGGAACGAGAGAGAAGTAGTTGTTTTCTTCGTCGAATCAACATCTAGAAGGATTTTATGAGAGTGGGAGGAGGGAGATGATTACCAAAGATGATTACCAAAGGATACCTTGTCGGCGATTTAGGGTTTCACCTTTCATCCATTTTCGTGATTCTTTTGAGAGTTGATGGTCGTCGGATACCTTGTCGGCACTGAACGATGGTCGTCGGAGCTAGATAGCAGAAGATTGAATCTAGAGAGAGGAGAAGATGATTTGGGGGGTTTGGTACATGGCTCAGATCTGGAGAGAGGTAGACCAAGGGCTAGAGGATTAGAGTTGATTGAATGTGAAAATAAACAAGAAATCAAAGCAGAATGGAGATGGAAAACAAATGAAACCAAACAAATAGGTCGGAATCTCGGATACTTGGTCGGCGATTTAGGGTTTTAACTCCCATCCAATTTCGCGATTCTTCTGAGAGATGATGGCCGGAGGAGGAAGGCAGTACTGAACGACGGTCGTCGGAGCTAGCTTGTGGAAGTTTGGATCTAGAGAGAGGAGAAGATGAGTTGGGGTTTGGTAGTTCTGGAGAGATGTAAGTCGAGGGTTACTGGGTTAGCGTTGTAGATCTGAATGAAGGAGAGGGTTGAGGGGAGAGGGGAGAGAGAAGAAGATAGAAATATTTTAAGTGTTATAAATTTTAGGAAAGTGGAAAAAAATGGTCAGATTTTTTCTAAGTGATAAAACTTATTGGAAAAAGGAAACAAGAAAGTTTAATTTTTGAAAAGGGTTAACATTAGTACATTACCTCCAAAATTTGGAAGCCCGGGCTCCAATTTTTTTTCTAAGTGTTTGAATCCCCGCCTTTTTCCCTTATAGCGCCCATTTTGGTTTTTTCAAAACTAACAGTTTCACATCTGTCAACATATTTGACTATTGTGTAAACTGTTTTAGACATCACAAAAAAAATAAACGATGTAATAAATAAATTTAACATCTGTTGATTTCTTGACAGACTTAAATGATATGATGTCTAATTACAGTATTCTAGTAGTGCATTCAAGTGTGATTTAGATGCCAATAAAGTAACCAAAAAGGGGGGTTTTTATGAGTGAAAAAGATCCGTCTTTAATCAAAGCGGATTGAAGAAAGCAAAGTAAATGATTTTGGTTTAGACAATTGTGAGAACCAATTCTACCTATAATTTTCCACTTTATTTGGTTGAAGCGATCCTTGTAACTTCTTCTCGTCCTATTAAGGTTCCTATGAATGCCCTTGTCCCGACCTAATATAGTTACTAGTCCAATCAGTCCTAGAAACACTTATCAATCGAACAGTCCCTAAAGAAGGATTTAACCCAATTGATAGCTTTAAGTTCAGAGATTAGCCAAGGTATTTGCAGTCCCTAAAGAGGGATTAAACAACACATTCAACTTCCTACTCATTCAATTAGTTCAATCAGCCCTAAAGGAACAAGTTTGTCACTTTGGTTAAGGTTCACAATCAGGAATCTACAAAACCTTAGCAATTGAATTGATCTAGTAAGTTGGCCAGACAAGATAGAACAAAACAATAAACAATCAAACACAAAGAAGTTGAAGCATTCAAATATAGGAAACAAGGAACGAGAAGTAGAAGCTCACAATCAATCCAAACAAAGCTTCAAATTGCAGGCAGAATAGATGAGTTTAGTTCCTCATGGAAGACATCGCTCAAATATCTAAAGTGTCTGATGAACGTAAGAATAGAATAGTAGTGCTGGAAAAATAACTAATATCGGCCTTATAAACAATCCCAAGTCGGCCATGAAACAAAACAATAACAACTAGGGTTTTTAATTAAATGAAACGCAACATCTAGCGCTGACGACACGTGTGCTGCGGCCGCGGCATATGCTGCGGCCGCAACATCATCAACATCTCCAACCCGCAACAAATTGATTTGCCGCGGCATGGTTGCTGCGGCCGCAGTCATGGGCCTTTTCATGGAAAATGTATCCCGAATTTGCTCTTCTTTTCAACAGGAAAGTTGTAGTTCTCTGAAAGAGCTTTCCAACGCATGATAATAATAGTCAATCGGACAACCGAGGCCTCCAGAAAGTGCAAAACAAGTTCTGCATGTCTGGCGACAACTTCTGCAGACTTGTTCTTCGTTTAGGTTCGCTTCTTCTTCTCAGGACCTCTTAAGATCTTCATGTAAGCTTCTTCGATCAACTAGACATTCTCATCCAATGCGTTATCAACTCATGTCTCCTCCTCGGATCCACCATTACCTGAAATAATCAATAAAAGCGTGTAGATTTCGACTCAAACAACATAGAGAGCAAATATGCAAATTGTACGTAATCCGTCCATGAAATGCATCTTAACTAAGCTAAATGCAACCTATTATGCCTACCTAAATGCATGCTATCAAACTCCCCCACACTTAACCTTTGCTTGTCCTCAAGCAATGATAGAATGAACATGAATCAACGCATCCCACAGTAAATCCCTTCAAGTTTCAACCTCATCAAAAAGCAACATCATAGCAAGTGAAAACATACGCCAAGTAAACAAACGGCATAGCATGTATTCCAGTGATCAAAGCTTAGAAGTAGACATCATTCAACCTCACCAGAAATATGTGTTTCACTCATGTGTTTATGCTTTAGGGTACAACTCTCAACTCAAACCAATCATGCACTAAACTCATAGACATTGACCACCATATCACCATATATCTACCGAAATGGCATTACTTGCGGGACACAATAAAGACAACTAAGTAAAATGGGACACTTTTTTTTCTTTTCTTTTCTTTTATTTTCTTGTCTTTTTTTCCTTTTTCTTGACTTGGTGCTTTCCTTACGCGAGGCGCAAACATGGGTGTCATGAATGACCCCGGTCTATCAACACCTCAACCTACTAATATGAAGTCCACTTGAACCAGTGGCGGCCGCAGGACTCTTTGAAAGGTGGGGCGGAATTAAAGACTTAAGATTTGCAGGGTCGTTCAATCAATTTTGGAGGCCCATGCTTGTAGAATTATTAAAATGAAGTCTATGATATTATAGTCATTCTTACAAATGAATATTATTATGTACAAAAGGGCACTTGAGTTCTTATACAAATTAATATTATTTTGTATGGAAGGGTATTCGAATTCTTACAACACTAAATTAATTCTCATAACTTTAAAATATTTCCGGCTATAAAATTCATTGTAGAGATTTTTTACAATAAAAAGTTTATATTTATGTCATATGATATAGTACAAATATTATAGATCATTATACATTATGAAATTTTTTTTTCTACAAAGATTTCAATGAATTATAAGTCTCTTTTCATTATAATTTTTTTAATTCACCTATTTTATGGGTTCTAATTAATTTTAAGTAAATTTAATTTGTTTAATAGGATGTTGAAATTTTGAATGTTTTATTTTTTAAAAGTATAAAATATTTATGAAATCTTATATATTACTAAAGTTAAGAAAAATAATTTGAAATGCCATCATCCTATAATTGAGTCTTTTAGGAAAAGCTAAGACATCCAAGATATGGTAAAAAAAAAGATATAATTAAACTTTTTAATATAAATAAATTATTTACCATCGTCATAATGAATAAGATAGAAGAGGTAATATGTCTAAATTCACTATAATTATTTACGAAAGGCAAAATGAAGCTAAGAAAAAAAAACAAATTGAAATAAAGAAAAGGATAACAAAAGCAGGAGATTTGTTTTTCGAGGAAGCACAACACAGAGAAAAAAAAAAGTGGGATAAACATGGAAAAAAAAGTGGGATAAAAAAAAATGGAGCAATGGGAATCGAACCCAAGCCTTTTGGTATCATTTAATTTTCATTCCTTCTCATTTACCAACTGAGCTAAATGGATTAATTGATTCAATATTCATTCTAAATTTACTTATTACAAAAATACTATATATATATAAATATTTTTTGGGGGAATTAGTAGTAAATAACCCACTTTGATATTTGAGTTGTAAAAATACCCACTCTTGAAAACAATTGCACCTATTTATAAAAATTTGCAAAAATAACCTAATTAAATAGCAAAACTACCTCACCTCCCAAAAAATAAGAAAAAAAAAGTAAAATATTTTTGGTTTTTATCTTTTATATTTAAATTAAATTAAATAATAAAAATAAACAAAAAGGATTAAAAGCTATAAGCGTACAAAAATTAAAAGAAAAATCATTCAGAACAACCTCCAAGCCCTAGTAGGGCGCAGCACCCGACCCTCCCTCCGCCGAACACCAGACTACCTCACCCTCCGGCGCCGGCTCGTCGGCCACACACTCCAGGGCCATCGCGATCCCCCTCCGATGAAATCAACCTAACCCTTCGGCGTTGTGTCAAATCGCAATGGTCGTCAATGATCACCCTCACCCTCTCGGGTCATCGCCCTCACCATCCACCGGCATAGCCAATTCGCCATCACCCTCCCCTTCCCAGCCTGTGTCGATTCAATGGCATCACCGCCCTTACCCTGCGCCATCGTCCTGTCAATGTTATAACTGGCTCTGTCAAGATGAATATTCATCCTGTCGTTCTAATAATATTATGGTGTCTGTCTAGACATATATTGGCGTTCCTCATCTAAAATAATCTAGTAGTATGATTTCTGATAAAACCATATTTTTATTTTTATTTTCTGGAAAAGATAATAAAAATAAAATTTTTAATTTTAATAGATCAGTTTTTTAAAGTTTTCTTTTAATTTAAAATACCCCTTTTAAATATTTTAACATTTAAATGTAAAGGTAAAATCATCCCTTATTTTTTAGCATAAATAACCCCCGTCCTATTTTTGCAATTCTCACAAAATGGGTATACTTTTGCAAACAAAATATTGATTTGGTGTATTTTCGCAAATCGGCCTATTTTTTTTCTCTAAACTCCGGGGGTTCGGGGGTCGAAAGGTGGGGCGGCCGCGTACGCGCGCCCCACCCTGGGGCCGCCCCTGACTTGAACATCTTTTGACGCAAGTTGCAAACATGGGTGTCATGAATGAACCTGGTTACTCAATGATCAAGTTTTCTTTCCTAGTGGATAGTTTTCAACACCTTTTTGCGCGAATCATACCTAAGGATGTCATGCGTAGACCCGGTTACTAAATGCATCAACCATTGCCACCTTATTCACTAAATATGCACAAATTCAAACAAAAGACTCAAAAATATAAACATAAACTCCGTAAGCAACAAACATGTGAGTCGGTCTTGAAAAATAGATACTGCAGTCAATACCAAGAGGTAGCACACAAGGAGAGTAATTCACACAATTGAGCAAAAAAATTCAAATAAGGCTAAACATTCTCACGAGGTCATGTCTTTAGGATTTCAATCATACTTTAGCTCAATCATACATGCTCAATTATGTTTGCTAGCTCATGTTCCACAAAAGTCAAATATAGACAAGGCAAAACATATATCCAAGACTCCATGGGATTTATATGGCTTGAAATTTAAATTAGAGGACAAACTAAGCCAGATGGGTATTTGAATAACACATATGGATGCAATGCATGATTATTTTTGGAATTTTTGATTTTTTTTACGAAAATAAATAAAAATTAATAAAAATGGTTACAGAAATTAAACATGATGCAGAAATTTAAATATGATCTCCTATATGCATCTATATACAGAATTCATCTCCCCCACACTTAAAGTTTTCATTGTCCTCAATGAAACAATAAGGAAAACAAAAGTAAATCAAATATACTCAGGGTGAAGGAAAAGAAAAAGGAAAAAGAAAGAAAAACTTACCTCGGGTTGCCTCCAGAGAAGCGCCTTTGTTTCAAGTCTTTGGATCGACGTACTGACCCTTGATTGGCCTAGGTCCCTCCATCAGGGTCACCAACACCTCTCATCTCATTGACAAATGCGGGCACCCTTAGAAGGTGTAGCTTTCTGTCCAAGCAGTCATCCATGACCCTCAGCTTCTCTCCTTGAGCTATGCCTGAGGGTTGTCCTGAAATCAGAAAAGGTTTCAATTTGTTAGGATGCTCAAATTTCCATAAAATATTTTCCTTAGGTGTCTCTAACAAATCACGAAAATTATTGTTGCGATCAATATAGTTAAAAATAGGCATATCTAAAGAATTTTCAGGAGAAAGCTTAGCATGATTAAAGAGAGAGAATTCTATATTTCTTCCATCAAACTCCATAGTCAATAGACCCTCACAACAATCAATTTTCGTTTTCGCAATTTTCAGGAATTGTCTTCCTAGTATAATGGGTGTTTCAGGGGCCCTCTACTCCATATCTAAAACAAAGAAATCAACAGGGAAAAATAAATCATCCACCATAACCAAAACATCTTCAACAACGCCTCTTGGTCTGATTTGTGATCGATCAGCAAGTTGCACTGTAACCCCAGTCTCAGTCAGAACACCCAAACCCAAAGACATGTACATGTTATAGGAAATAACATTAATCGAGGCTCCTAGATCTAGCATGGCTTGTTTGAATCTAGTATTCCCAATTGCACATGGAATTGTAAACATACTTGGGTCTCCACATTTTTCAGGCAATTTCCTTTGCAACATAGCAGAGACATTTTCGTTCAAGCTTACCTTTTCCTTCCTTTTCAATCTTTGCTTCTTCTTGATGGTGCACAATTCCTACAAAAATTTAGCATATCTAGGAATGCTATTAATCAATTTGAGTAAAGGAATATTTACCTCGCACTTGCTGAACGTCTCAAATATCTCCTTATCGTTCTCATACCTTCGTGTATCCTTCAGGGCTTCCGGAAAAGGTGGAACCGGCTTTGTAATATATCTTCATAGGTAAGGAAGAGGAAGGAGGAGAAGAAAGAGGAGGAAGAGGAGAAGAAGAAGAAGAAGAAGAAGAAGAAGAAGAAGAAGAAGGGGAGAAAGGTGAAAAAAACGTACCTGGCACCGAACAGGCGGCGGGCGCGGCTTCTGGCTGCGGGCGCATCACGGTTGATGGGCCGCGACCGCGGCATGGTTGCTGCGGCCACAACACCGTATTGCCGGCGTCCTTTTCGTTCCTTACTTCTCTATCTTCGTCCATGATTCCCTCATTGTCCTTTGGAGGCATGACAATCAGTTCCTTGCCACTCCTAAGCATTATTGCACTGACATTCTCCCTGGGATTCTCAATCGTTTGCGATGGGAGCTTTTCTGAGTCATTTGCCTCTTTTGCGCTCAGTAGTTGAATGATTTGACTCATTTGATTCTCTAAGTTCTTAGATCGTTAACCTTGGTCCAAGACTGCCTGTGCGAGGGTCTTAGTGCACGTCTCTAAGTTCTTTGTGCGTTCAGCCTGGTTCATGACGAATTGTGTGAGGGCTTGTAGTGCATTTCCATCAGGTGCACTTGCCTGAGGCTGTCCTCCCTGACAAAGGTCAAATTGTTGTTGTGGCCTTACCTCATGCCCTCCTTGCTGATTGAAAGGTTCTAGGTAGTTGCCATAACCATATCCTTGCTGATAGCCTCCATTGTAGTTATTATTGTTGAAGTGCCCAGGATTACCAAAGTTGCCTTGCCTAGGCCTTTGTGGAGCAAAATTCTCAATTGCATTCAACTCAACACTAGGTTCTTGCCAAGTTGAGTACATATCCATAGGATGGGATGGATCGCTGTAGGATTCACATGCTTTCAACTGCTGAGATGCTCTGTCAACTACCAGCTTCTTGATCATCTCTTTCATCTCTGCCATATCAGTCTGTAATGCAGCCACTGAGGCATCAATAGCAAGTACACCTCTAGCACGAGTGCTCTTGTTGAACTGCCTAGAGCCATCAGAGAGCTCCTTAAGCCCTTCCCAAGCTGCAGCAGGCGTCTTATTCAACATGTTTCCCCCACAACAAGAATTCACCGTTTTGCGCTCATCATCAGTAAGCCCATTGAAGAGAAATAAGACCAAATCCTTCTGAGAGAAGCCATGGCATGGGCAGCTAGCGCAGAGTTTCTTGAAGTGCTCAAAGTACTCATGTATCGACTCCGTCGCGTACTGCTCAATGCTGCTGATGGACCTTTTCAAGGCATTAAGCTTTGTTGCAGGGAAGTACATCTCCAAGAAGACTCTCTTTATCTCAGCCCAAGTAGTAATAGATCCCGATGGTAAATAGAAGAACCACTCCCTCGCATCATCCTTCAAAGAGAAGGGAAAATCTCTCAGCTTGATTTGATCCTCAGTAACGTTCTCAGGTTTCATTCCAACAACCACAATATGGAACTCAGACAGATGCTTGTGGGGGTCCTCCCCACTCAACCCATGGAACTTGGGTATAAGATGAACTACCCCTGATTTCAGCTCAAAGTTGACTCCTTTCCTTAGTGTAGGGAATTGGATTGCCAGGGGTTGCTGTGCCACATCAGGAGCGGAAAGCTCCTTAAGAGTGCAGTTTGCGTCGTTAGCCATCTCTGCAATGTTTTCTACAGAGAAGAATTAGTAGCACGGGTACAGACCATATAAGATGGTCCACACCAAAAATCAGCACTAAAATCACACAAGAATAAATAAATTTCCCCGGCAACGGCGCCAAATTTGACGGAGGGAAAACCTGTCGTTGATCCCGTCAAAGTAAACTCAAACCTATAACTAGTATAGCAATAAGCAAGAGGTCGATACCACAAGGAAATTCGCTATTCAAGTGTGATTTAGATGCCAATCAAGTAACCAGAAAGGGGGGTTTTTATGAGTGAAAAAGATCCGCCTTTAATCAAAGCAGATTGAAGAAAGCAAAGTAAATGATTTTGGTTTAGACAATTGTGAGAACCAATTCTACCTATAATTTTCCACTTTATTTGGTTGAAGCGATCCTTGTAACTTCTTCTCATTCTGTTAAGGTTCCTATGAATGCCCTTGTCCCGACCTAATATAGTTACTAGTCCAATCAGTCCTAGAAACCCTTATCAATCGAACAGTCCCTAAAGAAGGATTTAACCCAATTGATAACTTTAAGTTCAGAGATTAGCCAAGGTATATTTAACCCAATTGATAGCTTTAAGTTCAGAAATTAGCCAAGGTATTTGCAGTCCCTAAAGAGGGATTAAACAACACATTCAACTTCCTACTCATTCAATTAGTTCAATCAGCCCTAAAGGAACAAGTTTGCCACTTAGGTTAAGGTTCACAATCAGGAATCTACAAAACCTTAACAATTGAATTGATCTAGCAAGTTGGCCAGACAAGATAGAACAAAACAATAAACAATCAAGCACAAAGAAGTTGAAGCATTCAAATATAGGAAACAAGGAACGAGAATTAGAAACTCACAATCAATCCAAACAAAGCTTCAAATTGCAGGCAGAATAGATGAGTTTAGTTCCTCATGGAAGACATCGCTCAAATCTCTAAAGTGTCTGATGAACGTAAGAATAGAATAGCAGTGCTGGAAAAAATAACTAATATCGGTCTTATAAACAATCCCAAGTCGGCCATGAAACAAAACAATAACAACTAGGGTTTTTAATTAAATGAAACGCAACGTCTAGCGCTGATGACACGTGCTGCGGCCGCAGCATCAACAACATCTCCAACCCGCAGCAAATTGATTTGGTTGCTGCGGCCGCATCCAGGGGCCTTTTCATGGAAAATGTATCCCGAATTTGCTCTTCTTTTCAACAGGAAAGTTGTAGTTCTCTGAAAGAGCTTTCCAACGCATGATAATAATAGTCAATCGGACAACCGAGACCTCCAGAAAGTGCAAAACAAGTTCTGCATGTCTGGCGACAACTTCTGCAGACTTGTTCTTCGTTTAGGTTCGCTTCTTCTTCTCAGGACCTCTTAAGATCTTCATGTAAGCTTCTTCGATCAACTAGACATTCTCATCCAATGCGTTATCAACTCATGTCTCCTCCTCGGATCCACCATTACCTGAAATAATCAATAAAAGCGTGTAGATTTCGACTCAAACAACATAGAGAGCAAATATGCAAATTGTACTTAATCAATCCATGAAATGCATCTTAACTAAGCTAAATGCAACCTATTATGCCTACCTAAATGCATGCTACACTAGAAAAAAAAAATTATTTTTGCTACCCAAGGTTAGAAACGGCAAGGATTTCCCGTCACAAATGTGGATTTTTTACAACGGTTGTGCAACGGGGTTATAGCCGTCTCACAAATTTAGGACAAATGGGCGTTGCTCCCTTTTTTAACTCATTGAAACCCTAAATTTCTTACCTCTCTCTTCCGCCACTTCTCTCTCGTTCCTTTCTTCTTCCAGATCTACTAGGGAGGATTCATCATCCGAGTCAGAGTCCCAGTCCGAGTGCCTCGAGGTTGGATTCAGGCGAGTCCGAGTCGCCCTTGCCCGGATCCCAGCCCGCAGCTCCACCTCCGGTGCTTGGAGATTCCGAGTCGCACCTCTCCTTGCCTAGGCGGATCCGCTGAACCATTGAGCCCGATGACCAACCATGAACCCGATGTCGAGCAAGGCGGGCCTCTTCCTCCTCCTCTCTTGCTGCTAAGCTCGGGGAACTGGCGACGTCCTCCTCATCTCTCTCATATCTCGACATCTCTCTCATCTCAGTTCCAATATAGGGCTTCATCGTCGCCGATTCGATTTCTATTTCAAATTATTCGGTGAGTCATTAATCTCCTTCTCTCTCTTGTTGATTTCAAAATTCTTGAAGGGATTCAAGCATCTTAGCCTCCCTATTTTCTTTATCAGTGCTACTATGTTTGGGGTTTGTCGCCAACACCTTGTCGTCGCCTAATTCAAGCCATCTCGAAGCTGTGAACCATGAACTTCTAAAACCTTACAAGGGCTCTTAATCAAAGGCTGGTATATCTTCTATAAATTCTACATGGTCCCTCTGTGAATTATTGTTCTTTATACTAACTTTGCACATACTTTGTACATATCTCTTAATGCAAATATCAAACAAAAGTGTGATATATTAGCTTAAAAACTATCTAATTCGGTAACAGATTGTTTTAGGGACATCAACTTTTATAGATTTCTCAAGCTGTCATAATGAAGGAAACAAAGCAATACAGTTGGGGAGACTTAGACATTCATGGATTTGGTAATTTGTTTAGTGTGTGGCTTGCATTGTTTGTTGGGTTTACATGGTATAATAAATGACTAATCTTGTTTACTTGCTTTTCATGTGCGCAAAATCTTGTTTGTTATATTATCATATCTCAAAGCTATTTATTAAAATAGCTCATTCTTTAAGGAAAATCTTATGCTATTTTCCCTCTTTGATCATAACTTTTAGATATTAACAACTGAAGTTGAGAATGTTGCAATTAGCAACTGGACTGCCATTTGATTGTTAGTGATAGAGAGTATTTATCCTGAATGTGTGTGTTGTAGGATAGTGAATGGTGTTATATGGATGGGGATTTCAGAGATTTAATCAAATGGATTTTTAGTAAGGTTCTCATGGATCATGGTTTAAGGTATCAATATATATTCAAATAGATAGTTATCTTTGAGAATCATATATAATTTGTTAAAATCTGAATATATGGTCCTTGTTTATACCATCTGAAATTTTCTTTGGTCGTTCTTTTGATCCCCATAACAATAAATAAGTGGGACCAAGGGCAGTTATATATTTCTTTATTTCTTTAGTATGATTCTCTAACATAGTGTCTTTGGAATTACTCTAAGATGGGAAAAATGCTTTTGGTTTGCGTTTACCTTGCATAGTTGCATGTTGCCATAGGGTGGTATTCTTGTGGTGTTTTATTCTATTTTTTGTTTTCTTTTGTCCCTTGGGATCATAATACTTGGCCATGGCCCATGATTGATTTTTTATTCTCTTTTTGCTTTTGATGGTAAATTACTTTCCAGTAAATTATTGGTTTGGTTAATGTAGCTGTTGATATCTTGGATTAAGGTATTCGATTAGTAAAATGGGTTGGGGTGGGAAAATCTATTTAGTTAGAAAGTATCTAGTCCATATAAGATACTGAGTAAATTAATTGAAAAATGTATGTATCTTAAAAAAAATTCAGAATTCGGAATTTCTCTAAATTTTCATGAAATGATAATGGACAGGACTTGGACTTAAATTGGGAAGATCTTAGGTAAGAGGGATGCGAGTTGTATTTAACTGGTGCATAGTTTAATCTCTGTTTCACAGCTTTGTTGCGCATATTTGTGAGGCATTGGCTAGATTATCTGTTTTTCTTTTGTTGTCATTCTTTAATATGGGTTTTAACCGTGCTTCTGACACTATATTCACAGTTTTGTGTGTCTGTTTTGTGGTAATTTATATCTTTGTGATTCTGATTCATAATGTCTTGCTTTCATTCTAAGCACCTAACCCTTTTTTTGTATTGTAAATAGTGACTGGTACCTTGATGGGATATGATCAGTTGATGAACCTTGTTTTGGATGAAGTTGTCGAATATTTAAGGGGTAAGTGGACTATATTCACAGTTTTGTGTGTCTGTTTTGTGGTAATTTATATCTTTGTGATTCTGATTCATAATGTCTTGCTTTCATTCTAAGCACCTAATCCTTTTTTTGTATTGTAAATAGTGACTGGTACCTTGATGGGATATGATCAGTTGATGAACCTTGTTTTGGATGAAGTTGTCGAATATTTAAGGGGTAAGTGGACTGTTTTTTCATTTATGAAGATTGACTCTGCTTATGTATACGCATATCTGCGGAAAATTACGATCAAGAGAGACTGTAAATGCAAAAGCAAACTAGTAAGTTTATTGACGAAGAGTCTTAAAAGCTCCAGCCTTCAAGACTTAAATAGCCATCAAGTAGTAAATTTATATTTATGCTTCCTAGGTGATGCAGGTTTACTAAAATGGTTTTACAAGCTCTATAGGTGCATTCATGTACAGTTTAACAGTTGGAATTTCATAAAAATATTAATCAAAATAGGTGGAAATGAATGTCTTAATATAGTTATTGTAGCTGATTTTATCCTTTTTAATCATTTTCTTTTGATCTAATGATAGTCTTTGATTTGCTTACTGTTCTCATATATTGCCCTATATATTGGGTGTATGACTTTATTTTATATGTTTTCTTAAAATCATTTGGTTTTCTGTTATAGCATGCGTGAAGTGTCCATCGAAAAGAGTTTATTGGAGCCGATGCCTGAAGTTCAACTCCTCTATCAGATTGCTCAGAGGATTCACGAGGATAAGATGGTTAAGTTTGGAACTTATATACTTGTTTTTGTTGATCTAAAATGTAAATCTTAAGATATCTTCTTTAGGTCATGTATGTTCTTGAAACGACTGAATTTGCATAATACTCTTTTGATGTATAAAAGTTGTTGATTTAAAATTTTTGGTTATTGGATTTGGTATTCAATTAGATCTTTGAATATTGTTAGACAAATGTGGCAATAATGGCATCACAATAAAGAAGCAGCTGGAAAATTAACTTTAGCAACGGCAGAATTGCCGTTGCAAAAAAGAAGCAAAAATAACAAAAAATTGGGATTGAAATTTGCGACAGTCTCAGCCGTCGCAAAAGATTATTTGCTACCCCATTGCTAGCGACCGATGATTTGCCGTGGCATAACCGTCGCAAATACTTTTTTACGACGGCAATCTTACTTTTGGCGACGGAATTGGGCCGTTTCTAAAGCAATTTTTTTTGTAGTGCTATCAGCTCCCTTGAAGATCATCACGAACGGATTCACGCAGCTCCTATTTAAGAAGATTGAAGTTCTGCAGTGGAACATACAAGATACTCTCTGCGCTCCAACGTCTTCACTGCATTCAATCTTCAATGCAAGCTCCTTTAAGGCCTTTACTTTACTGCATTCTATTTTGGTTTTTGTGAGATTCTTTGTTTGAGCGTTATTGTACAAGTCATAAGTGTTATACTAAGAGTATACCTCTACTCAAACGTATTCAATAGGCTATTATTTCATGAGAGCTTGGGTTGACTAGATATAGAAGCCTAGATATAGAAGCGGGTTAGGCTTCGAGAGGTCGAAGAAGGGGAAATTCTTCTAGGTTGTATCTAGGATCCACAAGGAGTGAAATAATAGTGCTTTTGAATCCTACGGGTTGGATAATCCTAGGCGGGGATGTAGGCCAAGTTCGTGCTGAACCTCGTTAACAATTCGTGTGTCCATACTTTACTTTCAGTTATTTTATTCCACATATTGAAGTCTAAGTTTTTGCAAAGATCGGATTCAGTTCCAAGTGAATTGGCAAGATCTTGAGCTCAGTTACAAGACCTTAAATCCTATCTCAAGGCCTTGACTCTGAGCCTGCGAAAATCAATCATACTCTATTCATCCCCCTCTTTCTAGAGTATTGTTTATTAATTTGTTTTACCTACTGTGATTCTTCAGGAGGAAAGTAGATCGGCGACGGCGTTGCTCCTTGGTGCCGCTTCTTTCTGGGATGGATTGAAGCATGATTCGCCAGCGGAACAAAATAGTTGGATTACAGACGTGATTGTCCACAGTAGCGGAGCCAGAAAATATTTTTGGGTGGGCAAGTTAGGAGCCAACGTGGGAATAAAAAAAATCGGAGATATTAGTAAGAAATAAAGTAATAAAGTAATTTATATAAATATTGAGAAAAAAACTCTTAAATTGTGACAATTTTAATTTCATTCACTATTTTGCCTAATTATTTTATTCTAATTTTGATCTAATTAAATTATAAAAAGTAAAATATTAATTAAATACTCAACTGATTTAAAAAATATAGAACATGAAACACAAAAATGAGAAAATGAGAAAATGAGAAACAAGATATTAAATGTCAAAATGTGCTGTAGGAGGGTCAAACACAAGACCTCCTGAATTAATAAAACACCCCTTGACCACTAAACCAACCTATCATATATGCTTACTCATACTTTCAACATATACATGCATTTGTTTTACAACTTTGGGTGGGCTTGGACCCATACAAACCCACCGTGTATCCGCCACTGATTGTCCATTGGAAGGATTTTTGTCAACTCTTAATGTAAACTTGAAAGGTATGAGAATGGACTTATAATTTGGAAATTCAATGTGCGTTATTACTGAGATGTTGTTTAGCATATCGACACTGTCACACTGTCTCTCTTGTTTGTTCGAGTAGAACTGCGTTGTCATTCTAGATAGGGAGGGATTTCGGTTTCAAGATTGCACTTGTAAATGCTTGATATGGAATATATCTAGTTCAAATATGCCAACATTGCTAGTGCCAGTGATTAACCTCCTGTTTTGCAACCGATGTTTGAACTTGATTAATTATCTAATTGTGCACAATACTAGTGAGATAATTCAGCCTTAAGTAGTATTGATACTTGGATGAAAGTATTAGTAATATTTTTTCAAACCTTCAACCGGAGCGCAAGATTCAACGGAGGATTTTATCCCTCGAAACTTAACTCGAGAATTATAATCCCAGGCCGTTACATGTATTTTTCGGTTCTGTTAATATTTTCATATTAACTTCGTTTAGAATGTTTTTATTCATGTATTTGGTTTTTTCTGTATTCATACTCCACCATATTTTTCTCTTCTTCATATTTTGTCTCATACAATAAGCAGTTTATAAGAGTTATCTTTATTCCAAAAAAAATGATCGGTTTATTTGGTTTAGTTCTCTCTCTATAGCAGATGACGAATCGTCAAACATACAACGAAATACAAAGAAAATGAGTTTAGCTCTCTATATATATGTGTCTTATGCGGTAATATGAAGTTTTGCATTATAAAGTTTGGTTTCGCTGCTAAGTTCGATCTAATTAGTGTCGCTCTTCCTTCTTGTGAGAGTGCATTTGCTTGTCATTTGGTTAGTTGATTTCTGGTTTTACATACGGTTTCTTCAAATGTTGCCTCGCTCAATTTTTTTTCCTGGGTTGTTTAGTTTGATGGTTCGCTATCTGCTGACTCTATCGGCCTTTTAAGGTGCCAGGTATCTTTGACCCTCAAATCTTTTCCTCATATAAAAAAAAAATTACCTATCTTTTAAGGGTAGTTGTAATATATTGCCTCCGGTTTTCCGTGAACCAAAAATATTAAGGAGTAATATTTTTTCTAAATAAAATACCAACTATCCTATTTACGGAGTAGTGTCCTTAAAAGTTACAAGAATATTCTCTTCAATTAAGGTATTAAAAAAAAAATTCCTTCTTTTTTTTTTGGACAATGACTTATCTGCAGATTCAGTTTCTCTCCTCGCCATCTCTCGCAGGCGTCAGATCTAACTCGGCTTCTCTCCTCGCCATCCCATGGAAACGCTACATCTTCCATTAAAAAGCCCAGATCTGAGAATTCACTACCGCAACTAAAAGCTAGGGTTAATTTTACGACGAAGATGAAATTCGGCTGTTCCGAGAGCTCGAAAAGGAGTTTCGAATTTCCAATGGCGGTGAAGAGATATAGAGATGCAGTTCTCGAGAATTCGGTCCACAAGTACCCTCAAGCCTTGTACTTGTACATTAAACACACCACGAGGTTGATCTTGAATCGTGTGATTCCGCTACATAGCTGTTTTTTTTTTTTAAGAGGATGAGCCATAGAAAGATTCGTTGTTCCAGTGAAGAGATTGGAGGAAAGTAGATCGGCGACGGCGTTGCTCCTTTGTGCTGCTTCTTTCTGGGATGGATTGAAGCATGATTCGCTAGCGTAACAAAATAGTTGGATTACAGACGTGATTGTCCATTGGAAAGATTTTTTTTTTTCCAACTAACTCAAGGTATGAGAAATTGAGAATAGACTTATAATTTGGAAATTCAATGTGCGTTATCATCTTAATTTGTTTTTATAGATCCATCCGTTCTGACTCTGAATTTGTGAGAAATGCGGGGTATATGGAGTTTGTTAGGGTTTTGGTCAACTTTTAAATTCGGCATCACTAAGATGTTGTTTAGCAGATCGACTTACTGTCTCTGTTGTCTGTTCGAGTAGAACTGTGTCGTCATTCTAGATAGGGAGGGATTTCGGTTTCAAGAATTGATATGGAATATATCTAGTTCAAATATGCCAACATTGCTTGCTTTATGATCCTAATTATGGCTTTAAATGTCGCTGTAAGCTTCAAGTTTTCCCTAATTGCTGATATTTCAGGTGCCATATTGATTTTATAGTGTAGATTTGCAGTAACACTGTGTTTAGAGTGCATTTTTTACAACTTCTTGTGGTGGATGGTGAGATGAAAGCAAGAGCTTGGAGTGAAATCCCAATTTCCTTTAGTTTAGGGTATCAATCATTCATACCCCTCTATTGAAAATTGTGGTTGCTTCTAAATGTCGAAGACCTGTTGTTTCTAGTATGAGTAAAAAATTACAAACATATGTCACCAAGGTTTAGTGGCTCATCGTTCTAAAGGGGCGGAAGTTTAAGATTTCAAGTGTGAGTAAAAAATGAGAATCATTGGGATCAGTAATGAGCAGCGGGCACGAGGAAGTCTGGTGGGAATCACGTGGTGGCAGTCAATTATATAGAGGAAAGTTTTGTTCAGGCCTCAGGGCGACTTATACTATCATGGATGAAGCCATAAGCATTTTAGATTTTGTCACCATCTTTTTGTGTATCCCAGGTATTTTATAAGGTTGCTTGTCACCTTAATTTGTTTTATAGATCCTCACTCAGCCCTCTTCTAACTCTCAAAGAGACAAAGTATTCAGATTCTCTCTTCTTGCTGTGTGTTATATTCTCACTTTATTTAGCAGATGTTGGCATCAGACTAGTATTCTTCCGGGCTATTATTATATATATTATCTCATCCGTTGTAACAATCTCTTTTGAGAGTCTATTTATTTTCCATTATTTTTCTTATGATCTCACCTGCGTTTGCGTGCTGTGTTTTGGAACTTAACCTGGCCTGATTGAGCGATCAAATGAATCTTTTTTTTTTTTTTTAATATACAATGGTAATTGCTGAGTTTTTAAACTTTTTCTGTCACTCTATTTAATATACTATGATAACTGCTGAGTCTATTTTCCATTATTTTTCTTATGATCTTACATGCGTTTGCGTGCTCCCTTGTGGTCTGTAATGAGAAATCAGTCAGGCATCTTGATCATAAACTTTGTTGTAGACTGTACTATATCCTTGTGATTCGACAAATTTTCGCTGAGAAATACACTGTAAAATGTAAATATCTCCATAAGCAATTTAGGACAGCCTTTTAAAGTTAGGAAGAATAGAAACCTACTTGATTGCTTTTGTTTTAGTGTGTTTGTTGTGAGTCTAGAGTGACACGTATTTGGCTTGCAGAAACCTACTTGATTGCTTATGTTTTATATATATGTGTTAAATTGTGAGGAAAGATTTGGTGATGAATTGTACTTTTGGTGTTATTCATGTGTTTTAAACTGTTAAAATATGCTGGATGTTGGATTTGCATATCTGAACTCACTTAACAATCTGGTGAAGCAGTTTGCATCTGTTATCATTTCCTTCTTCACTATGATCATTTCTATTGAGCGGATCTCTCTAATTTTATTACTGATCCTCCATTTGTCTGTGCCATATCTGCTATTTTAGCTGGCCTCTGTGTGATTGTTTGATTGCCTTCTACTCTTCTGACTATCCTCTTGCGAAAGCTGAAGCATATGCTGCTCTCTGGAAGTAAGTTCATAGAAGCTTAGGGCCAGTGATCAACTTCCTGTCTTGCAACCGATGTTCGAACTTGATTAATTATCTAACTGTGCACAATACTAGTGAGGTAATTCAGCCTAAAGTAGTATTGATACTTGGATGAAAGTATTAGTAATGATACTCTATTGTTACAAATGCTTTCTTAGTAGAATTCTCATTAACGATAGATTATTCTTTTGTTGCCAAAAGCTTATTCTGGAGACATATTGTATTCTATTTGTAGAAGGCAAGGAGCACTGGAACTTGGCACAAGGAAAGAAAAGGTGAGCTTCCAAGATTAATTAAAAAGAGAAGCTATAGGAATAGCATCTCTGCTCATATTTAGGCTTCATGTGGTTTGTTTTTGATCCTGGCAAATCAGTCCCTATTAGTATATACTCCTACTCTGAAGTTTGTTGCTCTAAAGAAAATGGGGGCTGCCAAATATTAATGAGGAGATACTTGATGTAAGATTCTCAGCGACAGCTTTGTATCCGAGGTTAGTCGACTTGAGTTTCTTGCTCCTGAGGTTGGCCTTGCCAAGAACTTGTCAGACTATCCTACATCCCATTTGTCCTTGGAAAGCAAGTCTAGATCTCTGCTTATAGAATCAAGTTTGTAATTGTAACTTTTTAGAATTTGTGTGACAAATGCCTCAATGAAAGAGAACTTGAATCATTTGTCGTTTGCTTTGTTGATTATTTATGTGAATATATTACTGTATTATTGTAAATTCCATGTGAATAATCGAGTAGTGAAAGGATAGTTTGGTTAGGAAAAGAAGAATCAAGTATTTGTTCGGCATATTTAAATTGCCATTTTTGACAGCTAGCTAGATGTGTCAATATATACTCGATAGTTTGGAATGGGAGACTGCCAGTTTCGACAGGCTGGGACGTCAAGGAAAGTTGATTCTACAAGTGTTTTAAGTGAGCCAATCTCATTCTCGAAACTCTTTAGTCGTTGGTGAAGAGTGGAGATTGAATCAATCGATTGGGAGTTACTTAATTATAAATATACTCCGTATATTGGTTCAGAATGATGGTGTTTAGTTTAAGGGTTCACGTGTGTTTGAGGGAGTGTGGTGATATATAGCGCGCATAAAGAGATAAGTTGATGACCAAGAAAAGTTCTTCATTAGTTAGCAAACTAGCTAGTAAGCATACACATGGTAAATCTAACGTAATGACATAAAATTGAAATCTACACAATACCGATCAAAATACCAATAAACCACGTAACTGTATACCTACTAGGTACTAGAATAAAGTCCGTCACAAGTCATCTACATGCCACCAAGGCATTATGGTGGTTTGATAGACATAATGCAAGTGAATGCCTCTCACCTCTCCAAAGCCACGATGACCCCATCCTACTCCATAAGAATTCAAAAGCTCTGTTGGGTTGCATCCAATCCTCATCGGGTTTGGGCTTAAGCTCATGGGCAAGAGTGGATTAAGTGGGCTAATGGAGATCCAAGCTTTGTTCTAGAAGCTTCTCCATGCATATCTTCCCACAATTCTCTAGAATTCTCCTCTCTTTGTCCATCTTCTCTACTTGTCTAGAATTTTCCTTTAATCCCATCCAAATTGGAGAACAACAAGTTCAGCCATTTTCGACACCCTAGAGCGTCGAAAAAGGTTGATAGTAACAACAAGTTCAGCCATTTTCGACATCGTAAAGTGTCAAGATTTGCTGGAAGTAGGAATTAAATGAGCCATTTTCAACACCCTATGGCGTCGAAAATGGTTGATAGTAACAATGAGATCAGCCATTTTCGACACCCTAAAGTGTCAAGATCGGCTGGAAATAGGAATTAAATGAGCCATTTTTTAACCAGTAGGGTTTATACTTTATACATGTTAGAATTGTCCACTAATACTTTATAGGAATTGTCCAGCAAAAAAAAATTATTTATAGGAATTAACCACTAGGGTTTATACTTTATACACATGTCATCTTTTAAGAATGCATGTTAGAATTGCTAGGCTAAATTATAATGCCTCTTTCAAAGGGAGTAATATTAGTGGAACATACGTTAAGTTAAGACAAAAATTAAAATAAAGTCTTCAAATATCTTTTAACTAAGTTAAAAAAAATTAAATTTAAAATAAATTTCAATTATATATATATATGTTATTTTTTTATATTAACACGAGTGTTTTTCTTAATATATTGTATTTGATCGATCTCTTGTTAAAAAAAAATGCAAATTTTGTTTGGTAATTTATATATGTACGTTACTTTGTAATAAATAAGTTCTCATTTAAAATGATTGATCTGTTATATATATACACTTAATTAATTGTGTACTTATTGTATTTTTATTCTTCCTCTATTTCATTGAATATGAATACAATTGAGTACGCTATGATGATTTATAAGTTTATGATTTAGAAAACTATAAATTATCATAATTTAAATTAGAGATATATAAATTTGGATAATAGTAAGCTATGAGAGCAAGAAGAAAATGCATGGTTAGTTTTTAATTTGATTTATTTTAAAATACTACCCTAAATAATCAATGAAATATAGAAAATCATGCAATTTTTGGGTTAATGATCTTTTTTTTTGGATAAACTCGGGTTAATGATCTAGTTATAGGTAAATGGGCAATAAAAAGATGAAATCGAACCATAAATGCAAGAAATTCTTTTCTAAACCTTTGCTTTATATTATAGATAAGAATTATTTTGGCAACTATTTCTACCATATTAAATTTGAAATAGTTTTACACATAAATAAATAATACATTAATTATGATCATTCATAGATTTTTAGGTATATTATACTATATTGAATTGTTTCAATCTTAAGTTATATCTTCTATTATAACCATAAATGAATAAATAATTTAAATGAAAAGGAAATCCACCGCAGTCCCAATTTTTTTTTTAAAAAAATATCCTTTTTGATGAAAAAATATTTTTTTTTAAAGAAGTCCAAAAGGGTAAATGTAAAATAATTAAGTATAAAAAACTTATATTTATTTGTTGGGAAAAAGGCTAAATGCCCTGTTTATTTAAGAAACGTATTTTTTTAAAAAGAAGTCAAAACGGTAAATGTAAAAGTAACTAATTATAAATAAATTATATTTATTTATTGTAACAAAAGCTAAATGTAAATGGTACTTATAACTAATTAATAATTAATACAACTAACTAATTGATCCATCCGCATTTGATTTATTCAAATATAAGTACGTGCAAAATTTTATCAAAATGTAACTAACCTATCATAATAATTTATTATTAAATTAATTGTGATGTGTTAAATGAAAATGTAATTTTTTTTAAATTACCACTGTACTAGATTTATTTTTCTCTACATATAGATATCAATATTAAATATGTTTAACCATATTTTTTAAAAATTATTTTCCTTTGAATACAATTATGTATAATAATACCCAAAAATATTTGTAATTATCTTCCAATAGTGAAGTATATACAAGCGAGGAATAAACTAAGTTGATAGTGTTACACACGATCAACTTAGAGAAGACTTGAACGAATATAAACACGAGTGTTTTTCTTAATATATTGTATTTAATCGATCTCTTGTTAAAAAAAAATGCAAATTTTGTTTAGTAATATATATATATGTCAATTTCGACACCCTAGAGCATCGAAAAAGGTTGATAGTAACAACAAGTTCAGCCATTTTCGACATCGTAAAGTGTCTTAAGATTTGCTGGAAGTAGGAATTAAATGAGCCATTTTCGACACCTTAGGGCGTCGAAAATGGCTGATAGTAACAATGAGATCAACCATTTTCGACACCCTAAAGTGTCAAGATCAGCTTGAAGTAGGAATTAAATGAGCCATTTTCGACCCCTAGGGTGTCGAAAATGGCATGCCAATCTCGACGCAAGCGTCGAAATAGGTCACGACACAAATTCACGTCGAAATTGACTCATGGCCATTCATGATGAACCAAACATTAATGCTTCCACCAAAGAACAGAATCCATAAAGAAACGACATATGCGGTGGAATAAACCACCTGAAGGTACGTACATTCAAAATAAATTTCGATAGTAGTTACAACTACTCTGGCTCTTCTAGTGCAAGTTTCATCATACGCGTCCACACATGTTCGCTGATTGTCCGCGGTGGCAGGCAGCTTACTCTCAGGTCGCCGCTTATGACTGAGGCTATGGGACTTCGTTTGAGCATCCAGAAGGCAAAGAAGTTGGGTCTCTCCAATATTCACATTGAATGTGACAACCTAACTGTGATTAACACAATCGAGGGGTGTTGGTCTTGCCCATGGGAAATTGAGATCGATGCTCACGACAAACATTCTCCTGCTTCTCCGATCCCTCAACCATGTTAACCTCTCGCACTGCTTCCGGGAGATTAACAGATGTGTCAACCACATCTCTCGGCTTTTCCAGTCTGCTACCTGCCCAGATGTTCGGATAAATAGAGATATTTGTATTCTCATCCATAAGGATACACTTAGATGGTGGTCTAGTAGGGAATAACCCCATCCAAATCCTTACTTGTATAAAAAAAATACCGATATTTATAAGAACCTTAATAATTTCACTCAACGTATTACGTATGCATGGGTGGCTTAGAGCAAGTTTCACTTTGGGGGATTGTAGACCATTAACTTAGGACTCTAGCTCTCTCTCCTGCCATTTACTTGTCTACATATGAATTTTCGACTTGTTCTCAATGACTCTAATTATGTACTTAATTTGCACTTGGTTATACCCTAGCTAGAAACTTATTATCTTAGAGACTTATACTTTCGGTTTTATTATATTTTTTTGAAATTGACCTTACATTATGCATGTGTAGGCTTTTCGTTTAATTTTAAGGTTCAAATGCGAACTCTTGACACCTTCGATTAGAGTATCATGTTGGAATCTCAGTCAAATAGTCAATACCAGAAAACACTCTAATAGCCAATTAGCCATGTAATTTGCCACGAAATTGCCTTAAAAATGTCATCGAATAGACTTATTTTCAAAGTTAGTCACAAATTGGCCCTCAAATGTATAGGCAAGCCTACTAGAAAACAATCTTATATTTCGAAAGTAAATATAAGAACATTATTTTTATAATATAAAAAATTACATCGGTCGATAAATCAAAGTTGAAT
Source organism: Persicaria tinctoria (assembly GCA_037127255.1). Lineage (NCBI taxonomy): Eukaryota > Viridiplantae > Streptophyta > Magnoliopsida > Caryophyllales > Polygonaceae > Persicaria > Persicaria tinctoria. The sequence continues at coordinate 72,105,721 of JBANSL010000011.1, forward strand.
TTGATTATTGATATTATAACAACAAAATGAAAAATATTTTTTTTATCAATATAATATATTTTATAACCAATAAAAATTCAATTTTTAATGAGAATTGAGATTAAATTTATTAAAAATTTAATCCAACAAAAAATTTGTTGGTTGTACTAAAAAAAAAAAAGTAAAAAAAATCCTATTATTATTATTCTTATTATTATTTGAAGCTCAATGTTCGTTCATAAAATCCATCTCAACTCCCAAATAATTACGGAGTATAGGATAGATAAATTCTGGTTCAACAATTCATTTCAAAATTATTTTTAGTTCTGATCAACCGCAAGAACCAAAAAATACTCCGTAGTTGCGAATACCCGCAAATGAACTGATCGTTTTTTTGATGAGAATGAATTGATGTTCTTGTGAGATCATGAGATTGATTGTAATGTTCTCCTTGAGGGTTTCCATTCATTGATATAACATATATATCAATGAATGGAAACCCGCAAATGAACCCAATCCGCATCAGTGTAAGCTACAAGGTCAAGCTTAGAGGAAGGAGTGATGGTGGTGCCGAGCTCAAGGGTGCCGCTGATGTACCGAATGATCCGCTTCAATGCCTGAAAGTGAGGTTCCCTAGGGGCATGCATGAACAAGCAGATCTGCTGAACGGCATAACTGATATCAGGCCTGGTGAAAGTGAGATACTGAAGAGCACCAGCAAGGCTCCTATACAATGTCGGATCGTCAACCAAAGGACCAGAATGAGCACTGAGCTTGTTGGATGTATCGACTGGGGTGGCGACGGGATTATAGTTGACCATCTTAGCCCGAGCAACAATCTCAGCAGCATACTTACTCTGGGAGAGAAAGAGACCAGACGCATGCCGCTGAACAACAACTCCCAAGAAGTAAGACAGCGGACCCAGATCAGACATGGCGAATTCCGCACTCAACCTCGAGATGATGGACGTTCGAAGAGCATCAGAAGAGGCGATGAGAATGATGTCGTCTACATAGAGCAGCAGGAAAGCCAAGTCCGAGCCTCTGCGATAGATAAACAGAGACGTATCCGATCGGCTGCCAGTGAAACCCAAGCGGAGCAAATGAGAGGCAAACCGCTGGAACCATGCCCGTGGAGCCTGTTTCAGACCATACAGAGAGCGCTTGAGGAGACAGACATGCTGTGGACGCTCAGCATCAGCAAACCCCGGAGGCTGAAACATGTAAACCGTCTCATTCAGATGACCATGCAAAAAGGCGTTCTTGACATCCAGCTGATGGATGCCCCAGTTGCGCGACAGAGCCAGACTCAGGACCACTCGGATAGTGGCAGGCTTGACCACAGGGCTGAAGGTCTCATCACAATCAATACATGCATGCTGAGATCTACCGTTAACCACCAGACGGGCCTTGTAGCGCTCCAATGTCCCATCAGAGCGGAACTTGTGACGGAAGAGCCACATACAACGAATGACGTTCGCCCCAGGAGGGCGAGGCACAAGAACCCAAGTACCATTCTTCGTAAGGGCCTGTATTCGTCGAGCATAGCCGCCTGCCAATTCGGGTCTAGGAGGGCTGTTTTGTGGGAGGTGGGAACGGGGGAGAGGGAGGTCTGGGTGGAGGCAGAGGGTGAATGGGAGTCGGGAAAGATGGGGCCAGGAGAGGCGGCGGGTGCAGAGGGGGCGGGCGCCGCATGGGGTGCTGCGGGGGCAGTTGCGGCGGGCGCCGCAAGGGGTGCGGCGGGTGCAGCAGCGTCTGCGGCGGGCGCCGCCAGGGGCGGGTTTCTTCCGGCGGGCGCCGCAAAGTAGGTTGCGGCGGGCGCAGCAAGCCATGCGGCGGCCGCCGCGCGTAGGGGAGGCGCTGATGTTGGTGGAGGGGATGTGGGGTGTATAGCGGGGTGATGGTCGGTGGTCATGGAGACGATCTGTCGGGGTCTGAAGACACCGGAGACGCTGCGGGTGTGTGGTCTGGTGATGGATGGTGGCGGGGGAGGTCGGGGAGGGGGAGACGCAGGAGCACCGGGAGAGCTCTGGGGAAGAATGAAGTGAGGAAATGGCGACTCAGACTCTGTGGACGACACAGGGGGTGTGGGAGACGCGAAGGGAAATCGCGACTCATCAAAGGTGACATGACGAGAGAGAATGATCTTGTGAGTCTTGATATCGAGGCAAATGTAACCGCGATGATCAGACGGGTAGCCAAGAAAGACACAAGGGGTGGAACGTGGGTGAAGCTTGTGGGGGGCAGTGGATGACTGATTAGGGAAGCATAAGCAACCAAAGGTACGAAGGTGATCATATATAGGCATAGTGCAATACAGTGCCTGAAACGGTGAGCGATGGTTGAGGGTGGTTGAAGGGAGTATGTTGAGGAGGTAGCATGTGGTGGCCAAGGCATACGGCCAATAAAGGAGGGGGATGGATGCGTGGAAAAGAAGGGTGCGCATCATATTGGTAATGGTTCGGATGATTCGTTCGGCTTTGCCATTTTGTTGAGATGTGTAGGGGCAGGACAAGCGATAGGAGATCCCATTGGTATTAAAGAAAGTGTGAAAATCTTTGTTGTCAAATTCGCGGCCATTGTCGCATTGGAAACACTTGACAGAGGCGTGAAATTGTGTTTTGATGTAAGCGTGGAATTTGGCAAAGATAGGGAACACTTGAGATTTAAAGTGCAAAGGGAAAACCCATAAGAAGTGTGTATAATCATCCAGAAATAAAAGGTAATACTTATGACCCTCCTTGCTAGGCACAGGAGATGTCCAAATATCACTATGAATAATATCAAAAGGTGCGAAAGTAGCGTTTAAAGATCGCTGAAAAGGAAGTCTGGCATGCTTGCCTAACTGACAAGACGAACATAAACTAGAGCGGTGCTCTTTATTACAAATGACAAGACTCTTAGAACGAAGTAAATCTAAAACTGCAGGACTGGGATGACCAAGACGAGCATGCCAAAGACTGGATGATGATGCCGAGAGGGCGACTGGACTTGACGGGCTGGATGGTGAGGGCGACGACACAGGATAGAGCTCCCCGGTGCTATTACATCTCAGGCGAGTAACCCCCGTAGTAAGATCCTTCACAGAGAAACCAAACGGATCAAACACAAGAGAAACATTATTGTCAGTGGTGAACCGACGGACAGAGATAAGGTTTTTGACAAGTTTGGGGGCAACAAGGACATTGTTGAGGTGCAAAGGGTTGGTAGGGGTTGGTAGTGTGGTGTGGCCAATGCCCGAAGTAGCAAGGCGACCACCGTTGCCGACGATAATAGAATGAGCAGGACCCTTAAAAGAAAGAGATGAGAGAGTACCTGAGGAGTTCGTCATATGAGAGGTAGCGCCAGTGTCCATGTACCAAGCGGCGTCAGGGGGTGTCAGCTGCATGGAAGAGAAGGCGTTGTGTACATCAGTCGGGTATGCCTAATCAGACGACGGGCGGGGAGCAGGACCTAACAAGCCCTGCTGGCGGTTGGGATATGGGGCAGGGCCACGAAACGACGCACCGGGGTAGCCATAGGGCATCCAAGGAGGGTAGCCAGGGTTGGGGTACCAAGAGGGGTGGCGGGAATCGTATTGCTGCGGGCGGCCATTGCTGCGGCCGCCGCGGCCTCTGCCGCGGCCGCCGCTGCGGCCACCGCCCCTTGGTCCTTGTTGGTCGTTGCTGCGGCCAGGCTGGAGGGCAAGTTGCTCGATGATGTCACTAGATGAGACCAACGCCGTCTTGTCTTTGGCGGCATCGGTTGTCTGACGGTGAAGGCGAGTCTCCTCCAGGATCAGTTGGGACCGGGTCTTTTCGAACGTGGGGAGAGGTTCCGTCTGCTGTATATGGGTAGCAGCAGCATTGTATTCAGAAGGGAGGCCCGAGAGTACCTGGAGGACGAGGCGTGTGGCGCTGGGTTTGGAGTCAACGGCGTCGAGCTGATCAGCCAAGGTTTTGATGTGCTGACAGTAGGCAGATATCGACGGGAAAGAAGAAAGTTTGCAACTGGAGAATTCGTGCTCAAGATAGACAGCACGGGTGGACTTGTTGTCTTGAAAGATATCCTGAAGTTTCTTCCAAGCCTTCAAGGCGGAGTCTTTGGGGTCGAGGATGGTGGTCAATAGATCTTTTGAGATAGTGTTGAAGATCCATTGGAGGACAATGGTGTCAAGTTGAGCGAAGAGATCGTCGTCTTCGCTTTCAGGGCGTTTGGCGGAGGAGTCAATGTGGTGGAGGACTTTATGAGCCTTAACATGGGTCGTGAAGAGGTGCGACCACATGGTGTAGGTACTGGATTCATGATCAAGAATGATAGGGATGCAATTTTTGATGTTGGAGATGGTTAGGGCGGAATGAAAGGGTGATTTGGGGGCGGTAGTTTCGACAGACATGGTGGCGGGAAGGATAGAGAGAGAGTAGAGGGGTGGTGCGGCGGCAAGGGGACGGGGAGGCCGACGGCGGGAGGGCGGCGGCGAGGAGAGAGAAGGAGGGGAGGGGTGGTGCGGCGGCTAGGGGGAGGCCGACGGCGGGAGGCGAGGAGAGAGAAGGAGGGGAGGGGTGGTGCGGCGGCTAGGGGGAGGCCGACGGCGGGAGGGCGGCGGCGAGGAGAGAGAAGGAGGTGGCGGCTAGGGTTAGAGAAAGAGAAATTTAGGGTCTTTGGATCTTAGGCTGTGATACCATGTGAGATCATGAGATTGATTGTAATGTCCTCCTTGAGGGTTTCCATTCATTGATATAACATATATATAGGTTACACAGGTATTGGGCCTTAACGGGCTTTTAGCCCACTATACATTATGAAACCTATGTAATCTATCAGTTCTGATTAGAAAATGGTCAGAGTATCCCACCAGCAATCCTAGCATTTAATGCTGGATCAGTTGTTTTTTATCCCCGCAAAGTTGCCCTCAAACGACGTCGTTAAAGGGATAAAACATAGAAAAACTCAGGTGCAGCTGGGGACACGTGTCAGTCTGTGAAGGGGAGGGAGCGAACCGCCATGATTTGTGTAATGAACGGCTGTGATTGAGTCTTCCGATTGATTATTTACCATTACAAAATTTAATTTTCGACAATGAAAATGTAAAATTTGTTTTTTTTTTAAATTACCACTAGATTTATTTTTCTCTACATATAGACATTAATATTAAATATGTTTAATCATATTTTTTAAAAATTATTTTTCTTTGAATACAATTATGTATAATAATACCCAAAAAAATATTTTTAATTATCTTTCAATAGTGTAGTATATACAAGCGGGGAATAAACTACGTGATAGTGTTACACATGATCAACTTAGAGAAGAATTGAAGGAACACATTTGACAAAAATTTGCCTCCAATGATAGAACCAATTAGTGTTTTGCGAATTTCGTATTATGTTTCTTAAGTTAAAATTTAAGTTTATGTATTATCCGTGATGTAATCTCTAACGTAGTTCGGCTTTTTAAAATAAAATCTACATATTGGGTTATATTGAACCTTTTTTTCCCTAAGGCTAATTGCCCTCAAATCTTTGGATCTCAATTTTTTCCCTAAGGCTAATTGAGTCTTCCGATTGATTATTTACCATTATAAAATTTAATTTTCGACAATGAAAATGTAAAATTTGTTTTTTTTTTAAATTACCACTAGATTTATTTTTCTCTACATACAACAACAACAACAACCCAGTCAATCCCGCTAGAGCAGGGTCTGGGGGGTCAGGATGTACGCACTCTTGCCCCGAGCAAGTCGAGAGAGTGTTTCCGATAGACCCAGAATAGTAGGATACAAGGAATACATGCAAACATGACTCAGGGAAGTAAAGCATAATCAGGCACGGAGCTGGGAGGAATATAAAAGAAGCAGGGACCAAAGTACAAAACAACAATGCCCAAGACACTAAACATCCGCAGCCCGAATGCACCTCCTCCAGTGATCCCTATCCGCAGTCATTTCTTCCGACAGGTTTAGAAAAGTGAGATCGTGGCGAATGGCATCCAACCATTTCTTCTTCGGTCTGCCTCTCCCCCTTCGAATATCTCCAAGATCCAAACTCTCACATCTACGAACCGGGGCCGAAGACGGTCTCCTACGCACGTGCCCAAACCTACGCAATCTGCCGAAGACGGTCTCTACATATAGACATTAATATTAAATATGTTTAATCATATTTTTTAAAAATTATTTTTCTTTGAATACAATTATGTATAATAATACCCAAAAAAATATTTGTAATTATCTTTCAATAGTGTAGTATATATAAGCGGGGAATAAACTACGTGATAGTGTTACACATGATCAACTTAGAGAAGAATTGAAGGAACACATTTGACAAAAATTTGCCTCCAATGATAGAACCAATTAGTGTTTTGCGAATTTCGTATTATGTTTCTTAAGTTGAAATTTAAGTTTATGTATTATCCGTGATGTAATCTCTAACGTAGTTCGGCTTTTTAAAATAAAATCTACATATTGGGTTATATTGAACCTTTTTTTCCCTAAGGCTAATTGCCCTCAAATCTTTGGATCCCAATTTTTCCATGATTGATTCAAAACTGTATTTAATTATTTGGTGGCTAAATTCGTGGCTAATGATGCATTTTTTTAGTCGTTAGTGCCACGTAGCGACTTGACTCATTGGTCCGAATATCGTTACACTCAAGGTTATTAAGATCGGGATTATAGGATCGAATCATAATAGGGTTCCTGGATCGGATTGTAAGATCCCAATAGGTCGCGGATCATAAGATCGTTCCTCGAAATATAATTAAGGATATGTATTTTTTAAACATTTGTTTTCTTTCCTTGGTTGATTTTAGGGTGTTTAAATATACACATTCATGTAGATTCTACACATACAAAAAAGATTCTATGCATAGATCCGGATTAGACTTCTAAGTAGGATCGTAGGATCTTAAAATTCTAAATATCTGGATCGAGATTCTAATAGATACTAGTAATAACAATGGTTACACTAACAAAGGAAATTGCATTCGATGAAACATTACAAAGGAAATTGGTTCTAGATATACGTACCCTGACCTTCGATGATGAAACATTACATGGAGAGACTCATGAACCCTAAACAGAAAATGGATTGAAAGCCCAAAATAGACAGACGATAGGCTCGATTACAATAAACATCGCATACCGTAAAGGCAGAGTGACGCTGCCCCCCTAGCCCACCCGTCAAGGGCGCGTCGCCCCTTAGACCCCCGACTCGCTGACCGGTCAGCGAGACCACCGCCGGGGGACTCCATCTCTCAGATCCCCGATGTGTCGCCGGTCAACGATAATTCAAGGTACATTAACAAAAACTCCGAATTTCGAAGTATACATATTTGAATTATCGTCACTTTTTTGGTGGGAAATAATTAGCGTTACTTAATTCAAATTTTATAAACATGTAAATTGTGAATAGTTAGGTATTGTGAATAGTTAGGTATTTTTAAAAAGAAAAAAATAAAGAAAAATCTCGGAGTATATTGCATATTTTTTTTTTTGGTGAACAAATGGGTGAAAGCCACCCGAGTATATTGCATATTGTTAACTCCACCTTGATGATAAGATCAAACTATAGGATGTAAGGCCTTGGTTGATTAAAGCCAAAACTCGGGATTCCTGAGTTTGGTAAGGTCTTACCAAACGGCTCAAGACTCTAACTTAATTCTACTGGACTCGGGAAGGATTATGTGTAAATGAGCCTATTTATTAAACAGGCCTAATTTACCCTGAATCCATAACCGAAGATCCAGTTGTTATAAAGAGCCATCTCATTGGGCTTTATCTTTAAACATGTATTGGGCCTAGTTTTAATTGGGCTCATAATTGTTTTAGGTTTGATCGGAATTTATATCTTCTATCTTGTATATATCCTTTAGCATGTTGTTGAGATTTGACAGGGATTTGTTTCATATCTTCAAACGGCCAACAAGTTAAGCTCTTCAGTTTTTCAACGTTCTCCTAGCATATCAAAAGAAGGTTCTAGATTGGCCGAAGATCTCTCCCGATGGTTTTGATTCTACGCTCCTCAACGGCTGAGAGTTGATGATTCAAAACGACTGTCCATCTGGGCTATAAAAAGAGAAGAAGAGGTCTGCAGAAAGACACACATCCTACAACGCACAATTGTTCACTGCATTCAAGTCTTCTTCCATCGATCGATCTCACGCAGCTCTTCACGCAAAGAGTTTGTATTTACTTTGAGAGTGTGTGAGGTTTCATTACACTTTATAGTACAATTTATCTAGGTTATACTAAGGGTTTCTTTACCCAAAAGTATATGGTGCTTCGGTATCCTTAGTTGCTTTGTTTCACTAGAGAGTTTGGGTTGCTAGATAGTAAAGTAGTCTAGAAGTGGGTAAGTCTTCTAGAGGTTGTATCTAGGACTCATAAGGCAAAGTGAAATAAAGTGTGTTGAATTCTACGGGTTGGATAACCCTAGGCGGGGACGTAGGCGGTTGGGCCGAACCTCGTTAACAAGTATCGTGTGCTTTACGTTATTGCTTATCGTTATTACTTTCAATTGTTTTATTGCTCTCGCTACTAATCACTCTTCTTCTCTCAGATAAGGTCTTACAGCTTGCGGTAAGGTCTTACCCTTCAGAGTTGCGAAAAGTTTCCATACTCTATCCACCCCCCCTTATAGAGTATTTGCGTGCTCCTATTCTGCCTATTCCGCACTTCACATATTGCTACTTACAGTCTTACACACACAAGGTTGTAAAGTGTAAACTATTGGGGATTTTGAAAGAAGCTAGACTCGATATTTCTTAACATAACTCGATACAGGGTCAGGGTCATAGGTTGACTCCCCAAATTCGATTTTCCCGAGCAAAAAACGAGCCAACTTAGTTATCTAAACCTTCGTAATTTTTAGGAATTGTCCCATAAATTGGAAGGAAATTAAAATAACTACATTGCAAGAGAAAATGATATGGTAAAAATATCTCACCACATGGCAATTCCGATACTATCAATTTTCACATTGTTATTTCATTTTCTTATGAGTTGTTTGTCTATTAATTTCCAAAACAAGCTTGATTAATTGCCTTTCTTGAGCTCGCATTTTCTTAGAACACCTTTTTGTTATGACGGATTAAATTATAAATTTTTGTTGTCAATTAGAGCAAGTCCAACAGCTTCTCTAAAATAGAGAAAATGAGAGATTTTAGAGAAAAAGCCATTTTTTTTCTCCCAACAGCTTTTCTAAACTCATCTCTAAAATAGAGAAATGGATTGAGAGATGAAAAAATCTCTAAATTTAGAGAAATTGTTAGAATCTGTAAAATTTAATGCGTTCACCCCTTTCAATGCATGCTTATTTGTTCATTGGTTGTTGCCTATTGATTTAATGAATTTATTGAAATTTTATTTATTAAATTATGAATTTATGCATATATTATAGTGTATAATAAATGTAGCAATTTGTATAGTAGAGAATCTGTTAGAGTTGTGGTGTAAATTTTTTAGCAAGTTGTAAAATGTTAATAAGATTCTACGTACCCATGTTTGTTAAATATATATGGATATATTATATTATATTATATAATATTGATATAAACTAATTAGTTAAATGTGTGTGAATACAAAATTTATTTAAGTTTTCTTTTAAATGAAATAATATATATTGTATAGTGGTAGTTCGAGTTAATGTTTAATTACTAATTATTTTATACGTTTTTTAATATCAAACGAATTACTATTATAAAAATCACACAAAAGTGGGGGAGTACTTAAATGGATAATGAATTATTGCACTCCGTAACTTGTGGTAAAATATAATTCAGTGCTATATCAAGCAACATTGGTGCTAACTTCGTAAAGGTGCGTTCCTAACTGTCTATTTATGAGTTTGGACAACTATTATTTCTTTCTTTCTTGATAATGTTTCAACATTGGTGCTACCTTCTTAAAGACAACGATTTCTTCTGTTTGTTTCAGTTCTCCTGATCTGCTAGCTTAAACACGGGTCATGTTCTTTTTTTTTTTTCTTCTCATTTCCCTTTCTCCTTTTTATTAATTTTTCCCATTTCAGTTTTGAAACTCCTTGCTCCAATTGTATCCTCAAGCGGTTGTAAAGTTACCTGCTAAAAATGATATCTAAATGTGGTTTTGTGTGGCCTTAAATGTCAATGTATATTTTCAAAATGATTCAGTTGCAGCCAAGTGGTTTATATATGTTTGTTAACTTTAAATTTCTTGAATTATAGATGTGTATTTTTTTAGAGATTGTCAATAATATTTTGGGTATTTGCTTCCTTTAAACGTCAACGTACATTAAGATACACCTAAATTAAAAATACTTCTGCTTGAACTTGGCATATTCTTCTCCTCAAGAAACCAGCAGCCAGGAATATCTAATTCCTAAGAAGACATCATTGAGTCATTGGTTGCACATGGGAAACCAAGGCTTTACCGAGTTTGTTTAAATTGTGGTTGCATCTTAACCAATGGTAAATTACTAACTTAGAAGCTCTAAATTGTATGCTGAACTGAGTTCACTAATAATATATTGATACGACCTTTAACAGTAAGAACTGATCACGAAATGGGTGCTTAAGTATACTCAGCTTCTCTTGCAAATGATAACATGTTTCATAATATGGTTTGTATTTGGGATTTTTATTTTCCAATTTCTGACGCTCCATAGGATTTCAAAGTGGCCTTGGAGACCGATTCTTTAATTGCTTTCTATTTGGGATGTTTTTTCCATTTTCTGATGCTACTTTGTGTTTACTCTGTTTAATCCGTATTTGGGAGTTTATTTTTCATTTTCTGATGTTGTAATCGCACTTTGCAGTTGGATTTTGTAACCGGAATCTGTTGGCTGTTACACATTTTTTTTCATTACTCAGGCCGATGACCTTCTCTTTTAGTTGGGGTAACAAATGGTGTCATCCTACATTATAACTAGGGGTGGACACAAATCCCGCAAATCCCGGTCCCGTCCCGGGCCTGTCCCGGTCCCGTCCCGATCCCGGTGGGATTTCAAAAAAATATAGTGAATCCCGTCCCGGTCCCGTCCCGCAAAAATTATGCGGGACGGGACGCGGGACGACCCGTCTCAATCCCGCAAATCCCGTCCCGTCCCGCATATATAATAATAATAATAATAATAATAATAATAATAATAATAATACATTATGTTATACATACACTAAGTATATAATCTATATATATATAATCTATACAGTGTGTATATGCATACACAATACATTAATTCTACTGCATTCCACCAAAAAAAAAAAACTAATGCTACTGTATACGTGTGTGTATATGTGTGTGTAGTGCTACTGCATTACATTCAGTGTGTAATGTGTATGTATAAGCACGTATAATATACGTGTATGTATATATATATACAGAAAAACCCGTAAAATATATAAAAAAATTATAGATTTTGTGTTACGACTTTGAAAATCGCAAAATATATAGGAATTTTTTAACTTTTTATAATCTTTTTTATTCGAGGGACAAAGCCCGTCCCGTCCCGGTCCCATCCCGTCCCGTGAGGGACAAGGCCCGTGTGGGACGAAGAAAAAAAGAGTAAATCCCGTCCCGGTCCCGTCCCGCAAAAATTACGCGGGATGGGACACGGGACGACCTCCGTCCCGTCCCGTCCCGTCCCGCGCCCACCCCTAATTATAACTGATATTTGTCTTCCTTATGTAAGTTACACATTTTAGTTCATTATTAAACTTTTTATATTTACATTTTAATTTGTATATCATTTAATATTAACCTATAAATGATCTCTAATATTATACAAATTCATCCCTTTGTATTCATCAATATTTTTTTTTCTCCAGGATTTGCATGGACGAAGCGTCGAAGCCTACATCACCTCGATCTGTGCCTTTTCAAAACACCTATGTCGTTCAATAACAATTTTTTTTTTAGATTTTCCAAACATTTGTTTATATTGTATTTGGTCGTTCCTTATACGAAAGATTTTATATTCTAAATTTTTTTTCCCATCGCATCCGGGCCATGGCGCAGGTATTACACTAGTATTATATAATATTGATAGAAACTAATTAGTTAAATGTGTGTGAATACAAAATTTATTTAAGTTTTTTTTTATAAATAAAATAATATATATAGTATAGTGGTAGTTAGAGTTAATGTTTAATTACTAATTATTTTATACGTTTTATAATATCAAACAAATTACTATTATAGAAATCGCACAAAAGTGTGAGTACTTAAATAGTCTATGACTATGGATAATGTATTATTGCACTCCGTAACTTTTGATAAAATATAATTCAATATTGTTTGCCCCATTGATTTCCGCCTTCCCAATATGATCATATGAGTGTGACATATTAATCATTCTCATTTTCTAACCTAGAAACTTAAATTTGGTAAATGCCTTTCTAAAATGATAGTATATACATATTTATTCTTTCATTTTTTTAAATTTAAATAAAATTATATATAAATAAAATTTCCGTTGACAACCTCTCCCTAACGAAACAGACATTTGTGATCAGCTCCTGAACAGTTCAGCTTTATTTATTTTACCCATGTAAACTAGGTAAAGAAGTTGAAGTTAGCAAGAGAAGAAGAGGTAAAGAAATTTCCTAGAAAAGAGAGAAGGTGGTGAAGTATAGATTCCAATCCATGACTAGAAGAGCTTGAGGCAGCTGCAGGCACCATATATATATTGGTGCAATTGTAGATGATCTCATCACACAATTAATTAAAGTTGCTTTACACAGCTCATGTATATTGCCATATTGAATTGGTAGCTAATACAAACAAGAAAGTAGTCCACAAACCAGCAGCTACCACTATAATTAATCTTCCAACGGCTCCATCTCCTGAGTCAAAACTGAGAGTTGATAGTATATACTTTTAGTAAGGATTTAGATAGATGAATCAAAAGATCATGGGTTCAAAGAAAGAAAGAAAAGACAATCTGAACATCATATGATCAAATTGGGAAATCCTGAAAAATTGGGGAAAAATATTGCATTAATTATATCTTCCGTCACTGGTCTCTATCAAGAGTCATCATATCTTTCGAAATGTTTAGAAAATTGAGGTTATGGCGGATGACCTCCATCCAACTCTTCTTTTTGTCTACCTCTCCCCTTAGTCTTACCGGTTGCTCCCAGATCCAACCTTGCTTTTAAAAAAAATATTTTTTTTAAAAAATAATAATTTATTTAACAAATAAATAGGAATTTAAATTTAATTAAACCCCCTACCATGTGTCGTTATACCATTGGCTGTCAAAAAAAAATAAAAAAAAATAAATACGGATGAACCGCATCAACTTTTGGCGTCCCCCTCATTTTTTAGCTGCGAATCAAAACACTCTCTCTCCTCTTTCTCAAAATTTCGGCTGAGCTGGTCTTCATTTTGATCCCCACGGATCTTTGTTGCGGATGGTCTTATAATTCCATCTATATTACTTTATAATTTTATATACTTTTATAAGTTTTATTTATAATTCCAGTTTTTATAAATGGGTTTCTTTTTATATGTATAACTATAAGAATTCCATCTATTAGTTTTCATAACTAAGCAAGTGCTAATAATTCTATTAGTTTTCATAACTTTAACTGTTTGAGAGTTTTTTCCACCTAAAAATTCTATTAGACAATTAGTGCAAATAATTCTATTAATGCTATTAGTTTTTTATTTTTATAAATGGATTTCTTTTTATAGTTATAAGTATAATGATTCTATTAGTTTTCATAATATGTTATGGGATTAATGAAAGTCAAAACCTATTATTTTGTTGTATATGTTAAATATTGTGTTGAAAACATTATTGGGCCTTTGTGTTAGATGAACTAACCTGCAAGGCCAGCCCAATTGATGGTGTTCAAATTATCATCCGGATGCTGCTTCTAGAAGAGGAAGATTTGGTTGAGAAGATCTTCCAAGTGGTGGCAAGAAGATCTTCTCCAACGTCAGTCTTCCCTCTTCTCGGGACGTGGTGCAACCGCAGTTCAAACGCTCCCCTGAAGATCCCCACGAACGAATTCACGTAGCTCCTATTTAAGAAGATTGAAGTTCTGCAGTGGAACATACAAGATAATCTCTGCTCTCCAACGTCTTCACTGCATTCAATCTTCAAGCTCTCTTAAGGCCTTTACTTTACTGCATTCTATTTTGGTTTTTGTGAGAGTCTTTGTTTGAGCGTTATTGTACAAGTTATAAGTGTTATACTAAGAGTATACCTCTACTCAAACGTATTCACTAGGCTATTATTTCACGAGAGCTTGGGTTGACTAGATATAGAAGCAGGTTAGGCTTCGAGAGGTATAAGAGGGGGAAGTTCTTCTAGGTTGTATATAGGATCCATAAGGAGTGAAATAATAGTGTTTTTGAATCATATGAGTTGGATAATCCTAGGTGGGGATGTAGGCCAAGTTCGTGCCGAACCTCATTAACAATTCGTGTGTCCTTACTTTACTTTCAGTTATTTTATTCCGCATATTGAAGTCGAAGTTTTCGCAAAGATCAGATTCAGTTCCAAGTGAATTGGCAAGATCTTGAGCTCAGTTACAATACCTTAGATCCTATCTCAAGGCCTTGACTTTGAATCTGCGAAAATCAATCATGCTCTATTCATCCCCCCTTTCTAGAGTATTGTTTATTACTTTGTTTTACCTATTGTGACTCTTCAATTGGTATCAGAGCCTAACTCACATCTTTATTGATATTACTATATGTGAGATAACCATGTCTACTGTAGGTCGGTGATGGAGGTTTTGCTCAAGAACGGTCCCCGAATCGCCCCCCTCCCCCCCTCTCTTTGTAGGAAACAACTTTGTGCACTGGAAGTCGCTGATGCAGATATTCATTATCGATCAGGATTTGGAGCTTTGAGACATTGTCAAGAATGGACCAAAGGTTCCAATGAAGACAACCCAAGCAGGAACCTCAGTTGCCAAAGAAGAAAGCGAATATGACTAAACTGATCTGGAGAACGTGGCCAAAAATTATAAGGCCATGAATCTGCTTTACTGTAGTTTAGATGAAAATGAATTTAACCGAGTTTCTTCTTGTAGAAGCGCTAAAGACCGAGTGAACTATCGCTGGAAATGAAAAATCTCAAAGTTTTTGAGACAACCCTTGACGGTAAAGTCAAGGCCTTGGAATAAGAGAAATATGATCTCAAGCGTGATCTCTCTTCTCTAAGAAACCATTATAGTGACTTAGAGAATGAGAAGATCAAGTTGTCGGAAAAATGTAGAGACCAGCAGGCTGCACTCATTCGATTCACCCATTCAAAAGCCAATCTTAATAAGATGTTAGGAGAACAGCAGACCTCTCTCAACATAATTAGTGATATTGGCTATAACCAAAACTTTCCAAAGAAATCCTCTACCACTTTTGTAAAGGTCAAAGGAAGATGGCGTACCCCAACTTGTTTTTTCTGTTGCAAGAAGAGGCACGTCAAGGAAACTTGTTCTTATAGGAGAAATGATCCTTATATTATTCTTAATACCTTACCGGTATTTTTCAATGAATAGGTCAAGAAGGTTTGGGCTCCTAAAGGGACACGACTACCTAACATGGTCTATCCTAATTATGATTCCAGATTTGTCTATTGGTCTAGTCGAAAAGGTTGAGGGTTAGTTGTTTTGCAGGATATCACCAAGTAAAAAGAGCATAAATGGATTTTAGATGGTGGATGTTCAAGACACGTGAGTGGAAGAAAGACCCTGTTCGACGAGCTCAAAAAGCAGTCCACTGGTACAATAACACTTGGTGATAAAGGGAAGTGTGACATCATTGGAATTGGTAAAGTTGGGAGTGATGCCAACAACTCTATAGAAGATGTCTATCTTGTTGATGGTTTAAAATACAATTTGCTTAGTATATCTCAACTATGTGACAAGGGCAAAAAAATATGTTTTGACAGGAAAAAGTGTGAAGTACGTGATGATAATACATAAACGACATGGAAATAAGGGTATCATTTCAAAAACAATTACCTACACAAGATATGCCTTATTTGCAAGAATACGGCTACGCTATAATAGATAGATTTCGTCCAAAACAAAATTACCGCGTTTCAGGAGTATAATTCCGATTCGCTTCCTAGACGTCGAATGGTTTGAAGGGGGACGAACATCTCCACCTTCGGAAGCCACCGTTGTGGAAGTTCTGTCTTCAGACATTGCTATCCAAACTTCAAACACCACATAAAAAATCATAATAAAGTTGTTGTGATGTTGTCGCCGTTATATGGATAAAAAAACAAACATAAAATGAGTCTTGTTAACATCATTGGCGCAAATATTTTCCAATACTCAATTAGAATTTTATTGAAAAAGTAATGTAAAAAATAAATGGTGGATTGATGAATAAGAGGATGGATTTTTTTTTAACCAATACTCAATTAGAATAAAGGAGAATTTTTTTTATTATCAAAATTATGGTTTTATGATTTTTTTTCCCTTTTGTAATTTATAGGTCAATTTTTTTTCAAAAAAAATGAGGGTAAATTGATGCAAATTTTTTTATGAGGGAATTAAAGGAAGTAACCCTTGCCCCGGTTTGGTTTGCTAGCCTAACCCACTAACCGTTTCTAATTGCAAGGGTTAGACCCCCCCTCCCCCTTAAAAAAATAGCAAGGTAGTCGGGTGGGAAAGGGGTGTGGAAACCGGTTGTTGGGAGTCATTAAAGAAGGGAGAGTGTGGGAGGGAGGAGGAGAGAGAGGGCGGTTTAAAAACCTGTCACTTCTTCCAACTGTGTAAAACAAAGAGAGAGAGGAGGGAGGGGAGAAGGCACGAAACCACCATTTTTGAAACGAAAACGAGAGAGGAGAAGAAGAAGGCAAAAGAAGAAGACGAACCTGGGAGTGCGGAGGAGAAGACGGCGCCGGATTTCAAGCCAGTAAACCCGACGTGTAGAAGACGACCCTGTGGGCATTTAGAAGAGAGAGACTGACCTATTTGAAGTAAGTAAACCCTAACCCTACCGATTTTGTACTGATTGCAGAAATTGAAAGGATGAGGGACCATTTGAAGAACCTAATTTGTTTGCCATGGTTTGCAATTGGATGAAAGAACGGGTGGAATATCCGGCCCTGTCATGTGGGATTTAACAGGCGTCTAGTATGAAAACAATGAGTGGAAATGTGGTGTTCGAGTGGGGGAGAGAATGGAAGTACCATTGTGGTGATGATATGGTAAAGGCCTTGAAGAAGGAAGCAAATTAGGGGAAATCGATACATGTATTGTGTGAATATTTGGGAAATTGGTGAAATTGGGGAAAATGTGGGAATTGGGGAAATTGGTGAGATTGGGGAAATAGGATAGATAGAGGGAAATCGGGGAACCTATATGTGGTTAAAAAAATTTCAGGAACAAGTTATTGAATGTAAATGCTGTTACATTGTAAACTGTCATGTTTTTAATATTTAGTTGCCATGTTTAATAGGTTTCCTGCCATGTTTAATTGAAAAATTGCGCGGCTTATATTTTGTGGAAGCTATAAAATGGTTACAATGCTCAGGTGATAAGTATAGGGTAAGATATGGTGAGGCTAGAAATTTACTGTCATTTGTGATAAGTGCAGGAAAGATATGGTGTCTGTCATGTTAAAATGGGCACTTGACATGTTAAAATTGTCACATGACATGTTATATGAACTTAACGTCATGTGCATTGTCACTTGTGTGAAGAAAATCTGCAAATGTTTGAAGAATGCTAAAGTATTGCTCCCCAACCTGTAGGGTATCAAACAACAACATGGGTGATTCAGGAGAAAGAAGGGTAACTAACGGAGGGAAATCCTGTCGTTGATCCGCCAAAGTAAACTCAAACCTATAACTAGTATAGCAATAAGTAAGAGGTCGATCCCACAGGGAAATTATTATTCAAGTGTGATTCAAGTGTCAATCAAAGTAACCAATTGGGGGGGGGGGTTGTGTGTGAAAGTTCCGCCTTTTATCAAAGCGGAGTAAAGAAAGCAAAGTAAGTGAATTTGTTTTAGACAATTGGGAGAAACAATTCTACCTACAATTTTCCACTTTATTGGATTGAAGCGATCCTTGTAACTTCTTCTCGTCCTATTACGTTTCCTATGAATGCCCTTGTCCCGACCTAATATAGTTACTACTCCAACCAGTCCTAGCAACCCTTATCAATCGAACAGTCCCTAAAAAAGGATTTAACCCAATTGATAGCTTTAATTTCAGAGATTAGCCAAGGTATTTGCAGTCCCTAAAAAAAGATTTAACAACACATTCAACTTCCTACTCATTCAATTAGTTCAACCAGCCCTAAAGGAACAAACTTGCTACTTAGGTTAAGGTTCACAACCAGGAATCGACAAAACCTTAGCAATTGAATTGATTTAACAAGTTGGCCAGACAAGATAGAACAAATCAATACACAATCAAGCACAAAGAAGTTGAAGCATTCAAGTATAGGAAACAAGGAGCGAGAATTAGAAACTCACAATCAATCCAAATAAAGCTTCAAATTGCAGGCAGAATAGATGAGTTTAGTTCCTCATGGAAGACATCGCTCAAAATCTCTAAAGTGTCTGATGAATGAAAAATAAAATAGAAGTCATGAAAATAACATAAAACTTGGCCTTTTAAAACATCCAAAGTCGGCCATGAAAGAAATCAATAGGTTCTAGGGTTTTTATTAATCAAAACGACGCGCATAAGCGCTGACGACCAATGCTGCGGGCGCAACATGTATGCTGCGGCCGCCGCAAATTCATTGGCCGCAGGCGCCGCAAGTTTGCTGCGGCCGCAGCCAGGGGCCTTTCACGGAAAATCCACCTCGAATTTGCTCTTCTTGTCAACAGGAAAGTTGTAGCTCTCTGAAAGAGATATCCAACGCATGGTCATAATAGTCGATCGGATAACCGAGGCCTCCAGAAAGTTGAAAACAAGTTCAGCATGTCTGGCGACAACTTCTGCAAACTTGTTCTTCGTTTAGGCTCGCTTCTTCTTCTCAGGACCTCTTGAGATCTTCATGTAAGCTTCTTCAATCAACTAGACATTCTAATCCAATGCGTTATCAACTCATGTCTCCTCCTCGGATCCACGATTACCTGAAATAATCAATAAAAGTGTGTAGATTCCGACTCCACTAACATAGAGAGCAAATATGCAAATCGTGCTTAATCCATCAATGAAATGCATCTTAACTAAGCTAAATGCAACCTATTATGCCTACCTAAATGCATGCTATCAGTAACGCAAACACCGACAACATGCGAGGTATGGTTTGGCTAGTGTCGATCAAGTGTAGAGTGTTTTACAGATGAGTCGCTCTAACATTCCACCCCACTGTGCAGGTGATATATGCTGTCCCCGAGGACCAATATTTCAAGTGTAGGTGCAACCAATATGACAGGCCCAATGTCCTTACAAAGCTAGACCAGTACCTGAGCGCGTTGTTGTGAGCTGAATCTGCCATGTTTTACAGTAACTTTTGTATCGATTTCTGCATACATTTCATACATTTGGGCTAAGATAGTACAGAACCTATGTAGTTTATGCTTATTTGTCAAATTATGGAATCTACACCAGTTTCTGTTTAAATTGCAGATTTCGAGGCATTTTACAGCAATTCTAAAGAAAGTCAGAAAAGCTCGGAAAACAGCTACAGAAGTCCAAGGTCGAAGCAGCAACAGAACCAGTTGAATCGAGCCGAGGAACTAGACTACTCAATCTCGAGTAGACCTTACTCGATCTAGATGAGCATGTCCGAGCAGGCCTTGTCCACAGAGCCTGATCGAGAAAGCCAGGCCAACCCGACTTCCGGACGCTACTCGATCTCGACAAGCCCTAGTCGAGATCGACGAAGCCCAGACGCCACACCCGGAGTCGACGAGGAGAGAAGCTGATCGAGAAGCCGAGGACGAGGAAGCCGAGCACACCTTTACTCGATCTCGACAAACCTTGGTCGAGATCGACAAGCCGACCAGAGGTTGTCCGAGTCCATGCCGAGGAGCTCTAGTCGACACCACCAGAGAGCCATCTTCGACGAACCCTACTCGATCTCGACAAACCTTGGTCGAGATCGACGAGCACTTGAGCCCAGATCCGAGCTTGCCGAGTACACCTACTCGAGGAGACCTAGTCGATGACCCAAGCCTACTCGAGGTCGACTAGGGCTACTCGAGGTCGACAAGCGCCAGGAGCCAAGTCCGAGCCACATCGAGCAGATCTAGCCGGGAAGTCCAGTCGAGGACGAATCCTACTCGAGGTCGACAAGGCTTTGTCGAGGTCGAGTAGACCCGAGTCCAGAAACGTGTCGTCGAGAGCTGTCCTAGTCGACTTGGGATTCCTTGGGCGTGAAGGAAAGTTGATGGCCGGGATCTATCCAAAGTTGATCAATTCTATCCAAGGAGACAAGATCTATCAACATCATGAAGACTTACCTAGTTTAGAATTATCTTTTCCTTGTTGATTTATTTCCTTAAAACAATTTATTTATCTTTTAGCAATTTAGATATAATTTTAGATAGAGATAGAAGATTTCTATCCTTGATTAGCGAGGGTTAGAAGCCTATAAATAAAGCCCATGGGGCTCAGTCTTATTCATTCAATGGGAGAGACAATTAGTTAGTTCCACAGAGAAGTTTAGGAGTTCTAAGGTTTTTAAGGTTTTGGCTTTCTGCGAAAGTTGATTGCCAGGATTGTAAAGGCTTTTGAATTTAGTGTTAATGCAAGTTAATTCTTTTCATTCAATGTCTGTTATTGCAATGAGGCGTGAGTAGTCCACCCACTTCTGGGGATGGGGTGAGCCCGACGGTGGCCATGTGAGGCGATGCGATAAAGGTCAGATCTTTTTGTGCAATTTATCTTCTATCCCTATTAGCATGATTCTTTTGCGAGAGTTGAAGGTGATCCTTGTTTGTATTATTGAAGCGAAAGTGATCTTAATGCAACTTGGATTAATTATGTGAAAAAGGGTTAGTAACAATTAGGGTTTATGCGAAAGCCTCTATTTGCCTATTTGTTAATGACGAAAGTTATTTGATGGAAAGCATGATCTTTTATGCCTTTATGTGTTACTTTGCATGGTTATCGTTGTGGTGTTGATACCCTGGCTTTGGAAGTCTTTTAGCATATTGAGTTAATTTCTGTCGAAAATCTGAGTTTTAGTTTAAATTCCGCAAATTTAAGTTTCTGCAATTCTAGTCGATACAGAGGAACTTCTTGTCGATCTTGAGTAAGACGTGGTCGAGATCGAGTAGGACTTGTCTAGGTCGAGTTGAACGTTTCTCTGTTGTCGTCGATTTTCTGTTTTCTGTCGACTTACTGTTGTCGATCTCGAGGAGCTTTCGGTCGAGATCGAGTAGCCCTTTACTTCACTTTTATTTTCTGCTTTGCTTTATTTCCTGTTTTCCTTTGTTGCTTTGCTTTTGTTTGTTATTTTCTGCTTTGATTTCTGTTTCTTTTCTTGTTTCTGTGTTTCTGTCTTTCTGCTGCTTCTGGGAGAATCTACAGCTACATGAGAATTGCTGACGTGCTTCCTCGTGGATTCGATCCTGACTTTCTCTTACTGCATTGGAGGAGTCTTGTATTTATTTGCTAGGGCCTAAGTCTGGTTTGATCTATTTCGTTATATTTCATACTTGATTCACTCCTTTACAACAAATTGGCGCCGTTGCCGGGGAAGCAATCATTCGCGCCTTAGGTAGTCAGTTCTCACTTTTCTCTTGAGTGAATTCGCAGGTGTATGCGTCGTTTTGGTCAAACACCTGAGTTTGACACCTTAGACGAACCGGAACGCCTATTTCACATCCGAGCTCAACTACAAAGAGCCATGGTAGCTGCGGAGACACAGGAACAGCTGGTCGCTAGGCTTACCAGGGAACTAGCCGCTAAGGATGCTGCTATCGCCGCTGAGAAAGCAGCAAGGGAACAAGCACAGGCTGAGCTTGCCCAGTATCCAACCACGACAGAGGACTACATGCACCCAACCCTCGTCGTGCCTGAATCGACGATTCTTATCCTTGATAACTCTTTTGAAATTCGCACTCAGTTTCTTATAGAGCTTAAAAATAATGTCTTTTATGGTAGATTTAATGAGTGTCCTCTTGAACATATTACAAACTTTGCTGACATGTGTCGTACTCTTGCTGAAGGTACAACTTTGGAATATGTCAAGATGAAAGCTTTTCGCTGGTCTCTCGCTGGTCCTGCACTGAAATGGCTGGAAGGGTTGAAAGCAAGATCACTCACGACCTGGGCCCAAGTAGAGCAAGAGTTCCTGAACAAATTCTTCCCACCTGCCAAAACAGCACATCTCCGCCAGAGAATCACCGCCTTCAAACAGAAGCAAGGGGAACCGCTGGCAAAGGCATGGGAGCGCTACAAGGAACTTCTGCGATCTTGCCCTACTCATGGACAGCCACCCTACATCATTCAGGAGATCTTCTTCAACTCTCTTGATCAAGTCACTAAGGACAGAATCAACCATTATACTCGCTATGAGTATCTGACAATGCCACCGAGTGACACATGGGGTGTGCTGGAAAAGCTCACTAACTACGACAACAAGTATGGGTCTACTGCAACCTATGAGGAGAACCCATACGCCAGGCCAGCACCATCCATGCCCCTCTATGAGCCACCTAAGGAGATTGATCCTGATGTTAGGGAGCAGTACTACAGAGACCAGAATAGGAAGCTCATCAAGCAAGTAAAGTATCTCTCTGTCAACCAACCTTGCATAGAATGCGGATCGCAAAGGCACACCACTCCTGAGTGCCCACACACAGAGCAAGTCAAGCTGGCAGAGCACCATGAGGATGCAGCTTACGCAGGGGGTCCGAATCGCTACATGGGGGACCAAAGGTTTCAGCAACCACAATGGAACCAAGGTGTCCCTAGGAACCCCCCGCCCTACAGAGCTCCAGGACATCCGGAAAGGGACCAGAAAAAGGATGATATACAGACAGTCTTGGAGGAAATACGGAGGAACCACTCAGAAACTAGGCAATCCTTCAACTCCGTCTATACTCAGATGCAAGATGTCAACTCTAGGCTTGGGGAAATTGATATCTGGAGGAAATCAGTTGATACACAGATTGGTCAGCTAGCAGCAGGAATTCCCAGACAGTCAGGTTCGCTCCCTGGATCTTCAGAACCAAATCCTAAGGGAAAGACTGGATATATCGCTGCTATAAAACTCAGAAGCGGCCATCAACTACAAGAGACAGAGGTCCGAAAGCAGCAGAACAGCGAGGAACAGCTAGTCGACGTCGACAAACCTCTGGTCGAGCTCGACAAGGGCCTCGTCGACCTCGAGGAGAACCTGCAAGAATCCTCGTCTGCACAACACAACAACTCGACTGAGCCCAACCTGGTCGATGTCGACAAGACTGTAGTCGATGTCGAGGAGCCTCTGGTGGACATAGAGAAGTCTGCAGCACCTCTGACGTCTGTTCTGGCTCCGAATCAAAAAAAGAAGCTGCCTTTCCCCACAAAATCTCTAAAGGACCCAGCAGAAAAGAAATTTCAGAGCTTCATCAAGATGCTTCAGAAACTTAATGTCACCATCCCCTTCACAGAAGCTCTCAATGAAATGCCATCTTATGTCAAGTTCCTGAAGGAGATTCTGAGCAAAAAGCGATCGATGGCGGAAATCACAGAGCAGTGCAGCCATCTGCACATATTGGAGAAGAGGCCGGATCCAGGTAAGTTTGCTATAACTATTGGATTTGGTCCATACAAAATTAATGCCCTATGTGATCTTGGAGCTAGTGTGAGTATAATGCCTTTAACAATTTGGTCCAAGATTAAGATAGGTGCCCTGGAGCCTGTGGATGCTAGACTATACATGGCCAACAACACGGTGGTCATTCCAACAGGCATGGTGGATAATGTGCCAGTACAAGTAGGTAAATTCTTCGTCCCTGCTGATTTTCTAGTTGTTGATGTGCAAGAAGATCCTGCTTGTCCTAAAAAGTCTCAAATGTCCTAAAAAGTCTATGTACATGCTCTAGATTTTATAGTCGTTAGGCCGACTTTCCATTTATGCTCAAGGTGGCATCTGCAGGGCCCATGTAGCTTGGGCCTCAAATAAGACTCCATTCTTGTCCATCAGCTGCAATCCTCCAGAATGGATCTTGTTCACCACGAACGGTCCCATCCGCTTCTTGTTGAATTTGTTAGGAAACCAATGATCATTTGATTTGGAGACATAGAGCTTGTCCCCAACTTCATATTCCTTAGGCTCATCATTGGAAATCCTGCACAATCGCACATACTAAGGCAGACCTCTCCCATGTATAGATAAATCTTTAATGGAAATAGGAGAAGAAAGATCAATACCTTGGCTTACCTTCGCAGAGACGGAATCGGGAACTACTGTGTTTGGTCGATCTCGACTAGGGCTAGTCGCTCTCGACGAGACTGTTGTTTCTGGTGGTGGTCTGGTCGAAGAGGCAGAAGTCGACGAAGAAGGCTTGTCGACCTCGAGTAGCCTACTCGATCTCGAGTAGGGCTCCGCTCCTGGTGCCTGCAGCGTCGAGGAAGAGGGCTCTGGTGGAGTCGGGTGGTGGTCGATCTCGACAAGACTAGTCGAGATCGACGAGGCTGGTTCGTCAGGCAGCTTCTATGTCGAGGAAGCAGGAACTGGGCTCCCCGAGTGGTGGTCGACATCGACAAGGGTGGTCGAGATCGACGAGCTCTGGCCGTCTGGTGGAGTCAGCGTCGAGGGAGATGAAGCCGAGACCGTCGAGTGGTGGTCGACCTCGACAAGGCTAGTCGAGATCGACGAGCCTGGTTTGTCTGGTTCGCTGCTCGACGATGCTGGTGCTGGTGGAGTCTCCTTGGTCTGGTCGAGATCGACTAGGGTTCTACTCGATGTCGAGGAGCCTTGGTCGATCTTGACCCCATACTTAGTCCCTGTCAAGGCATCCGAAAAATAATTAATCCACAACGACTTACCTTGGTCTGTGTCGATTGGATTCTCTGTGTTTTCCTTGAGGATTGCCATGATCTCCTCCACCTGGGCCTCCATGTCCCTCTTTTCTATCTCCTCAGGGGTCATATTTCTGACCTTGGGTTCCCCACAGGTGATGTAGCCAGCTGAGATAGATTTGACCTCTTCCATTGGACCTGTATGCCTTTCAGTTTTATTAAAGGAATGCTCAATTACCTCATCGCTGATGTTGAAGGTGAGCACTCCTTTCCTTACGCTTATGTTGGCATCCACCGTCGCCAAGAATGGTCTTCCTAAAATAATGGGACAAGCAGGATCTTCTTGCATATCAACAACTAGAAAATCAGCAGGGACAAAGAATTTACCTACTTGTACTGGCACATTGTCCACCATGCCTGTTGGAATGACCACCGTGTTGTTGGCCATGTATAGTCTAGCATCCACAGGCTCCAGGGCACCTATCTTAATCTTGGACCAAATTGTTAAAGGGATTATACTGATACTAGCTCCAAGATCACATAGGGCATTAATTTTGTATGGACCAAATCCAATAGTTATAGCAAACTTACCTGGATCCGACCTCTTCTCCAATATGTCCAGATGGCTGCACTCCTCTGTGATTTCCGCCATCGATTGCTTTTTGCTCAGAATCTCCTTCAGGAACTTGACATAAGATGGCATTTCATTGAGAGCTTCTATGAAGGGGATGGTGACGTTGAGCTTCTGAAGCATCTTGATGAAGCGCTGGAACTTTTTCTCCGCCGGGTCTTTTAGAGATTTTGTGGGGAAAGGCAGCTTCTTTTTCTGATTTGGAGCCAGAACAGACGTCGGAGGTGCTGCAGGCTGCTCTATGTCGACCAGAGGCTCCTCGACATCGACCACAGTCTTGTCGATCTCGACTAGATTTGGTGCTGTCGAGTTGCTGTATGGTGCAGACGAGGATTCTGGAAGTTTCTCCTCGAGGTCGACGAGGCCCTTGTTGAGGTCGACCACTGCTTTGTCGAGATCGACTTGCTGTTCCTCATCGTTCTGCTGCTTTCCGACCTCTGGCTCTTGTAGTTGATGGCCGCTTCTGAGTTTTATAGCAGCGATGTGTCCAGTCTTTCCCTTAGGATTTGGTTCTGAAGATCCAGGGAGCGCACCTGACTGTCTGGGGATTCCTGCTGCTAGCTGACCAATCTGTGTATCAACTGATTTTCGCCAGATATCAATTTCCCCAAGCCTAGAGTTGACACCTTGCATCTGAGTATAGACGGAGTTGAAAGATTGCCTAGTTTCTGAGTGGTTCCTCCGTATTTCCTCCAGGACTGTCTGTATATCATCCTTTTTCTGGTCCCTTTCCGGATGTCCTGGAGCTCTGTAGGGCGGGGGGTTCCTAGGGACACCATGGTTCCATTGTGGTTGCTGAAACCTTTGGTCCCCCATGTAGCGATTCGGACCCCCTGCGTAAGCTGCATCCTCATGGTGCTCTGCCAGCTTGACTTGCTCTGTGTGTGGGCACTCAGGAGTGGTGTGCCTTTGCGATCCGCATTCTATGCAAGTTTGGTTGACAGAGAGATACTTTACTTGCTTGATGAGCTTCCTATTCTGGTCTCTGTAGTACTGCTCCCTAACATGAGGATCAATCTCCTTAGGTGGTTCATATAGGGGCATGGATGGTGCTGGCCTAGCGTATGGGTTCTCCTCATAGGTTGAAGTAGACCCATATTTGTTGTCGTAGTTAGTGAGCTTTTCCAGCACACCCCATGCGTCACTCGGCGGCATTGTCAGATACTCATAACGAGTATAATGGTTGATTCTGTCCTTACTGACTTGATCAAGAGAGTTGAAGAAGATCTTCTGAATGACGTAGGGTGGCTGTCCATGAGTAGGGCAGGATCGCAGAAGTTCCTTGTAGCGCTCCCATGCCTTTGCCAGCGGTTCCCCTTGCTTCTGTTTGAAGGCGGTGATTCTCTGGCGGAGATGTGCTGTTTTGGCGGGTGGGAAGAATTTGTTCAGGAACTCTTGCTCTACTTGGGCCCAGGTTGTGAGTGATCTTGCTTTCAGCCCTTCCAACCATTTCAGTGCAGGACCAGCGAGAGTTATCAGGGATAAGAATCGCCGATTCAGGCACGACGAGGGTTGGGTGCATGTAGTCCTCTGCCGTGGTTGGATACTGGGCAAGCTCAGCCTGTGCTTGTTCCCTTGCTGCTTTCTCAGCGGCGATAGCAGCATCCTTAGCGGCGATAGCAGCATCCCTTGCGGCTAGTTCCCTGGTAAGCTGTTGTGAGCTGAATCTGCCATGTTTTACAGTAACTTTTATATCGATTTCTGTATAAATTGCATTCATTTGAGCTTAGATAGTACAGAATCTATGTAGTTTATGTTTATTTGCCAAATTATGGAATCTACACCAGTTTCTGTTTAATTCGCAGAAATCGAGGCATTTTACAGCAATTCTACAAAAGGTCGGAAAAGGCTCGGAAAACCACTACAGAAGTCCAAGGTCGAAGGAGCAACGGAACCAGTCGAATCGGGCCAAGAACCCAGGCTACTCGATCTCGAGTAGCTCTTACTCGACCTAGACGAGCATGTCCGAGCACAACCTTGTCGACAAAGCCTGATCGAGAGAGCCAGACCAACCCGGCTCCGGACCCAACTCGATCTCGACAAGCCCTAGTCGAGATCGACGAAGCCCAGACACCACACCCGGAGTCGACAAGGAGAGAAGCCGAGGACGAGGACGCCGAGCAACCCTACTCGATCTCGACAAGCCCTAGTCGAGATCGACAAGACCCACCATGCCAGTCCGAGTCCTTGCCAAGTAAGAGTTGCTCGACCAAGAAAGACACACCTCTACTCGATCTCGACGAAGCCTGGTCGAGATCGACGAGCGCCTGAGTCCAGATCCGAGCCAGTCGAGTAAACCTACCCGAGGAGACCTAGTCGGCAACACTTTTCTACTGGAGGTCGACTACGTCTTGTCGAGGTCGACGAGCACCAGGAGCCAAGACTGAGCCACATCGAGCAGAGCTAGCCAGGAAGTCCAGTCGACAATCTACCCTACTCGAGGTCGACGAGCCCTTGTCGAGGTCGAGTAGGCCAGTGTCCAGAAACGCGTCGACGAAGACCTGTCCGAGTAGACTTGGGATTCCTTGGGGCCGAAGGAAGAAGATTCTATCCAAATCCATCAAGTTCTATCTATGGAAGACGCAATCTATCAAGACATGAAGACCTACCCTATTTAGATTTATCTTTTCCTTATTGATTTATTTCTTTATGGCATTTATTTATCTTTTAGCAATTTAGATATAATTTTAGATATAGATAGAAGATTTTATCCTTGATTAGCAAGGAGTAGAAGCCTATAAATAAAGCCCATGGGGCTGGTTTTTCATTCATTCAATTTCGGAGACAGTTAGTTAGTTCCACAGAGAAGTTTAGGAGTTCTAAGGTTTTTAAGGTTTTGGCTTTCTACGAAAGTTGATTGCCAGGATTGTAAAAGGCTTTGAATATAGTTTTTATGCAAGTTATTTCTTTCGATTCAATGTCTGTTATTGCGATGAGGCTTGAGTAGTCCACCCACTTCTGGGGCTGGGGTGAGCTCGACGGTGGCCATGTGAGGCGATGCGATAAAGGTCAGATCTTTTTGTGCAATTCATCTTCTATCCCTATTAGCATGATTCTTTTGCGATAGTTGAAGGTGATCCTTGTTTGTGTTATTGAAGCGAAAGTGATCTTAATGCAACTTGGGTTAATTATGTGAAAAAGGGTTAGTAACAATTAGGGTTTATGCGAGAGCCTCTATATGCCTATTTGTTAATAACGACAGTTATTTGATGGAAAGCATGATCTTTTATGCCTTTTTGTGTTACTTTGCATGGTTATCGTTGTGGTGTTGATACCCTGGCTTTGGAAGTCTTTTAGCATATTGATTTATTTTCATCAAAAAATCTGTGTTCTGTGTTTAATTCTGCAATTTATATTTTCTGTCTTTCTAGTCGACATAGAGTAGCTGTAGTCAATCTCGAGTACGGTCTGTCTGTGTCGAGTTGAGTTTCTGCTTTGTCATCGATTTTTCAAGTTTCTGTCTTTACTGTTTGTAGTCAAGATCGACAAGCTTGTGGTCGATCTCGAGTTGGCTTGTCTGCGTCGAGTTGCTTGTTGTCTGTTTTCTGTCTTTTGTCGACTTGCTTAGTCGATCTCGAGGAGCTGTACTCGAGATCGAGTAGCCTTCTGCTTTGTTCTTCGCTTTTATTTGTTGCTTTACTTTGCCTTTCCTGTCTTAGTTTAGTTCTTTTCTTTTGTTTGTTACTTTCTGCTTTTATTTCTGTTTCTTTCGTTGTTTCTGTGTTTCTGTCTTTCTGCTGTGTCTGTGAGAATTTACAGCTACCTGAGAATTGCTGACGTGCTTCCTCGTGGATTCGATCCTGACTTTCTCTTACTGCATTGGAGGAGTCTTGTATTTATTTGTTGGGGCCTAAGTCTTGTTTGATCTATTTCGTTATATTTCATACTCGATTAACTCCTTCTTTACAACATAAGCCTAGCGACCAGCTGTTCCTGTGTCTCCGCAGCTGCCATGGCTCTTTGTAGTTGAGCTCGGATGTGAAATAGGCATTCCGGTTCGTCTAAGGCGTCAAACTCAGGTGTTTGACCAGAACGACGCATACACCTGCGAATTCACTCAAGAGAAAAGTGAGAACTGACTACCTAAGGCGCGAATGATTGCTTCCCCGGCAACGGCGCCAATTTGTTGTAAGAGAGGTGAATCAAGTATGAAATATAACGAAATGGATCAAACCAGACTTAGGCCCTAGCAAATAAATACAAGACTCCTCCAATGCAGTAAGAGAAAGTCAGGATCGAATCCACGAGGAAGCACGTCAGCAGTTCTCAGGTAGCTGTAAATTCTCACAGAAGCAGCAGAAAGACAGAAACACAGAAACAAGAAAGAAACAGAAATAAAAGCGGAAAATAACAAACAAAAGCAAAGCAACAAAGCAAGAAATAAAGCAAAGCAAAGCAGAAACGAAAAGCAAAGGCAAAGGCGTACTCGATCTCGACAACAGCTCCTCGAGATCGACAAGAGTAACTCGACAGAAGACTCAGAAAGTGAAAATCGACGAAAACAGAAGAACAACAGTACTCGACCTAGACCAGTCCTACTCGATCTCGACCCCGTCTTACTCGAGATCGACAAGAATTGCAGAAACTTAAATTTACGGGATTGAAACTAAAACTCAGATTTTCGACAGAAATTAACTCAATATGCTAAAAGACTTCCAAAGCCAGGGTATCAACACCACAACGATAACCATGCAAAGTAACACATAAAGGCATACAAGATCATGCTTTCCCTCAAATAACTTTCGTCATTAACAAATAGGAAAATAGAGGCTTTCGCATAAACCCTAATTGTTACTAACCCTTTTCCACATAATTAATCCAAGTTGCGTTAAGATCACTTTCGCTTCAATAATACAAACAAGGATCACCTTCAACTCTCGCAAAAGAATCATGCTCATAGGGATAGAAGATGAATTGCACAAAAAGATCTGACCTTTATCGCATCGCCTCACATGGCCACCGTCGGGCTCACCCCAGCCCCAGAAGTGGGTGGACTACTCACGCCTCATCGCTATCACAGACATTGATTGAAAAGAAATAACTTGCATTAACTAAATTCAAAGCCTTTACAATTCCGGCACTCCAACTTTCGCTGAAAGCCAAACCCTTAAAAACCTTAGAACTCCTAAACTTCTCTGTGGAACTAACTAATTGTCTCTCCCATTGAATGAATAAGACTGAGCCCCATGGGCTTTATTTATAGGCTTCTACCCCTCGCTAATCAAGGATAGAAATCTTCTATCTCTATCTAAAATTATATCTAAATTGCTAAAAGATAAATAGATTGTTTTAAGGAAATAAATCAATAAAGGAAAAAGATAAATCTAAATAGGTAAGTCTTCATGTCTTGATAGATCTTGTCTCCTTAGATAGAAGTTGATGTATTTGGATAGAATCTTCCTCCTTCGGCCCCAAGGAATCCCAATTCTACTCGGACAGGCAATCGTCGACACGTTTCTGGACTCGGGTCTACTCGACCTCGACAAAGGCTCGTCGACCTCGAGTAGGGTTCAGCGTCGACTGGACTTCCGTGCTAGCTCTGCTCGATGTGGCTCGGATCTGGGTTCCTGGTGCTCGTCGACCTCGAGTAGCCCTAGTCGACCTCGAGTAGGCTTGATCCGTCCACTAGGTCTCCTCGGGTGGCTCTACTCGGCAAGCCTGGATCTGGACTCTGGCTCGTCGATCTCGACCAGGGGTTGTCGAGATCGAGTAGAGTCGAGCAGGCTTCTCCTCGGCATGGACTCGGACTGGCGTTGTGGGTCTTGTCGATCTCGACTAGGGCTTGTCGAGATCGAGTAGGGTTGTCCGGGTTCTCGTCCTCGGCTTCTCGATCAGCTCTCTCCTCGAGGACTCCGGGTGTGGCGTTGGTCTTCGTCGATCTCGACTAGGGTCTTGTCGAGATCGAGTACCCTCCGGAGCTGGGTTGGTCTGGCTTGCTCGATCAGGCTCTGTCGACCAAGGTTGCTCGGACATGCTCGTCTAGATCGAGTAAGGTCTACTCGAGATCGAGTAGTCTGGTTCCTCGGCTCGATTCGACTGGTTCCGTTGCTGCTTCGACCTTGGACTTCTGTAGCTGTTTTCCGAGCTTTTCTTACTTTCTGTAGAATTGCTGTAAAATGCCTCGAAATCTGCGATTTAAACAAAAACTGGTGTAGATTCCATAATTTGGCAAATAAAAGTTACTGTAAAACATGGAAGATTCAGCTCACAACAGTTGACTAGGGCTACTCGAGGTCGACAAGCGCCAGGAGCCAAGTCCGAGCCACATCGAGCAGATATAGCCGGGAAGTCCAGTCGACGACGAACCCTACTCGAGGTCGACAAGGCTTTGTCGAGGTCGAGTAGACCCGAGTCCAGAAACGTGTCGTCGAGAGCTGTCCTAGTCGACTTGGGATTCCTTGGGCGTGAAGGAAAGTTGATGGCCGGGATCTATCCAAAGTTGATCAATTTTATCCAAGGAGACAAGATCTATCAACATCATGAAGACTTACCTAGTTTAGAATTATCTTTTCCTTGTTGATTTATTTCCTTAAAACAATTTATTTATCTTTTAGCAATTTAGATATAATTTTAGATAGAGATAGAAGATTTCTATCCTTGATTAGCGAGGGTTAGAAGCCTATAAATAAAGCCCATGGGGCTCAGTCTTATTCATTCAATGGGAGAGACAATTAGTTAGTTCCACAGAGAAGTTTAGGAGTTCTAAGGTTTTTAAGGTTTTGGCTTTCTGCGAAAGTTGATTGCCAGGATTGTAA
Organism: Persicaria tinctoria; assembly: GCA_037127255.1. Classification (NCBI taxonomy): domain Eukaryota; kingdom Viridiplantae; phylum Streptophyta; class Magnoliopsida; order Caryophyllales; family Polygonaceae; genus Persicaria; species Persicaria tinctoria. Next base: position 72,137,931 of record JBANSL010000011.1, read on the forward strand.
AGGCTTTTGAATTTAGTTTTAATGCAAGTTATTTCTTTTCATTCAATGTCTGTCATTGCAATGAGGCGTGAGTAGTCCACCCACTTCTGGGGCTGGGGTGAGCCCGACGGTGGCCATGTGAGGCGATGCGATAAAGGTCAGATCTTTTTGTGCAATTTATCTTCTATCCCTATTAGCATGATTCTTTTGCGAGAGTTGAAGGTGATCCTTGTTTGTATTATTGAAGCGAAAGTGATCTTAATGTAACTTGGATTAATTATGTGAAGAAGGGTTAGTAACAATTAGGGTTTATGCGAAAGCCTCTATTTTCCTATTTTTTAATGACGAAAGTTATTTGATGGAAAGCATGATCTTTTATGCCTTTATGTGTTACTTTGCATGGTTATCGTTGTGGTGTTGATACCCTGGCTTTGGAAGTCTTTTAGCATATTGAGTTAATTTCTGTCGAAAATATGAGTTTTAGTTTAAATTTCGCAAATTTAAGTTTCTGCAATTCTAGTCGATATAGAGGAACTTCTTGTCGATCTCGAGTAAGACGTGGCCGAGATCGAGTAGGACTTGTCTAGGTCGAGTTGAAATTTTCTCTGTTGTCGTCGATTTTCTGTATTCTGTCGACTTACTGTTGTCGATCTCGAGGAGCTTTCGGTCGAGATCGAGTAGCCCTTTACTTCACTTTTATTTTCTGCTTTGCTTTATTTCCTGTTTTCCTTTGTTGCTTTGCTTTTCTACATGAGAATTGCTGACGTGCTTCCTCGTGGATTCGATCCTGACTTTCTCTTACTGCATTGGAGGAGTCTTGTATTTATTTGCTGGGGCCTAAGTCTGGTTTGATCTATTTCGTTATATTTCATACTTGATTCACTCTTTTACAACACGCGTCAGACTGGAAGCGTGTGTGTGAAAGCCAGTTTGGCGGAATTGCGAGGCTCGGTGCCAAAGTTGAGTTCTCAGCACAGCTAGTCCACTACGTCCTGTAGCGGTAGCTGCGGTCGAAAAAGGAAAATGAAACGTGGTACATGATCCAGGGGTCCATAGTCCGGTTCTCCATCGCGGAGTTCGCGCTAGTGACCGGACTGAAGTGCTCGGCAAACGTGCTGCGGACTGTGGACACTGAGGCGGACAAGGCTGCCTGCTTAGAGTTCTTAGGGGCGGAGAAGATGAGGATGGAGGTGTTCAAGACGGAGTACAAAGTGGTGATAAAGTCAGAGCGTTCAGCCGCCAAGCGCTTTAATTAAGTTCGCGCTCATAATGCTGGTGGAGGCGATGCTCTTTGCGAAGGAACCCCGCAACTTTATTCACGGGTGGGTTTTAAACATGGTGTCTGACACTGAGGCGTTCTTGTGTTATCCGTGGGGGCGACTGTGCTACGAACGAACCCACGAGTTCCTCTACCGGTGTGTTGAGCGCAAGCTCCAGCACGGGGTCAGCAGCTCTCGCCCGTCGTACTTGTTAGGCGGCTTCCCCTTGCATTCCAGGTATGGACAAAAATCTCACATGAGAAATAGTGATTTAAACTGGACACTGCCTCCTGGTAACTGGACATAGGCACTGTGCATTGAAAAATGCAAAGTGAACACGATTAAATGCAAAGTGTTGACATGTCATCACCTGGTTTGTTTCTGTTGTTTGTAGTTGTGGGTGTACGAGGCTCTGCGGCCAGTTGCAAGACAATTTGATGACACTAGCACAAGCACAAGCACAACCTACCCTCGGTGCCAGAGATATAAGTCGAAAGAGCACAATATCATGTATGATTCTCTTGCCTCCCTCATCCAGCAGTCGAAGGACGAGTTCGGCATGTTCGACGAGGTGGACGTTGTTCGGACAGTCCTTCTCCCGGATGCCGTGGAGGTCAGGAAGGGGGTTATCCTTGGCGCCATGTTCGCGACAGAGAAGCCGGATAAGTTCTTCGACGACCTCGTGGTGGAGTATAAAGCGAAACATGCGCCGAGCACGATGGAAGCATCCGGGTCAGGCACGTAGGGTGAGGGAAGTACAACGGCTACTCAAGTGGATGTGTCAAGGATTTTGTCTAAGATGGATGAGTTGGGGACAAGATTATTGGCAACGTTTAATGGGAGGATGGAAAGGGTTGAGGTGGCGATGCAGGAGCTGAGAAGGGAGGTGAGGGGGAAGAAGCGAGGTGAGGACGAGGTGACACACTCGCAGGACAGGCATGGAACTTACGGTGAGGAAATCGAAGATGTTCAGTTGCAGTCGAATGAGGTAAGATGTTCAATTTGTCATGTCAGTATCCTTAACCGTCATGTATAACCATATAGGCGTCATGTATAACAATATAGGCGTCATGGTAACATACATTTCCCATAATTGCGTAGGCTGAGGAAACTGTTAAGGAAATGGGCCAAAAATCGGGTACTGATGCAGGTGAAGATGAAAACACCAAGACAACTTCTGAGGTAAGTACCCTAACTGAAACCGTGAAGTAAGTTTTGTGAATGACGGTGACACTAACTCATAATCTGTAGGAGATGGGTAAGAGTAAGGGACCAGTCCATGGGGAGACCGAAATGGAGAAGGATGCTGATCCACAAGAACCCCCCATAGAAACACCCACCACACAGGTTAGTCATCCCTGTCGTACTGCGATGTGACTGTTGATAATGGTGTCGAGTCTAAGTTCCTTCGCATATTTGCACAGGGTGATGAAGTATTGAACGAAAAGGGTGAAACTGACAGCACAGAGCCAGTAGCAGCCACTACCAAAGTCACAACCGCTGAGGTAAGCCATATGCCTCCCAGTGTCATGTGAAGATTGTTAGTCGTCATGTCAAAACTCTGTTGTTGTCATGTAGGAGGACCAGGCTAATGAGGATGAGGTGTTAGCTGAGGGGTCTAAGACTGTGGCCAAAGGGCCTGGGGCCAAGTCAACCATCTCCGAGCCAGAAGCACCCACGACAAAGACAACCCCTGAAGTAGGTCGTGTTAATGATACTTTCATGTTACAACACGTATGTGTCATGTTATTCTAACTTTGTGTCATGTAATCAACCATAGGAGGCACAGGAGGAGGCCGTACTTCCCCTTCAGCGTAAGGGTGGAAGGGTGAGGCGAGCGCCTGCGACGTTAGAGGGCCACGAAGTTACTCAGCCGGTGAAGAAGCTGCGTGTCGACAAGGGGAACAAGGAAAATGAGGTGGTTGAGGACGTGACGAAGGGGCAGAAGAAGCCGCGGGCCGCCAATAGGAAGAAGGTCATTGTGGGGGTTGATGTTGTTGCAGGAGGATGGTCAAGTATGAAATAAATATGAAATAAAGTTCAGACTGACTTCCCTGTCTCAGCAAATAAATACAAGACTTCCTCCCGTTGTAGTAAGAGAAAATCAGGATCGAATCCACGAGGAAGCACGTCAGCAGTTCTCAGGTAGCTGTAAATTCTCACAGGCAAAGCAGCAGAAAAGACAGAAACACAAAAGAAAATAACAAACAAAAGCAAAGAACAAAGCAAAACAGAAAAGACAAAGCAAGCAACAAATAAAACGAGCACACAGAAGCTACTCGATCTCGAGTAAGCTGTCCTCTATATCGACAAAGAAAAGTGTGAAAACAGAAAAACAGAAACGAAAGCAAACAACTCGACAGACAACAGGCAACTCGATCTCGACCACAGCTCCTCGAGATCGACAAAGAACAGTAAAGGCAGAAACTGAAAATCGACAAGAACAGAAGAAAGCGCAACTCGACCTAGACGAGCCCTACTCGAGATCGACAAGATGGTACTCGATCTCGACAAAGGCTGTACTCTATGTCGACAAGGAACAGAAACTTAAGTTTGCAGAATTTCGAATAAAACTCAGATTTTTGATGAAAATAAACTCAATATATTAAAAGACTTCCAAAGCCAGGGTTTCAACACCACAACGATAACCATGCAAAGTAACACATAAAGGCATAAAAGATCATGCTTTCCATCAAATAACTTTCGTCATTAACAAATAGGCATATAGAGGCTTTCGCATAAACCCTAATTGTTACTAACCCTTTTTCACATAATTAATCCAAGTTGCATTAAGATCACTTTCGCTTCAATAATACAAACAAGGATCACCTTCAACTCTCGCAAAAGAATCATGCTCATAGGGATAGAAGATGAATCGCACAAAAGATCTGACCTTTATCGCATCGCCTCACATGGCCACCGTCGGGCTCACCCCAGCCCCAGAAGTGGGTGGACTACTCACGCCTCATCGCAATAACAGACATTGAATGAAAAGAACTAACTTGCATTAAAACTAAATTCAAAGCCTTTACAATCCTAACAATCAACTTTCGCAGAAAGCCAAAACCCTAAAAACCTTAGAACTCCTAAACTTCTCTGTGGAACTAACTAATTGTGTGTAACTTGGAATATGAATAAAACTGAGCCCCCTAGGGCCTTATTTATAGTATTCTTTCCCTAGCTAATCTAGGAAAGAAATATCTATCTCTATCTAAAATTATATCTAAAACTTGAAAGGATAAATAAATTGCTTTAAGGAAATAAATCTAAAAGGAAAAGATAAAACTAAATAGGGTAAGTCTTCATGTCTTGATAGATCTTGTCTCCTTAGATAGAACTTGATGGATTTGGATAGAATCTTCCTCCTTCGGCACCAAGGAATCCCAAGTCTACTCGGACAGGTCTTCGTCGACGCGTTTCTGGGATCTGGTCTACTCGACCTCGACAAGGCTTCGTCGACCTCGAGTAGGGTTCATCTTCGACTGGACTTCCCGGCTAGCTCTGCTCGATGTGGCTCGGATCTGGGTTCCTGGTGCTCGTCGACCTCGACAAGACGTAGTCGACCTCGAGTAGGGATGGGTCATCGACTAGGTCTCCTTGGGTGACTCTGCTCGACAAGGCTCGGACAAGGCTCCTGGGCGTCGTCGACCTCGACAAGGCTCATCGACATCGAGTTGGGTTCTTCCTTTCCGCTTCCGCGAGTTGCCTCTTCCGCTGCAGCGAGGTCGTCAATCCGCAGGTGCAAGAGCCCCCTTCCGCTGGAGTGAGTTGGCTTCTCCGTCGGCTTGGTGCATCCTGCTGGCAGCGAGTTTTTCTGCGGCAGCGAGTTTTTCTGTGGCAGCGAGCGGTCCGCTGCAGCGAGTCGAGTCGCTGGCAGCAAGTGCTGCCTGGTCGTCCTCGGCTCCGTCCTTGGCTCCGTCCTTGGCCTGTCGACCAGCTCTTCTTCTCGTCAACCCCGGGCGTGGCGCTGAGGTGTCGTCGATCTCGACCAGTGGTCCTCGAGATCGAGTAGGGCTCCGGAGCTGGGTTGGTCTGGCTCTCGACATTGCTCCTAGTCGACAAGGTTGTGCTCGGACATGCTCGTCTAGGTCGAGTAAGGTCTACTCGAGATCGAGTAGGGTTGACTCTCAGACTGGTTCCGCTGCTTTGACCTTGGACTTCTGTAGTGGTTTTCCGAGCTTTTCCGACCTTCTGTAGAATTGTTGTAAAATGCCTCGATTTCTGCGAATTAAACAGAAACTGGTGTAGATTCCATAATTTGGCAAATAAACATAAACTACATAGGTTCTGTACTATCTAAGCCCAAGTGAATGAAATGTATATAGAAATCGATATAAAAGTTACTGTAAAACATGGCAGATTCAGCTCACAATAGTTGACGCTGTGGCCTTGGGCCTGATGACCAGGGCTGACGTGGACGCATTCACCGTGTGGGAGACCACCGACAACGCCCAAAGGACTGAACTCGCATGTACAATGATGGGCACCCGCCTCGCGAGGGATTTCTTCGGGGACCTAAAAACGCCAATGAAAGTGGTGGGCTTAGAGGTAAAGTCCGCCCACCCGTGCTCCGATAACTTGACATTTTTGTGGTTGACTGGACACGTGTTCCTTGTTTGCAGCATATCGACGAAGCATGCGGCATCCTCCGAAAGGAGGTAGCCAGCGAGTCGAAGTACGCAAGCGTCGCAGTCGTCGACCCCTACTTCAGGGTACTGCTGCAGAGACAAACCGACATGGCCGTGGACCAGGAGTTGGAGTACTACTTCAGCGGTATGTTGCCTGAGAGGTGTCCGAAGCCTTGGGCCAGCGTCGACCGTGTGTTGGCCCCATGGAATCTGAAGGACAACCATTGGGTAGCGCTTGAGATCGACATGGCCGAGTGGATTGTCCGTGTGTATGATCCGGACACTCGTCTGACTCCTGAGCGACAAATGCCCGGGCTTCTGAAGCCCATCACACACACCCTTCCCCCACTGATGGATGGCAACCAAGAGCTGCACGTCAAGCATGCAGGGAAACTGCCCCAGCCGTTCAAGTACAACCGTGTGAAGGGGATCCCTCAGAACAAGCAATCGTAAGTCGTCGTAGTCCATCTTCTGATTTATAGTGTAATTGGTGCGTATTAGGTTTGACACATACTTTTTACGACGCAGAGGAGACTCCGGCCCCTACGCTCTCCGCTTCATGCAGATGCTCGCATCAGGCGACCGCGTATTCAAAGGGGTGGACAACGCCTTTATCGATGCTTACCGCCTAGTCCTATGTGTCGCAATCTACCACGGTGCCTTCCGACCCAGCCCCGATCCTCAGTAGTCATTGGCTTCGTCCATTTTTTTCAAGAACATTGTTGTTTGTACTGTTGTCTGGACATGTTGTTGGTGGCTTGAACATTTGTGCTTTCGTAGGATTTAATTTGGTTGACTTTGGTATCGACGGTAGGTCGTTTTGGGAAACCTAGGGCTCAGGTTGTGAAACTATGATGTCTTGTTGTTTTTGAAACTATGTTATCTTGTAGGTCGTATGATTGTTGACACTTATATATTTACGTCGTCCACATTTCCATTGAAAATGCACAATTAAAACATGTCATGTCCAAAATATCACCTGCCAAGTTTATATAACTGCATGTCATGTACAAAATGAAATAGCTGCACCCAGTCCCAGCAAGCCTTAATAACAAAACACGGGCGAAGTTCATTCTTCAATGTCAAAGGGGGAGCGATAACGTTTCCGAATAAGTGAGCCCTGATTACAAAACGCGTGAAATACCCACTGGCATGTCTTACCAAAAATATGTCATGTCAAAATAGCTATCCGTCATGTCTAACCCATTAGATGTCATGCCAAAATATGTACCCGTCATGCCAAAATACCACTTGGCAAGTTACTATGTGCGGCGCCTTTTCGGGAACTTTCTTTCCCACTGAGACAGGTACCTAGATGTCTTCGGCCTGCCAGGGCGTACCTTGATAAGTGGGGGGAGGCAAGTCTCCTTGGCGATTGCCTCGGGCACCCTCCAATTCTCTCACGACGGGACTGGGTAAATCACGTCCTTGTAGCACGCACGCCACGCGTCTACCTTGTACAAGTCGTTGACGAGCGAGTACACATCCATCTCGTGCAATTGGGATGCTGCCATTCAGGACCGTGCCAATATTTTGATGGGCCCTGTGCCTGTTTATATTATCGGGTTTTTTCTTATTGAGAATTGCATTAAATAAACTATCTTACTAGTAAGATATTAGATATAAAATATCTTGAATTATGTTTTTTTTTCCAAAAAAAAAATCCAATAACGATTACATTTATACTTAAAAATGTATATAAATGACATTAAATAACAACTATATTGACCAAACTCAAGCTTATTTAAAATTAATGTAATTAAAATATTTAAGAAAACGATGGAAATTTAAAGTTTTATAGACATTTTTTAGAAGCAAAATATTTTAAATGAGTCTTTGTAATAAAAGGAAAAAAAAGGGGCGGACGTATAAAAATATTAACAAAGTGAAGATAGTTGATAGACGGTTTGTAGTCGCGTTAACCGTATCAAAATAAATTCGAACTTACTAACTAATGTAGTGTGGTAAGTACGAGTCGATCCCACAGAGAATCAAGTTATTCCTAAGTAGTGTCTATTTACCAATTAAGAGAACAAAAGGGGGTTTTGGTGATTGAGAATAAAAAAGAAAACAAAATAAACTATAAACAAGTTAACGGAGATAACAATTAGGAAGATAGTTTCATCTACAAATATCCACTTTAATTTGACCGGTTGATCCTCGATTCTTCTTCAAGTACTCTTTTCATCCTATTATTGTTCCTGTCCTGATCTTGTGTAAATTACTAGTCCTACGAGTCCTAGTAACCCTTACTAATTAGATAACCCTAACACGGTTGTTATTGCAGGAGGAGGGTCAAGTATGAAATAAATATAGAATAAAGATCAGACTGACTTCCCTGTCTCAGCAAATAAATACAAGACTTCCTCCGGTTGTAGTAAGAGAAAGTCAGGATCGAATCTACGAGGAAGCACGTCAGCAGTTCTTAGGTAGCTGTAAATTCTCACAGACAAAGCAGCAGAAAAACAGAAAAAGCAAAAAAAAAAACAAAAAATAACAAACAAAAGCAATGAACTAAACGAAGACAGAAAAGACAAAGCAAAGCAAAGGCAAAGACTCGTCGATCTAGATCACAGGGTACTCGAGATCGACCACAGCAGTGAACAACAGAAACTCAGAAAGTGAAAATCGACGAAAACAGAAGAAAACCAACTCGACCTAGACCAGCTCCTACTCGAGATCGACAAAGGTAGTACTCGATCTCGACCAAGCTTCCTCTATGTCGACAAGAATTGACAGAAAACTTAAATTTGCAGAATCTCGAACAAAACTCAGAATTTCGACAGAAATAAACTCAATATAATAAAAGACTTCCAAAGCCAGGGTATCAACACCACAACGATAACGATGTAAAGTAACACATAAAGGCATAAAAGATCATGCTTTCCATCAAACGACTTTCGTTATTAACAATTAGGCAAATAGAGGCTTTCGCATAAACCCTAATTGTTACTAACCCTTTTTCACATAATTAATCCAAGTTGCATTAAGATCACTTTCGCTTCAATAATACAAACAAGGATCACCTTCAACTCTCGCAAAAGAATCATGCTCATAGGGATAGAAGACGAATTGCATAAAAATCTGACCTTTATCGCATTATCTCACATGGCCACCGTCGGGCACACCCCAGCCCCAGAAGTGGGTGGACTCCTCACGCCTCATCGCAATCGCAGACATTGATTGATGAAAAATAACTTGCATTAACTATATTCAAAGCCTTTACAATCCTGGCAATCAACTTTCGCAGAAAGCCAAAACCCTAAAAAACTTTAAAACTCCTAAACTTCTCTACTGGAATTGAATTGTGTGTGGAATAAGATCCCTAATGCTCAGCCCCTAGGGCTTTATTTATAGTCTTCTAACTCTTGCTAATCAAGGATAGAATCTTCTATCTCTATCTAAAATTATATCTAAAGCTTTAAAAGATAAATAAATTGTTTAAAGAAATAAATCTTAAAAGGAAAAGATAAATCTAAAGTGGGTAGTCTTCATGTCTTGATAGATTGCGTCTTCCATAGATAGAACTTGATGGATTTGGATAGAATCTTCCTCCTCCGGCCCCAAGGAATCCCAACTCTACTCGGACAGCACTTCGTCGACGCGTTTCTGGGATCCTGTCTACTCGACATCGACAAGGGCTCGTCGACCTCGACCAGATTTGTTCGTCGACTGGACTCCTCGGCTAGCTCTGCTCGATGTGGCTCGGACTTGGGTTCCTGGGCTCGTCGACCTCGAGTACCTCTTGTCGATGTCGAGTAGGAATGGGTCATCGACTAGGTCTCCTCGGGTGGCTTTACTCGGCAAGCTCGGATCTGGACTCAGGGGCTTGTCGATCTCGACCAGGGCTCGTCGAGATCGAGTAGGGTTGCTCGGTGTCCTCGTCCTCGGCTTCTCTCCTTGTCGACTCCGGGTTTGGCACTGGGCTTCGTCGATCTCGACTAGGGGATTGTCGAGATCGAGTAGCTTCCGGAGCTGGGTTGGTCTGGCCCTCTCGATCAGGCTTGCTCGACCAAGGTTGTTCGGACACGCTCGTCGAGATCGAGTAGGGTTTACTCGAGATCGAGTAGCCTGGGTTCTCGGCTCGATTCGACTGGTTCCGCTGCTTCTTTGACCTTGGACTTCTGTAGTGGTTTTCCGAGCTTTTCCGACCTTCTGTAGAATTGCTGTAAAATGCCTCAAAATCTGCAAATTAAACAAAAACTGGTGTAGATTCCATAATTTGACAAATAAGCATAAACTACATAGGTTCTGTGCTATCTTAGCCCAAATGAATGCAATGTATGCAGAAATCAATATAAAAGTTACTGTAAAACATGACAGATTCATCTCACAACAAACACCCCATACTTAAGCTTGCTTGTCCTCAAGCAATACTTTTAATTGTCATTCAGGGGAAGAAATCAAAACTCTCAACATCTTAGATTCATTCTTATATAACCCTGTAATCAATTACCATCCTCGAAAAGGTACTAGTGTCACAGATTCATGCATGTGCAAATATGTAAAAGCAACATCTACTCACAAAAGGAGGGTTATGCATAAACAATTTATATGACAAAGCATTGATAATCAAGAAGACTTTAATTTAAGCTCATGAAGGAGTAGAATGGTAAAAGGCTAAAAGGTGGGCAATTTCTGGCAATGTGGTGCTAATGATCCGGGGAAATGGAGTATTTCCAAACTTGAGTTTCCACATTCCTTTTCATAAGATTCATCACCGTTCATATTGCTTTTTTCAATAATAATGCTTTTACCTCTCTAACCTCAGCACTGCCTTCTCGCGAGTCGCAAACATGGGTGTCATGAATGGCCCCGGATACTTAGTGCTTTGGACTCCTCACAGTGTGTCCCATCTCTCCAAACTATTATCTCAGAGAGCAGGGTCAATCTACCTTTATCTCCTGAGGTGATTGGATTTTTTTTCACTCATTAAATTTTCCATATATTTCAAACAATTTCCCGCCAAACTCCAATAATGATAATAACAACACAAACACCATATGATAATCTCCATAATGTAACATCATTCTCAACATAATCCCCGGATAAGGTAAAGAATGGCAATATTTAGATCATGTGGAGCAATAATTGAAATAAGGCATATTATGGCTTTTGTGATGCATAAGCATAGGTATGGCTAGGAATTAACAATATGAGCATTATATGGAAATATAAAGTCCTCCATCCTCTTATCATGCAACATGTCAAAAGCAACTTCAAATTTTACCTCCTTTCATGGTTTTCAATAAAATATGCACTTCATTGTGACTTCCCTTTACTAGGCAATTTCATGCTATATCTCTAATGAATCCAATTTTGCATCGTCGAGTTCAATATAAGCTTCCATGACATTATTCAAAATTTTCAATGGGGGTCATTTTTCTCAAATTTTTGGAAAACATTTATGTAAGCACATAAAGCAATAATGCATTCCAAAATAGCCATGTAGCAATTCTAAGAACTAATGCACAAGTAAACCCTTCCCCCACCCCATACTTAAACATTACAGTGTCCTCACTGTATAAAAAACAAGGTAAGGGTAAAGAAAGAAACTCACAAGACAGATGTGCATATTCTCTAAATATCGACTGGAGCTCCTCCTGGCCGAGTTTGAATATAGCTTGGTTCTATCCATTAACCTGAAAAGTAGAAGACATATACCCATAATAGCAAACTAAAAGTGTTTCAAAACAAAAGCAAAAAGCAACAAAGTCTCAAAAGTCCTAAAAAGTCTATGTGCATGCTCTAGATTTTATAGTCGCTAGGCCGACTTTTCCATTTATGCTCAAGGTGGCATCTGCAGGGCCCATGTAGCTTGGGCCTCAAATAAGACTCCATTCTTGTCCATCAGCTGCAATTCTCCAGAATGGATCTTGTTCACCACAAACGGTCCCATCCGCTTTTTGTTGAATTTGTTGGGAAACCAATGATCCTTTGATTTAGAGACATAGAGCTTGTCTCCAACTTCATATTCCTTAGGCTCATCATTGGAAATCCTGCACAATCGCACATACTAAGGCAGACCTCTCCCATGTATAGATAAATCTTTAATGGAAATAGGAGAAGAAAGATCCATACCTTGGCTTACCTTCGCAGAGACGGAATCGGGGACCACTGTGTTTGGTCGATCTCGACTAGGGCTAGTCGATCTCGACGAGATGGCTGGTTCTGGTGGTGGTCTACTCGCAGATTCAGAAGTCGATGACGGACAGGGCTTGTTGATCTCGACAAGACTGGTCGACCTCGAGTAGTTTTCCGCTCCTGGTGGCTGCAGCGTCGAGGAAGGAGAAACTGGTGGAGTCGAGTGGTGGTCGACCTCGACAAGGCTGGTCGAGATCGATGACGATCCTTGCTCTGGTGGAGTCTGTGTTGAGGAAGAAGAAGTCGAGTTGGCCGAGTGCTTGTTGACCTCGAGTAGCGTGGTCGATGTCGAGGAGGGTCCTGCTTCCGTCTGGCTGCTCGACGAGGCTGGTGCTGGTGGAGTCTCCTTGGTCTGGTCGAGATCGACTAGGGTTCTACTCGATGTCGAGGAGCCTTGGTCGATCTTGACCCCATACTTAGTCCCTGTCAAGGCATCCGAAAAATAATTAATCCACAACGACTTACCTTGGTCTGTGTCGATTGGATTCTCTGTGTTCTCCTTGAGGATTGCCATGATCTCCTCCACCTGGGCCTCCATGTCCCTCTTTTCCTGCTCCTCAGGGGTCATATTTCTGACCTTGGGTTCCCCGCAGGTGATGTAGCCAGCTAAGATAGATTTGACCTCTTCCATTGGACTTGTATGCCTTTCAGTTTTGTTAAAGGAATATTCAATTACCTCATCGCTGATGTTGAAGGTGAGCACTCCTTTCCTTACGCTTATGTTGGCATCCACCGTCGCCAAGAATGGTCTTCCTAAAATAATTGGACAAGCAGGATCTTCTTGCATATCAACAACTAAGAAATCAGCAGGGACAAAGAATTTACCTACTTGTACTGTGACGTTATCCACCATGCTTGTTGGAATGACCACCGTGTTGTTGGTCATGTAAAGTCTAGCATCCACAGGCTCTAGGGCACCTATCTTAATCTTGGACCAAATTGTTAAAGGCATTATACTCACACTGGCTCCAAGATCACATAAGGCATTAATTTTGTATGGACCAAATCCAATAGTTATAGCAAACTTACCTGGATCCGGCCTCTTCTCCAATATGTCCAAATGGCTGCACTCCTCTGTGATTTCTGCCATCGGTCGCTTTTTGCTCAGAATCTCCTTCAGGAACTTGATATAAGATGGCATTTCATTGAGAGCTTCTGTGAAGAGGATAGTGACGTTGAGCTTCTGAAGCATCTTGATGAAGCGCTGAAACTTCTTTCTCTATCGGGTCCTTTAGAGATTTTGTGGGGAAAGGCAGCTTCTTTTTCGGGTTTGGAGCCAGAATAGACGTCGGAGGTGCTGTAGGCTGCTCTATGTCGACCAGAGGCTCCTCGACATCGACTACAGGCTTGTCGATATCGACTGGATTTGTCGACCTCGAGTTTCTGGGCTGTGCAGACGAAGATTTCTGAGATTTCTCCTCGAGGTCGACTAGGCCTTGGTCGAGATCGACTACAGGTTTGTCGACCTCGACTTGCTGTTCCTCGTTGTTCTGCTGCTTCCCGACCTCTGGCTCTTGTAGTTGATGGCCGCTTCTGAGTTTTACAGCAGCGATGTGTCCAGTCTTTCCTTTAGGATTTGGTTCTGAAGATCCAGGGAGCGCACCTGACTGTCTTGGAATTCCTGCTGCCAGCTGACCAATCTGTGTATCAACTGATTTCCGCCAGATATCAATTTCCCCGAGCCTAGAGTTGACACCTTGCATCTGAGTATAGACGGAGTTGAAGGATTGCCTAGTTTCTTAGTGGTTCATCCGTATTTCCTCCAGGACTGTCTGTATATCATCCTTTTTCTGGTCCCTTTCCGGATGCCCTGGAGCTCTGTAGGGCGGGGGGTTCCTAGGGACACCTTGATTCCATTGTGGTTGCTGAAACCTTTGGTCTCCTATGTAGCGATTGGGACCCCCTGCGTAAGCTGCCTCCTCATGATGCTCTGCCAGCCTGACTTGCTCTGTGTGTGGGCACTCAGTAGTGGTGTGCCGATGCGATCCGCATTCAATACAAGGCTGGTTGACAGAGAGATACTTGACTTGCTTGAGGAGCTTCTTGTTCTGATCTCTGTAGTATTGCTCCCTAACGTCTGAATCGATCTCCTTAGGGGAATCATATAGGGGCATAGAGGGCGCTGGCCTGGCGTATGGGTTCTCTTCATAGGTTACCGTAGACCCATACTTGTTGTCGTAGGTAGTGAGCTTCTCTAGCACACCCCATGCGTCACTTCGCGGCATTGTCAGATACTCGTAGCGAGTATAATTGTTGATTCTGTCCTTAGTGACTTGATCAAGAGAGTTGAAGAAGATCTCCTGAATGACGTAGGGTGGCTGTCCATGAGTAGGGCAAGATCGCAGAAGTTCTTTGTAGCGCTCCCATGCCTTTGCCAGCGGTTCTCCTTGCTTCTGTTTGAAGGCGGTGATTTTCTGGCGGAGATGTGCTGTTTTGGCGGGTAGGAAGAATTTGTTCAGAAACTCTTGCTCTACTTGGGCCCAGGTTGTGAGTGATCTTGCTTTCAGCCCTTCCAGCCATTTCAGTGCAGGCCCAGCGAGAGACCAGCGAAAAGCTTTCATCTTGACATATTCCAAAGTTGTACCTTCAGCAAGAGTACGGCATATGTCAGAAAAATTTGTAATATGTTCAAGAGGATACTCATTAAATCTACCAAAGAAGGCATTATTTTTAAGCTCTATAAGAAATTGAGTGCGAATTTCAAAAGAATTTTCAGGGATTAGAATCGTCGATTCAGGCACGATGAGAGTGGGATGCATATAATCCTCAGCAGTGGTTGGATATTGGGCAAGCTCAGCTTCTGCTTGCCTTGCGCGCTCATTCGCTTGCTCCCTCGCCGTCCTCTCATTGGCGATAGTAGCATCTTTTGTGGCCAATTCCCTGGTAAGCCTCTGTATCAGCTGCTCCTGTGTTTCAGCGGCTATCATGGCTCTTTGCAGTCTAGCTCTGATGTGTAGGAGACGTTCCGGTTCGTCTAAGGCGTCAAACTCAAGTGGGATACCAGAACGGCACATACACCTGCGAATTCACTCAAGAGAAAAGTGAGAACTAACTACCTAAGGCGCGAATGATTGCTTCCCCGACAACGGCGCAAATTTGTTATTGCAGGAGGAGGGTCAAGTATGAAATAAATATAGAATAAAGATCAGACTGACTTCCCTGTCTCAGCAAATAAATACAAGACTTCCTCCCGTTGTAGTAAGAGAAAGTCATGATCGAATCCACGAGGAAGCATGTCAGCAGTTCTTAGGTAGCTGTAAATTCTCACAGACAAAGCAGCAGAAAAACAGAAAAAGCAAAAAAAAAAAAAGAAAATAACAAACAAAAGCAATGAACTAAACGAAGACAAAAAAGACAAAGCAAAGCAAAGGCAAAGACTCGTCGATCTAGACCACAGGGTACTCGAGATCGACCACAGCAGTGAACAAGAGAAACTCAGAAAGTGAAAATCGACGAAAACAGAAGAAAACCAACTCGACCTAGACCAGCTCCTACTCGAGATCGACAAACGTAGTACTCGATCTCGACCAAGCTTCCTCTATGTCGACAAGAATTGACAGAAAACTTAAATTTGCAGAATCTCGAACAAAACTCAGAATTTCGACAGAAATAAACTCAATATAATAAAAGACTTCCAAATCCAGGGTATCAACACCACAACGATAACGATGTAAAGTAACACATAAAGGCATAAAAGATCATGCTTTCCATCAAACAACTTTCGTTATTAACAATTAGGCAAATAGAGGCTTTCGCATAAACCCTAATTGTTACTAACCCTTTTTCACATAATTAATCCAAGTTGCATTAAGATCACTTTCGCTTCAATAATACAAACAAGGATCACCTTCAACTCTCGCAAAAGAATCATGCTCATAGGGATAGAAGGCGAATTGCATAAAAATCTGACCTTTATCGCATTATCTCACATGGCCACCGTCGGGCTCACCCCAGCCCCAGAAGTGGGTGGACTACTCACGCCTCATCGCAATCGCAGACATTGATTGATGAAAAATAACTTGCATTAACTATATTCAAAGCCTTTACAATCCTGGCAATCAACTTTCGCAGAAAGCCAAAACCCTAAAAAACTTTAGAACTCCTAAACTTCTCTACTGGAATTGAATTGTGTGTGGAATAAGATCCCTAATGCTCAGCCCCTATGGCTTTATTTATAGTCTTTTAACCCTTGCTAATCAAGGATAGAATCTTCTATCTCTATCTAAAATTATATCTAAAGCTTTAAAAGATAAATAAATTGTTTAAGGAAATAAATCTTAAAATGAAAAGATAAATCTAAAGTGGGTAGTCTTCATGTCTTGATAGATTGCGTCTTCCATAGATAGAACTTGATGGATTTGGATAAAATCTTCCTCCTTCAGCCCCAAGGAATCCCAACTCTACTCGGACAGCACTTCGTCGACGCGTTTCTGGGATCCAGTCTACTCGACATCGACAAGGGCTCGTCGACCTCGACCAGATTTGTTCGTCGACTGGACTCCTCGGCTAGCTCTGCTCGATGTGGCTCGGACTTGGGTTCCTGGGCTCGTCGACCTCGAGTACCTCTTGTCGATGTCGAGTAGGAATGGGTCATCGACTAGGTCTCCTCGGGTGGCTTTACTCGGCAAGCTCGGATCTGGACTCAGGGGCTTGTCGATCTCGACCAGGGCTCGTCGAGATCGAGTAGGGTTGCTCGGTGTCCTCGTCCTCGGCTTCTCTCCTTGTCGACTCCGGGTTTGGCACTGGGCTTCGTCGATCTCGACTAGGGGATTGTCGAGATCGAGTAGCTTCCGGAGCTGGGTTGTTCTGGCCCTCTCGATCAGGCTTGCTCGACCAATGTTGTTCGGACACGCTCGTCGAGATCGAGTAGGGTTTACTCGAGATCGAGTAGCCTGGGTTCTCGGCTCGATTCGACTGGTTCCGCTGCTTATTTGACCTTGGACTTCTGTAGAAGTTTTCCGAGCTTTTCCGACCTTCTGTAGAATTGCTGTAAAATGCCTCGAAATCTGCGAATTAAACAGAAACTGGTGTAGATTCCATAATTTGACAAATAAGCATAAACTACATAGGTTCTGTACTATCTTAGCCCAAATGAATGCAATGTATGCAGAAATCGATATAAAAGTTATTGTAAAACATGGCAGATTCAGCTCACAACAACGGTCAAGATTTAACCTAATAATAGCAAGATTTAACCTAATAGTAGCATTAAGATTAAGGATTAACCAGGATACATGCAACACCAAGCTACGAGTCAGCATTTAACATATAATTGATTCTCTACACATCAGTTTAGTCCTATGAGTCCTAAAAAGGCATGATTGCTACTATGGATTAAGGTTCGCTACGAGGAATCTACAAAATCCTAGCAATAATCTCAAATAGTTGTACAGACTAGAAGAAATCAACAATATTCGCAAAAGAATCAATACGAATCAATAGGAATAGAACAAGAATAGAAATCTCACAACTTTATCAAATCAAAGCTTCAATCCATAGACGAAACGAAAGAGTTTAGATCTCCATAAAAAATAAGACAAAACAAAAGACAAAGAGGTTTAGGGTTATACGTTGGAAGAGTTAGTCGGCCAGTATTGTGTACACGGCTTCGGTCTCCTGCCGTATGAATGTATAAATAGTATGTAAAAAACCTAAGCTATCTAAATTTATATAAATTTATATAAATATAATATATTAATAACATAACAGCAACACAATCACGTGGCTCCTTCGGTCTCATGTATTCGTATAATACGCCCGGTCTCATGTATGTAGGCTCCTTCGGTCTCAGGGGATGCTTGCATTCAGAATGTATTGAGCAATCAAATTCATTAAGCACTTTAAAATTGTCATAAACACCCATAGATTACTAGGCCTTTTCTACTTCGGATTTTCAATAAAGCTCTTTTTTTTTCTAAACACTTTTTCTTCCTCCTTGCGTGAATTTTATCCTCCACAAACAGGATCGGTTACTAACCGTATATTTTTTTTCTTTTCTCATTAGGGTCGAGTGAATTTTATCCTCCTCGACCATTGGTTTATTGATGATTCTTTTCACTCGAGTGAATTTTATCCTCCTCGAGCGGTGTAAGTGAATTTTATCCTCCTTACACTCATCAACCCAACATATATATCAAACACATCAAACAGATAACCGAATTTACTAGTGCTTTTCATCAGGGGTTTAGACATACAATAGAAATCATATAAATACTAACAATTGCTCTAAACTGAACATCCAACCAATAATCAAGTCACAACTAAAGCTCATAATCCAGATTATCTATGGGAATCCCACAAGTGTCGTTATTTAATTAAAATTCAAGTTTATTAACTCTTAAGCCATGAAAAACCATATATCATCATCGAGGTCATACCAATCATAGAAACATCTTCCTATAACAACAACTAAAACAAACTAGCAAATAAAAAACAAAGACTCAATGACTTATAATTATCAAATATCTATAGTGCAATGTGTAATGAAATGCAATAATGCAATGAAATGCATAAAAAATATGGAAAAAGAAAACAAAAACTAAAATACGGAGCTACACCTGAATTCCCCACCCCATGCTTAAAATTTTACTTTGTCCTCAAAGTAAAGAAAAAGAATGAAATAGGTAGAGGAAACTCACAATGCAATCAGGCTTTTCGGAAAAATCGAAATCTGATCCAGAAGAATTTGGGCCAAGCCGCCAAGACATGTACAACAAGCCACAAAGCAAAGCAATGACAAGTCCCAAAGCAAGGCTACATCGGTTCTCAACAGAAATTTCAGCAACAATCTTGAAAACAATTTGCACTTAAAGACCCTCTCGGAGCATTCTCCTCGCGATAATGCCTGTCCAAAACACAGCACACAGAAACCATACCCAAACAAGTGTATCCCAACTATCCAAGAACACGAACAACTAAACAAAGAAGCAAATCACGTGACTCACACCCATCCATATTTTACAAAGTAAATTCATGAAAATTGAAATGGACACAGAGGGCATGAGACAAGCACAAAAACAGAATTAAAAAAAAATTAAAATAAAAAAATAAACATGGACCCAATCACATCTCATGATCAAACAACCTAGTCAACAGCAAAGCTTTATCCAGGAGCCGGAACTTCAAATAATTATGTGGAAATCAACCAAAATTACTAGCCAAATTGATCAAGTTCAGCTATAAAATTCACTTAATTTTCACACTCAGTTCAACATAAAGGAAAAGGTTACCAAAGACAACACAGCAGCACAAATGTGTTGATGATCAAACAGACTCAAGGACAGCATTACTGGAAACCCACATTGAAGTCCAGCAGATTGATAAAAAACATACAGCATATCCAGAATTGAAAGCATTAGCTACTGTGCAACCAAAAATCAAAGCAACAACCAATCTATAATTTAAGAGGATCTCAATCAACCTAACATCAATAGTAAATCCCAAACAATTGACAGTAGATTTCACTCAATCTCGACAAGGAATGGGCAATTCAGATCAGCCCGTGAACATGAAGCCACAACAATCGAAAATAAGATATGAGCAATTTCAAAAAAATCAATTCATCATCCTCTTCCATAAATAACGAGAGTCTCAATGAAAGGGTGAAAAAGGATGACATACCGACGGGAATTTGAATCAGCTGCGCTCGGAATGTGGGAAGGGCGCCCATGGCATCTTCTCCGATCGGTCCGGCCTCCTTAATGCTTCCTTGATGGCTCCGGCGGAGTGGTGGTGTGGCGGGATAAGATGCGACCAGGAGAGAGAAAAAGGCGGTCCTTGGGTTAGGGTTCCGTCGAGACAAGGGCGAAGGGGAAGGTTGTGGCGGCTGGCGGCTCCAGATGGCCGAAGTGGCTCGATTGCAGACGGTCGGAGTGGTGGTCGGCAGCCGGAAGAGAGAGGCGGCCCTCCAGGGGGTTGATGGAACGGTGGCGGTGGTGATGCGCCAGCGGTCTCAGGGGTGGCGGAATGGGTTGAGAATAGGGGCCCAGAGAGATGGGTGGTCGGAGATGGGGCCGGCCCGACGGCGATCGAGGTGAACAGGAGGGAGAAGAGGCGGTGGAGAGAGGTGGAGAGAGAGGACGGCGGAGGGAGGAAAGGAAAGAGAACGGCTCGACCCTTTTTTTCTTTTTATTTTTTATTTTTTTTATTTTTTAGATTTCGGGAATTAAAAAAAAATATATACAAATAATCCTAACTAACAATAAAAAGGAAATAAAAAAAAATAACTAAAAAAATAAAACGGGAATATAAAAAAAAAACTCATATCTTAGATTGACTTCCAATACTTACCTATCGGACATTGTCAAAGCCCTCAACAGTCTGTCATATTCCTGTGCACACATCTTACCCAAAACATTATAGCACACTAATAAATTGAAATTATATAATACTATATAGGTTAGAAACACTTTCAATTTATCAAAGGTATGACTTCCTACTGATGGAATATGATACCACCAGTTCAGTTCCACTGGTGGCTTTTTAAAATAACAATTAAAAGGATCAACATAATTACCGTTACCTTCCAAATTGCAAACGTTTACCTGTATTACCTCTCGAGCCTCAGCAGGTGGCTCTAGAGATGGTTCATCAACGGGGGAGATCAGACTAAATTCATTGGATGGAGTAGGAGACACAACATCTGAAACCTCATGCGTCGACTCATGAGATTCCATGTCAGGAAGCACTGGACCATCTTCTCCATCGGCAAAGAAACTATCGTTGTCTATGAACAATTCCTCCTCGTTATGAAACCAACTAGGAGGGAATGAATTAAGCACAATGACTTCGGCAGGATCTTCCATTCTTGCATCCTTCACTGTCTCAGGAGATGACGGAATGGGTTGGCTTTCTTTATCAACTCGAGGGGTGACCATCTGCTCTGCTATTATCTCGCTTGATGTTTGAATAAGCTGGCTCAATTGTTCCCCCAAGTTTTTGATCCTCTCACCATTCTCCTGTATCGCTTGAGTAAGGATCTGGATTGCATCATCCATGTATATGACAGAGTCCTCCATTGGTAGACATATCGAAGTGAAAGACTCTTCCTGTGCAATATGGTAATCCATGTAACAGAAAAAATCCCACAACCCCGACAAACCTAACCGTGCTAGGCCTCCGTTACTCATGTACTCAGCAAGCGCTCGTGTCTCGGGAGTCATCCCATCAATTATGCAAACAATCATATCTCGGATGCTGTCTTGATAACCCCGTGAATCACGAATGTCAACATATCTCTGCAATCTTGTAAGATATTGGTGAAAGTTCTCACCTTCAAACTGCAATAACCTCAACATCCTAAAAGTTAGTAGCAAGGGTGTTATGAACCGTAAGATAGGTTCACAACAAATTAGATATATACAAAAATTGATAAACACACAAAACTAAGAAATAAACTTTGATCCCCCGGCAACGGCGCCAATTTGATAGATGGATTTTAGTCGCGTTAACCGTATCAAAATAAATTCGAACTTACTAACTAATGTAGTGTGGTAAGCACGAGTCGATCCCACAGAGAATCAAGTTATTCCTAAGTAGTGTCTATTTACCATTTAAGAGAACAAAAAGGGGTTTTGGTGATTGAGAATAAGAAAGAAAACAAAATAAACTATAAACAAGTTAACGGAGATAACAATTAGGAAGATAGTTTCATCTACAAATATCCACTTTAATTTGACCGGTTGATCCTCAATTCTTCTTCAAGTTCTCTTTTCATCATATTATTGTTCCTGTTCTGATCTTATGTAAATTACTAGTCCTACGAGTCCTAGTAACCCTTACTAATTAGATAACCCTAACACGGTCAAGATTTAACCTAATAGTAGCATTAAGAGTAAGGATTAACCAGGATACATGCAACACCAAGCTACGAGTCAGCATTTAACATATAATTGATTCTCTACACACCAGTTTAGTCCTACGAGTCCTAAAAAGGCATGATTGCTACTATGGATTAAGGTTCGCTACGAGGAATCTACAAAATCCTAGCAATAATCTCAACTAGTTGTACGGCGGACTAGAAGAAATCAACAATATTCGCAAAAGAATCAATAGGAATAGAACAAGAATAGAAATCTCACAACTTTATCAAACCAAAGCTTCAATCCATAAACGAAACGAAAGAGTTTAGATCTCCATAAAATATAAGACAAAACAAAAGACAAAGAGGTTTAGGGTTATATGGTGGAAGAGTTAGTCGGCCGGTATTGTGTACACGGCTTCGGTCTCCTGCCGTATGAATGTATAAATAGTATGTAAAAAACCTAAGCTATCTAAATTTATATAAATATAATATATTTCTATCTATCTAACTAATCTAATACGGAGTATATTAATCCTACCTAATCTAAATTTATATAAATATAAATAGTATGTAAAAAACCTGAACTATATCCTAATATGTATTAATAACATAACAGCAATACAATCACGTCGCTCGGTCTCATGTATTCGTAATACGCCCGGTCTCATGTATGTAGGCTAGTTGCCGGCCTACCAATTTGGCTTCCGATTTGTAGTTTGATCCCATAAATTACAAGCAACCTTCAAATTTATACGACCAAACCCGAAAATACCTTAAATATATAAAAGAACTAGTGTAGACTCCGAAAATCAAATAGTACAAATTAACTATAAAATATGTAAAATATGCATGAAAATGACCTAATTTAATATGCAATTATACGACTAAAATAGACCCTATCAATAGTTTTATAAAAAACAAAGGGAAGATGCAAAGAGCGTTGGAATAAAAAAGAAACAATTTTATCAAAACTGAGAATCGAACACGGGTTGGAAGAAAGGAGCCAGACGGCTAACGTGCTTTTCTACCACCAAGCTACCACGGAGTACTTGAAATATACTTGAAACAAAATTAGTATATAACAATTCTTAAATGGTATTGGGCCCCAAAAGATTTATGGGCCCTGTTCCATCGACCCACTTGCACACCCTATTAGCATGGGCCTGCTGTCATTGCGTGCGCGCATGGGTACTGATTGACGTTGAAGCGTCTGCAGCTGCATAAACGTCCTATTAGGTTTACAAGCCAGGTGGAGGTTCCCTTGCGTACCTCGAACTCATGTGCACTCAGCTGTCTGACGACCATGGAAAGGGACTGCACGAAGTTTGCTCTGATGGCGTTACCAACCCAGTCGCTTACAACTTTCCTCTGCTCGCCGCTTGTCTTCCTATGTTTGACGAACCATGTGCCGACGGTCTCAAGGATGGCATCTACAAGGGCTGTTAGTGGCAAATCTCTAGGATATTTGAACACCGAGTTCAAGCACTCGGAGTTATTAGTGGTTGTGATGTTGTACCTATTCCCAGCGTAGAAAGCCCTTGCCCAGTTGTTGAACCCGGCCTCCTTCAGATATTGGCCCACTCCGAGAACCCGTGCACGGAACTCCGCGTACAACACCTGGAACTCATCGTACGTGTAGGCTTTACACATCGTCATGAACTCTTCTTGCAAGCCCCCGCACTTGAACCTGAAACGGACGTTTTGAAATAAGTGATATGTGCATATGCCATACTTCGCGAATATGTAGCTATCCCGTATGCCCTTCAGGATGCTCATGTGGCGGTTAGATACCCACATCAGAGTCGTGTCTTCAACGACACGCAACATCTGCCTCTAGAAGAACCCCCAAGACCCATCATTCTCGCCGTCAACCATGGCGAAGCCTACGGGGTAAATGTGGTGGTCAGCGTCTTGTGCAGTAGCAAATAGCAAGCACCCTCGAAATTTCCCCTTCAAGAAGCTCCCGTCCACCTATATAACCTGGAGAATAAACATCTTGAGGACTTAGAGGTGTCATGTCTAATCAAACATATGTCATGTTTTATTAGTTTGGGCGTCATGTTGATAGTAATTGAGCGTCATGTTCCATTTAAGGAAGGACTGACCTTCCGTAGGTACACTACTAGAATTCTGTTAATAGACATCACAACATTTACATCGGTTAGAAAAACGCATGATGTTAAATATATTTATAACATCAGTTTAAAAAATTTAGATGTCATTGACATTATATACATTAGTTTAACTTCTTGGACAATGTTAAAATCTCTGTTTAAAAAAATTCTAAAAAGCGCCCAGTATACTTGGTTGAAATTTTACCAAAATAAAAGCGGTAGATAATAAATATGTCGCTAGAACCCAAACCCTTAACCATTAAGTTTGAAATTTGAATTTTGG
This sequence comes from Persicaria tinctoria, assembly GCA_037127255.1. Taxonomy (NCBI): domain Eukaryota; kingdom Viridiplantae; phylum Streptophyta; class Magnoliopsida; order Caryophyllales; family Polygonaceae; genus Persicaria; species Persicaria tinctoria. Next base: position 72,162,140 of record JBANSL010000011.1, read on the forward strand.
CTATAAAAAAAACCCAACACTTAACCAAAAATCCCCAAATACCCCAAATCAACCCATTCTCATTCAGATCCATCCATCTCTCTCTTTGAACTTTCTATGGCGATCCTAATTCCTAACCACAAATCTTCCCTCTCTCTCTCTCTCTCTCTCTCTCATCCCTATCTAACCTTTCGAGCATTCTCTCTCTCTGTCGATCCCATGGAACCTCTCTCTCAACTTTCTTATTTGTGCTCTCTATTGATGATTTTGCGAAGGATATGGACAATCGACCAGATCTAATGAAGCCTATCGCTTCTCGTTTCCTTCATCTCGATTTCCTTTCATTTGCTCCATCTCGAGTGCTTGAGCATCGATGCTGCTGAAGAAGTCACGGATAATACATACTCCTCTTATGCTCCATATCCTGTACTCTTCCTCTGCTCTTCGACACTTCGAGGCTTCGAATTCATGTTTTCAGGTATACTATAACTTAATACCTATTCGAATCGATTTTGCACTAGGAAATTGGGGTTCTTCCCTTTGGGATTGTATATATATTGCTGGCAGTTAGGGCTTTCTAAAAATTAGGGTTCTTTAACGTAGTGTAAAAAAATTAGGGTTTTTTCGGAATTAGGGTTCTTGAATTTCCGAAATTAGTCCTGACTGCCTTTCTGCTGGCTTCTTTCCGTAATCTTATTCATAGCTAAATTATATGTGATATATATGTACCTGTTATCGATAAACTATTTGTGCTTGCATTTGTTTGAGAAGTAGCTATTATCTAAAAACTATTTTATGCTTGCATTTCTATTTATGCAGGTTAGTAAATACACAGAGGGGATAAATGATAAGGCATTACATCCTAATGGTCTGCCTAAGTCATTGATCCGTTATAATGGTAAGATGGATCACCAATTTTTATTTTAAGACTTTGTTGGGATTGCTCCAATAGATCTAAGTTGAAAGATTAACGACGATGATCCAACAATTCGTCAAAAGAAGAAGGCTTTAATATCCATTGAAGAGCTTATCCATATTACGATCCAACAGTGCATTGTATAACCATCAAAGTAGGTTTTCTTTCACATTAAACAAGCCTACCAGATTGTAATAGGTGATTGGATAACATTTCTATATTAGCTAGAATAATGTCATGATTATTGCAAATCTGCGATTGAAATATGTCAATTGACTATAGATGACGATTTCATGAATTGGTTTGGAATCTTTCTGTGAAATTATGAATTAAGAAACTAACTAGCATTCATTTGCATCTCTTGCTATTTGTCTTATCTGAAGCTCTTCCTTGTCGGCCTCTTTAATATGTAGAATGTGTAAGGGATATTAGGAACCCATGTTTTGTGTTCTTAAGATGACTTTGAATTTATTTTTATTTAAGTTGTTGCTTGGAATTAGGCAAGTATTTTGACTTTATTAAATTTATGTGTGGGCACTTTGTATTATACAATAGTTGATTTACCTTTTTATTTCGATCCAGGTATTCAGTGGTGTGGCCATTGCTTGTTTGCCTCTTAGGCTCACCTTTGTGTTCATTTCACTGCCAAAGCCCAGTATCACCCGTTCACAATGTATAAAGGTTTGTTTTGACTCCTAGGCTCACCTTTGTTTTGAGCAGCTGAAAGGAAAGAGAATGCAGTAGGGCTCGTCATAAAACCCAAACGACGTCACTGTTTTCAGGAAGTGGCCATTGCTAAGGTATGCTTGATTTTTTCCGAAAACCTCAACTTTAATAATTGGCTTGGCTTTTAGGTTATCTGTCCTCTAAATTTCATATTCTCAGTATTCCTTTGGACCCTCGATCAGCATTCCTTTGGAGTTTCATATTTATCTGTGTGAGTGCATCAAAATAAATGATGATAGTGTTGAGCCTTTAATGTTGGGTTCAATTGCATCTCAGTATTACCTCTGTTATTTAACGGTGGTGATGTTTGGCTCCAATATCGGTCTTGACCTGTCACTTGAAATGAATATTAGTTTTTTCTGAGACCCATAAAATGAGTAACAGAGGTATCTGGATTTGCTTAAAGTTGGATTGGGGTTTGAATGGAGTTCGTCTATATTTGGAAGAATTCATTTTTCTTAATTAGAGATGTTATCTATTGATCTCAAATCCAGACGAGTCTGTAATTGAATGTAACTGAATCTTCAGAAAAACTAATTTGATTACTTCATAAGGATTTGAGTCACTTGCAGCATGGTGACAATATATATTCTGTCTGTGCTTTTCATATCTTGACTGAACATATTCTGTTATAGGTTCTTTTGCATGTATTATCGGCTGCTTCAAAGTATGATGAGCTTCCAGTGCAGCACAATGAGGTAATCCTGAAATTTTCCTAGGATGTTTTGAGTTTTGCTCGATCTTCATCGTGTAATGTTGAAACACTTTTTCGGATTTGTATCTGCTTTTCCTTGTGGAAACTCTTTTTCTAAAACATTACCCATCCTACATTATGAGCAAGTTCTACTTTCTTATTTCCATGTTTAACCTTCATGGATATTGATGTGTCTTATATTCAGCCCATAACATGTCTCATAGATACAGATGTCTTTTAAGCTGAAGTTGGTCAATTTCTTTTACATTCAGTTTTCCAAATAGTAGGGAAGCTTCATTTAGTAAAAGTTTCTATGCTCATAGAATAAAAAGCTAGTTACTTTCTTAAAAGGTTTTTGATAAGATTTGTTTACAATGCGCATCTATCTGATGCTCATCCACTTTTTTGGATTCATAGTGCAAGATATATTAACTTTCACACGGATATTTGGAATGCTTTACTGTTCTTTTCATGATATGGATGATGGTCTATGTTGGATGTTGTACAATAGTGGGGTATCAAACGATTGGCTTACCTTGGACGTAGAGCAAGCTATTGTACAGTCTCTGGAGTTACTATGATAGTCTAGCCAAGTAGTTTGTATTAAAAAATCTGCAAACTGATAATGTTCTGCGCTAGGGGGGGGGGGGAAGTAGGCTATGTGCACGTCTCGGAACATAATTCAACTAGGCTTCTTAATAACATAATTCTGTCTTCTACCTATACTCTGATAATCTATATACAATCTTGAGTTTTTTTTATATGATTCAAGTTTTAGATTTCTTGTTTTCATCGCATGTTCTTATTCAAATTTTGGTTTAGGAACACTATAACTCAAGGTTGGCTGAGAAACTACCATATATGGTGGACAGTAATCGACTTGTTGGCTGAGAAACTACCATAAGGAAAAATGTGTGATCAAGCTGATTTTGTCACTGTGTTTACGTGTTTACAGGGTTTGTGGTTTGAGAAAGATTCTGCGGCATTCATCAATCAGGTGGACGTCCGATGGATGGTCGGCTCGGATGACTTCAGCACATCAAATAGAATAGAGGAATCAAACTCCAAGATCAGACGATTGAAGCCTAATCTGACGCTGAGTCGTAGGCCATGGAGAGCAGCCAGGAGCTCTGCTCTTACTACTGAGGCATGCCCACAGTTGAAGGTAAATGCCGAGATGAAGCCGCCAGTACTAGAGAGGACAACTCCTCCCCCGCCAGCTGCACCCGGATTACCTTTGGACTTTTAGCTCTATAATGAAAGAGGCATACCATTAGTTAGCTAAGAGAAGTGTTTGGTATGAACATGATGTACAAGACTTATTGCAATCTAGAACAATGTTTAATTGTCATTACTCAATGTATGTATTGCTCTTTCACAATGTTAAATTTTCTATTAGCTAAAACAGGGTCACAATATAAATCAATAGGGGTATTCGATGAAAAACATCATACTCGAGAGAAAAAACGATGTCTATCTTTATAGATACGTCGATCATAAAGATATAAACTATGATATAAAACGATGTTATAAAATACCAAAAAACGATTTCTAAAACCCAGCATATATCAAAACTGTGATATAAAACGATGTTGTAAAATACCAAAAACATCGTTTTTCATATAAAAAATGATTTGAAAATATATAATAACATTGATTTTTAAAATATTCAATATGGTCCATTATATTTATATAAAATAATATAAAAAATTAAATATGGAAAAAGAGTATGCACGAACTAAATAATTCCTAACTGATGTGTATATTAATGTAAAACATCAGATTTATAAAAAAATAGCGATGTTAATGTGAACTTTTTAGTTGTCCTACAAATCTTCAAATGGATAGAAATGTAAAATAATAATGGTTTAGCATTAGGTGAATAAATCAAAACGTACTTATATTCATGTATTCAAGTCATTATAAAAAGGAAAAACGACGTTATAAATTATTAAAGACATCGGGTATAAACCGATGTGCTAAAGTTGGGATCTTTAACACCACCCACTAACACGTCGAATTTTTTTTTGATTAACATCGGTTTATACCCGATGTCTATGAACAAAATTCTAGTAGTGGTAGGGGATAGCCCTCCGCCACGCTCCAAGACTCACAAACGCATACTTGAATCGCCCCTCCGTGTCGCGTTCTATCCTCGTGTACGTCCCAGGGTTGGCCTGCTCCAGCATGTACATGTACGAGTACATGCTCCGATAGCTTTCCTCGTCCATTCCGTACACGTTGTCCCTCGCACTCAACCGGGCTCGGCACGCCTTCTAGTAGCTGCATGTGACCCCCAGCTACGACTTCACCATCCTTTGCACTTGATCCGGATCGAGGGGCTTCTTTGACCGTCCGAAACTGCACATGCTCATTCACACACACATGTGTCCAGTTAAGATAGTTGTGTGTCTAGTTACTGTAGTTGTGTGTCCAGTTAATATAGTTGTGTGTCCAGTTAATATAGTCGTGTGTCCAATTACTAGAGTTGTGTGTCCAGTGTATATATCTATATATCCAGTGGAATTTAGGCAAGAGTCCAGTTAAGTTTTACGTATTGGGTCACATACCTTTCGACAATGCGCCGCCCCAGCTGCGTGTATGACGCACTGCGTTTTTGGCTGACCACCTCGTTCAGCGAGCACGTGTGCTCATCCACAAGCTTTCGGATCTTCCATAACCCCGTTCCCTTGTAAGTCGAAGCCCGACATGACCACTTGCACTTGGGAGCAGCGCACCCTGCAACATACAAGGTCGCCGTTGACTTCTTCACCTTCGTCGTGAAGCAGCGAGTCAGACCCGCCCACGCTACGAGTTCCTGCACATCCTCCGAAACGTTTGTCCCTCTCGGAGCTTAATACCACACTGGCTGGGATCCAATGGGTTCCCCGCCACCATTGGTTCACTTTCAGTAGGCTTCGGAGATGTGGTTGACTTCCATTTTCGTCTTTCGTATGCTTCCTCGACTTCCCTCACCGCTCGCTCCGCCTCATAATCCCATGACCAAGGCTTCGTCGGACCAGAACTACCGTGTTCAGGTTTAACCACTTTTGGGATTGCATCATCCTCATCGAAAGAGCTCTCAAGGTTAATGACTCCATCTTCCATGTCACCGCTGACATATATGACCTGCTTCCCTTTATTCACTGCGTCGGCATTCTTTTCCCTCTTCGCAAACTCCAACTCCAACTCCTCACTTATCCCTAACTGGCCAGAAGTCTCTTTTAACTGGACGGCTGTTTGTGTTAACTGGACATCCGATGATTCCAACTGGACATCCTTTTGGTTTACCTCAACAATTTTTTCTCCCAAATCTTCGTCTTCTCCGTCAAGCCCCACGGGGAGATCTGTATTTGGGCAATCTTCTTGGGTCACGGACGGACCAGTTAACGGCACTACAACATCCTCCAAGCCCGCAGGAGACAAACCACCACCGTCTGAGTCATCCGTTGTCGATCCTTGTGCTTCGGGCACGTCTCCACCAACCTTGCGTCGCAGGGAGACATTGAGGTCGATAGACCAATTTCGTTCTCCAAACAGCCCGTTTACAAACTTGTAGGCCTTCAAGTCTTCGTCATCCCCGATAGAAAACGGTCTGGACTCTTCTTTCTTTGGCTTTACATATGTGAGCTCCACATCATTCCTCCTCCCATCGACATTAAACTTGTCCATCACTTGTTTCTTCAGCTTTACATAGTCAATCCTTTCATCCACCACCATGGCTTTCTGGCTCCTTGTTCCCATGAAGACCCAAGTGCCGCCTTCACACGCCCACCATCCTCCAAACAATACAGTGATACAAACTGATGATTTTTCCCCTGTTGCATTTCATAGGGAGACAAAAATTAATTTGTATCGACGGTATTTACATATGAACAACACTTACTAAACATAGAGAGAACACTTGACCATTTTATGTCCGACCAGAGGACTGTCCAATAAATTCCAACACCTGTCCAGTGGGTACGATTTAACCGTCCAGTGAAAAGTGGCTTCGTACAAGTAAACCGTTTACTGAACCCAGACCCACTTGCTTCTTCTTCAATGGATTCTCTCTCTTTCTTCAGATTTTGTGAATAAAAGTGATGCCCAGAATTTCTCTGATCTCTTTATATAGACCACACATCATTTGACATATACCCTCTTTCTTCAAATCCAACGCCGGCCATTCCCCTTCTTCAAGTTCCATTTCCCCTGCAATTCATTAATGGAAACTAATGATTTCTCTCAGACATTCTTCAAAGCTTATATACCCTCCCCTCCTCCCTCCCTTTCCCCTTTTTTTTTGGCGCCATCCCTGGGCGGGAACAATTGGCTCCCTCCTTTTTACTGTACCCAGCTGCTCCATCTCTCTCCCTCTCTCTACCTGTCTTTTCAATATTGATCAGGATTTTCACCCTCTCTCTCTCTCTCACACAGACTCTCTCTCTCTCTCTCTGTCTTTTCCTCGCTTTTCCGTCTCTCTCTCTGTCTCCCTCTCTCAATTGTCCAGCTGTCATACTCATACTGTCCAGTCCCCCCCACTTACTTGCTACTGGTTGAGCCAAAAATCCGGATATCCGGATTTCTGCAATTTTTTTCCGGATGGGGATATGTGTGCAAGGGTTTCACCCAAATGGGTCATTTTAGCAAATTCCTTTTTTTTTTTTTTATAAATAATGGGTGGTATGTTATGTATGTACAATGTTTGGCAAATAATGAGATTTGTTTTGCAAAATATTAAAAATAATGAATCTTTTGTGTAATGTTAAAAATAGAGGTTGATTTTCCTCAAAAAAAAAATTGTAACAATGGGTGAGTTTTTGCTAAAATTTTGGAAATTATGTGTGATTTTATTGAAAAAAATATATAAGATTTTTTCTTTCACTTTTATGTTGGATTTAGTTAAATAATAGGTAATTTTATTTATTGTTAAAAATAAAGGGGGTCTTGTGAAATAAGGAAAAATAATGGCCCATTTTATTGATTTAAAAAAGTGAAAATATGAGTTTTGGACATGAAACGGACTTTTGACAAAACTCAGGGGCACCATCCGGACAAAATAAAACCTTAGGACACCAAGCGGAATTGTCAAAACCTCAGGGGCACCAAACGGAATTTCCCTATTATTTCTGGGAGCGTACACTTGCAGTTGCACTTGTGTTGATCTCAAATTTGGTAAATGGGTCTTCAAGGTTAAGCTAAAATCAGATGGATCACTTGAGAGGTACAAAGCAAGACTTGTTGCCAAATGGTTCACTCAAAAGTCTGGGATCAATTATCCTCCAGTAGTAAAAATGGCAACTGTTCATAGCATCATCTCTATTGTTGCTTCTCATTCATGGGACATCCATCAGCTTGACGTCAGCTCTACATATTGCGAAGATTCCTGTCTTCCACGAGAGGACGAAACATATTGAGGTGGACTACCATTTCACCAGAGACAAGATTATGGAGGGGCTGCTATAGCTTTCGTACATACCCACTACACAACAGTTATCCGACATTTTCACAAAAATCCTCCTAGGCTGATAGCAAAACTTATTGTTGTCCAAGCTTGGTGTGTCAGCCCCCACCCCCAGCTTGCAGGGGCCTATTGTCCACACTTGCTCAACCGGTCAACAAGATAGAAGAACCGGGCATAGGAGGTTAAGGTTGTTAGTCGGTTACATATTGTGTATAAATACAAATACTCGGTTCATGTTGTACTACAATTTTTCAATGAATGAAAACACTTTGTTTTCTTCTCCAATTTCTCTGGTTCACAGAAAAAAAACTCAGTTTAACAACATATTCCTTATCATTTTCGTACCTAGAAACTTAAATTTGGTAAATGCCTAGAAATTAAATGATATTATATTTCCGGGAAAATTGCAAAAAATAGCCTAACCTTTATGGGTAGTTGCGCTCAATAGCCTGAACTATAAAAAATGCCTAAAATAGCCTCAAGTATTTACTTGGTTGTAGAAAATAGCCTCAAGCTACGCTCAAATTCAAATAATTACCTTGAAATTCAAATTAATTATTCAAAAACAACCTTAGGTTGACTTTAAATTCAAATTAATTATAAAACCTCTTCAAAATAATTTTTATTTAAAAAATCATCACTTCTTATATAAAAAAAATGTTACACTTAATTGTTGTTATCTAAACTCATAGCTAAATTAATTATATAAACTATCTCAAACCATATAAATATAACTTAAATTTATTATTCTAAAAAATTAATTAGATTATTTACATATAATTAAAAGTAAATGAATACTTAAGCTTCTATTTACAATTGATCTAATAAGCTTCTATTCACAATTACTTAGATTTTTAAAAAATTTATTGATTTACACAATTTATATGGTATAAGGTAGTTTTTGTAATTAATTTAATGATGAATTTAGCTAATAATGACTTAGTGAGAACAAAAATTTATAAGAAGTTGTAGATTTTAGGAATAACAATTATTTAGGAAATTTTTTTTTTATATAAGAAGTGATGACTTTTTTAAATAAAAATTGTTTTGGAGAAGTTTTGTAATTAGTTTGAATTTAATGACAACTTAAGACTTTTTTTATCATTAATTTGAATATAAAGGTAATTATTTGAATTTTAATGTAGCTTGAGGCTATTTTCTGCAACCAGTTAAATACTTGAGGCTATTTTCTGCATTTTTTATAGTTCAGGCTATTAATCGCAACTACTCCTAAATATTAGGCTATTTTTTGCAATTTTCCCTATATTTCCGGGAGCACTTGCACTTGTGTTGATCTCTAATTGTGTTTGTTATTTGTTTGTAGATCTATCTTCATAAATCTGACGTTCAGATTGTCTTTTCTTTCTTTCTTTTTTTTTTTTTTTTTTGGTCTAGTTTCTTTCTTTCTTTTAACCCATATGATCTACACATCTTTTTATTCATTTAAATCCTTATTTAAATACTATCAACTCACACAAAGTGTTCCCCGCTCCTTCCTCTCCAAAGGAAACCCTCCGGCGTCTCCGCCTCAACGGAATCCCTGACCTCGGCGGCGGAACCGACGGTAAGATCTCTCTCCTAATGCAGCAGTCTCCGTTTTCCGGCTGTTACTACTCATTCTCTTTGTTAATTCATCTTTAATTTGTATAATCGAAAGATACCCCAAACCCTAACCCTATGTAAGCTTGTATCGATTTCAATTAGGCCTAAAATTCGCTGTTTTCTCCCTGAATTTTCCATCCCGAGTCTTAGAGATTCCCTGAAATAGATCTGGTTCTTGTATCAACTTTTATCTGTATTTAAGTTTTTTGCTCGAGTTAATGAACGCGATGGTTGAATTCAAGGTGATTGAATATTTGAATGACTTGATTTTGGATAATATTTGTGCGGATGATGTCAACAAGACTCATTGTATGTTTGTTCTTGATCCATATCACGGTGACAACATCACAACAACTTTATTGTGACTTTTTATGTGGTGTTTGAAGTTTGGATCGCAATGTCTGAAGACAGAACTTCCACAACGGTGGCTTCCGAAGATGGAGATGTCCGTCCCCCTTCAAACCATTCGACGTCTAGGAAGCGAATCAAAATTATACCCCCGAAACGCGGTAATGTTTGTTTTTGGAGGAAATCTTTCTATTCTAGCGTAGCTTTATTCTTGCAAGGCATATCTTGTTTAGGTAAATTTATTGAAATGATACCCTTATTTCCATGTCTTCCAGCGAATCCATCTTACATCAATAACTCGAACCATACAACCCATGCTCCCAACATCACAATTCCGTTTGAAGTAGAGTAGTAGACACCTGAATACTAAGTATAGCTCGTAATAATCTGTCTTCCGGATCATAGGACGATTCCTTTGCCATTTGAAGTGTTAATTTACCTATCAAAATGTCACCAATCTCTACCCATGCTCCCAACATCACAATTCCGTTTTTTTTTTTTCTAAATTATGGGCTTTTATATAAATGTGGTATTTTGTTAGTTAACTTTTCGGGACCTTGACTTGTCACATGAGTCAGAATTTCATATTTTCAAATGTGAAAAGAAGTATAAATATCTCCTTAATTTATTTGTTGATGAACTGAAGATGGAAATTCGAGAATGGTGGCTTCTGAAGTTGGTTCCCCCTCAAACCATTCGACATCGATGAAGCGAGCCAAACCTTCCCCGGGTCCTCAGTAAGTTTAATTTGTGTTTGGAGAAATACATGTCACCATTCGACATTGATTTTGCTTGTTTTTGAAATATTGGAATATATAATTTATGTTTGTGAACTGGTCTCAAATGTTTTCTGCTTTCTACTTTAATTCTAAGGTAGAACACAGCATAAACGGTTTCATCCCCATATTCAAAATCCAATTTCCTCTTTTTTCATGTAAACGATGTATCTTTATTTGGTGCTTGATTATGTAAGCTTCTTTGGTGATTGATTTTGACAGACCGCCTCGGGTCCAGCTAAAGTTTGATTTTGATGGACTCGTTCTCAAAGGGGATTTTGATAAATACGTAGCGGTTGCCTTATCCAGTTTTAATGAGACTAATCAAGCTCAGGGGGTTTGTTACTCTTCCTTCTTCCTAAGTCAAATCAGCACTTGATCAGCAGTTGCATAAATTTAATTCTGACTAATTGGATTTGGATGTGCTTGTACATATGTAATTTGATGGATCAGGCTCCTTTGTACGAGGTCGTCAAGGCACTTGGGTTTATTTGGACCCCTATAGCTAAAACGTGTCATTTCAACTTCATTGCAAGGCCAAAAGATGGGACTGATGCTGAGGATAAGCTCTTTTTTGCTGAAGTCGAGACTGTGAGAGGTGTCGGCTATCGTTGCAATTGTTGCTGCATCATAGGCCCCCCGGATTCCAGTATGTCTCCTCTATCACTCTCAATCAGATTTATATATATAAACTTGGCACTGCCTTGTTTGCAATGCTGTAATTTCCACACGGCCTTTTCAAATGTGTTAACTTGCAGAGACAGGGCTTTGTGGCTGCGGCATATATTGTGTTAATCATCCAAATCACGTACAACATCCTCCTCAAGGTGGCTTTAGAAAGAAATTGATAATAGGAGGGGATTTTTTATGGTGAAAACTGAAAAGATAATAGGAGGTTTGAAATGATGTACGTACGTACGTCTATGGTCACTTACTCATCGATGGGGTTATTCAACCTTTATATGTATTTAGAGACTTTAACTCAGATGCTACCTACTTGTTATATTCATTTTTTTGGTACATTGAGACTCACACTGAATCTGAATGTTGTGGGTCACCTGAAAACTTCATTTTCTGGCTGCTTAAGCTGACATAGTAGGAATCCTAATTGCTTTTCTGACATTATTGTGAACTTTTGAATTGGTTTGATGGAATGTTCGGCTTGCTGCTAAGGCTTCTTGCTCGTCTCTGGCGATCCCCCTTGTTCATTTATAGATAACCCTTGCTCATTTTCTTCTCGAGCTTCATCTCTTTCTCTTTTACTCCGTATATGTGAATGAGGATATAAGAACGGTCATTTGTAGGTAATCTTTGCTCATTTTCGAGGAGGGGTTGAGATATTAGACATTTGGCAGTTCCTTATTGAACTATTAGGGGCACTGTCGTAGCTCTCTTTCGATGGGTCAAGATCTTCTCGAGCTTGTGTATGCTACCCTTCACCCCAACAATTGAGAAGTTGGTTGTATTCTTTTACTGGCCCAGTGCTCCCATGTGGCCACGAATTTTTCGGTTGACACTTAACTTGTTCTTGATGTCACTCGAATTTTTTCCATAAAAAAAAAAAAAATTGACTTCGCCCATGTTTTCTACTACGTATTAAATACCAACCTTATCAATGATTTAGGTGGATATTCATATGTCCAGGATTACACAATTATATTACAAGCTACTACACAATTCCTGCTAGCAATTAATGTAGTTTGTGGGTCGATTATCTTTTTTTTTTTTAACAAGGTAAGAATTTGAAATATCAGACTAAAGTCTGATAAATCGAGAGGGCACAAGAAGCGTCATACGGACAAACCGTCATAATCAACAACCCACAAATAATGAACCAATCAAACCAAAGCAAAACAATAAAAACAATTGTCATGTCCCATCCATGATTCATATGTAATTGAATGGAAAAGGAAGAGATCGATTAGGAAGAAAGATTAGGATTAGAGAGATTAATTAGGGGCAAGGAGGAAGATGAAGTTTAGGGATAAGAGAGTAAAAGGAGAGAGAGATAGTAAGGGTTTAGGAGAAACAATAAAGAGTAATTGATTTGATTATTGATTGGATAATTTCCACAATTACAAGGGTAAATATACTAATACCCATATTATCTATAACCCTAATAAACTATGAACAAAGAAGAAGACCGACTGAGCAAGGATGGAAGACTCGGCAGGAGAATATGGATAGTACGTGAGTGCATGAGAAAACTACTGCTGACATCATGTCTCACGCCGGGGAAACGAAAAACATAAATCCATGATGGGCGATGGACGACTCTTGGGAAGTATGGAACACATGAAGTTCCCCCACCTAGATGAGGCATTTTTGTATAACGAAAAACTTTGAATTTTTGGATGTTTAGTTTGGATTTGTGAATTTTTCATTCCGATATTATACCAAACAACACGCTTAGGTAATCACTCATTCCGACTTTTGATTCCCATTCCCATTCCGATTACTACATTTATACCAAACGGGGCCGAAGTTCCCCCACCTAGATGAGGCATTTTCAGAGATCAACGATACTACTATGATTAGATCAATCAACTAGGGCCGCAAGACTGCTCCTCATCTGGAATTAACCACGAACCAACGAGTCGAAGCCCCATGACAGCCAGAAACCTATGCCGATTATCTTCTCTTTATAATGGTGGATACATATATACAGTATATATATACATTACTAAAATAGCGTAAGAGGTCTTCAATTTTTTAAGTTATACAAAAACCACCTCTTATTTAATATTATATTCATTTAACCACCCCTATTTTTTTAATTTATAAATATCATCTCTTTATTTAGTAGTGCATATTGATTTAACCAACTCTTATTTTCTATTCAATTAAAAAAACAACCGCGCATTTCCTTAATTCCTTCAAATATGTCACTAGTAGGGACATTTAGAAATCTTGACGTAATGACATAGTTACATTTAGAAATCTTTTTAATTAACACAAAAAATTTACAAGTTAGAAGCATATAACAAATAATCACAGCGAAATTGAATACAATTGCAGGTCAAGGTTTACATTCAATACGAAAAGATTTTCATTTTTTTTTTTTTTTGAAGAGGAAAGATTTTCATTTTTATTTTAACAATATATCCATCTTAAGATTCTTACTTGTACGTTCACACACTCGTACCGTATATCATTTTCTTTTAAAAGAAGAAAAAAAAGAGCATATAATTCAAGTCAGTGAATTAGTACTGTATTCACTGCAGTAAATGTTTTGGGCTACCAGTCAATCCCGAATCCAGTGGAATCAAAGAGGCCGTTGATATACTTTATCACCTTTTCAGATGCTGCTACGTACGTCTTCATATGTATCTTTGCCGACTCATCTGCAATATTTACCGTAATTAAAATCTTTAAATTTTAATAAAAATAAAACAAAGTAATTAGGATTAAGAGTGGAAACGGTAGTCGGCCGATCACCCTCTACCTCCCACGGCTTGGCCGTATGAATGAATGTATATATTGCTAAAGTTCCATCTAAATTCCTAATCTATCTAATTAATATAATATATAATATAAATATATATAATGCAATTCTATCTATCCAAATTTACGTAGTATATATTGCAATTCGGCAAGGCAGCACTCGTAGTCGCGTAAGCCTAACCAATCACGTGGGCTCCAGCTCCTTCCTTTGATTAATATGTAACCCGACCCGATTGAAATATTAGCTATATATGGCGCAATAACTAGCCCAAGCCTCCTCCGTATGAATTCATCAGCCCAATTACCTCCAAAATACCTAAAATAAATAAAACACATGTGTAGACTCCGAAAATCAAATAATACAAACTAAGCTATAAAATATATAACAATGCTCTAAATTAATATATAAATCTATACTTAAAACATGAGTAAAATAGACTCTATCAATTAAGCTTCAAGATCCATTTGTTGTCAAAGGAACTTTGTCCTATATGGTTAGTAATTTTGTACGCTGATTTGAGCGTGAATTCAGCATTCTTCGTTAGATTCCAGACTATTTTGTCTGATGTATCCCGTGTTGGAATTGGAATGTCTACAATTGTATTCATCACTTGAGGGGGGAATATTTGTTTTAAGAGAGGAATATTCCAATGTTTTTTATCATTGAATAATTTGGACACCGTACCGTCCATTTAGGATCCATGTTGCCTAAATACTCTTGAAGCGGGAGATTGTTTATCCAGGGGTCCGACCATATATTAATGGTATTACCATCACCCAAGATACACAAGATACCTTTTTTTAAAGTTTTTCTAAGATGTAGGAGTCTCCCAAACTGCCAAGAAGTGTTATGTTTGTTAAAATCAAAGATTGTATCATTTTGGAGATATTTTTCATAAATGACCTTCACCCAAACATTGTGTGGGTTAGTGAGTATTTTCCATAGAATTAGTTTTAGTTGTAGAGTACTGGTATTTTGTTTCTTCGGCAGTTTTTAGCCCAAGACCACCTTCCTCCTTTGATTTGCAGATTTTATCCCAACTAATTAGCGGACAGTATTGTTCAGAATTGAGTTTGTTACGGAAGAAGGTTTTGTTAATCTTTTCTATTTGTTGGAGAACACCTTTGGGGAGAAGAAATTTTTGCATTAAGTAGTTTACTTTTGAGTTCAGATTCGCATGGATAAGAACCAGTCGTCCTGCTTGTGATAAGGTTAAGGCCTTCCATTTAGATAGTTGCTTCTTTAGGCTTTGAATTGCCTCCTCAAATACACAATTCTTGACTCTTCCATTTATGTTGGGAATATCTAGATATTTTTCAATTCCAGTTGATAAAGGTATGTTCATGTCTTGTGAGAGAGAAAGTGTCAGGTTGTCATTTACATTCCTCGAGACTTGCAAAGAGCTTTTTGGTAGTTGACTACCAACCCTGATTGGTTTGAGAGTTTGTTCAATATATTTTGGATTGTATGTAGGCTCTTGTGGGAGGCGGACGCAAAAATAAGAGTATCATCTACAAAGGTGAGAAACGGAATTGGAGTGACATTTGTTGTCAGTTTGATTCCAATTAAAGGATAATTTCTCATAGATTCTTCAAGAAGTTATCTAGCAAAGTTTTCCATGACAATGACAAAGATATATAAGGGGCTAAAGGGTCACCTTGGCGGATACCCCTTTGAGGTTTGAATTGTTTTCCTGGGTTGTTGTTTACCAAGACCGAGAGTGTAACGATCAAATTTTGGGAATTTCTAAAAAGGGAAAGTTTCGGAAAAAACCCGTCATCGGGCGATTTCTATTTTCGGAAAGTCATTGGAAAATATCCCAACATACTCTTAAAATTCAAATTGACGGATTCTAAGCCTTATTTATTGTATTTCGATTTTGAGGAATTCGAGAGTCGCTTGAAATGAATTTGGAATTTCGATCGGATTTTCAAAATGTCGGATTTCAGGGTGTCAAATTTCGGGATGTGGAGTCTTGGAATGGAATGTCGGGATTTAAGGTCGGAAGAGCGGAATCCCTCTCACTCTCTCCACTCGCCACTCTCTCTCTCTCTCTCTCTCTCTTCCTTAAGTATTTTGTCTTGTAGTCCATGGAACCCTAAGGAGCCAATTTTGGCCCATCTATATAAAGGAAGCACCAATCCCTAAGTGGATCTCACCACAAAAATCTGAGCCAAAAACCCTATCCTCCTTAGATCAAAAACCTCTTCCAAGAATTCAAAAACCTAAAAACCAAAAGTTCCACCTTTCACTTCTTGAATCCAAAAACCCTCCTTTCTCCCATCTCTTTTGTGTTTATCCACACAGAAAACCCCGCACATATCCCCTAAGAAGTTCCATTCTCACAAAAAGAACCCAAAAATCAAGATCGTAAGGCCAAATCCAAGCAAAGAGCTCGGCTCTGCAGCAACTCGCGGTCGTGAAAGCTCCACTCGCCGTCGCGACGATGAACCCAGAAACAACAATTCATCCTCACGGCCGCGATGTTCTTCCTCGTCGCCGCGACTCCGAGCCCAGATTCGGTGAAACCTCGGTAAAACGAGTCGTTCTCGCTTGTTTCTCCTCCTTTTTTGAACCCATTTGTTGTCCTGTGTTCATAACGTCTTTCTCCATCTTTCAAGGTCAAGAAATCTTAGATCCATTGTGGTTTGGTGTGGATTCAAGCCCCTTCTTTATCGTTTTCAGTTTTAAGCAAAGGTAACCTCCTCCTCACTTGAATCTCTCGATTTCCAGGTTGTTTCTCAATAAAGGTGCTCTTTTAACTCACATTCAACTTTCCTAGGCACTGTCGTATCAAGAAATCGTTGGATCTAAGCCTTACAGACCTCTCTGCCTCTAGATCTTCAAAGAGCCTCCAAGAGGCTAGGTAATCCCTCTTCCGCTCTCCCCTCTAGTCTTGACTGAAGTCGTTTTTGTGTTGCTTAAGTAGTATTTTGAGTAAGGAATGTTTTAAAACAAGTTTGGAAGAAATTGGGTTTAAAACGAGCAAGAACGAGCAAAACGAACAACGATAGGTTCGAGTCACGCCGCGGCGAAACCATGGTTGTCGCGGCGATCCAAAAAACCCAGTCCAGAGGTTGAAGACGACCTCTCGCAGCCGCGACCACTACTCTCGCGGCCACGAGTAACAACCAACGAGAGGGTCGTCTCGCGAGGGAACTTCTAGGAGTATGTCGCAGCCGCGACCGTCCCTCTCGCGACCGCGACATACCCCTAGTGGCTTGGCCGAGCCTCTCTTCCCTATTCTTTGGATTCCTTGTTGGTTTTGATTCGATTCTTTTGAATGATTTTGATGACGTCAAGTTTCAAAAATGGGGTTTGGGAAATATTATTTTAAGGATTTTGAGATTTGACGGAACTCGGACTTTCGGACTTAACACTTGGACAATTTTGAACGATCTATTTAATGTTAGGATTCTCTTATTATTTTTGTATTTACAACGAACTTGGAAATGGGTTTGGAAAAGGGTATTGATGAGATTTATCGATGGCTTTGATTGGAGTTGAAGGATTTCATTTCATTGTCGGGACTCTTTGACTTGGTTTTCGATATTGGTTTTGGAACGATCTTTTGTAAAATGAGTATTGATGAAGTTGAAATGATCAAATGGTCTTGCTTGATGTTATTATATCGGAAAGACTTTGAAATGGTTTTACTCCCGCTTGGTTTTAGAAATGTTTGGAAACTTGGGTTCTATGTGCATGGTTGTTAGTATAGTAGCTTATGGCATTTATGTGATTATAGGTGTTTGTTGCTTTTTGGATCTTCGCTTGTGTTATCTTTGTTGTTCAGCATTTCCAGGTAAGTATCCTACGGGAGCTTACTCAACAATTCGGACCTTCTACTTGATGTGTCATATATTGTGTAGGTGTTGCATATGCATAAAAGCATGCCATGTAGTATCTAGCTAGGATTGCACTTGTGCATGAGCATTTGGCTAGTTGGTGTGATTGAAAACAGAACGGTCGTTATCTGTGTGTTCTAGAGTCTTTGCTAGGGTCATAGGGTAGCCCAGCCTCATCGAGTTTGCCCTGAATTGTTCGTGTTGATATGAGCATGATATGATAGACCAGCACCACCAGGCAAGAGTTGAGATGATGCTGCTATGATATGATGATGAGATGATGATGATGATGCTATGATATGATATGATGTTGAGATGATGATGCCATGTTATGATGATGAGATATGATTATGAGTATGCTATGATGATTATGTGCACACATGAATGATGGTACGGGGTACTGTACTGGCCAGGTCCGTGAAATACCCCAAAATATCTTTGGGTATTTCTTTTTAAGTAAATATACAATTTTGGTAATAAAAGTTCTTTTATTTTGAACTTAGAAATATTTTTTCTTTCAAATTGAATATATAAAAAGTTTTATAACTAGTTTAAAGATATTTAATCTTAAGTGCATTTACAGTAAATAAATAATTTTTAAGTTATATTGTTTTGAGACAAAGTGATATATTTCTTAAAAAATAAGGAAGGATTCATAATTATAATTTATTCTAATATTTAATATAACGTTTTAGAAAATTGTGTTATGCAAAATAAAATGTATTTCATTAAGTGTTTTGTTATTTTTATTATTTAACTTATGAAGAATTTTAATAAATAAAATTTTCGGATATACATATATATAATTGGAAAAAAAGGCTTGAACCGGTTTTCTGTTGGTTCGAGTGAACCGAACCATAAAATAAAGAGAAAAAAAATGGCGAACCGGGTTGAGTGAACCCTCCTCCTTCCTCCCGCCTGTCGAACTACTGTTGCACAAGGGTGGATTTTGCCTCCCTCAAATCTAGCCGAAATCTCAACGTTTTTACTTCTAAACTGTTTCACACATTATGCTATATCCATATCTACAACTAATTTGTTATTTCGGATAGAAATGAGCTCAAACGAACCCGATCGGATTCCGCCCCAAATCGAGATTCCTTGAAATCCGGCCATGTAACGGCCTCATCTGAACGAATTGAACATAAGGATAGCTTCTAATGATCTTATCCAAGCCATTTACGGGATCAATTTCATCCAATTCGTTCCGAATCCTCTCCTATAAATACAAGAGGTTTTCGGTTCTCAAGCTCACACCACCATTGAAGCATCTATCCGAGCTCTAAACCTATCCCATTACCTTCCAAATATTTCTACCAACAATTCCCTTCACAAATCTTTCACAAAAGCATCCCGATTTAAAAACCCCTAATTTCGAAATCACCCCTCGTCGTAGCCGCCTTTGCCGCCCTCGTCTGCCACCACGAGCCGCTGTCGGAGCCACGAGCCACCACCAAGAGATGCACCCCATCGCCACGAAGCTGTAGCCACCGGTTGCGTGTCATTCCGAGCACTATCGAAGCCGCTACGATTCGCCGAAGTGGAGCCGTTGTCGCGCCTGGATTCCTCTGTTGAAAGCAGTGACGGGTTGAAGGTTGAAGAAGGTTAATTGCGTTAAACCTCCCATATTTTCAGTTTTGTTAAAATATGCCCTGCTCAGTTTTCTAAAATTCCAGATTCTAACCCGTATTTTTATATGGGCATAAATGCTTTCGAATTCCGTTAAATCACAGAGAATCGTCAACCCTTACGCAGGAATTCGAGTTCAACCAACCACTTAAGTCAAAGCTTGCAACGTCGGATCAAGGCAAGTGACATTCCGAGCCTTTCTGCTCAATTGGTGCTTTCGTGTCTTGTTTGTTTTCCTATCTTTGATTGCTTGCCAAGTTAAATAAAATAAATCACAATTCACCTGCTTATGTGATTTATTTACCGTTCAGTTTGAATTTGGCAAGTTTAATTGGGTGACCTTAATAAGATAATAATAATATCGTTACCCACCGGTCATTTAAAGCATGATTTATTTTTGTCCTTTCATGCTAATTGGTTAGGAATGGAACATGTTATTTCTTTGATGTTTCCATCCTTTATTTTAATTGCTTTCATTTCATTTGGCATCCATATTACCTATAAATAATATGGGTTATTTTGTGTTGTGTGATCACCTAGGATATCTAAATAAAATAGTAATAATGTGTGGATTGTGTGTTACGATTGGAACTCAATTAAATCAAGATCAATCAAAGTAAAACGTATCAATCAACGTAAACCAAATGTGAACCGTAATGTGTGAAGTCAAGTGAAAGTGATGTTGTAGAGTCAGGTCGGGGCCGTTACTCCTCGGTCTAAAGGTTTCATGAAACTAACACATTTCCGTAGAGAAATGTTACACTACCTCCGGTAGTAGGCCGTTATCTGCTAGTGAGAGCGGGGCCGGTATCATATTATAACAAATAGTGTGTGTTGTGAAACATTCAATTCATATTAAGAGTGGTAAACGTGTAAAGCATATAAACCTGTGTTTAAGCTACTCAATGTGAGGAAGTGAGTGAAGTGTGTTATATCAATATGTTTTAAGCTACTCAATGTGAGGAAAGTGAGCGAAGTGTGATATATATATATACATCTTCTTAACATAGTAAGAACAAAGCTTTACAGTGATCACAATTAATTCAAGCTATATCATATTCCATCTGTAATCGGAGTATGGTTCCTAAGAGTGCTTGTCGCTCGCATCTTTTGTTACTCAATCCTACTGGATTATCCGTGTCACATAAGTCGTGTCTTAAAATGTTAAGCCTTCACATAAAATATTCTTAATAATCGCATTTGGGTTTAGATTCATACCGTATTATGGTCACTGAGTTTGAGTCCAGAGAAGTCCCAGTTTTCGAGCCGTCATTTGCTAGTTCTTGCGAACTAACCGTCCTTTATTTGGATGGCTGGTGTCCTTCATTCTGGATGCCAGACCAGTTTTCGCAGGTTTAGGTCGAGTTTCAGGGGAGAAGATAAGAGAAGTTGAGAAGACATTTAAGTTACTTTTAACATTGTATTTAAAGTTTAAATTTCTAGATATATTGTATAAGAATTTTATTGTTTTATTTTATTTAAAAGTCTTCCGCTGTATTGTTCTCAATTTGTAATTAAATCCTCAATTTTCGAGGAGAGTTTAATAAAGAATTATTTTTATATTCCAAGTCTTCCGCTATTTCTATTTATTTTACGTATCATTATTTGTTATCATCTTGTTTATGGGAGCATGGTTGCATGTCCCTATAAGCCTAAGGTGGTTACGAAGACATTAAAGTTCGAGTAATCACTGGCGCTGTGGCATTCCTTTGGGTTATAAAAGGGGGTGTTACAGAAGGTGGTATCAGAGCCAGGTTGATTTTCGTACACGAGTTTTAAAATAAGTTTTTCTTAAAATCATTTCTTGAAAGTTTGAAATATAATTTTTGATGTTTTAAAGTGAAAGTAAATATATTTCTTTGAAAAATCGTTCACGTTGAAAAGTTAGTTTTATTTATGAAAATGCTTTTCTAACATATAAAGTTTAAAGTCTAATGTAATCAAATTAGTGAAACAAATCATAATAAATATTTAGGTGAAAGTCTTCCCTTATAACAATTTTACAATATGGGTCATGAATTGCAATTTATATTTTCACAAGATAGTAAAATACTTATTTAAAAATATTTTTTTTAAAATGTTAGTCAAAATTATCAATTCTTTTAATGAAGTTTATTCAATTATATATGTTGGTATTATGTTTAGTATTCTCAAAGTGTGGTTAGTACTTTACAATAAAATAAAAATAAAAAGTTTGAAGTTGTAAACTTTCCTTCTAGATTTTGTCTAACGAACCTATGTGTTAAACATAATATGTTAGGATATTTTAAACGGATTTCACGTGTATAGATTCTCAAGTATTTTAAGCAATATATAGTTTTGATCAATGGTATTTGATAAAATGGACATCAAACTCTTCTTAAAGGATTTCATGACTAAGAAGTTAACATTGTATATAAATTCTATGGTGATAAAACAGTGTACCAAAAGTTTTTAAGTATTTCCCGAAAGTTAAATGATCTTGACGGATTTAAGTGTGTTAGTCATCTCCAAATTCAGCGTCTCAACTTAAACTTCTCGAGATCGACTTTAAACTACCGTAAAGAACCTCAAGCGATATGTCCTTAGCATCTCTGTGCCCTAGTAATCTGCTACTATAAGCATACGCGATAGATACCTTATAAACTATTACAAGCCTTCAATGTGCGTGGTACGATCAATGTGAGATTCTCGAAATTTCGATAGCGAAGAAGTGAACTCATCGTGACTCATCGTGGTGCATCGTGTGTGTGGTGAACGTGTGTGTGGTGAAGGACCTTCTACCCCGTGAGAGATAAAACTTTATGCGTTCCATGTGTTCTCCCGCTTGTGTCTTAATGAAGAATCCATAGCTTCTCTATCCAAACTAGGTGTAAATTCTTGATAACATTACTTCGTTAGTGATCCGAACTCTCATTGGTCAACGTCTGAGATAGTACAAAAGTAAAATACAATCAAACTATATAATAAAAGAATAAATTCGATATCACGCTCGCTTTCGGGAGGAAGACAAGACACCGGACAACGTGTTATTCAGCGAACGCGAAAGAGATCCAAGGATAACCCGTTTCATACGGAGCACTCGTTACACTTGAATAGGATATCAGTTCTGCCTATAGTGGCTGCCTTTGAAACCACCGCGGCCATTTGGTAACCTGGAAAAGGAAGTCAAGTGGGGTTGAGAAGAAAGCCAATGGTAGTCTGGAATACCATGTTCATTGTGTGATAATAGTTGACTAACTTACGCTAATGTCTAACATATCATCGTACCTGTTTTTTGTAAAACAACTCCGTCGTATGTGGTTAACCCTAAGTTAAGAGGTAATCGTAAGAGAAATAACTCTCAGACTTTAGCAATGATGAGTTCGGTGGACAACTAATTACGTTGGATGTAGTTGAGTTGTTTTGCGCTCAAGCAACGAGATAGATATATCGATGTACACGGTTATTCTTAATTCCATAGATATCGAGTTCGATCCCCCTAAACCACTCAAAGTATATCGTTCCTAAGCTTCATATCCGTGGTAGTTCAAGTAGTTGAAGACAATGTGCAAAGAGAGCTAATGCTGTCACTCCTTCTCTATCTCTAGAGATTCATTCGCATTCAATTATAAGCTTTTGCTCGTTAATCTTAGTATCTTACATGATCAGTGTTGAAATATCTCAATACCGTATTCTCATTCCTTTATACCTCTTCTCCCTACTTCTTTTTGTTTTCTAAGTTTCGGGACGAAACTTATTTTTAAGGGGGGAGATATGAAATACCCCAAAATATCTTTGGGTATTTCTTTTTAAGTAAATATACAATTTTGGTACTAAAAGTTCTTTTATTTTGAACTTAGAAATAGTTTTTCTTTCAAATTGAATATATAAAAAGTTTTATAACTAGTTTAAAGATATTTAATCTTAAGTGCATTTACAGTAAATAAATAATTTTTAAGTTATATTGTTTTGAGACAAAGTGATATATTTCTTAAAAAATAAGGAAGGATTCATAATTATAATTTATTCTAATATTTAATATAACGTTTTAGAAAATTGTGTTATGCAAAATAAAATGTATTTCATTAAGTGTTTTGTTATTTTTATTATTTAACTTATGAAGAATTTTAATAAATAAAATTTTCGGATATACATATATATAATTGGAAAAAAAGGCTTGAACCGGTTTTCTGTTGGTTCGAGTGAACCGAACCATAAAATAAAGAGAAAAAAAATGGCGAACCGGGTTGAGTGAACCCTCCTCCTTCCTCCCGCCTGTCGAACTACTGTTGCACAAGGGTGGATTTTGCCTCCCTCAAATCTAGCCGAAATCTCAACGTTTTTACTTCTAAACTGTTTCACACATTATGCTATATCCATATCTACAACTAATTTGTTATTTCGGATAGAAATGAGCTCAAACGAACCCGATCGGATTCCGCCCCAAATCGAGATTCCTTGAAATCCGGCCATGTAACGGCCTCATCTGAACGAATTGAACATAAGGATAGCTTCTAATGATCTTATCCAAGCTATTTACGAGATCAATTTCATCCAATTCGTTCCGAATCCTCTCCTATAAATACAAGAGGTTTTCGGTTCTCAAGCTCACACCACCATTGAAGCATCTATCCGAGCTCTAAACCTATCCCATTACCTTCCAAATATTTCTACCAACAATTCCCTTCACAAATCTTTCACAAAAGCATCCCGATTTAAAAACCCCTAATTTCGAAATCACCCCTCGTCGGAGCCGCCTTTGCCGCCCTCGTCTGCCACCACGAGCCGCTGTCGGAGCCACGAGCCACCACCAAGAGATGCACCCCATCGCCACGAAGCTGTAGCCACCGGTTGCGTGTCATTCCGAGCACTATCGAATCTGTTGAAAGCAGTGACGGGTTGAAGGTTGAAGAAGGTTAATTGCGTTAAACCTCCCATATTTTCAGTTTTGTTAAAATATGCCCTGCTCAGTTTTCTAAAATTCCAGATTCTAACCCGTATTTTTATATGGGCATAAATGCTTTCGAATTCCGTTAAATCACAGAGAATCGTCAACCCTTACGCAGGAATTCGAGTTCAACCAACCACTTAAGTCAAAGCTTGCAACGTCGGATCAAGGCAAGTGACATTCCGAGCCTTTCTGCTCAATTGGTGCTTTCGTGTCTTGTTTGTTTTCCTATCTTTGATTGCTTGCCAAGTTAAATAAAATAAATCACAATTCACCTGCTTATGTGATTTATTTACCGTTCAGTTTGAATTTGGCAAGTTTAATTGGGTGACCTTAATAAGATAATAATAATATCGTTACCCACCGGTCATTTAAAGCATGATTTATTTTTGTCCTTTCATGCTAATTGGTTAGGAATGGAACATGTTATTTCTTTGATGTTTCCATCCTTTATTTTAATTGCTTTCATTTCATTTGGCATCCATATTACCTATAAATAATATGGGTTATTTTGTGTTGTGTGATCACCTAGGATATCTAAATAAAATAGTAATAATGTGTGGATTGTGTGTTACGATTGGAACTCAATTAAATCAAGATCAATCAAAGTAAAACGTATCAATCAACGTAAACCAAATGTGAACCGTAATGTGTGAAGTCAAGTGAAAGTGATGTTGTAGAGTCAGGTCGGGGCCGTTACTCCTCGGTCTAAAGGTTTCATGAAACTAACACATTTCTGTAGAGAAATGTTACACTACCTCCGGTAGTAGGCCGTTATCTGCTAGTGAGAGCGGGGCCGGTATCATATTATAACAAATAGTGTGTGTTGTGAAACATTCAATTCATATTAAGAGTGGTAAACGTGTAAAGCATATAAACCCGTGTTTAAGCTACTCAATGTGAGGAAGTGAGTGAAGTGTGTTATATCAATATGTTTTAAGCTACTCAATGTGAGGAAAGTGAGCGAAGTGTGATATATATATATATATACATCTTCTTAACATAGTAAGAACAAAGCTTTACAGTGATCACAATTAATTCAAGCTATATCATATTCCATCTGTAATCGGAGTATGGTTCCTAAGAGTGCTTGTCGCTCGCATCTTTTGTTACTCAATCCTACTGGATTATCCGTGTCACATAAGTCGTGTCTTAAAATGTTAAGCCTTCACATAAAATATTCTTAATAATCGCATTTGGGTTTAGATTCATACCGTATTATGGTCACTGAGTTTGAGTCCAGAGAAGTCCCAGTTTTTGAGCCGTCATTTGCTAGTTCTTGCGAACTAACCGTCCTTTATTTGGATGGCTGGTGTCCTTCATTCTGGATGCCAGACCAGTTTTCGCAGGTTTAGGTCGAGTTTCAGGGGAGAAGATAAGAGAAGTTGAGAAGACATTTAAGTTACTTTTAACATTGTATTTAAAGTTTAAATTTCTAGATATATTGTATAAGAATTTTATTGTTTTATTTTATTTAAAAGTCTTCCGCTGTATTGTTCTCAATTTGTAATTAAATCCTCAATTTTCGAGGAGAGTTTAATAAAGAATTATTTTTATATTCCAAGTCTTCCGCTATTTCTATTTATTTTACATATCATTATTTGTTATCATCTTGTTTATGGGAGCATGGTTGCATGTCCCTATAAGCCTAAGGTGGTTACGAAGACATTAAAGTCCGAGTAATCACTGGCGCTGTGGCATTCCTTTGGGTTATAAAAGGGGGTGTTACAGTCCGCTCATGAAATAGGGGGTGGGGTAGGAGAGGGATATGCCACTTGACATTATCTGGGGCCCTTTACAGCGTTTCTGCATTATATTATACCCGATGAAAACATGCTTGTGTGTTTAAATTCTGTACTGCATTAGACCATCCTTTATTCTAGGCATAGGCATATTATATGGCCTTAGCGCGGTCTTTAGGGCCCACAGGCGTCTCTGGGCCTTACTTCGTGGATAGTGTCAGGTACTTGCTCCTTGTTTGCTCCATGCTTCTATGACGGGAAATCCCCTTGGGCGAAATCGATGAACCGGTCTAACCTGTTAACTTGGCTAAGTGTTGTTTAATTATGCTTATGGTTTTGGTTTTGACCCGGCTCTGCCGTGACGAGTTGTACTTTACTTCCGTTTTCCTTAAATGAATTTCCACGACTTAGTCGTTAGGACAGGTTAAGGGTACCCAACGGCCCTACGATGGTTTTGTGGATCGAAATCCCCGCTCAATACTAGGATTTAAAGAGGTTTGAAAACTCGACCCATACCTAGAATGCAAGATCCGCACGAAGGTATCCGACCTTTGAAACGTAACCCGGATATTTATATCTGGGTCGTTACAGAGAGAGTCGAGGTTGTGATGCACTTTATAGCCCAATTAATCCAATTTTTATGAAAACCAAATTTAATTAAGACAACTTCAATATAGTTCTAGTTGATTTTATCATAAGCCTTTTCCATATCAAGTTTAAGGGTCATCCATCCCTTTTTACCTTTTTTTTTGTGTGGAAAGAATGAAAAACCTCATGAGATATAAGAGTGTTATCCTGAATGGACGTACCTTCTACAAAAGCACCTTGGAACAGATTAATAATTCTTGGAAGGATAGTTGTAAGTCTATTAGCTAAGATTTTGGCAATAGTTTTGTATATTGTGTTACACAGACTAATTGGTCTGAAATGGTTTATGGTTGTAGGCGAGTCAATTTTAGGGATAAGGACTATAAAAGTTTGGTTTATCTCGGTCAACATGTTACCGGAATGAAAGAAAGCTTCAATAGCTTTACATACTAGAGGTCCAACAATGTGCCAATATTTTTTATATAATTCTGGTGGGTAGCCATCCTTGAATCGATAAATAGAGAGTAGCCATTCCGGGGTTCGAACCGGGGACCTATGGGTACTACCCACAAGTCCTTTCCGGTGAGCCATTCCGGAATGGTTATGGGTGGGTAGCCATCCGAGCATGGGGTTTTGTCATCTGTCATGACAAAAATTGTTTCTTTAATTTCTTTATTTGTTGGCTGCTTTAAGAGGTTACCTCTTCTCTATTTTTTCTCTTTCTTCATAATATTTCAACACCTCATTTATTTTTTTCTTTAAAATAATTTTTCACTTTATCAACCTCTTTCTTTAAGGTTTTTCCATAACCATGAGTTTACCTTATGATTCTTTTTTTCTCATTAATCTATATTCACCATATAGTTTCCACCATTAATAATATTATTAGTTAAA
Organism: Persicaria tinctoria; assembly: GCA_037127255.1. Classification (NCBI taxonomy): domain Eukaryota; kingdom Viridiplantae; phylum Streptophyta; class Magnoliopsida; order Caryophyllales; family Polygonaceae; genus Persicaria; species Persicaria tinctoria. The sequence continues at coordinate 72,189,679 of JBANSL010000011.1, forward strand.
TAATAAAAAATCACTAACTTTTACACATGGTCCAAGTCACTTCTTACCTCTCCACACCAAGGTAACCCTTTCTCTCCCTTTACCTTAAGGTTTTGCCTACAACCATTGGGTTACCTTATAGCTATCTTAAGGTAACGATAACCCTTGGTTGTGGATGCTCTTAGCATGGAGAATGGATATCCGAGGATGACCTTTTTACCCCTCGGTTTTCACTTTCTCCCTTTCTGTGACGAGTAATCAATCATGTGCTAATACTATCTTCGGATAATAGAAAGTTCAGGCCTACTGAAAATTCAATCAATGAAGTTTGCCAAATCCCAACTTGATCATTATTTTAATGGTTAAATTTTATCTTCTATTTTAAAATTCGTCATTACTCACTGACCGTGATTCTCTGACCCACTGGGTAATTACTCGCTGCAAAATATGGAAGTGGGGTAGGGCTGCTTTTGTAGCTAGGTAGATGTCAAAGTGTTCACATCATCCCCCGGTCCACCTCCCAAAGTTTCAAAACCCTTCGGGAGCAAAACTCCATTGAAGCCGAAGAAGTGAACAATGAAGTTATCCATTTACGACAATTTGATTAACACCGTGATATTCTCCAAGAGTGTGCACGTAAATTGAGAATTTTCAAGAGGTGAATTTCTTAATCAATGTATTTTACTAAAAAAAATGCCAAAGTGTTCGTTTAAAGGTTCTTTCATGCATGTCTATGTAAATATGTGTAGTATGTGTTGATTTATTTTTTGGATGGAACACGCAGGAGGATTGACTTAAACCGAGTACTAGGGTGAGGAGAAAGATTTGGGCGCAACCGAGGTGGATGTAAACGACGATGTGGATGTAGTTTTTACGGAGTTTCTCCACGAGATGGAAGAAATGGGAAAAAATGGCGTGGGTGCAGACGAAGAAGAAGATGGTTATAACCTGAGACGGAAGTTGTAGAGGGGGATGTAGAGGATGATGATTTATTTTTCTTGATATTCTTGTTGCTTATATCTATATCTTGAATGATGTGTTTAACTGATGGGTCTCTTTTTCTTATAAGTTCTAAAGTGTGGTTGCACTTGATAAAGAGGTGATTCAGGTTTTTCTCGTTCTGGTCGCATAGTTCACAACTTGAAGGGACTGCTAGCTCTTTTTTTGTCAATCTAGTTTTGGTGGAGATTCCATTTAGAGATAATTTTTAGATGAAATTTTTAATCTTTGGTGCTACCTCCATTTTTCAAATCCAATTTGTTGTGTTTTGGTCATTCGGCCGGTGTTTCATGTTATGACATATCGTATTGCACTGACAGTTGAAAACCACCCATTTTTTATTAGTTTTTCAATACAATTTGTCTTCCATGGGTTATCCAGTATAAACGTACTTTGGATTTTCGCAATCAAATCTACTGGTCGGTAAAAGGGTTAGTTCTCTTGTTTTCCATTTGTGATTATCATCAATAAACTCTTTGATTTTTGTGTTCTCGTTTATTTAGACGTTTGGTTGTTGTTTTCCTAGTAATGGTTCATCATCTAACCATTTATATTTCTAGAAATTTATTGTTCTACCATTTACTATTTGCTAGATAAGACCCTTACGGAATTCGTCTTTTATAGACATTTGAAGGTTCGATAATGTAAAACAATGTAATAAAGAGATACTCTAGAAGGGGGGTTGAATAGAGTATGCCCGTTTTTCGCAGAAAGTCTCAAGACCTTTGGAGCTCGTACCAAAACCTTTGAGATCAACCTGAATCACAAAGTTAGACAATCGAACCAAGTGCAGAAATAAGGTAAAGCAAATAAGTAACGAACACGAGTAATTGTTTACGAGGTTCAGCACAACTTGGCCTACGTCCCCGCCTAGGGTTCTTCCACAACCCTAGGATTCAAAAGGCTTTATTGATTGCTTAGCTTAGGATCCTAATAGCTCACCGAGAAGCCTCTCTCCTATACAATTGCAATCTAGTCAACTCACGTTCCCTTGGAGTCCTAGACCAATCTAGAAGAGCCCCACCTCTCTCAGCTATCTAGTACAATCCTCTTACTCTCGCAAATCAATAGCCTAGTGCAACTACCCGAGTTATAAACTCTCGAGTAACACTTTGAATGAATATATCCTATAAGCTCACAGTGACTCTCAAAGGCTTTGAAATAAACAACAAACTCTTGAGCGCTTAGCAGAGAGACACTTAGAAGACAGATCGCTTGAATGATTGGAAGCTCGTGTAGCACTTTTTTTTTTGTCTAACTTTGTGATTCAGGTTGATCTCAAAGGTTTTGGTACGAGCTCCAAAGGTCTTGACACTTTCTGCGAAAAACGGGCATACTCTATTCAACCCCCCTTCTAGAGTATCTCTTTATTACATTGTTTTACATTATCGAACCTTCAATTGGTATCAGAGCTTTACTCACTGTTTTTGATCTAACAATCTTGTGAGTTTTCGATAAGCTCGTGCAGCACTTTTTTTTTGTCTAACTTTGTGATTCGGGTTGATCTCAAAGGTTTTGGTACGAGCTCCAAAGGTCTTGAGACTTTCTGCGAAAAACGGGCATACTCTATTCAACCCCCCTTCTAGAGTATCTTTTTATTACATTGTTTTACATTATCGAACCTTCAATTGGTATCAGAGCTTTACTCACTGTTTTTTATCTAACAATCTTGTGAGTTTTCGATCATGTCTGGTGAAGCAAGCGGAGGATTTGCACAGGGAAGGTCCACAAGCAGACCGCCACTCTTTGTAGGAAACAACTTTGTCCACTGGAGATCTTTGATGAAGATGTTCATCATAGACCAAGATCTAGAGCTTTGGAACATTATAGAGAACGGTCCTAAGATTCCAGAGAAAGATGGACCAAATGATACCAAAGTTGCAAAGAAGGAGTCTGAATACAACCAAGCAGATCTTGAAACCATCTCCAAAAACTACAGGGCTATTAACTTACTTTATTGTGGTCTTAGCACTGATGAGTTTAACCGTATTTCATCTTGTAGGTCAACTAAAGAGATTTGGGACAAATTGGTCGTCACCTATGAAGGAACGAGCCAAGTAAAAGACACCAAGATCAGCATCTTCCTTCGAAAGTATGAGCTCTTCAAAATGAAGTCTGATGAGTCAATCAAGGCCATGTTCCCAATGGCATTCAAATCAAAATTAGGATCTTGTAGAAGTGGGCACATATCCATAGGATGAGTGTATTGATTGCAAAGACCACATGCCTTCAGTTGTTGAGGAGTTCTATCAATGACCAATTGTTTCATCATCTCCTTCACCTCTGCCATGTCAGTCTGAAGTGCAGCCACAGGAGCATCAACAGCGAGTACACCCCTAGCACGAGGGTTCTTATTGAACTGTCTGGAGCCCTCAGATAGCTCCTTAAACACATCCCAAGCTGCGGCAGGCGTCTTGTTCAACATGTTTCCTCCACAAGCAGAATTCACCGTTTTGCGCTCCATATCAGTTAACCCATTAAAAAGAAAGAGCACTAGATCCTTTTTAGAGTACCCATGGCATGGGCAGCTGGCGCAGAGTTTCTTGAAGCGCTCAAAGTACTCATGTATCGACTCCGTCGCGTACTGCTCAATGTTGCTGATTGACCTTTTCAAAGCATTGAGCTTTGTTGCAGGGAAGTACATCTCTAGAAAGACTCTCTTCATCTCAGCTCAAGTAGAAATAGAGTCAGGTGGTAGATAGAAGAACCATTCATTTGCCTCATCCTTCAAAGAGAAGGGAAAAGCTCTCAGCTTGATTTGCTCTTCAGTTACGTTCTCTGGTTTCATCCCAACAACCACCCTATGGAATTCAGACAGATGCTTGTGGGGGTCCTCCCCACTCAACCCATGGAATTTGGGTAGAAGATGAACTACACCAGACTTCAACTCAAAGTTGACTCCTTCTGCTAGCGCAGGGAATTGGATTGCCAGGGGTTGCTGTGCCAGATCAGGAGCAGAAAGCTCCTTTAGAGTACGATTTGCGTCGTTCGCCATCTCTGCAATGCTTTCTACAGAGAAGAATTAGTAGCACAGGTATGGACCCTATAAGACGGTCCACACCAAGATCAACACTAAAAACACACAAGAATTAAATAAAGTTCCCCGGCAACGGCGCCAAATTTGACGGAGGGGAAACCTGTCGTTGATTCCGCCAAAGAAAACTCAAACCTATAGCAAGTATAGCAATACGCAAGAGGTCGATCCACAGGGAAAATTATAACTCAAGTGTAATTCAGGTGTCAATCAAAGTAACCAGTTTGGGGGTTTTTATGTGAAAGTCTTGCCTTTTATCAAAGCAAAGTAACTAAAGCAGAATAAGTGAGTTTGTTTTAGACAAGTGAGAGAAGCAATTCTACCTACAATTTTCCACTTTATTGGATTGAAGCGATCATTGTAACTTCTTCTCGTCCTATTACGTTTCCTATGAATGCCCTTGTCCCGACCTAATATAGTTACTAGTCCAACCAGTCCTAGCAACCCTTATCAATCGAACAGTCCTTAAAGAAGGATTTAACCCAATTGATAGCTTTAAGTTCAGAGATTAGCCAAGGTATTTGCAGTCCCTAAAAAAGGATTTAACAACACATCCAACTTCCTACTCATTCAATTAGTTCAACCAGCCCTAAAGGAATAAGTTTGCCCCTTAGGTTAAGGTTCACAACCAAGAATCTACAAAACCTTAGCAATTGAATTGAACTAACAAGTTGGCCAGACAAGATAGAACAAATCAATAAACAATCAAGCACAAAGAAGTTGAAACATTCAAATATAGGAAACAAGGAGCGAGAATTAGAAACTCACAATCAATCCGAATAAAGCTTCAAATTGCAGGCAGAATAGATGAGTTTAGTTCCTCATGGAAGACATTGCTCAAAATCTCTAAAGTGTCTAATGGATGAATGGAATAGAAGAAGTAATGAAAAATAACATAAAAGTGGCCTTATCAAACATCCCAAGTCGGCCACCCAATGGACAAACACATTCTAGGGTTTTTAATTAAACAAAACGCAGCGTTTATTCGCTGTCGGCCATTGCTGCGGGCGCCGCAAAGTTGCTGCGCCCGCCGCACACTGAAACCCGAGATCCCCGCTGCAGCGGCCTGTGCTGCGCCCGCCGCAAGGCTGCGGCGCCCGCGGCATAGCATTTTGCCGTGACTTCTTGTATTCCTTTGCGGGTTTCTCCTCTTGTCTTGCATCTTTCCTTCCTTGTTTGTTTCCATGTCTCTCGTGTTCCTCTTCGAGATATTGCATCTCCCAATTGTGTTCCGATTCAATTTGCGAGATAAACACAAAATTGCGCAGAATCCGAACTCTTCTAAAATAATCACAAGATGCAATTTAGCAACAAAGTATGAAAGAAATGCAACCTAACTAAACTAAATATGCCTATAATGCCTATCTAAAATATGCATTATCAATAGTGTGCAGAGATGATACAGGTGAAGTCATATTGACTGCATACCGTTACAACAATATATACGCCGTAAATGCTGATCAAGTGGCACAAGGAAGCTTAACCTGTCTAAAGGCTTTGACGGACGATCCAAAGCTCTGGCACAGGAGACTCGGTCATGTGAGTCCACATACACTACAGAAGCTTGTGTCCAAAGGGCTTGTAAGAGGGCTACCTTAAATGGACTTCAAAGGTATTGATATGTGCAATGCATGCACACGAGGTAAACAAACACGTAGCTCATTCAAACCCAAAAAGGTTGTAAGTTCTTCTAGACCCCTTGAACTTTTACATATGGATTTATGTGGTCCTATGCGAGTCAAATCTCCCAATGGTAAAAAGTACATGTTAGTTGTTGTCGATGATTTTTCAAGATATACTTGGGTTGCATTTTTAAAAGAAAAATCAGAGGCCTTATTTGAGTTTTCAAAACTTTGTAAGGAGTTGCAAACTTTAAGAAACGAGCCCATAGTGTCAATTCGGAGTGATCATGGTAGGGAGTTTGATCAACTTCAGTTTGATTTGTTTTGTGCTAAATATGGCATCTCCCATAACTTTTCTGCTCCTAGGACACTGTTGGAGGGTGAAATTTCATGAATTTTATTATTCATAGAATAAACACATTTATCACATTCATTCTATAAAAAATGTGGTAAATTTTTCTCAAATTAAAACACAAGTTTACAAGTCCAATATTGGGTCTAAAAAAAAAATCCATTGTAAGCCCAACCCATCACAAGCCCATTCCAAATATGTTAAAATTGGATCCGGAAGTTACAAAAGTAATTGTACTTCATTGCAGTTAACAACAAATCTGATAAAAAAAAAGGGGCTGCAAAGCCATGGTGAAAAAAAGAAAGAAAGAAAAGGAATGTAGCTGGCAGCAAGTACGTGGGTAAAGCAGTTTACAAAGTCACTTCTCCATAGCAGTTTACACAAGTAACTGCCCAACATCACCCATTAAAAGGCTACTGCTACTCCACCTTTGCTGGCTTCCTTTTCTTCTTGGCAGGAGCCAACGCAGACCCATCGACTTGCCTCTTCCTGCTTCAAACAAAAGTCCACCTGCAACAGCAACTATAGAGAAAAGAGGTTGGCTAAATTATAAGAATTATAATTGGCACAAATTAAGAATTCGAGTTTTATCAAAACATAAACTCGTCGAATATTCTTTGCCAATTAATTCTAGTGGGTAAATCTCAAACCGGCTCCAATAAAAACGGAGTCAAAACCTCAAATCAAGTTCCGTCAAATATAAACTTGGTTCGTTCAGAACTATGTATAGACTTGATACTCTTTTACGAGTTACGTAGGAAATTCGATATTAAAATTCAATATATATCGGATTCAGTCGTCTGCCTCTAAATTCACTTCTAAATGAATATGAGGCCAAAACCAAACAAATTAAATCGGTTCGTTTAGAACTACGTATAGACTTGATACTCTTTTACGAGTTACGTAGGAAATTCGGTACAAAATTTTAAATACGCCGAATTCAGTCACCGGTTACAAATTAAATCAAATTTGTTCCAAAAAAAGAACTACGGATGATTTGATCCCATCCAAGCGGGTACGTAGGTAGCTCGACATAAAGCTTATGCTCGTCGAGTACAATCGTCAATCCAAAAATATCAAATTGGTTCGTTTAGAACTACGTAAAGACTTGAAGCCTTATATCGGCTACGTAGGTAACCCGATATTAAATCCTAAAAATATATCGGGTACAGTCGTCGACCTCTTAATTCCCTTTAAATGAATATGAGGTCAAAATCAAACAAATTTAAATTGTCCAAGTCGACTCGATACAAAGCTTCTGCTAGTCGAGTTCAGTCACCACTCTCAAATGATCTCATGATCAAATCCAAATACAAAATTTCTTTTCGTTCCGAACTACATGACTTGATTCCACCAAACAAGTGGATACGTAGGAAACCCGGTGTAAATCAAATTCTCACCGAGTCCAGTCACATCCAAACTTTCAAATCAAATCTCCTCAAATTCACTTTTCGACTCCAAGTCGTCCCAAATATCAAATTTCCATCAAATCCAAAGTGTCTCACCCGATTCGATACAAAGCTTCCGCTCGTCGAGTTCGGTCACGACCAAAACTTCAAAAACCCAAATTCCAAATTCAAATTTGTCATTATCAAGAACTACGTGCGATTTGATCCCTTCTAAAAGGGTACGTAGGAAACTCACAAACGAGTTCAATCACAACCCCCAAATTGACCTTTAAGTCAAAACAAGTCAAATCAAATCAAACTCCACATCAAACCGTTTTCTATGCAAATGATAGGCGGGTGCTTGAGTTACCCTTTCAAGGTGGGCTCATGTTACTCGGGTGGAGTGTTGTTCGAGCTACCCTTCGTAGAAGGTGGGTTTGAACTTCATCCTCTGATGCATACAAGAAAACGAAATCAAACCCAAACCAAACCAAACACAAAATCAAAACACTATGAACTACGTAAGGCTTGATTCTCTTCCAAGGGATACGTAGGCAACCCGCTAAAATTCGGGTGCAGCCCAAATCACCAAAACCATTCAAATCTTGGTATCGATACGACTTCGAATCAAGAGGACAACCAAAAGGGGTCGAACTCAAACATTAAAATCAAATAAAATGTGTTGTACGATTATTTGCGCATTTTTGTCCAACAGACACCTCAACAAAATGGGGTTGTGGAACGCAAGAACCGCACCTTAGAGGATATGGCCAGGACTATGCTTTTAGAAAATGCATTACCTAAAACCTATTGGGCTGAAGCTGTTAACACAGCTAACTACATTTTAAATCGTTGTCTTATTCGTTCTATCTTAAAGAAAACTCCTTATGAACTTTTCAAAGGCCACAAACCACTTATATCTTACTTTAAACCTTTTGGCTGTACTTGTTTTGTTCATAACAATGGAAAAGATAACCTTGGGAAATTTGATGCGCGTAGTGATGAAGGTATATTTCTTGGCTATTCCACGAGTAGCAAAGCTTATAGAATCTTCAATAAAAGGACCCAGGTAGTTGAAGAAAGTATACATGTTATTTTTGATGAATGCAATGACGGTGCTTTGAGTGATAGTGTTGCAGATATAGATCTTAACATCCATGATGAGAACAGGGAAGGTGATGATGCTACTACCAAGAACACAGAGAAGAGGAACATGCAGGAACCGATTCTTAACACTGAAGAATTGGCCCAAGGTGTTGAAGATTCGTCCAAAGCCCTTGGTGAACAATCCAACAGTGTTGAGACATCAGAAACTGCTGTAACTGAACCTAACAGGACCACGGAGTCAGATGTACTACAAGTCAATCCTACAAGTGTGACGAATCAAGGAGCTGGGACTAGCAAAAGAAAATTCAAATACTCCTCATCACACTCTTTAAAGGATATCATTTCTGACCCTACTTCTAGTGTTCAAACTCGTTCTAAACTTAAAGATCTTTGTGCTTTTAACGCGTTTGTTTCTCTTATTGAGCCAAAAAAGGTAGATGAGGCACTTTAGGAGCCAGACTGGATCATTGCTATGCAAAGTGAGCTTAACGAATTTGAAAGAAACAAAGTCTGGACTTTGAAGCCTAGGCCAAAGCATCAATCAGTCATTGGCACACGATGGGTATTTCGAAACAAGCTAGACGAGAATGGTAAGATTGTGAGGAACAAGGCAAGGCTTGTTGCTCAAGGCTACAATCAAGAGGAAGGTATTGACTACGAGAAGACCTTTGCTCCCGTAGCCAGGCTTGAAGCTATTCATATTCTATTAGCATTTGCATCTTTTATGAGCATAAAGTTATATCAAATGGATGTCAAATGCGCTTTTCTTAATGGTTTCTTAGAAGAAGAAGTATATGTGGCTCAACCCCCAGGTTTTGAAAGCTCAGAATTTCCCAATCATGTTTATAAACTAGACAAAGCGCTTTATGGTTTGAAACAAGCCCCAAGAGCTTGGTACGAGCGCTTGTCAAAATATCTTTTGGAAAATGATTTTAAAAGGGGGTTGATCGACAAGACTCTTTTTATCAAAACCAAAGGAAAGGACATTTTGGTTATTCAAATTTATGTTGATGATATATTATTTGGTGCTACTAACACAGCTTTGTGCAAGGAATTTTCTGACATCATGTGCAGGGAATTTGAGATGAGTTTGATGGGAGAACTCAACTTCTTTTTGGGATTACAAGTTCATCAAACCAAGAAAGGGATCTTTGTCAACCAAAGAAAGTACACTAAGGATCTCTTGAAGAAGTTCAAGATGGATCAATCCAAAGCAGCCAAGACTCCCATGAGCTCAACATTGTCTCTAGATCAAGACAAGACAGGAACAAGTGTCAATCAAAAGGAGTATCGAGGAATGATCGAATCCTTATTATATCTCACGGCTAGTAGACCTGACATCATGTTTAGTGTTTGCATGTGTGCTAGGTTTCAAGCTGATCATAAAGAATCTCACCTCGTGGCTGTGAAGAGAATATTTCGATATCTCAATGGCACTAAGGAGCTTGGACTATGGTATCCAAAGCAAAAGGATTTCACTTTAGTTGGATTTTTTGATGCAGATTTTGCAGGGTATAAGGTGGATAGAAAGAGCACATCAGGATGTTGCCAATTCTTAGGAGCTTCTTTGATCAGCTGGCACTCCAAGAAGCAAAACTCTGTTGCTCTATCCACTGCAGAAGCCGAATACATTGCAGCTGGAGCCTGTTGCTCCCAAATCCTTTGGATAGCTCAACAAATGCGAGATCTCGGCATTAACCTTAAAGGTATTCCAATTAAGTGTGACAATACAAGTGCCATCTCCATCACTAAGAATCCTGTTCAGCATTCAAGGACCAAACATATTGATGTAAGACATCATTTTATTAGAGATCATGTTGAAAAAGGTGATGTGTCCATATCTTTTATTTCTACTGATTATCAATGGGCTGACATTTTTACTAAGCATTTGGCAGAGGACAGGTTCACCTTCATTAGACGAGAGATTGGGATGCTTAACAAGGATGCACTTTCGTAGGGGGAGCTTTCCCTTTACGAAAGATAAACTCTACTTAGTGTCAAGACCCTTGAGATCTATGTCAAGGTGTATGAACTAAAAGGTGGAGTACATTTATCGGATCATATATTTTTGGTTAATATCTTTTTAGATATTTAATCAATTATATTTTTTCTGAATTTCAAAATTGCCTATTTCTGTGATTTCCTTAACCGTTAAGATATTTTATTTTTGGAACTAAATCGGTTTGTGTTTAGTCCGATTTTAATGGAACATTTGAAATTTGAATTTGAAACCTTTCAAATCAGCAATGTGATGATTTCTTTCCTTGGAACTCTAAACCGTCCTATCACTCCCTCTACTTAAACCCAATCCTGTACCCGATTACATCACACACTCAGAACCCATCCAAATCCCTTCACCTTCTCCTTCTTCAACCTCACATCTGTTCTAAGAAAACCCTAACCGATATCCTCCATGGCACCCAAAACAAAGAAAGCTGTCACACCCAAAAGACTTGGCGCCACCCCCAAGGGACGTCAGGCCACCGCTACCTCTCCCACACCTGAACCCGCTCCTCAAGCCATCATCCCAACTGTCGTCCAGAGCACCATCGCTACGAGCACGGCCACTGCTCCCAAGAGCTCTCAAAAGCGCTCTGCTAAGAAGCTGATCAGTGCTAAACAGAAAGGTAAGAGAAAGATTCTGGCTGAGGAAGTGGACGAGGAAGAGGAGGAAGATGACCTAGACGCCCTCCTGGAAAGAGATGCTGCCAAGGAAGCCGAGGAGGAGGCCTTGAGGAAGAAAAAGGCCGATGAGGAGGCCGAGCTTGCTAAAAAACTGGCCGAGGAAGAAGCTGAGCGGATTCGGAAGGAAGCCGAAGCCGAGGAGATTCCATCTGAGGAAGATCCAGAAGAAGAAGAACAAGAAGAACAAGAGGGATCTGGAGAGGACGAGGAACCTGAAGGAGGTGAAGCGGGGTCCGGTGGGGACTCGGGGTCTGAGGAAGAGGAGGAAGAATCTCCCTCTCCTTCTCCTCCTCCTCCCCCGTCTCCGAAGAAGCGGAAAGCCCCTGCTGCTGTCAAGCCTCCCTCCCCCAAGCGCACCAGGAAGGGCACTGTCAAGAGTCTTGTAGCGCCAGTCAAGAGAGTTGCTCCTACAGTTGCGCGCAGAAAGAATGCAGACCCCCAGGCCTATATCCAGGTAAATCAATCCTTGCCCTCCTCTTGGTTTCAAGATGCTGAGACTGCTGGTAAGTGGGTAGACGAGTTTAGAACTCGTAAGATTAGCTGTTCTGATTTTTTAGATTTTGAGTTCTTCGAAGCTTTGAAGATACCTTGCATTGAGCTCCTCAAAAATTCCCCAGCCTAGTCCCTTCTTAAGCTTGAAACTGTCTACTACCCCCAGCTCACCCATCTCTTCTACATTAACCTAAAAGCCACAAACGACACCAATGGTTGGTCTTTGGAGTCTGTTGTCAAAGGGGTTAGAATCTCTCTCAACTCCAATGATTTTGCAGATTTCCTTGGCTTACCTACCCCCATTCCACCCGCTGACATACACCCCTCAAAAGAGAACTGCATCATCCTTTCCCGAGCCAAGTATCTCCTTCCCGAAGCATCCAACAGCACCTCAAAGCAACTCACCCATTCATCCCTAACCCTTGAGGCAAAAATAATCTTTAACATCATTGTCAGATGCCTCTTACCCCGTCTTAACTCTGGCTCACTCCTTACCGACAATGCAATGGTCCTGCTCTACCGCATCCTAAATGGCCTTGATCTTTGATGTGAGCCTAATTCGCCATGTTTTACATTTACTTTTATATCAATTTCTGCATACATTGCATGCATTTGGGTTAGAATAATACAGAATCTGTGTAGTTTACACTTATTTGCAATATATGGAGGTCTACACAAGTTTTGGTTATATTTCGCAGAAATCGGACGCACTTTGGAGCTTAAAGGAAACTCATGGAGAAGCTAAAAATGGTGCAGCTGGAGAAAAGGCCATTTTTCACCATTCTTCGTTCTGAATCAAGCTTTGATGTCTTCATGAGAGTTGTAGCCCTCGGAAAGAGCTTTCCAACGCATGGTCATATGCGTCAATCCGACAAACGAGGACTCGGGAAAGTGCGTTTCAAGAACAGAGCAGAAAGCTGAGAGAACTCTACTCGAGATCGACTAGCCTCTACTCGATCTCGACGAGGGCTGGTCGACCACACCTTGTCGAGCAGAGCTGATCGAGGACACTGAGTTAGAGACAACCCGATCCCGGAACCCTACTCGATCTCGAAAAGGCGTTGTCGAGATCGACGAGCCCCGAGTCCAAATCCGAGCCGGTCGAGCAGAGCCACCCGGGAAGACCTAGTCGATGAGCCAATCCTACTCGATACAGAGTAGGGCTACTCGAGATCGACTAGACCTCCGAGCCATGTCCGAGCCTTGTCGAGCACCAGTTACTCGAGACAGACGAGGGCTACTCGAGACAGACGAGGGCTACTCGAGATCGACAAGACCCTGGTCGAGATCGAGTAGACTTCCAGAAGACGCGTTACTCGGTTTCGACGAATCCTACTCGATCTCGAGGAGCCCTAGTCGAGATCGACGAGCCGTGTCCGGGAGCGCTTAACGCGTCGTGAGCAGTCCTTGTCGAGTTGGGAGTCCTTGGTGCCGAAGGAGATCGAGATGGCCGAGATCTATCCTACATCTATCAAGTTCTATCTATGGAGACAAGATATATCAACATAAGAAGACTTACCTAGTTTAGATTTATCTTTTCCTTTTTGATTTAATTCCTTTATGCAATTCAAGCAAAGCCTTAGGGGCTAGTTTTTCACTATAAATAAAGCCTTAGGGGCTAGTTTTTCATCATTCAATTCAAGCAAAGCCGTCTTCGGGCGCAAGGAGAGAGAGAGAGAGAGAGAGAGAGAGAGAGAGAGAGAGAGAGGAGGCGAGAGAGGAGAGAGAGGAGGAACGTTTGGAAGGTTTTGTAAGTTTTAGTTTATTTTATGTTAAAGTTAATTTCTTTTATTATGTTTTGTTTCTAATTTCCTTCTTCTAGGGTTGGGGTGATCTCAACATAGATATGTGTGTTTTATTTATGAATTCATGAATTTATATGTCTTTATCATCATCTACCTATGTGCTTAATCATTTGCGAGAGTTGAGGAAATTTCTTATTCATGATATTGAAGCGAAAGTGATCTTATTATGAATTGGATAGTAATTAGGGTTTGCTTGCGAAAGTTGGTTGATTCTAATTAAGAAAAGGTAGAAACAAATTAGGTTTTTATGCGAGAGCCTCTATCACCTAAATTGTTGGAATTTGCGAAAGTCGATTCTTTGATATAAAGCATGCATCTTTATGTGGTTTATGATCTGCACATATGTTTATTGTTGTGGTGATCCCTAACCTTGGAAGTTTGCATCTTTATTTATTTTATTTTATTATTTTTTATTCGGCACATATTCTACCGACACCAACCACCATTCTCTCTCCATCCATCGACATCGACCAAGTCTTACTCGAAGTCGACAGCAACCTCCCACCTTTTCCCGCTATCCCTGAACCCCAAAACACACTAAACCTAGAACCGCTGACTTCTCTCCTGAGGACGAACCTGACTCCCCTATACTATAGCGGGGGTCTTGACTATAAATTTATTTGGTCGAGAAACCCTCTCGTCAATCTTGATCTGGCCAACACTATCCTTGGAACCATGGCTCATGCCAGAAAAGCTAGAAAAGGCTCTCCCCTTCCCTTCGCTACCCTTTTGACCCCAATCTTCAAAGCTTCTGGAATTGATGTCAAAAATGAAGAACAGTTGCGTCATACGGGTAAGTTCGACTCTAAGGGCCTTGAAAAGATTGGCATCACTCGGTCTCCCCAAGGGACCTTGAGTCTTGCCACTCCTTCAAAAGCTTTTCCCACCGCTCTAGCTTTCGATGAACGCATGGACAACCTAGAGTTGGGCTTGGAGGAGAATCGCCTGGATATTAAGGAGCTGCAAAAGGAGTTGCTGGCGGAGATGAGTGTTGTTGCAGGAGGTAATCAAGTATGAAATGAATATGAAATAAAGATCAGACTGACTTCCCTGTCTCAGCAAATAAATACAAGACTTCCTCCCGTTGTAGTAAGAGAAAAGTCAGGATCGAATCCACGAGGAAGCACGTCAGCAGTTCTCAGGTAGCTATCAGATTCTCACAACAGCAGCAGAAGGACAGAAACACAGAAATAGAAAACAAATAAACCCGGCAAGGGCAACTAAAACAAAAGCAAAGAACAAAGCAAAACAAGAAAAGACAAAGCGAAACAGCAAATAAAACGAGGACGCAGAAGCTACTCGATCTCGAGTAAGCTGTCCTCTATCTCGACAAGAGAAAAGTGCAAAAACAGAAAACAGAAACGGAGGCAAACAACTCGACAAAGGCAAGTCAACTCGATCTCGACTACCTCTACTCGAGATCGACAAGAGACAAATCGACAGAAACTGTAAATCGACAAAAACAGAAGAAAAGACAACTCGACTAAGACAAACCCCTACTCGACCTCGACAAGATGCTACTCGAGGTCGAGAAAGCTTCGTCTATGTCGATGAGAAACAGAAACTTAAAAGAACTTAAATTGCAATTGCCCAAACCCAAACTCAGCTTTTTGACAGAAAATAAATTCAATATAATAAAAGACTCCCAAGGCCAGGGTTTCAACACCACAACGATAACCATGCAAAACAACACATAAAGGCATTAAAGATCATGCTTTCCATCAAATAACTTTCGTCATTAACAAATAGGCATATAGAGGCTCTCGCATAAACCCTAATTGTTACTAACCCTTTTTCACATAATTAATCCAAGTTGCATTAAGATCACTTTCGCTTCAATAATACAAACAAGGATCACCTTCAACTCTCGCAAAAGAATCATGCTTATAGGGATTGAAGATGAATCGCACAAAAAGATCTGACCTTTATCGCATCGCCTCACATGGCCACCGTCGGGCTCACCCCAGCCCCAGAAGTGGGTGGACTACTCACGCCTCATCGCAATCGCAGACATTGATTGATGAAAAGAAACTTGCATTAAAACTAAATTCAAAGCCTTTACAATCCTGGCAATCAACTTTCGCAGAAAGCCAAAACCTTAAAAACCTTAAACTCCTAAACTGTCTCTGTATAACTACTTGTCTTGCTCTGAAATTGGATGCCTAATGCTCAGCCCCTAGGGCTTTATTTATAGCCTTCATTCCCTAGCTATTCTAGGAAAGAAGATATATATCTCTATCTAAAATTATATCTAAAACTTGAAAGATAAATAGAATGCTTTATGGAAATAAATCAACTAGGAAAAGATAAATCTAACTAAGGTAAGTCTTCATGTCTTGATAGATCTTGTCTCCTTGGATAGATTTCGGCCAGCTCGACTTCCTTCGCGCCCAAGCAACTCCAAGTCTACTCGGACAAGTCTTCGTCGAGCAGTTTCTGGAAACTGGTCTACTCGACCTCGAGTACGGCTTGTCGACCTCGAGTAGAATTCGTCGTCTCGGCTTGACTCTGCTCGATGTGGCTCGTCATGGCTCACTGGCGCTCGTCGACCTCGACAAGACTTAGTCGATGTCGAGTAAGATGGCTTGGTCGACTAGGTCTCCTCGGGTGGCTCTCCTCGGCAAGCTCGGACACGGCTCCTAGGCGTCGTCGATCTCGACAAGGCTTCGTCGAGATCGAGTTGGGTGGTCTCTTCTGCGGCCGCGAGTTGCTCCTTCCGCTGCAGCGAGTGATCCCTTCCGCGGCAACGAGTGCGTTCTTCCGCTGCAGCGAGTGCGTTCTTCCGCTGCAGCGATGCTGCTCGGACATCCTCGGGCAGCTTCTCTCCTTGTCGACTCCGGATGGCGGCTGGTCTTCGTCGATCTCGACCAACGTTACTCGAGATCGAGTAAGGTCCGGAGGCGGGTTGGCTTGGCTTGCTCGATCAGGCTTGCTCGACGAGGCTTTGCTCGGACATGCTCGTCTATGTCGACTTGGGTCAACTCGAGATCGAGTAGACCGCGACTTTCAGCTTGGTTCCGCTGTTTTGACCTTGGACTTCTGTAGTGGTTTTCCGAGCTTTTCCGACCTTCTGTAGAATTGCTGTAAAATGCCTCGATTTCTGCGAATTAAACAGAAACTGGTGTAGATTCCATAATTTTGGCAAATAAACATAAACTACATAGGTTCTGTACTATCTTAGCCCAAATGCATGAAATGTATACAGAAATCGATATAAAAGTTGCTGTAAAACATGGCAGATTCAGCTCACAACAAACACCCCATACTTAAGCTTGCTTGTCCTCAAGCAATACTTTTACTTGTCATTCAGGGGAATAAATCAAAACTCTCAACATCTTAGATTCATTGCCATATAACCCTGCAATCAAATACCATCCTCGAAAAGGTACTAGTGTCACAAATTCATGCATGTGCAAATATACAAAAGCAACATCTACTCATAAAAGGAGGGTTATGCAAAACAATTTATGTGACAAAGCATTGATAATCAAGAGGACTTCACTTTAAGCTCAAATAAGGAGTAGATTGGTAAAAGGCTAAAGGTGGGCAATTTTTGGCAATGTGGTGTTTTTTGATCCGGGGAAATGGATTACTTTCCAAACTGAATTTCCACATTCCTTCTCCATTTGATTCATCACCTTTCATATTGCTCTTTCTCGATAATTATGCTTTTACCTCTCTAACCTCAGCATTGCCTTCTCGCGAGTCGCAAACATGGGTGTCATGAATGGCCCCGGATACTTAGTGCTTTGGACTCCTCACAATGTGTCCCATCTCTCCAAACTATTATCTCAGAGAGCAGGGTCGATCTTTGATCGGATTTTATTTCACTCATTAAATTTTCCATATATTTCAAACAATTTCCTTCCAAACTCCAAATAATGATAATAACAACACAACAACCATATAATAATCTCCATAATGTAACATCATTCTCAACATAATCCCCGAATAAGGTAAAGAATGGCAATATTTTAGATCATGTGGAGCAATATTTGAAATAAGGCATATAATGGCTTTTGTGATGCATAAGCATAGGTATGGCTAGGATTTCAAACAATGAGCATTATATGGAAATATAAAGTCCTCCATCATCTTATCATGCAACATGTCAAAAGCAACTTCAAATTTACCTCCTTTCATGGTTTTCAAGAAAATATGCACTTCATTGTAACTTCTCTTTACTAGGCAATTTCATGCTATATCTCTAACGAATCTAATTTTGCATCGTCGAGTTCAATATAAGCTTCCATGACATTATTCAAAATTTTCAATGGGGGTCATTTTTCAAAACTTTGGAAAACATGCATATAAGCACATAAATCAATAATGCATTCCAAAATAGCCATGTAGCAATTCAAAGAAATAAACTCTAAATATGCACAAATAATGTCAAATATGGCAATTATGCATGAAGTAAGCCCTTCCCCCACCCCATACTTAAACATTACAGTGTCCTCACTGTATAAAAACAAGGGTAAAGAAAGAAACTCACAAGACAGGTGTGCATGGCCGCATAAAGTTGAATGGAAGCACCTCCTGGTCCAAATTGCTTGGTTCTATCCATTGACCTGAAAAGTATGGAAGACATATACCCAAAATAGAAACAAAAAAAAACCAAATAAATGTTCAAAACCAAAAACAAAGTCTCTAATGTCCTAAAAAGTCTATTTACAAGCTCTAGATTTTATAGTCGCTAGGCCGACTCTCCATTTAGCTCAAGGTGGCATTTGAAGGGCCCATGTAGCTTGGGCCTCAAATAAGACTCCATTCTTATCCATCAGCTGTAATCCTCCAGAATGGATCTTGTTCACCACGAACGGTCCCATCCGCTTTTTGTTGAATTTGTTAGGAAACCAATGATCCTTTGATTTAGAGACATAGAGCTTGTCTCCAACTTCATACTCCTTGGGCTCATCATTGGAAATCCTGCACAATCGCACATACCAAGGCAAACCTCTCCCATGTATAGATAAATCTTTAATGGAAATAGGAGAAGAAAGATCCATACCTTGGCTGACTTTCGCAGAGACGGAATCGGGCACCACTGTGTTTGGTCGATCTCGACTAGGGCTCCTCGAGATCGACGAGGCTGCGGGTTCTGGCGGTGTCCTGCTCGCGGATTCAGAAGTCGATGAAGACGGGGGTTTGTCGACCTCGAGTAGTCTGGTCGACCTCGAGTAGGCCTCCACTCCTGGTGGCTTGCTCATCGACAAAGGCGGATCTGGGGACGCCTGGTCGTGGTCGATCTCGACAAGCTTAGTCGAGATCGACGAGGCTTGTCCGTCTGGTGGCTTCTGTGTCGAGGAGGGCGGCTCTGGTGAAGTCAGGCGGTGGTCGACCTCGAGTACTGTACTCGACCTCGAGTAGGGCTCTGGTCCTGGTGGCCGCAGCGTCGAGGAAGGTGCCGGCGAGGAAGATGTGGTCTTGTCGACCTCGAGTAGGGTGGTCGAGATCGACGAGGCTCCTGGGTCTGGTGTTCTCAGCGTCGAGGAAGCAGGATCTGGGCTCCCCGATTGTTGGTCGACCTCGACGAGCTTACTCGAGATCGAGTAGGGCGGCTTCTCTGGTTCGCTGCTCGACGAAGCTGGTGCTGGTGGTGGCTCCGTGGTCTGGTCGAGATCGACTAGGGTCTGGTCGATCTTGACCCCATACTTAGTCCCGGTGTTCTCCTTGAGGATCGCCATGATTTCCTCCACCTGGGCCTCCATGTCCCTCTTTTCCAGCTCCTCAGGGGTCATATTCCTGACCTTGGGTTCCCCGCAGGTGATGTAGCCAGTTGTGATAGATTTGACTTCTTCCATTGGACCCGTATGCCTTTCAGTTTTGTTGAAGGAATACTCAATTACTTCATCGCTGATGTTGAAGGTGAGCACTCCTTTCCTTACGCTTATGTTGGCATCCACCGTCGCCAAGAATGGTCTCCCTAGAATAATTGGACAAGCAGGATCTTCTTGCATATCAACTATTAAGAAATCAGCAGGGACGAAGAATTTACCTACTTGTACTGGGACATTGTCCACCATGCCTGTTGGTATGACCACCGTGTTGTTGGCCATGTAAAGTCTAGCATCCACAGGCTCCAGTGCACCTATCTTAATCTTGGACCAAATTGTTAAAGGCATTATACTCACACTAGCTCCAAGATCACATAAGGCATTAATTTTATGTGGACCAAATCCAATAGTTATAGCAAACTTACCTGGATCCAGCCTCTTGTCCATTATGTCCAAATGGCTGCATTCCTCTGTAATTTGAGTCATCGATCGCTTTTTGCTCAAAATCTCCTTAAGGAACTTGACATAAGATGGCATTTCATTCAGAGCTTCTGTGAAGGGTATGGTGACATTCAGTTTCTGAAGCATCTTGATGAAGCGTTGAAATTTCTTTTCCGCCGGGTCCTTTAGAGATTTTGTGGGGAAAGACAGCTTCTTTTTCTGAGTCGGAGCCAGAACAGACGTCGGAGGTGCTGCAGGTTGCTCGACCTCGGCTTGGTGCTCCTCGAGATCGACCATGGTCTTGTCGAGGTCGACTGGATTGGGTGCAGTCGAGTTGCTGTTCGGCGCAGACGAAGATTCTGGAATTTTCTCCTCGAGGTCGACGAGGCCTTTGTCGAGATCGACCAGCCCTTTGTCGAGATCGACTTGCTGTTCCTCGCTGTTCTGTTGTTTCCCGTCCTCTGGCTCTTGTAGTTGATGACCACTTCTGAGTTTTACAGCAGCGACGTGTCCAGTCTTTCCCTTGGGATTTGGTTCTAAAGATCCAGGGAGTGTGCCTGACTGTCTGGGGATTCCTGCTGCTAGTTGACTAATCTGTGTATCAACTGTTTTCCTCCATGTATCTATTTCCCCAAGCCTAGCGTTGACGCCTTGCATCTGAGTGTAGACTGAGTTGAAGGATTTCCTAGTTTCAGAGTGGTTTTTCCGTATTTCCTCCAAGACTGTCTGTATATCATCCTTTTTCTGGTCCCTTTCCGGATGTCCTGGAGCTCTGTAGGGTGGAGGGTTCCTAGGGACACCTTGGTTCCATTGTGGTTGCTGAAACCTTTGGTCCCCTATGTAGCGATTGGGACCCCCTGCGTAAGCTGCCTCCTCATGATGTTCTGCCAGCCTGACTTGCTCTGTATGTGGGCACTCAGTAGTGGTGTGCCTCTGTGATCCGCATTGGATGCACGGCTGGTTGATAGAGAGATATTTCACTTGTTTGAGGAGCTTCTTATTCTGGTCTCTGTAGTATTGCTCCCTTACATCTGGATCAATCTCCTTAGGTGGATCATATAGGGGCATGGATGGTGCTGGCCTGGCGTATGGATTCTCTTCATAAGTTGTAGTAGACCCATACTTGTTGATTCTGTCCTTAGTGACTTGATCTAGAGAGTTGAAGAAGATCTCCTGAATGATGTAGGGTGGCTGTCCATGAGTAGGGCAAGATCGCAGAAGTTCCTTGTAGCGCTCCCATGCCTTTGCCAGCGGTTCCCCTTGCTTCTGTTTGAAGGCGGTGATTTTCTGGCGGAGATGTGCTATTTTGGCGGGTGGGAAGAATTTGTTCAGGAACTCTTGCTCTACTTGGGCCCAGGTTGTAAGTGATCTTGCTTTTAGCCCTTCCAGCCATTTCAGTGCAGGCCCAGCGAGAGACCAGCGAAAAGCTTTCATCTTGACATATTCCAAAGTTGTACCTTCAGCAAGAGTACGACACATGTCAGAAAAGTTTGTAATATGTTCAAGAGGACACTCATTAAATCTACCATAAAAGGCATTATTTTTAAGTTCTATAAGAAATTGAGTGCGAATTTCAAAAGAGTTCTCAGGGATTAGGATAGCCGATTCAAGCACGACGAGAGTTGGATGCATGCATGTAGTCCTCTGCCGTGGTTGGATATTGGGCAAGCTCAGCTTGTGCTTGTTCCCTTGCTGCTTTCTCAGCGGCGATAGCAGCATCTTTAGCGGCCAATTCCCTGGTAAGCCTAGCGATCAGCTGCTCCTGTGTTTCAGCGGCTGCCATGGCTCTTTGTAGTCTAGTTCTGATGTGTAGAAGACGCTCTGGTTCGTCTAAGGCGTCAAACTCAGGTATTTGACCAGAACGGCGCATACACCTGAAAAGTAACTAAAAGAAACAGTGAGATCCGACTACCTAAGGCGCGAATGATTGCTTCCCCGGCAACGGCGCCAATTTGTTGTTGCAGGAGGTAATCAAGTATGAAATAAATATGAAATAAAGATCAGACTAACTTCCCTGTCTCAGCAAATAAATACAAGACTTCCTCCCGTTGTAGTAAGAGAAAAGTCAGGATCGAATCCACGAGGAAGCACGTCAGCAGTTCTCAGGTAGCTATCAGATTCTCACAACAGCAGCAGAAGGACAGAAACACGGAAATAGAAAACAAATAAACCCGGCAAGGGCAACTAAAACAAAAGCAAAGAACAAAGCAAAACAAGAAAAGACAAAGCGAAACAGCAAATAAAACGAGGACGCAGAAGCTACTCGATCTCGAGTAAGCTGTCCTCTATCTCGACAAGAGAAAAGTGCAAAAACAGAAAACAGAAACGGAGGCAAACAACTCGACAAAGGCAAGTCAACTCGATCTCGACTACCTCTACTCGAGATCGACAAGAGACAAATCGACAGAAACTATAAATCGACAAAAACAGAAGAAAAGACAACTCGACTAAGACAAACCCCTACTCGACCTCGACAAGATGCTACTCGAGGTCGAGAAAGCTTCGTCTATGTCGATGAGAAACAGAAACTTAAAAGAACTTAAATTGCAATTGCCCAAACCCAAACTCAGCTTTTTGACAGAAAATAAATTCAATATAATAAAAGACTCACAAGGCCAGGGTTTCAACACCACAACGATAACCATGCAAAACAACACATAAAGGCATTAAAGATCATGCTTTCCATCAAATAACTTTCGTCATTAACAAATAGGCATATAGAGGCTCTCGCATAAACCCTAATTGTTACTAACCCTTTTTCACATAATTAATCCAAGTTGCATTAAGATCACTTTCGCTTCAATAATACAAACAAGGATCACCTTCAACTCTCGCAAAAGAATCATGCTTATAGGGATAGAAGATGAATCGCACAAAAAGATCTGACCTTTATCGCATCGCCTCACATGGCCACCGTCGGGCTCACCCCAGCCCCAGAAGTGGGTGGACTACTCACGCCTCATCGCAATCGCAGACATTGATTGATGAAAAGAAACTTGCATTAAAACTAAATTCAAAGCCTTTACAATCCTGGCAATCAACTTTCGCAGAAAGCCAAAACCTTAAAAACCTCAAACTCCTAAACTGTCTCTGTATAACTACTTGTCTTGCTCTGAAATTGGATGCCTAATGCTCAGCCCCTAGGGCTTTATTTATAGCCTTCATTCCCTAGCTATTCTAGGAAAGAAGATATATATCTCTATCTAAAATTATATCTAAAACTTGAAAGATAAATAGAATGCTTTATGGAAATAAATCAACTAGGAAAAGATAAATCTAACTAAGGTAAGTCTTCATGTCTTGATAGATCTTGTCTCCTTGGATAGATTTCGGCCAGCTCGACTTCCTTCGCGCCCAAGCAACTCCAAGTCTACTCGGACAAGTCTTCGTCGAGCAGTTTCTGGAAACTGGTCTACTCGACCTCGAGTACGGCTTGTCGACCTCGAGTAGAATTCGTCGTCTCGGCTTGACTCTGCTCGATGTGGCTCGTCATGGCTCACTGGCGCTCGTCGACCTCGACAAGACTTAGTCGATGTCGAGTAAGATGGCTTGGTCGACTAGGTCTCCTCGGGTGGCTCTCCTCGGCAAGCTCGGACACGGCTCCTGGGCGTCGTCGATCTCGACAAGGCTTCGTCGAGATCGAGTTGGGTGGTCTCTTCCGCGACCGCGAGTTGCTCCTTCCGCTGCAGCGAGTGATCCCTTCCGCGACAACGAGTGCGTTCTTCCGCTGCAGCGAGTGCGTTCTTCCGCTGCAGCGATGCTGCTCGGACATCCTCGGGCAGCTTCTCTCCTTGTCGACTCCGGATGGCGGCTGGTCTTCGTCGATCTCGACCAACGTTACTCGAGATCGAGTAAGGTCCGGAGGCGGGTTGGCTTGGCTTGCTCGATCAGGCTTGCTCGACAAGGCTTTGCTCGGACATGCTCGTCTATGTCGACTTGGGTCAACTCGAGATCGAGTAGACCGCGACTTTCAGCTTGGTTCCGCTGTTTTGACCTTGGACTTCTGTAGTGGTTTTCCGAGCTTTTCCGACCTTCTGTAGAATTACTGTAAAATGCCTCGATTTCTGCGAATTAAACAGAAACTGGTGTAGATTCCATAATTTTGGCAAATAAACATAAACTACATAGGTTCTGTACTATCTTAGCCCAAATGCATGAAATGTATACAGAAATCGATATAAAAGTTGCTGTAAAACATGGCAGATTCAGCTCACAACAATGAGCGGGATTTCCAAGATGCTGGAGGGAATGTGGACGAGGCTCACTGATGATGCTCCGGATGACTAAACCCTAACCCACCCTATCCCACTCCTGAAACTTGTTACTTTGCTGGTGTTTGGAAACGTTTTCAAAACTTTTGGTGACTTTTTGGTGACTGATTTTACCTCCGCCCTTTGTTGAAAGACAAAAAGGGGGAGATGATCTGTGGTGCTTAGACTTTGAAAACCTCTGCTTGAAGGTCTTGGAAGACCTTGGTTTTTGATTCATGGTTTTCGGTTGGATGGCCTTTACATACTTTAAAATTGTTTTGATCCAACATTTGTCTAACCCTTGCAGGTACTTAGTCTGATTTCTATTGTATTATCTATGTTTGACTAAGTTGCAGGGATGCGCAGGTTTTGTCTTTCATCAAGGGGGAGATTGATAACTCCCTCCCTTGATGAAAATTGGAATAAATGTTTCAAAGGCTTTGACAGGATATTTGTGTCAAAGGCCTTGGAGCGATAACAGTTGATGAAATACAAAACATATCTTATTTATTCGAATAATATTATATACTTCCTCTATTCTATATTATATATATTTGACTAACCCTTTCAGGAAGGAAGTATTTCGGAGTTTATATCTTTCCTTTAGCACATATGGAGGAGATATTATTCAAAAAGGATCATGGCTTTGGAGTATCCATAAATAGAAGATCCAAGATCAAAGCCTGATTCGAAAGAGCCGTTGGTGAAGATCCTTAGGCGCCACTCCACTTCTATATAAAGGAAAGAAAGAAGAAGACAGACACAAAAAAAAAGTGCTACACGAGCTTCCAATCATTCAAGCGATCTGTCTTCTAAGTGTCTCTCTGCTAAGCGCTCAAGAGTTTGTTGTTTATTTCAAAGCCTTTGAGAGTCACTGTGAGCTTATAGGATATATTCATTCAAAGTGTTACTCGAGAGTTTATAACTCGGGTAGTTGCACTAGGCTATTGATTTGCGAGAGTAAGAGGATTGTACTAGATAGCTGAGAGAGGTGGGGCTCTTCTAGATTGGTCTAGGACTCCAAGGGAACGTGAGTTGACTAGATTGCAATTGTATAGGAGAGAGGCTTCTCGGTGAGCTATTAGGATCCTAAGCTAAGCAATCAATAAAGCCTTTTGAATCCTAGGGTTGTGGAAGAACCCTAGGCGGAGACGTAGGCCAAGTTGTGCAACCTCGTAAACAATTACTCGTGTTCGTTACTTATTTGCTTTACCTTATTTCCGCACTTGGTTCGATTGTCTAACTTTGTGATTCAGGTTGATCTCAAAGGTTTTGGTACGAGCTCCAAAGGTCTTGAGACTTTCTGCGAAAAACGGGCATACTCTATTCAACCCCCCTTCTAGAGTATCTCTTTATTACATTGTTTTACATTATCGAACCTTCAACATTAAATTCGCCCATTGCACTGATTGCTATTGAGAGCGTCGAGGAGCGCGCTGCTGGCGATCACGCTGAGGAGCGAGCTTCGCCTCCGTTGGCTGATGACCAGGTTCCGATTTTCACAGATACTAGGCTTGGGCAGCTAGAGACGACACTTCACGACATTCTGAGCGAGTTACGAGGAGGAGCCTGATCTACGGCACCGACCCCCAAGGTTCCTGTTCAGCCAGCTGAGCCCGTAACCGATGCGCACCCTGAGAAGCGCGTCGACTGGGTCAAGACGCTAGCTCAGTGCCGTCTTCTGACATTTGCTGGAGAGGTTGGGGAGGATATTGAGAGATGGTTCCGTGAGATGGATGGGTTGTTCGATCACATTGCTATACCCGCTTTAGAGAGAGACAAAGACTTGCCACTGACCTTCTATATAGAGATGCTTTTGACCCCTGGTCTGTATATAAGATAGGCTAGGCTGAGTGGATTGACGAGGAGTTTAGGCATCTGATGCTGAGAGAGTACCGCCCTCATGGGATTCAGACATCCCGAGAGGTATCCTTTCTGCGAGGCTACTATGACCGATCAACTTTTGTCTCTGTCATCATCTGCCAGTTCAAGATGGAGATGGTCTACTGTGCTCACTTGTTCCCTTCCGATAAGAGCCGGATCCGCCTGTTATCGATGAGACTGCCGCCTCCTGTACTTCTGCATGCCTCTAGCTTGGGAGCTGTCAGCTTTGATCGATTCCTGGAGGTCATCCTCTTCTACGACTAGCAGCGGATCTTGTCCGAGACTGCATACACCACTTCTCGCCCTGAGGCGAAGAGAGTGAGAACAACGGATCGTCGCGGAGACGATAGATCCAAGAGATGAGGCTACGGAGGAGGATTTAGAGGAGGATATCACGGAGTTGGACCAAGGGCACCCCAGCCACTCGCTCCAGCTGTGTATGGAGGAGATACACGAGGGAGGAGTGTCACTTGCCATAGATGCTTCGATTGTCTACTTCACTTGCGGCACCATGGGACACAGAGCGGTTTGTTGTCCCTAGAGCGGTAGAGCCCCGCCGACTGCATAACCGCCGAGACTTCCTACCGCTCCTCAACCACCACTTCTGACTTATCCCCAGGGCCAGAAGCGAGGAGATGCTTCTGGTAGAGGTCGAGGCGGAGGCAGAGGAGGTAGAGGTTTTGGACGATGAGGTAGAGGACCATCTGTTCAGGTCAGGGTAGAGGATCATATTCAGCAGGACCATCTGGGTCCAGGTATGATCGAGGCCAGAGTTCCGGAGGCCGAGGACCAGCATTACCCCCACCGCCCCGGGTGTTCCAGATGAGAGCTGATGACCGTACTGCCCCTACTTCTGCAGGTACTATACACTTCCATGATGTGTGCTTGTCATTGTTTGATACTGGTGCTACTCACTGCTTCATAGCAGAGGCGTGCGTTGCTAGGCTGAGCCTGAGCTGCATGAGTGGTTCACCACTTCACCTCTTACTATTGGTCTAGCGAACAGGGCAAAGGTAAGGACGAGTCGGGAGATTTTAGGGTTCCCCATCCGTATAGGTTAGCGTGAGTGGTCAATCGACCTTATTGTCATGTCGTTGAGGATGGATGATCTCATTCTGGGTATGGATTTCATGGACCACTATGGGGTGATTATCAACCAGAGGACGAGGACAGTGTCTATCTTTGCAAATGACGGGACTGAGCACTAGGTTTAGGGGAGTGACCCAAGAGGAACGGGGCACTCATCAGCGCAGTCAAAGCAGCCAAACTTCTAGATCAGGGATGCGTCGGATATTGGAGTTATACTTTAGAGGTGGATCGCCGACGAAAGGGTTTCTCGACCAAATAAATTTGTAGTCAAGACCCCGCTATAGGATAGCGGAGTTAGGTTCGTCCTCAGGAGAGAAGTCAGCGGTTCTAGGTTTAATTGGTTTCGGGGTTTGGGAATAGCGGGAAAAGGTGATAGGTTGTTGTTGACGTCGGCTAAGAGTTGGTCGATGTCGAGGGATGGAGGGGGAATGGTGTTCGATGTTCGGTATCTGTGCAGAAACTTTAAAATAACGAAAATAGAATAATAAAAGAGCAGACTTCCAAGGTTAGGGATCACCGCAACAATAAACATATATGTAGATTATAAATTACATAAAGATGCATGTTTTATATCAAATAACTTTCGTCATTAAAAAATAGGAATATAAAGGTTCTCGCATAAACCATAAGTGTTACTATCCCAATTTCATAATTAATCCAAATTCATAATAAGATCACTTTCGCTTCAATATTATAAATAAGGATCACCTGCTACTGTCGTAGAAGAATCATGCAAATATGATAGAAGATAATAAAGACATTAAAATTCATAAATTAATAAATCAAACCACATATCTATGTTGGGATCACTCCATCCCTAGAAGGAAATTAGAAACAAAATATAATGAAAGAAACTAACTTTAATATTCAACTCAAACTAAAACTTCCAAACGTTCCTCCTCTTTTCCCACTCGGCTCTCTCTCTCTCTCTCTCTCTCTCTCTCCATCCCTCCCCCCTTGCGTCCGAAAACGACTTGGCTTGAATTAATGAAAAAACCAGCCCCTAAGGCTTTATTTATAGGCTCCAATCCTAGCTATTCTAGAAAGGAACAATCTATCTCTATCTATATCTATCTATCTATCTAAACCCTAAGATAAATGTTTTATAAAAAAAATAAAAAAATAAAAATTCTCCCTAGGTAAATTAGGGAATTACTAAGTTGGATTAAGTCTTCCATGTAGATAAAATCTCGTGTCTTGGTGTGTAAGTAATCCCTTACTTGGACTCCTACTCGATCTCGACTCGGATTTGTTTATGGGATGTACTCGACATCGACTAAAGTGGTCGACATTGACTATGTGGTTACTCAACATCGACTATGTGTAGTCGACGTCGACTATATGGTTTCTGGTGAAAAGTGATCGCCGTCGAGTAGGACTAGTCGACGTCGAGTACTTCTGTTAGCTTTCAGCATTCTGCTATGTCTTGAAACGCACTTTCCCGAGTCCTCGTTCGTCTGATTGACACATATGAATATGCGTTGGAAAACTCTTCCTTAGCTTGATTCAAAATGATGAATTTCCTTTAAGCTCCAAAGTGCGTCCGATTTCTGGGAAAAGTGGGCTCTTCATGTTCGTTTGATTGACGCACATGAAGACATCAGAACTTGATTCAAAATGATGAATGATGAAAAGTGGGCTTTTCTCCAACTGCACCATCATGTTCTCTTCCTTAGCTTCTCCAATGTCTTCATGACTTTCCTTTAAGCTCCAAAGTGCGTTCGATTTATGCGTAATTAAACAAAAACTTGTGTAGACCTCCATATATTGCAAATAAACATAAAATACACAAATCTCATCCTTTCCCAATAAAAAAGTATAAAATGTAGACATAAATCGATATGAATGTAAGCGAAAAACATGGTTAATTGAGCGCACATCAATCGCGCATACCCCATCTTGTCAGATGTTCCCGTTGTTAGAGACTTCACATATGTGTTTCTAGAGGAGCTACCAGGACTTCCCCCACCGAGAGAGGTCGACTTTGCGATTGAGCTAGAGCTAGGCACCAGGCTCATTTTGCGAGTCCCTTACCGCATGGCGCCGACGGAGATGGCAGAGCTCAAGGCTCAACTAGAAGAGCTAGCCGAGAAGGGTTACATCAAGCCCAGTGCATCACCTTGGGGAGCACTATTGCTGTTTGTCAAGAAGAAGGACGGGTCATTTAGACTATGCATCGATTATAGGGAGATGAACCGTGCGACGGTGAAGAACCGTTGTCCCCTTCCCAGGATTGACGGCCCGTTGGATCAGTTGCAGGGTGTTGTTGTCTTTTCAAAGATTCATTTGCGGTTGGTGATAGAGTATATTTTAGTCTTGTTTTAAGTATAGATTTGCATATTAATTTAGAGGATTTTTACATATTTTATAGCTTATTCTGTATTATTTAGTTTTCGGAGTCTACACTAGTGTTTTTATATATTTCAGGCATTTTTGGATTGGATCGTATAGATTTGAAGATTGCTCGCAATATATGGGATTATTTTGCAATTTTGAAGGATGATGGGCCGAAGCTAAGTTCGTATGGCACTTGTTGAATCGGAGGAGAGATATGTCGCAACATCATTACATTACATATGCTATTAGATATATTGATAGATTAGTTAGAATAGAGAGATAAATTATATCTCTATAGGGGTTGGTTCCGGTGTACTCAACTCAGAAATTATTCGTCTATTTGTTCATGATTATTCGTATGCTTTCACATAATTATTCATCTGTAAAAAGAGTGTAAAAATGTAAATTTTATTCTACCGAATAATCTCCCAATACCACCGAATAATTTCATTCCACCGAATAATCTCCCAATACCATCGAATAATCAGAAGTTACTTTTAATCTCATCCATTGATCTTCTTAATTCAATTGCCCAGATTTGTTCACATGATACACGTTAAGGGCTGAGTACATATGATCTATCCTCTCTCTATATATATAGAATATGGATCATATGTACTCAAGCCTTATTGTGTATCATGTACACAAATCTAGGCCATTCATTTACTTGATCAGATGGTTGTGAAAAATAGGGGATTTTCTGATTTTTTTTAGTTTAAAAAACGTGGGGCCACATTGGTTATTGTGTTAATTGCCCAGAATGAAGCGCGTGTACCCACCATCCATCAGTTTGCCATCACGCTTATAGGAAAGAGAAGAGTCGTTTGAACTTCTATATTTTTAAGGAGAGGAAGTGAAGAATCGTTTCATCGCCATCGCTTCAAAGCTTTCACTTCAATGGATTCAGGTATAGTTGTATTGAATTTGTAATTAACTTTCGTTTTGTGGTTGATGAAGGCAATCGCTGTTTGTCTAGAGTTGAGGGAGAAAATCGTTGTTTGATCGTTGTATTTCGTAGGTCAAGAAGCAATTAGATAGTGCTTAATTTTAATCTGTAATGAAGTTTCGATATTTGAATAATGGATTCAGCATGTCAACTCTTCCCCCCTCTCGTTGTATATCTGTTGGAGTTGTTCTTCTACTACTGTGCGATTGTGTGTTCTAGTACCGTGACGGGAGATTGGGTGATTTTGTACCGTGAGATTGGGCGATTGAGTTGTATTATGGTATTCTACTGATCGATGCTATGGAATTTTTTATTGAGTAGGTACCGTGAGATTGGGTGATTAGGTTGTAGATTGGTGTTTAATTATGGTACTTCCGATTGTTTGAGTAGGTATTGTGAGATTGTGTGATTTTTCGATGACTTAGCATTGAGTATTCAGGTGTACAATTAGTTTTTTTTTGTTCCCTATATGTATTGTCATTAAGTTTTCGTGGGATAACACTTATTCATCAATTATAAATATTTATTTTCGTTGATTTAGATTGTGACAATGGACGTGATTGGGATGTCGACAATATTGACGGGAAGGATGAGATTGATGCTATGGAATTTTTGTTTGAGCATGCAACAACGGATGATTGGCAAGTCAGTTTCGATCAAGCACAATCCCCTGGTAAAACGAAAGATTGATGCTACAGAATTCTTTGTCCGTGCTCGGTGTCGGGTTGGTGGACCTGGTTTGTTCTTCTTCGCAGGCTTAGACTTGCTTGCCTCGTTCACAAAGTCATCCTCGCTATCAGCCGTATAAACTGCCATTTTCTTAGTTGATCGGTCGGAATAGGAGTCTGACTCTGAACTCTTTCCACCTCTAGGGGTGGCTTTCCCCTTTCCTTTGCTTTTGGTAACTTCATATAAAAGACACAATCAAGAT
This sequence comes from Persicaria tinctoria, assembly GCA_037127255.1. Taxonomy (NCBI): domain Eukaryota; kingdom Viridiplantae; phylum Streptophyta; class Magnoliopsida; order Caryophyllales; family Polygonaceae; genus Persicaria; species Persicaria tinctoria. Next base: position 72,220,797 of record JBANSL010000011.1, read on the forward strand.
CCTCAATTATCAACCCAACTAAACATACTCATGCATAAACAACCAGACTTAAACATAATACTTAATAGACATACACATAGATCTGCATAACATTTGTTTATATCCGATTAAAGCTTAAAATCCCATCAAACTTCTCAAATACGATCAAACTTCTAAAAGTAAACATACTTATGCACAAATAACCATCTACAACTGCATAATATGGGTTGACACCAGAATAAAGCTTCAAAGCCAATCAAAACCCTCCTAAGTAAACATACTTACACGGTACCAACCAGCCATAAACATCCACATACTACTGAATAGACAACAACATACATCTGCATAATCATTTTATGCCACTAAAACCCACGTTATGCACCTATTTCACCCCTACAGACAATAGTCAAACAGGAACATTTTATGCCACTTTCAATCAAAAACACAAGGAGTAATCAAAACAATAGTCAATCAGAAACACAAGGAGTAATAACAAAAACCCTAAATCAAAACCCAAGGAGTAATCAAAACAATAGTCCATCAGAAACACAAGGAGTAATCAAAACCCTAAATCAAAACCCACAACGTACATTGGAATAATCGTTAACAACGTTTTGCCCCAATAAAAAAATCAAAGTTCAATAATCGAAGAACAAAGAAGGTAGAAGCAAAATCGACAACATCCAAGAACAACAAAGGTTGAAGCAACTAGCAAAAACAAGAATAGGAAAAATCAAATAGGAATAATCAAAGCCCCAAAATCGGTCAGCCAAGAACAACAACTGGAAAATCGACAACAAAAAAAACACTTACCCATTTCATAAATTGCAGGATGCGGATGAATATGAAGGAGTGTTTGAAATCGCCCCTCACCCAGCTTTAAATCGCCGACACCAGCAGCTCCTCCACCAGGGCCGCGCTCCGATTCCGACTTCGGCTCCCTTCCAATCACCGCCGGTAGCAGCTCCTCAAAGGATTAGGGTGTTGGGTTTGCGATATCTCAGGTGCGGGATCGCCGATGCCTCTTCGAATCGCTCTCCGCACTCTCTCTCTTTCTTCTGGATCGAAAAGTCGGGATAGTGGGGTAGGGTTTGGGTGTCTTGCTTTCACGCGCGGGGTTAAGACTAGTTTGGTATTTTGAGGCTTTTTTCTTTTTAATCTCAGCCATCCGATTCAATAGAATCAACGGCCTAGATGTGTGTACATGATACACAATAAGGCATGAGTACCCCGGAACCATCCCCTATATATATATATATATATATATATATATATATATATATATATATATATATATATATATATATATATATATATATATATATATATATATATATAGGGAATCGTTAAAATGTAAAATATCCTTAGGGTGTAAAATTGCTTAAGGTGTAAAATTTTGTTTTTTTTATTGCAAAACCGGACACGCTGGCTGGTTTAAAAAAAAACGAATCGGACCCGTTTCATAAAAAAAAGGCTAAACCGGAAAAATAGAAACACGCCCCTCTCTGATTGCTCGCTGATTGAAGGCGGAGGTAGCGTAGGGAGCGGCGAGTGATTCTTCATCATCATCTCAGATCTCCGTCGATCCCTCTCTGCTCGCAATCTCTCTCGCTCGCTTGTTCTCGCACTCTCCCTCGCTCGCGCTCGCCAATCCGCATGGCTGCTGCCGCCAATTCTCTCTGATTGCTCACTGATTGAAGGCGGAGGTAGGACAGGGAGCGGCGAGTGATTCTTCTTCATCATCTCAGATCTCCCTCGCTCCCTCTCTGCTCGCAATATCCCTCGCTCACTTGATCTCGCGCTCTCACTCTCCCTCGCTCGGTCGCACTCGCTCGTGCTCGCCAATCCGCCATGGCCGCTGCTAGTTCTCATGTAAGCATTTCTCTATCTCTCTCTGTATCTACTGCTCCTTGTTCAACCCGAATCTGAAACATGTTGAACCATTTCACCGCATTGTTAGCTCGATCCCGAGTTCATGATTTCCTTGCCTTCTTTTTATTGCTTCAATCGTGTTTTGAGCGAGGTTTGATGTCTGATAACACTTTATATTGGATGTGTGCTGTTGTTTATTGCAATGTTTGATTAATTTGTGCGATTTCTGTTGGAATATTTTTTGATATTGTAGCTATTAGATGGGAATTTGTGTTCTGAAATCTTCTGATAGGGTTACGTTAGGAGGGATGCCAGCTTTCTCTTTTTTCTCAGCTTAATCGCACCTAAGGTGTTTGTTAAAATGCCTCTTTGTCAAATTGCACTGAGATTTTAGTGAATGAAACAAATTTGAGGTTTGATGAGACTTGTGATGTGCCGCGATTTCTATTTTCTGAGTTCTTGTCCTGATGAGATTTGTGTATATCTAGGGTTCTTGCTTGATTTCTACATATGGATGCAAATGTTGTTCCGTTTCTCTTGTGATTGACGCGTCACTTGTTTTTATTGAAAGAGTGGGCATATCTTTTTCTTTATGCATACTGATGATATTGTCATTGTGTAATTTAGTGATGTGAATTAGACAACATTAGTTTCCCTTGAGATTTTGCTTGTTTAAGTAGTTTAGGTCCTCCCCATTTTTTCTGGATCTGCTTGCGTGCTGCTGCTTGGGTTCCTGTGATTGACGCTTTGACTTCAAATTCCTTGAGGTTGAACCTGTTATAGATTCTTCTCTTCCTTCTGTTTGCTTTCTTGCATCTGGAAATGCTAGAAGATCGCAGATGAGTTCATTGCTTGAAGAAGGTGCTGAGTTGGTGTAGGGTATACATAAGGACTGTGATTTTCATCAGCAAAAGGGAAAATTAGCTTGTTTTTTTCACTAGTCTGCATAAATGTTTGATGATGCCTTCTGTTTGGCCGACAATTACCTTTTGATGATGCACTGGCAATCTATGCATCTATTGATTTCTGGTGTCCGGCCAACAACGGTTCATTCTAGGATCTTTTCTGGTATACATTTTTTTTTTCGGTTTGAACAGCTCTCGGTATCTAACAAAGCTAGTGCAATGGAGCTTGGCTTGCAAATTGCTTATATCTTGTATTGAAAATGAATCAAATTAGACATTGATGATTCTCTATTGAGTTGAATCTTTAGTGGTATTTGCCAACAACTCTTGGTAGCAGATTAAGCATTATGCCTAAGTTTCTAATGGTTGTTTCTTTTTGCTATTTTAATGAATTGTAGTCCGTATATGAATTGTAGTCTCGTGTTTTCTTGCATGGGTTTAACAAGATGCTTTAGGGAAATCGGATGGCACCTTTCTATTTTATTTTGGAAATGATAATCGAAGTTTATTAATGCCTGGTTTATAAAAGAAAAATGCTACTTATTTGCTTGATTTTTACAACTATGATGGAATATTTTTGACCTATTAGCTCAATTGGTAGAGCGATGTGCGTATGCACAAAGATGTGGGTTCGAATCCCACATTGGTTATATTATAAACAAGAACACATCAATCCCAAATTGTTAATCATGCACATTATATTATAATCTTAGTTATGCACTTTTTAACCTTAATTATGCACTTTTTAACCTTAAGTATGCACTTTAATTTGAAATTGTTATACGTAAAAAAATCGATTTCAAACTCACATCTATCAACCTAAATTATGCGAGAGGTGAACCCAAACTCTCAAAAGTAATAAAAAAAACAAAATTAAAACATCGATTTCAAAAGCACATCTTTTGTCTTATTCATGCACATTATGATCTTACTTTTGCACAATTGTATTTTAAATCTGCACAATTGTATCTTACTTTTGCACACTTGTATTCTAAATGTGCACAATTGTATTCTAAATCTGCACAATTGTATCTTACTTTTGCACAATTGTAGTTTAAATTTGCACAATTATATCCTACTTTTGCACACTTGTATTCTAAATGTGCACATTACATTTTTATTTTTACACTTTATGTTCTTATATTTGCACTTTACAGTTGCACAAAAGCACTTCACAGTTGCACAAATGCACTTCACAGTTGCACAACTGCATTTCACACTTGCACAAATGCACTTCACAGTTGCACAAATGCACTTCACAGTTGTACAAATGTATCTTACTTTTGCACACTTGTATTCTAAATGTGCACATTTCAATTTTATTTTTGCACTTTATGTTCTTATATTTGCACATTACAATTTTATTTTTGCACTTTACACTCTTATTCATGAAGAGAAACATAGTACTTGTAAGCGATAAACATAGATAGCCTATACGAGATTTGAACCGGCATCTTTGTGTGTAGGCACATTGCTCTTCCATTTTGAGCTAATAGGCTTATAATCATATCACTTTTTTTACGCTTAATAATTTATTAATTTTAAGAAAAAAAAATGTCCTGTTATATCCCGTTAAAAGCACACATCTTTACGTACCTGTCATAAACTATCTACGACCTCCAGTCGTATAATTCAGAGAGATTAAGGGTATAACTATCAATGCTTGTAAAGTGCAGCTAGCCATGAAACTGTACCTAAGGAGATATCCCCGTGAGCATCCAGAGTGGTTATGATAGGGGACAACAAGAGTGACGATCTCCTTCACTACAATCCCGTCTACAAGGGTATAGATATCAATGCTCTTGACGGAGAAGGACGCTCAACCTCCACTGGATCATCATCAGTAGGTTGCAAAAGGAGATCATCAATTGGGTAGTTGATATGTTCCTTTTCTCCTTGTTTATGTTGATGATTCTGTTTGCTGTAGAATCTGTTAGCTGCACAAGGAGATCATTATCAGGATCCATGGTTGATTCATTAAGAAACAGACCCAACAAAAAGCAATTACACAAGGGCAACAAGGCACAAGACATTATATGCTGAAACTGGACAAGTATAGAAAAATGCACATTTAGTAATAGTTCCATCGGTATCTGAAATTACTATTCAAGCATTCCATTTCCACAAGTATGAAAAATGCACACTTAAGGTGTTTTGTGTCAATCAACAAGTCCATGAAAGAGATTGGTGTTCGAAAGGCGAAAGGGTGGGGTTAGGTTGGGAGTTTTTGAATCAGACAAGCTGATACATTATGGGGTTTGAACATCTATCTAGTGTTAAGATTGCTAACATGGGAGATACAAAATGAAGGCTACCACGCAACAGTGCAACACTGTCGGATTAGTGCCCAAGAAAATGTATATTTTTTTTGCATTTTGTGAATGAAACATTGAAACTCAAACTGATTACTGTATAAAAAATTGTAGATCTATACAACATAGCCATGTTGGTATTCTTGGTGATAGAATTTTCAGAAGCAATTAGTGACAGAATTTTTTAGAAGGAACTGTGATTCATGATACTTTGGGACAATCATGTGCACTTGCATAGATAGCGGAAAATGATTGTCAGGGTTGGTTGCTGTTTAGTGCCGAACAGAACAAAACAGAACATAACAGTGACATCAATTAGATGAAGTCGAATATTTCAATTTGTCCCAAAAGACCAAAAGCTAAGCAACATGATAACTACACGTATTCATAGATAGTCTATACGAGATTCGAACTCGCATCTTTGCGCCTGAGCACAATGCTCTATCATTTGAGCTAATAGACTTAAAACCTCTCAAAAATTGATTTCAATTTATAAATCAAAATGTCATGCTAAAAATCAGTTTATAGAACAAAGAAAGCTTCTACCACAGTTATCTAAACCTTCAACGTCTCTAAATGAAAACCTAGACAAGTAAAGGAAGAAACCAAAAGGTGTTCAAAGCGAAAGATTCTACAAGCTAAAGGAACATGTATAAAGAAAAGAAACTAAAGCAAGTAAGAGAATACATTAAAGGCAAACGAGGCAGCAAGACTGCATGAGCATGAATAAACACCAGACGGGCAAAATGTGAAGAAGTAGACAATAAAAGAAACTCAGGATAATAAGAAGACAATAACAAGAAACTCAGGATAACAATAGAACAACCCAAACTAAAGCCCAAGAACACAATAAACAGGCTTAACCTGTATAGTAGAAAACAAAGAAAATACTATATCAGAAAGCAAACGAAGTTGATTCAATGGTGAACAATCAGGAAAAGTGCAAAAGTAACAATTGCAAAAAAGAGAAGAGAAGAGAAACCATTCTGTCATTTTTTTAATTGAAAACGTAGATAACTTGCAGGTCTCCCATTTGGATCAAATTCGATAAAAAAAAAAGAAGAGAAATCATTCTGAAGATGTTATTATTTTAGCTAATCACTCGATTCTTTTCAAGTAACATGCACTAACGAACTGAATATGATCAGAGGGGAATACAGGTTGGAGATGCACCTAGTGCAAGCTTTTCTCATGTTCAAAGAATTATCAAACTTAAAAAAATATCAAAAATCCTATATTATCAGTTTGTTTTTTTTATCCATGAACTTCTTTATATTAAATATGCACTATTAAGCCTTGTATATGCACATTGTCTATCTAATATTACACTTAAACATATTAAGTATGCACATTGTCTATCTAATGTTGCACAAACAACCCTTTGTCTATCTAATGGTGCCTCATTGCTGATGGCATAGCCATGGCCTATAGTTGCTTTCCCATTCAAACTTCCAAGTACAATAGTTCAATAGAATGATGCAAAGGTGGCATAGAAATTTTGTTTCTTTCATCAAACACCATTAACATATTCAAATAACTTAGGATTTCTTTCATCAAACACCATTAACAGATTCAAATAACCTAGATGTAATAATATCTAGATGTACCTTTTAATTTATTATCTTAATTTTACACTTTCGACAAAGGATAAATAAAAATTTTCTATCATAGTCTCATGTGTCGGTTGAAATTTTGTTCTCATACTATCCAACTCAATTAATTTATGTTTTCAATTTACTCTCATAGGTATCTCCCAGCTCTCTTTGTGTTTTCTTCCACTTGAACCACCTGTTTAGCATTTCTTTTTGAAGTCACCTCGATCCAATGCAACAACCACACACCTTGATTTAGGAATTCATAAACAACTACACAACTTGAATTTTGAAATCCTAAATCTCTATCCCTAAATCCCTAAATTTAGAAATCGCTAAATCACCATCAAAATATAAAGATGAAGGAACAGATACCAATTTCAGAACACTAATTAGAAGACGAAATCGACGATTGATTGATTGAAGAGGGCCAACAGAGAAGCAACGAACGAACCTGAGACCCTAATTGGTCAAAGAGGGCAAGGAGAGGCAGTGAACAAAAGCGAAGAGAAGAGGGCGATGTGCTGTGATCTAAGAGAGCGAAGAGGGTCGCCGGGATTGTAACACCCCCGTCCCACATCGGATATCATAAAGATGTTGGGAGCGATTTATAAGTGATTCAAGCCCTACCCATGTCACAAGAGCTCTTCCTTTTCAGACTCCAAGTGAGGACAACGGACCTGAGAGGGCTAGGTGGCATGGGCTGGCGCCACTTAAGACCCCGGGTCTTACAGATGGTATCAGAGCCGACTCCGGGCTCGGAGGTGCATCGACAGTATGCTCGGATACGCTCCACCCGGAGGGCAGTCCCTTGGGCCTGACGGGGTTGTCAGTGCTTTAAGTGGGGGAGATTGTAACACCCTCGTCCCACATCGGATATCATAAAGATGTTGGGAGCGATTTATAAGTGATTCAAGCCCTACCCATGTAACAAGAGCTCTTCCTTTTCAGGCTCCAAGTGAGGACAACAGACCTGAGAGGGCTAGGTGGCATGGGCTGGCGCCTCTTAAGACCCCAGGTCTTACAGGGATGGCGTGCAAATGCCCTATCACAACAAGGCAGAGCAACCTTAATAGTATCTAACCTGTCAGCAAAACCTCTATATTCGATGCAGAGCTTTATGCTCCCAGTGGCGGTCCATAAACAACTAGATCAAATCAACAGAACTTTCTTCTAGAACAAAGACGCACAACATAGTCCACTCATCAGTTGGGAGAAAATTTGTAAGTCAAAAGCGGCAGGAGGACTAGGACTAAGAAAAACTAGAGAAATGAATGAAGCACTCCAACTAAAACTTCTATGGAAAATCCTGGCATAACCAGAAAACAATTGGGTCAAAATTATACAGTACAAATATTTAAAAGACGACCACATCCTCTCCTACTCGAGAAAAGACAATGCATCTTGGCAATGGTCAAAATTAAGCTTACTTATTCCAAAGTTTAAATCAGGGCTCATCTGGCTGGTGGGGGATGGGAAATCAATCAAATTTTGGAAAGACAATTGAGTAACAACGACACCTCTTATCGATAGAGTTGACTCTCATCATAATATAAATCTAAATGACTCTGTTAGCGAATTCATCATAGGAAAACAATGGTGGTGGGAGAAGCTAATATCCGCTCTCCCACTCTCAGTAGCTGAATAAATTATGAAAATCCCTCTGCCGATCACCCCCTTTGAAGACAGATTGTATTGGTGGCCCTCTAAAAAGGGTTGGTTCACCACTACAAGTGCCTACAACCTAATCACATCCACAACACAAAGAACATCAGACGAATTTTCATGGATTTGGAAAATTGGCGCAACTTTAAAGGTAATTAAAATTTTTTATATGGAAGATAAAACAAAAAGGTCTTGCCACGGCCAGTCGCTTATATCAAAAGGGGGTTGAGGTGCCAAATACATGTATCTTCTGCAATCAGTGTGAGGAAGATGATGTCCACTTGTTCATAGAATGCCCTACCAACAATTTCCAACAACAATTTCCCAGAGACCTAGCTCAGTGAGTTGACTCTCTCCTTTCAGAGAATAGAGATATGAATCAAATTCTACAAATCTTAAGTTCATCCCTTACGATGGTCAAGAAACAATATATAACAATCAGATGGTGGACTATTTGGTTTATCAGAAACCAAACTATTTTCATAAATGCCAACACCCCCTCTGCGGAGGTGATTAAGAAAATGATAGGAGGTAATATTGAAAATTGGAAAAGAGTAGCAGTTGGAACACATCTGACACAGAAGATCTACTAAAACAGAAGGGGGAAAATGGTCTCGCTAAAAAAACCAAAAAAGTCTTCCGCTGGAGGAAACCCCCTATGGGCAACAACAACAACAACCCAGTTGATCCCGCTAAAAGCGGGGTCTGTGGGGTCAGGATGTACGCACTCATACCCCGAACAAGTCGAGAGAGTGTTTCCGATAGACCCATAACAATAGTGCAATAGGACCGCATAGACAACATAAAGTAAGGCATGGAAGGCGCAAGGAAAAAGCATCAGAGGGAACAACTCAAAACAAAACCAAAACAAAAGACACTAGACATCAGCAGCTCGTATGCTCCTTCTCCAGTGGTCTCTGTCCGAAGTCATATCCTCCGATAGGTTCAGCAGAGAAAGATTATGTCTGATAACCTCCAGCCAGCTCTTCTTAGGTCTACCTCTCCCCCTACGAATTTCTCCCAAATTCAGGATTTCGCACCTACGGACCGGAGCCGAAGCAGGTCTCCTACTCAAATGCCCAAACCAACGTAATCTGGACTCCCGCAATTTGTCCACAATACACGCAACTCTAACCTCTCTCCTGATGTCAGCATTTCGGATTCTGTCTAGTCTCGTGTGCCCGGTCATCCATCTCAGCATTCTCATCTCTGCAACTGCCAGCTTTTGTTCTTGCGCTTTAGTGATAGGCCAGCACTCAGAGCCGTACAACAAAGTTGGTCTAACAACCACCTTATAAAATTTTCCCTTCAGTTTAGCTGGGACTTTTTTGTCACAAAGCACCCCCGACGCTCTTCTCCATCTTAGCCACCCAGTCTGAACTCGATGCTCAATATCTCTATCAATACCCCCATCGCTTTGAACGTACGAGCCCAGGTACTTGAAGTACTCCTTCCTGGGGACTGTAACCTCTCCCAATGCAACTGTAGATCCCTGATCATACCCATCTCCAAAACTATACTGAACATACTCGGTCTTAGACCTACTCAATCTGAGACCCTTAGACTCTAGCACTACCCTCCAGTTTTCAAGCCTGCGTGCCAAACCTGCTCTTGAGTTGTCGACAAGCACAATGTCATCTGCAAACAACATACACCAAGGGACCTCTTCTTGGAGAGGGGCAGAAAGACAATCCATGACAAGAATGAATAGAAACGGACTGAGAGCTGAACCCTGATGGAGCCCCACCTGAACTTGGAAGTACTCAGAATCTCCAATCGGCGTTCTAACACTAGTCAAGGAACCCTCATACATGTCTCTGATAGCTCTGATATACGTCCCAGGCACCCCTTTCTCAACCAGACAACTCCAAAGCAAATCTCTCGAAACTTTGTCATACGCCTTTTCTATATCGATGAATGCCATATGCAAATCCTTTTTCCTATCTCTGTGCATCTCGATCAAACGCCTCAGCAAGTGGATAGCTTCTGTAGCAGATCTACCAGGCATGAAGCCAAACTGATTCTCAGACACCTGCACCAACTTCATGAGTCTTACCTCTATAACTCTTTCCCAAAGTTTCATTGTGTGACTCAAAAGCTTAATACCTCTGTAGTTGCTGCAACACTGGACATCACCCTTGTTCTTGTAGACCGGGACTAATTTACTAAGTCTCCATTCCGTTGGCATCTTACCTGAACTTAGGATGGCGTTGAAAAGCGAAGTTAGCCAAATCAAACCTTTGGCCCCTAGCCATTTCCAAACTTCCCCCGGGATATCATCCGGACCAGAAGCTCTGTTGTTCTTCGACCTGCATACAGCTCCTTTAACCTCCTCAATATTGATGCGACGGTGGAAGCCAAAATCAATTCGCTCTGCGGGACTGGGACTCAGCTCGGAGGGTAGGAAATCCTCGTTGAGTAAATCTGAGAAGTATCTCTGCCATCTCTCCTTGATCCGCTGATCTTCAACCAACACTTGAGCATTTTCATCTTTGATACATCTGACGCTGTCTATATCTCTGCTCAATCTCTCTCTCTGACGAGCCAAACGGTATAGAACCTGCTCCCCTCCCTTCTGATCTAAGGCCTTGTACAAGCAATCAAAGGACTTGTCTTTAGCCTTAGCTACTGCTCTCTTGGCCTCCCTCTTTGCCACATTGTATTTGGACCTAAGCTCAGCACTGTCCTCTCCAGGACCTCTATGTAGCCACCTACGAAACGCTACCTGCTTCTCCTTAACTTTTGTCTGAACTTCCGCACTCCACCAATCCGCGTCCCGACTTGGCCCCTGACCGCCTTTAGACACACCCAAAACCTCCCGACCAACTCTGCGGATACAACCTGCCAAACGACTCCACAACGCGTCTGCATTCCCCTGCAACTCTCTAATCCCCTCCTGTTCAGCCGCCTGCCACACCTTCTCTTTGAAACGAGGCCCATTAGTTTCTGATAGACGCCACCACCTGATTTTCGATGGCAAATTATGCTTTTTCTTACGGATTCGACCTTGCACCACAAGGTCCAAGACCAGAAGGTGGTGTGGCGTGGAGAGACCACCAAAGGGGATCACTTTACAATCTCTACAACTTCGCCGGTCTTCCTTTCTCACCAAGAAATAGTCAATTTGCGATCTTCCGACTTGGCTGTCGAAAGTAACCAAGTGCTCATCTCTCTTTCGGAACAACGAATTACAGATGACACTACCGAACGCAACTGAGAACTCCAGCAACGCAGTCCCGCCATCATTTCTAACTCCGAAGCCAAAACCTCCATGGGCTTCCTCGAACCCGTCATTACCCTTGCCCACGTGAGCGTTGAAATCTCCTCCAATCACATACTGATCCGACACTGGGATAGTCCCAACCAACGCATCCAAGACCTCCCAAAATTCTCTCTTCTCCTCTACACCCCGTCCTACTTGGGGTGCATAAGCACTAATCACATGCAAGAAGGAGTCGTCCAACACTAACTTAATGGCCATCAGTCTGTCACTTACCCGGTCAACCCGCACCACCCTGTCTTTCCAGCGCTCACTATGGGCAAATACAAATTAAATTTTGATGGATCATTTATATCAAACTCAAATAGCTCAATTGGATACATCATTAGAGACTGGCAGGGAAATCCTATTATCTTTGGTGGTAACACCATTTGCGGACAATCCCCTCTCATGGCGGAAGCCCGAGCACTACGACTAGGGGTAGAAAAAGCCACAGAACTAAAAATTATGGATCTAATAATAGAAGGAGACTCAAAAATTATCATGGATTACCTAAGTAAAAAGGTTGGGTGTCACTGGGAAATAGAAATGGTTATGTCCGATATCCAAGTTCTTCTCAAAGGAGTAAAGAACGTCAGTACATCCCATATTCCCCGCATTGGTAACCGGGTAGCGGATAAGGTTGCACACCTTTGCTACTCTACCATGGAGCCAGAGTTATACCATCATTCAGGTCTTTTAGACCTCATCCGGCAGGACGCTTTCGGATAGGGTTTCCCGTCCGAATCGTTCTGCAGGATGCTTTCGGATCGGGTTTTCCATCCGAATTTTTACCTAATCAAAAAAAATATATATTTTTTTTGGTTGGAAAGTTACAAGAATATTCTCTTCAATTAAATACTACTCCCTCCGTCCAAAAATACATTGCCTTTTAGACTTGTGCACACGAATTAAGGAACCTATTTTAACTCTTAATTTTCCTCCTCATTAGTATTAAAGGTTAAAAGTTAAAACCTTTGATTATCCATATTAAGGTAAATTATGGGGTAAATTTTAGAGTTAAATGTATTTTAGAGGTAATAATTACTACTTACACATCTAAAAGTCCATGTATTTCTGACAAAATTTCGAGGCCTAAAAAACAATGTATTTTTGGCCGGAGGGAGTAGTACTTAAAATAAAAAAAATTCCTTCTTTTTTTTGGACAATGACTCAAAATGGGGATAGAAAACTTAGAGCATCTTTAGTGGTGGTACTCCAAGTACCATAGCAATTAAAATAAAAGGAAATGTAAGAAAAAGTAAGATTTTTGAAAGAACCAATAAAAAAAAGTGAGCTCAAGTATCATGTGTATGATACTCATTCTTACACAATACCATAGAATATTACCCAATCAAAAATTAATAGTGGAACCCATTTGATTTTTACTTTAAAAAAAAATTGCAAAAAGTAATTTTGATGCAAAAAAGTGAATTAAGATACTCATGTCAAGTATCATGATTGTAGAGTACCAAATATTAAAATGAGATAGATGGAAGAGAAATAGCAAAAAGCAAGTTATGGTACGCAACTTACTTGATTTCTACATTCCAAACAATGGCAAACACATTTGGATCTGAAACTACAGTTCTCGCCCTAATATTGTGTTCAATCGGAGAAAATTCGGGGGCTTTAGGGTTTAGGCTTTACTTACTTGTTGTCGTCGCCTGTGTGCAGGGGCGTTAGGGCCTGAAATCCGCTTCTTCGTCGTCTCCTCTACCGCCTTGCTCTACTTCTTCTTCGAAACCCTTCCGCTTCTTCCTTCGGTTTTCAAAATGAGAGAGATGTATGAGAGAGATGGAGAAACAATGGGGCTCAACTACCCCTTTAATGAACCACTATCCTAGGCGGTTGAGGTGACAGTTTTTTTCAAAACTGTCAACTCTCTCCCCATCAACACGCCTCCCTCTCTCTCCTCCATCAATGCAACCGGTGCCTATCCTTTGTGTAACCGGTTGGGGCGCCAAATTAAAAAAATTTGGGCTACCCTTTTGCAAATAAAATGGAGAAGGGATAGAGAGAGCAACACAACCGGATTTTTGGGTTACTTTTGCAAATAACCCTAAAGCAATTGTGTTTGAATATTAAGCATTTTCCACTTACGTTTGGAACAAAGTGTCAAGGGGTAATAAAACCCTCTCTCTATTTAGACGGTATGTGTTGTTAGTCACTCTACTAAAACCGATATATAATGTTCTATGTGGTATGTTAGGCACTCTATTTAGACGGTATGTGTTGTTAGGCACTCTACTAAAACCGATATATAACGTTCTATGTGGTATGTTGTAGTTGATTTTATATAAAAAAAATTACAAAAATAATATATTGTCATAGTTTATAAAAAGTTATTATAAATCACAATCTATCTGTATATATTTTAGTTAACTGATTAATTAATAACAATATAAATCAAAAGTATTTAATAGTCATACTTACCAAAAATATTAATAGATAAATATGTAATATTTGATATGTGTTATTTTATTTATATCTAGGTTGTTTCTAATGGAAATAATGATTTATATCAAAATTAATTATTTAATAATTTTTATTTTATTTATATCTATATTATTTCAGGGACAAAAATAAATTATTAAAATATTATGTAGCCACATTTCATCAGTGCATAGATATTTTAGGAAATTAATGTACTAAATATATACCACATATTTAATAAAAAAATTATTAAAATATTTTAAAAAACCAGTCGTCGATGAAATTACATGAGAGTTAATTAACGATAGATCAAGAAAAAAACCTTTTACCTTATAAATGTGAATTTTATTTATATTTTGAGAGGGTCTAAATAAAAGATATTTAGATTATATATAATAAGTCGAAATAATCTTACCTATATCTATATTGTTTTTTTATGGAAAAAATTATTTATATATATATATATTTTTATTTATTGAAATCTATCTAAATTATTTATAATACTGTATTACCATATTCACCGTACATAGGACATGACTTACACTAATATAATATAAAATACATCAAAAGAGCACCAAAGTAAAATACTAATATCTCCTTCTCCGTTTTTCATGAGCCAAAAATATTAATATTTTTTTAAAATAAAATACGAACTATCCTAGTTATTAGTTTCCTTAAAAGTTACAAGAATATTTTTTTTTGGTTGGAAAGTTACAAGAATATTCTCTTCAATTAAATACTACTTAAAATAAAAAAAATTCCTTCTTTTTTTTGGACAATGACTCAGAATGGGGATAGAAAACTTATAAGAAGAGCACGGTGCAAAAAAGACTTGTATGCAGTCTGCATAATGCAGATTCAGTTTCTCTCCTCGCCAGTCGCCATCTCTCGCAGGCGTCAGATCTAACTCGGCTTCTCTCCTCGCCATCCCATGGAAACGCTACATCTTCCATTAAAAAGCCCAGATCTGAGAATTCACTACCGCAACTAAAAGCTAGGGTTAATTTCACGACGAATATGAAATTCGGCTGTTCCGAGAGCTCGAAAAGGAGTTTGGAATTTCCAGTGAAGAGATTGGAGGAAAGTAGATCGGCGACGGCGTTGCTCCTTTGTGCTGCTTCTTTCTGGGATGGATTGAAGCATGATTCGCTAGCGTAACAAAATAGTTGGATTACAGACGTGATTGTCCATTGGAAAGATTTTTATTTTTTCAACTCTTAATCGAAAGTCAAGGTATGAGAAATTGAGAATAGACTTATAATTTGGAAATTCAATGTGCGTTATCATCTTAATTTGTTTTTATAGATCCATCCGTTCTGACTCTGAATTTGTGGGAAATGCGGGGTATATGGAGTTTGTTAGGGTTTTGGTCAACTTTTAAATCTGGCATCACTAAGATGTTGTTTAGCAGATCGACTTACTGTCTCTGTTGTCTGTTCGAGTAGAACTGCGTCGTCATTCTAGATAGGGAGGGATTTCGGTTTCAAGAATTGATATGGAATATATCTAGTTCAAATATGCCAACATTGCTTGCTTATGATCCTTATTATGGCTTTAAATGTCGCTGTAAGCTTCAAGTTTTCCCTAATTGCTGATATTTCAGGTGCCATATTGATTTTATAGTGTAGATTTGCAGTAACACTGTGATTAGAGTGCATTCTTTACAACTTCTTGTGGTGGATGGTGATTGGTGAGATGAAAGCAAGAGCTTGGAGTGAAATCCCAATTTCCTTTAGTTTAGGGTATCAATCATTCATAGCCCTCTGGTGAAAATTGTGGCTGCTTCTAAATGTCGAAGACCTGTTGTTTCTAGTATGAGTAAAAAATTACAAACATATGTCACCAAGGTTTAGTGGCTCATCGTTCTAAAGGGGAGGAAGTTTAAGATTTCAAGTGTGAGTAAAAAATGAGAATCATTGGGATCAGTAATGAGCAGCGGGCACGAGGAAGTCTGGTGGGAATCACGTGGTGGCAGTCAATTATATAGAGGAAAGTTTTGTTCAGGCCTCAGGGCGACTTATACTATCATGGATGAAGCCATAAGCATTTTAGATTTTGTCACCATCTTTTTGTGTATCCCAGGTATTTTATAAGGTTGCTTGTCATCTTAATTTGTTTTATAGATCCTCACTCAGCCCTCTTCTAACTCTCAAAGAGACAAAGTATTCAGATTCTCTCTTCTTGCTGTGTGTTATATTCTCACTTTATTTAGCAGATGTTGGCATCAGACTAGTATTCTTCCGGGCTATTATTATATATATTATCTCATCCGTTGTAACAATCTCTTTTGAGAGTCTATTTATTTTCCATTATTTTTCTTATGATCTCACCTGCGTTTGCGTGCTGTGTTTTGGAACTTAACCTGGCCTGATTGAGCGATCAAATGAATCTTTTTTTTTTTTTTTAATATACAATGGTAATTGCTGAGTTTTTAAACTTTTTCTGTCACTCTATTTAATATACTATGATAACTGCTGAGTCTATTTTCCATTATTTTTCTTATGATCTTACATGCGTTTGCGTGCTCCCTTGTGGTCTGTAATGAGAAATCAGTCAGGCATCTTGATCATAAACTTTGTTGTAGACTGTACTATATCCTTGTGATTCGACAAATTTTCGCTGAGAAATACACTGTAAAATGTAAATATCTCCATAAGCAATTTAGGACAGCCTTTTAAAGTTAGGAAGAATAGAAACCTACTTGATTGCTTTTGTTTTAGTGTGTTTGTTGTGAGTCTAGAGTGACACGTATTTGGCTTGCAGAAACCTACTTGATTGCTTATGTTTTATATATATGTGTTAAATTGTGAGGAAAGATTTGGTGATGAATTGTACTTTTGGTGTTATTCATGTGTTTTAAACTGTTAAAATATGCTGGATGTTGGATTTGCATATCTGAACTCACTTAACAATCTGGTGAAGCAGTTTGCATCTGTTATCATTTCCTTCTTCACTATGATCATTTCTATTGAGCGGATCTCTCTAATTTTATTACTGATCCTCCATTTGTCTGTGCCATATCTGCTATTTTAGCTGGCCTCTGTGTGATTGTTTGATTGCCTTCTACTCTTCTGACTATCCTCTTGCGAAAGCTGAAGCATATGCTGCTCTCTGGAAGTAAGTTCATAGAAGCTTAGGGCCAGTGATCAACTTCCTGTCTTGCAACCGATGTTCGAACTTGATTAATTATCTAACTGTGCACAATACTAGTGAGGTAATTCAGCCTAAAGTAGTATTGATACTTGGATGAAAGTATTAGTAATGATACTCTATTGTTACAAATGCTTTCTTAGTAGAATTCTCATTAACGATAGATTATTCTTTTGTTGCCAAAAGCTTATTCTGGAGACATATTGTATTCTATTTGTAGAAGGCAAGGAGCACTGGAACTTGGCACAAGGAAAGAAAAGGTGAGCTTCCAAGATTAATTAAAAAGAGAAGCTATAGGAATAGCATCTCTGCTCATATTTAGGCTTCATGTGGTTTGTTTTTGATCCTGGCAAATCAGTCCCTATTAGTATATACTCCTACTCTGAAGTTTGTTGCTCTAAAGAAAATGGGGGCTGCCAAATATTAATGAGGAGATACTTGATGTAAGATTCTCAGCGACAGCTTTGTATCCGAGGTTAGTCGACTTGAGTTTCTTGCTCCTGAGGTTGGCCTTGCCAAGAACTTGTCAGACTATCCTACATCCCATTTGTCCTTGGAAAGCAAGTCTAGATCTCTGCTTATAGAATCAAGTTTGTAATTGTAACTTTTTAGAATTTGTGTGACAAATGCCTCAATGAAAGAGAACTTGAATCATTTGTCGTTTGCTTTGTTGATTATTTATGTGAATATATTACTGTATTATTGTAAATTCCATGTGAATAATCGAGTAGTGAAAGGATAGTTTGGTTAGGAAAAGAAGAATCAAGTATTTGTTCGGCATATTTAAATTGCCATTTTTGACAGCTAGCTAGATGTGTCAATATATACTCGATAGTTTGGAATGGGAGACTGCCAGTTTCGACAGGCTGGGACGTCAAGGAAAGTTGATTCTACAAGTGTTTTAAGTGAGCCAATCTCATTCTCGAAACTCTTTAGTCGTTGGTGAAGAGTGGAGATTGAATCAATCGATTGGGAGTTACTTAATTATAAATATACTCCGTATATTGGTTCAGAATGATGGTGTTTAGTTTAAGGGTTCACGTGTGTTTGAGGGAGTGTGGTGATATATAGCGCGCATAAAGAGATAAGTTGATGACCAAGAAAAGTTCTTCATTAGTTAGCAAACTAGCTAGTAAGCATACACATGGTAAATCTAACGTAATGACATAAAATTGAAATCTACACAATACCGATCAAAATACCAATAAACCACGTAACTGTATACCTACTAGGTACTAGAATAAAGTCCGTCACAAGTCATCTACATGCCACCAAGGCATTATGGTGGTTTGATAGACATAATGCAAGTGAATGCCTCTCACCTCTCCAAAGCCACGATGACCCCATCCTACTCCATAAGAATTCAAAAGCTCTGTTGGGTTGCATCCAATCCTCATCGGGTTTGGGCTTAAGCTCATGGGCAAGAGTGGATTAAGTGGGCTAATGGAGATCCAAGCTTTGTTCTAGAAGCTTCTCCATGCATATCTTCCCACAATTCTCTAGAATTCTCCTCTCTTTGTCCATCTTCTCTACTTGTCTAGAATTTTCCTTTAATCCCATCCAAATTGGAGAACAACAAGTTCAGCCATTTTCGACACCCTAGAGCGTCGAAAAAGGTTGATAGTAACAACAAGTTCAGCCATTTTCGACATCGTAAAGTGTCAAGATTTGCTGGAAGTAGGAATTAAATGAGCCATTTTCAACACCCTATGGCGTCGAAAATGGTTGATAGTAACAATGAGATCAGCCATTTTCGACACCCTAAAGTGTCAAGATCGGCTGGAAATAGGAATTAAATGAGCCATTTTTTAACCAGTAGGGTTTATACTTTATACATGTTAGAATTGTCCACTAATACTTTATAGGAATTGTCCAGCAAAAAAAAATTATTTATAGGAATTAACCACTAGGGTTTATACTTTATACACATGTCATCTTTTAAGAATGCATGTTAGAATTGCTAGGCTAAATTATAATGCCTCTTTCAAAGGGAGTAATATTAGTGGAACATACGTTAAGTTAAGACAAAAATTAAAATAAAGTCTTCAAATATCTTTTAACTAAGTTAAAAAAAATTAAATTTAAAATAAATTTCAATTATATATATATATGTTATTTTTTTATATTAACACGAGTGTTTTTCTTAATATATTGTATTTGATCGATCTCTTGTTAAAAAAAAATGCAAATTTTGTTTGGTAATTTATATATGTACGTTACTTTGTAATAAATAAGTTCTCATTTAAAATGATTGATCTGTTATATATATACACTTAATTAATTGTGTACTTATTGTATTTTTATTCTTCCTCTATTTCATTGAATATGAATACAATTGAGTACGCTATGATGATTTATAAGTTTATGATTTAGAAAACTATAAATTATCATAATTTAAATTAGAGATATATAAATTTGGATAATAGTAAGCTATGAGAGCAAGAAGAAAATGCATGGTTAGTTTTTAATTTGATTTATTTTAAAATACTACCCTAAATAATCAATGAAATATAGAAAATCATGCAATTTTTGGGTTAATGATCTTTTTTTTTGGATAAACTCGGGTTAATGATCTAGTTATAGGTAAATGGGCAATAAAAAGATGAAATCGAACCATAAATGCAAGAAATTCTTTTCTAAACCTTTGCTTTATATTATAGATAAGAATTATTTTGGCAACTATTTCTACCATATTAAATTTGAAATAGTTTTACACATAAATAAATAATACATTAATTATGATCATTCATAGATTTTTAGGTATATTATACTATATTGAATTGTTTCAATCTTAAGTTATATCTTCTATTATAACCATAAATGAATAAATAATTTAAATGAAAAGGAAATCCACCGCAGTCCCAATTTTTTTTTTAAAAAAATATCCTTTTTGATGAAAAAATATTTTTTTTTAAAGAAGTCCAAAAGGGTAAATGTAAAATAATTAAGTATAAAAAACTTATATTTATTTGTTGGGAAAAAGGCTAAATGCCCTGTTTATTTAAGAAACGTATTTTTTTAAAAAGAAGTCAAAACGGTAAATGTAAAAGTAACTAATTATAAATAAATTATATTTATTTATTGTAACAAAAGCTAAATGTAAATGGTACTTATAACTAATTAATAATTAATACAACTAACTAATTGATCCATCCGCATTTGATTTATTCAAATATAAGTACGTGCAAAATTTTATCAAAATGTAACTAACCTATCATAATAATTTATTATTAAATTAATTGTGATGTGTTAAATGAAAATGTAATTTTTTTTAAATTACCACTGTACTAGATTTATTTTTCTCTACATATAGATATCAATATTAAATATGTTTAACCATATTTTTTAAAAATTATTTTCCTTTGAATACAATTATGTATAATAATACCCAAAAATATTTGTAATTATCTTCCAATAGTGAAGTATATACAAGCGAGGAATAAACTAAGTTGATAGTGTTACACACGATCAACTTAGAGAAGACTTGAACGAATATAAACACGAGTGTTTTTCTTAATATATTGTATTTAATCGATCTCTTGTTAAAAAAAAATGCAAATTTTGTTTAGTAATATATATATATGTCAATTTCGACACCCTAGAGCATCGAAAAAGGTTGATAGTAACAACAAGTTCAGCCATTTTCGACATCGTAAAGTGTCTTAAGATTTGCTGGAAGTAGGAATTAAATGAGCCATTTTCGACACCTTAGGGCGTCGAAAATGGCTGATAGTAACAATGAGATCAACCATTTTCGACACCCTAAAGTGTCAAGATCAGCTTGAAGTAGGAATTAAATGAGCCATTTTCGACCCCTAGGGTGTCGAAAATGGCATGCCAATCTCGACGCAAGCGTCGAAATAGGTCACGACACAAATTCACGTCGAAATTGACTCATGGCCATTCATGATGAACCAAACATTAATGCTTCCACCAAAGAACAGAATCCATAAAGAAACGACATATGCGGTGGAATAAACCACCTGAAGGTACGTACATTCAAAATAAATTTCGATAGTAGTTACAACTACTCTGGCTCTTCTAGTGCAAGTTTCATCATACGCGTCCACACATGTTCGCTGATTGTCCGCGGTGGCAGGCAGCTTACTCTCAGGTCGCCGCTTATGACTGAGGCTATGGGACTTCGTTTGAGCATCCAGAAGGCAAAGAAGTTGGGTCTCTCCAATATTCACATTGAATGTGACAACCTAACTGTGATTAACACAATCGAGGGGTGTTGGTCTTGCCCATGGGAAATTGAGATCGATGCTCACGACAAACATTCTCCTGCTTCTCCGATCCCTCAACCATGTTAACCTCTCGCACTGCTTCCGGGAGATTAACAGATGTGTCAACCACATCTCTCGGCTTTTCCAGTCTGCTACCTGCCCAGATGTTCGGATAAATAGAGATATTTGTATTCTCATCCATAAGGATACACTTAGATGGTGGTCTAGTAGGGAATAACCCCATCCAAATCCTTACTTGTATAAAAAAAATACCGATATTTATAAGAACCTTAATAATTTCACTCAACGTATTACGTATGCATGGGTGGCTTAGAGCAAGTTTCACTTTGGGGGATTGTAGACCATTAACTTAGGACTCTAGCTCTCTCTCCTGCCATTTACTTGTCTACATATGAATTTTCGACTTGTTCTCAATGACTCTAATTATGTACTTAATTTGCACTTGGTTATACCCTAGCTAGAAACTTATTATCTTAGAGACTTATACTTTCGGTTTTATTATATTTTTTTGAAATTGACCTTACATTATGCATGTGTAGGCTTTTCGTTTAATTTTAAGGTTCAAATGCGAACTCTTGACACCTTCGATTAGAGTATCATGTTGGAATCTCAGTCAAATAGTCAATACCAGAAAACACTCTAATAGCCAATTAGCCATGTAATTTGCCACGAAATTGCCTTAAAAATGTCATCGAATAGACTTATTTTCAAAGTTAGTCACAAATTGGCCCTCAAATGTATAGGCAAGCCTACTAGAAAACAATCTTATATTTCGAAAGTAAATATAAGAACATTATTTTTATAATATAAAAAATTACATCGGTCGATAAATCAAAGTTGAATTTGATTATTGATATTATAACAACAAAATGAAAAATATTTTTTTTATCAATATAATATATTTTATAACCAATAAAAATTCAATTTTTAATGAGAATTGAGATTAAATTTATTAAAAATTTAATCCAACAAAAAATTTGTTGGTTGTACTAAAAAAAAAAAAGTAAAAAAAATCCTATTATTATTATTCTTATTATTATTTGAAGCTCAATGTTCGTTCATAAAATCCATCTCAACTCCCAAATAATTACGGAGTATAGGATAGATAAATTCTGGTTCAACAATTCATTTCAAAATTATTTTTAGTTCTGATCAACCGCAAGAACCAAAAAATACTCCGTAGTTGCGAATACCCGCAAATGAACTGATCGTTTTTTTGATGAGAATGAATTGATGTTCTTGTGAGATCATGAGATTGATTGTAATGTTCTCCTTGAGGGTTTCCATTCATTGATATAATATATATATCAATGAATGGAAACCCGCAAATGAACCCAATCCGCATCAGTGTAAGCTACAAGGTCAAGCTTAGAGGAAGGAGTGATGGTGGTGCCGAGCTCAAGGGTGCCGCTGATGTACCGAATGATCCGCTTCAATGCCTGAAAGTGAGGTTCCCTAGGGGCATGCATGAACAAGCAGATCTGCTGAACGGCATAACTGATATCAGGCCTGGTGAAAGTGAGATACTGAAGAGCACCAGCAAGGCTCCTATACAATGTCGGATCGTCAACCAAAGGACCAGAATGAGCACTGAGCTTGTTGGATGTATCGACTGGGGTGGCGACGGGATTATAGTTGACCATCTTAGCCCGAGCAACAATCTCAGCAGCATACTTACTCTGGGAGAGAAAGAGACCAGACGCATGCCGCTGAACAACAACTCCCAAGAAGTAAGACAGCGGACCCAGATCAGACATGGCGAATTCCGCACTCAACCTCGAGATGATGGACGTTCGAAGAGCATCAGAAGAGGCGGTGAGAATGATGTCGTCTACATAGAGCAGCAGGAAAGCCAAGTCCGAGCCTCTGCGATAGATAAACAGAGACGTATCCGATCGGCTGCCAGTGAAACCCAAGCGGAGCAAATGAGAGGCAAACCGCTGGAACCATGCCCGTGGAGCCTGTTTCAGACCATACAGAGAGCGCTTGAGGAGACAGACATGCTGTGGACGCTCAGCATCAGCAAACCCCGGAGGCTGAAACATGTAAACCGTCTCATTCAGATGACCATGCAAAAAGGCGTTCTTGACATCCAGCTGATGGATGCCCCAGTTGCGCGACAGAGCCAGACTCAGGACCACTCGGATAGTGGCAGGCTTGACCACAGGGCTGAAGGTCTCATCACAATCAATACATGCATGCTGAGATCTACCGTTAACCACCAGACGGGCCTTGTAGCGCTCCAATGTCCCATCAGAGCGGAACTTGTGACGGAAGAGCCACATACAACGAATGACGTTCGCCCCAGGAGGGCGAGGCACAAGAACCCAAGTACCATTCTTCGTAAGGGCCTGTATTCGTCGAGCATAGCCGCCTGCCAATTCGGGTCTAGGAGGGCTGTTTTGTGGGAGGTGGGAACGGGGGAGAGGGAGGTCTGGGTGGAGGCAGAGGGTGAATGGGAGTCGGGAAAGATGGGGCCAGGAGAGGCGGCGGGTGCAGAGGGGGCGGGCGCCGCATGGGGTGCTGCGGGGGCAGTTGCGGCGGGCGCCGCAAGGGGTGCGGCGGGTGCAGCAGCGTCTGCGGCGGGCGCCGCCAGGGGCGGGTTTCTTCCGGCGGGCGCCGCAAAGTAGGTTGCGGCGGGCGCAGCAAGCCATGCGGCGGCCGCCGCGCGTAGGGGAGGCGCTGATGTTGGTGGAGGGGATGTGGGGTGTATAGCGGGGTGATGGTCGGTGGTCATGGAGACGATCTGTCGGGGTCTGAAGACACCGGAGACGCTGCGGGTGTGTGGTCTGGTGATGGATGGTGGCGGGGGAGGTCGGGGAGGGGGAGACGCAGGAGCACCGGGAGAGCTCTGGGGAAGAATGAAGTGAGGAAATGGCGACTCAGACTCTGTGGACGACACAGGGGGTGTGGGAGACGCGAAGGGAAATCGCGACTCATCAAAGGTGACATGACGAGAGAGAATGATCTTGTGAGTCTTGATATCGAGGCAAATGTAACCGCGATGATCAGACGGGTAGCCAAGAAAGACACAAGGGGTGGAACGTGGGTGAAGCTTGTGGGGGGCAGTGGATGACTGATTAGGGAAGCATAAGCAACCAAAGGTACGAAGGTGATCATATATAGGCATAGTGCAATACAGTGCCTGAAACGGTGAGCGATGGTTGAGGTTGGTTGAAGGGAGTATGTTGAGGAGGTAGCATGTGGTGGCCAAGGCATACGGCCAATAAAGGAGGGGGATGGATGCGTGGAAAAGAAGGGTGCGCATCATATTGGTAATGGTTCGGATGATTCGTTCGGCTTTGCCATTTTGTTGAGATGTGTAGGGGCAGGACAAGCGATAGGAGATCCCATTGGTATTAAAGAAAGTGTGAAAATCTTTGTTGTCAAATTCGCGGCCATTGTCGCATTGGAAACACTTGACAGAGGCGTGAAATTGTGTTTTGATGTAAGCGTGGAATTTGGCAAAGATAGGGAACACTTGAGATTTAAAGTGCAAAGGGAAAACCCATAAGAAGTGTGTATAATCATCCAGAAATAAAAGGTAATACTTATGACCCTCCTTGCTAGGCACAGGAGATGTCCAAATATCACTATGAATAATATCAAAAGGTGCGAAAGTAGCGTTTAAAGATCGCTGAAAAGGAAGTCTGGCATGCTTGCCTAACTGACAAGACGAACATAAACTAGAGCGGTGCTCTTTATTACAAATGACAAGACTCTTAGAACGAAGTAAATCTAAAACTGCAGGACTGGGATGACCAAGACGAGCATGCCAAAGACTGGATGATGATGCCGAGAGGGCGACTGGACTTGACGGGCTGGATGGTGAGGGCGACGACACAGGATAGAGCTCCCCGGTGCTATTACATCTCAGGCGAGTAACCCCCGTAGTAAGATCCTTCACAGAGAAACCAAACGGATCAAACACAAGAGAAACATTATTGTCAGTGGTGAACCGACGGACAGAGATAAGGTTTTTGACAAGTTTGGGGGCAACAAGGACATTGTTGAGGTGCAAAGGGTTGGTAGGGGTTGGTAGTGTGGTGTGGCCAATGCCCGAAGTAGCAAGGCGACCACCGTTGCCGACGATAATAGAATGAGCAGGACCCTTAAAAGAAAGAGATGAGAGAGTACCTGAGGAGTTCGTCATATGAGAGGTAGCGCCAGTGTCCATGTACCAAGCGGCGTCAGGGGGTGTCAGCTGCATGGAAGAGAAGGCGTTGTGTACATCAGTCGGGTATGCCTAATCAGACGACGGGCGGGGAGCAGGACCTAACAAGCCCTGCTGGCGGTTGGGATATGGGGCAGGGCCACGAAACGACGCACCGGGGTAGCCATAGGGCATCCAAGGAGGGTAGCCAGGGTTGGGGTACCAAGAGGGGTGGCGGGAATCGTATTGCTGCGGGCGGCCATTGCTGCGGCCGCCGCGGCCTCTGCCGCGGCCGCCGCTGCGGCCACCGCCCCTTGGTCCTTGTTGGTCGTTGCTGCGGCCAGGCTGGAGGGCAAGTTGCTCGATGATGTCACTAGATGAGACCAACGCCGTCTTGTCTTTGGCGGCATCGGTTGTCTGACGGTGAAGGCGAGTCTCCTCCAGGATCAGTTGGGACCGGGTCTTTTCGAACGTGGGGAGAGGTTCCGTCTGCTGTATATGGGTAGCAGCAGCATTGTATTCAGAAGGGAGGCCCGAGAGTACCTGGAGGACGAGGCGTGTGGCGCTGGGTTTGGAGTCAACGGCGTCGAGCTGATCAGCCAAGGTTTTGATGTGCTGACAGTAGGCAGATATCGACGGGAAAGAAGAAAGTTTGCAACTGGAGAATTCGTGCTCAAGATAGACAGCACGGGTGGACTTGTTGTCTTGAAAGATATCCTGAAGTTTCTTCCAAGCCTTCAAGGCGGAGTCTTTGGGGTCGAGGATGGTGGTCAATAGATCTTTTGAGATAGTGTTGAAGATCCATTGGAGGACAATGGTGTCAAGTTGAGCGAAGAGATCGTCGTCTTCGCTTTCAGGGCGTTTGGCGGAGGAGTCAATGTGGTGGAGGACTTTATGAGCCTTAACATGGGTCGTGAAGAGGTGCGACCACATGGTGTAGGTACTGGATTCATGATCAAGAATGATAGGGATGCAATTTTTGATGTTGGAGATGGTTAGGGCGGAATGAAAGGGTGATTTGGGGGCGGTAGTTTCGACAGACATGGTGGCGGGAAGGATAGAGAGAGAGTAGAGGGGTGGTGCGGCGGCAAGGGGACGGGGAGGCCGACGGCGGGAGGGCGGCGGCGAGGAGAGAGAAGGAGGGGAGGGGTGGTGCGGCGGCTAGGGGGAGGCCGACGGCGGGAGGCGAGGAGAGAGAAGGAGGGGAGGGGTGGTGCGGCGGCTAGGGGGAGGCCGACGGCGGGAGGGCGGCGGCGAGGAGAGAGAAGGAGGTGGCGGCTAGGGTTAGAGAAAGAGAAATTTAGGGTCTTTGGATCTTAGGCTGTGATACCATGTGAGATCATGAGATTGATTGTAATGTCCTCCTTGAGGGTTTCCATTCATTGATATAACATATATATAGGTTACACAGGTATTGGGCCTTAACGGGCTTTTAGCCCACTATACATTATGAAACCTATGTAATCTATCAGTTCTGATTAGAAAATGGTCAGAGTATCCCACCAGCAATCCTAGCATTTAATGCTGGATCAGTTGTTTTTTATCCCCGCAAAGTTGCCCTCAAACGACGTCGTTAAAGGGATAAAACATAGAAAAACTCAGGTGCAGCTGGGGACACGTGTCAGTCTGTGAAGGGGAGGGAGCGAACCGCCATGATTTGTGTAATGAACGGCTGTGATTGAGTCTTCCGATTGATTATTTACCATTACAAAATTTAATTTTCGACAATGAAAATGTAAAATTTGTTTTTTTTTTAAATTACCACTAGATTTATTTTTCTCTACATATAGACATTAATATTAAATATGTTTAATCATATTTTTTAAAAATTATTTTTCTTTGAATACAATTATGTATAATAATACCCAAAAAAATATTTTTAATTATCTTTCAATAGTGTAGTATATACAAGCGGGGAATAAACTACGTGATAGTGTTACACATGATCAACTTAGAGAAGAATTGAAGGAACACATTTGACAAAAATTTGCCTCCAATGATAGAACCAATTAGTGTTTTGCGAATTTCGTATTATGTTTCTTAAGTTAAAATTTAAGTTTATGTATTATCCGTGATGTAATCTCTAACGTAGTTCGGCTTTTTAAAATAAAATCTACATATTGGGTTATATTGAACCTTTTTTTCCCTAAGGCTAATTGCCCTCAAATCTTTGGATCTCAATTTTTTCCCTAAGGCTAATTGAGTCTTCCGATTGATTATTTACCATTATAAAATTTAATTTTCGACAATGAAAATGTAAAATTTGTTTTTTTTTAAATTACCACTAGATTTATTTTTCTCTACATACAACAACAACAACAACCCAGTCAATCCCGCTAGAGCAGGGTCTGGGGGGTCAGGATGTACGCACTCTTGCCCCGAGCAAGTCGAGAGAGTGTTTCCGATAGACCCAGAATAGTAGGATACAAGGAATACATGCAAACATGACTCAGGGAAGTAAAGCATAATCAGGCACGGAGCTGGGAGGAATATAAAAGAAGCAGGGACCAAAGTACAAAACAACAATGCCCAAGACACTAAACATCCGCAGCCCGAATGCACCTCCTCCAGTGATCCCTATCCGCAGTCATTTCTTCCGACAGGTTTAGAAAAGTGAGATCGTGGCGAATGGCATCCAACCATTTCTTCTTCGGTCTGCCTCTCCCCCTTCGAATATCTCCAAGATCCAAACTCTCACATCTACGAACCGGGGCCGAAGACGGTCTCCTACGCACGTGCCCAAACCTACGCAATCTGCCGAAGACGGTCTCTACATATAGACATTAATATTAAATATGTTTAATCATATTTTTTAAAAATTATTTTTCTTTGAATACAATTATGTATAATAATACCCAAAAAAATATTTGTAATTATCTTTCAATAGTGTAGTATATATAAGCGGGGAATAAACTACGTGATAGTGTTACACATGATCAACTTAGAGAAGAATTGAAGGAACACATTTGACAAAAATTTGCCTCCAATGATAGAACCAATTAGTGTTTTGCGAATTTCGTATTATGTTTCTTAAGTTGAAATTTAAGTTTATGTATTATCCGTGATGTAATCTCTAACGTAGTTCGGCTTTTTAAAATAAAATCTACATATTGGGTTATATTGAACCTTTTTTTCCCTAAGGCTAATTGCCCTCAAATCTTTGGATCCCAATTTTTCCATGATTGATTCAAAACTGTATTTAATTATTTGGTGGCTAAATTCGTGGCTAATGATGCATTTTTTTAGTCGTTAGTGCCACGTAGCGACTTGACTCATTGGTCCGAATATCGTTACACTCAAGGTTATTAAGATCGGGATTATAGGATCGAATCATAATAGGGTTCCTGGATCGGATTGTAAGATCCCAATAGGTCGCGGATCATAAGATCGTTCCTCGAAATATAATTAAGGATATGTATTTTTTAAACATTTGTTTTCTTTCCTTGGTTGATTTTAGGGTGTTTAAATATACACATTCATGTAGATTCTACACATACAAAAAAGATTCTATGCATAGATCCGGATTAGACTTCTAAGTAGGATCGTAGGATCTTAAAATTCTAAATATCTGGATCGAGATTCTAATAGATACTAGTAATAACAATGGTTACACTAACAAAGGAAATTGCATTCGATGAAACATTACAAAGGAAATTGGTTCTAGATATACGTACCCTGACCTTCGATGATGAAACATTACATGGAGAGACTCATGAACCCTAAACAGAAAATGGATTGAAAGCCCAAAATAGACAGACGATAGGCTCGATTACAATAAACATCGCATACCGTAAAGGCAGAGTGACGCTGCCCCCCTAGCCCACCCGTCAAGGGCGCGTCGCCCCTTAGACCCCCGACTCGCTGACCGGTCAGCGAGACCACCGCCGGGGGACTCCATCTCTCAGATCCCCGATGTGTCGCCGGTCAACGATAATTCAAGGTACATTAACAAAAACTCCGAATTTCGAAGTATACATATTTGAATTATCGTCACTTTTTTGGTGGGAAATAATTAGCGTTACTTAATTCAAATTTTATAAACATGTAAATTGTGAATAGTTAGGTATTGTGAATAGTTAGGTATTTTTAAAAAGAAAAAAATAAAGAAAAATCTCGGAGTATATTGCATATTTTTTTTTTTGGTGAACAAATGGGTGAAAGCCACCCGAGTATATTGCATATTGTTAACTCCACCTTGATGATAAGATCAAACTATAGGATGTAAGGCCTTGGTTGATTAAAGCCAAAACTCGGGATTCCTGAGTTTGGTAAGGTCTTACCAAACGGCTCAAGACTCTAACTTAATTCTACTGGACTCGGGAAGGATTATGTGTAAATGAGCCTATTTATTAAACAGGCCTAATTTACCCTGAATCCATAACCGAAGATCCAGTTGTTATAAAGAGCCATCTCATTGGGCTTTATCTTTAAACATGTATTGGGCCTAGTTTTAATTGGGCTCATAATTGTTTTAGGTTTGATCGGAATTTATATCTTCTATCTTGTATATATCCTTTAGCATGTTGTTGAGATTTGACAGGGATTTGTTTCATATCTTCAAACGGCCAACAAGTTAAGCTCTTCAGTTTTTCAACGTTCTCCTAGCATATCAAAAGAAGGTTCTAGATTGGCCGAAGATCTCTCCCGATGGTTTTGATTCTACGCTCCTCAACGGCTGAGAGTTGATGATTCAAAACGACTGTCCATCTGGGCTATAAAAAGAGAAGAAGAGGTCTGCAGAAAGACACACATCCTACAACGCACAATTGTTCACTGCATTCAAGTCTTCTTCCATCGATCGATCTCACGCAGCTCTTCACGCAAAGAGTTTGTATTTACTTTGAGAGTGTGTGAGGTTTCATTACACTTTATAGTACAATTTATCTAGGTTATACTAAGGGTTTCTTTACCCAAAAGTATATGGTGCTTCGGTATCCTTAGTTGCTTTGTTTCACTAGAGAGTTTGGGTTGCTAGATAGTAAAGTAGTCTAGAAGTGGGTAAGTCTTCTAGAGGTTGTATCTAGGACTCATAAGGCAAAGTGAAATAAAGTGTGTTGAATTCTACGGGTTGGATAACCCTAGGCGGGGACGTAGGCGGTTGGGCCGAACCTCGTTAACAAGTATCGTGTGCTTTACGTTATTGCTTATCGTTATTACTTTCAATTGTTTTATTGCTCTCGCTACTAATCACTCTTCTTCTCTCAGATAAGGTCTTACAGCTTGCGGTAAGGTCTTACCCTTCAGAGTTGCGAAAAGTTTCCATACTCTATCCACCCCCCCTTATAGAGTATTTGCGTGCTCCTATTCTGCCTATTCCGCACTTCACATATTGCTACTTACAGTCTTACACACACAAGGTTGTAAAGTGTAAACTATTGGGGATTTTGAAAGAAGCTAGACTCGATATTTCTTAACATAACTCGATACAGGGTCAGGGTCATAGGTTGACTCCCCAAATTCGATTTTCCCGAGCAAAAAACGAGCCAACTTAGTTATCTAAACCTTCGTAATTTTTAGGAATTGTCCCATAAATTGGAAGGAAATTAAAATAACTACATTGCAAGAGAAAATGATATGGTAAAAATATCTCACCACATGGCAATTCCGATACTATCAATTTTCACATTGTTATTTCATTTTCTTATGAGTTGTTTGTCTATTAATTTCCAAAACAAGCTTGATTAATTGCCTTTCTTGAGCTCGCATTTTCTTAGAACACCTTTTTGTTATGACGGATTAAATTATAAATTTTTGTTGTCAATTAGAGCAAGTCCAACAGCTTCTCTAAAATAGAGAAAATGAGAGATTTTAGAGAAAAAGCCATTTTTTTTCTCCCAACAGCTTTTCTAAACTCATCTCTAAAATAGAGAAATGGATTGAGAGATGAAAAAATCTCTAAATTTAGAGAAATTGTTAGAATCTGTAAAATTTAATGCGTTCACCCCTTTCAATGCATGCTTATTTGTTCATTGGTTGTTGCCTATTGATTTAATGAATTTATTGAAATTTTATTTATTAAATTATGAATTTATGCATATATTATAGTGTATAATAAATGTAGCAATTTGTATAGTAGAGAATCTGTTAGAGTTGTGGTGTAAATTTTTTAGCAAGTTGTAAAATGTTAATAAGATTCTACGTACCCATGTTTGTTAAATATATATGGATATATTATATTATATTATATAATATTGATATAAACTAATTAGTTAAATGTGTGTGAATACAAAATTTATTTAAGTTTTCTTTTAAATGAAATAATATATATTGTATAGTGGTAGTTCGAGTTAATGTTTAATTACTAATTATTTTATACGTTTTTTAATATCAAACGAATTACTATTATAAAAATCACACAAAAGTGTGAGTACTTAAATGGATAATGAATTATTGCACTCCGTAACTTGTGGTAAAATATAATTCAGTGCTATATCAAGCAACATTGGTGCTAACTTCGTAAAGGTGCGTTCCTAACTGTCTATTTATGAGTTTGGACAACTATTATTTCTTTCTTTCTTGATAATGTTTCAACATTGGTGCTACCTTCTTAAAGACAACGATTTCTTCTGTTTGTTTCAGTTCTCCTGATCTGCTAGCTTAAACACGGGTCATGTTCTTTTTTTTTTTTCTTCTCATTTCCCTTTCTCCTTTTTATTAATTTTTCCCATTTCAGTTTTGAAACTCCTTGCTCCAATTGTATCCTCAAGCGGTTGTAAAGTTACCTGCTAAAAATGATATCTAAATGTGGTTTTGTGTGGCCTTAAATGTCAATGTATATTTTCAAAATGATTCAGTTGCAGCCAAGTGGTTTATATATGTTTGTTAACTTTAAATTTCTTGAATTATAGATGTGTATTTTTTTAGAGATTGTCAATAATATTTTGGGTATTTGCTTCCTTTAAACGTCAACGTACATTAAGATACACCTAAATTAAAAATACTTCTGCTTGAACTTGGCATATTCTTCTCCTCAAGAAACCAGCAGCCAGGAATATCTAATTCCTAAGAAGACATCATTGAGTCATTGGTTGCACATGGGAAACCAAGGCTTTACCGAGTTTGTTTAAATTGTGGTTGCATCTTAACCAATGGTAAATTACTAACTTAGAAGCTCTAAATTGTATGCTGAACTGAGTTCACTAATAATATATTGATACGACCTTTAACAGTAAGAACTGATCACGAAATGGGTGCTTAAGTATACTCAGCTTCTCTTGCAAATGATAACATGTTTCATAATATGGTTTGTATTTGGGATTTTTATTTTCCAATTTCTGACGCTCCATAGGATTTCAAAGTGGCCTTGGAGACCGATTCTTTAATTGCTTTCTATTTGGGATGTTTTTTCCATTTTCTGATGCTACTTTGTGTTTACTCTGTTTAATCCGTATTTGGGAGTTTATTTTTCATTTTCTGATGTTGTAATCGCACTTTGCAGTTGGATTTTGTAACCGGAATCTGTTGGCTGTTACACATTTTTTTTCATTACTCAGGCCGATGACCTTCTCTTTTAGTTGGGGTAACAAATGGTGTCATCCTACATTATAACTAGGGGTGGACACAAATCCCGCAAATCCCGGTCCCGTCCCGGGCCTGTCCCGGTCCCGTCCCGATCCCGGTGGGATTTCAAAAAAATATAGTGAATCCCGTCCCGGTCCCGTCCCGCAAAAATTATGCGGGACGGGACGCGGGACGACCCGTCTCAATCCCGCAAATCCCGTCCCGTCCCGCATATATAATAATAATAATAATAATAATAATAATAATAATAATAATAATAATACATTATGTTATACATACACTAAGTATATAATCTATATATATATAATCTATACAGTGTGTATATGCATACACAATACATTAATTCTACTGCATTCCACCAAAAAAAAAAAAACTAATGCTACTGTATACGTGTGTGTATATGTGTGTGTAGTGCTACTGCATTACATTCAGTGTGTAATGTGTATGTATAAGCACGTATAATATACGTGTATGTATATATATATACAGAAAAACCCGTAAAATATATAAAAAAATTATAGATTTTGTGTTACGACTTTGAAAATCGCAAAATATATAGGAATTTTTTAACTTTTTATAATCTTTTTTATTCGAGGGACAAAGCCCGTCCCGTCCCGGTCCCATCCCGTCCCGTGAGGGACAAGGCCCGTGTGGGACGAAGAAAAAAAGAGTAAATCCCGTCCCGGTCCCGTCCCGCAAAAATTACGCGGGATGGGACACGGGACGACCTCCGTCCCGTCCCGTCCCGTCCCGCGCCCACCCCTAATTATAACTGATATTTGTCTTCCTTATGTAAGTTACACATTTTAGTTCATTATTAAACTTTTTATATTTACATTTTAATTTGTATATCATTTAATATTAACCTATAAATGATCTCTAATATTATACAAATTCATCCCTTTGTATTCATCAATATTTTTTTTTCTCCAGGATTTGCATGGACGAAGCGTCGAAGCCTACATCACCTCGATCTGTGCCTTTTCAAAACACCTATGTCGTTCAATAACAATTTTTTTTTTAGATTTTCCAAACATTTGTTTATATTGTATTTGGTCGTTCCTTATACGAAAGATTTTATATTCTAAATT
The DNA here is from genome assembly GCA_037127255.1 of Persicaria tinctoria. NCBI lineage: Eukaryota > Viridiplantae > Streptophyta > Magnoliopsida > Caryophyllales > Polygonaceae > Persicaria > Persicaria tinctoria. Next base: position 72,254,982 of record JBANSL010000011.1, read on the forward strand.
TTTTTTCCCATCGCATCCGGGCCATGGCGCGGGTATTACACTAGTATTATATAATATTGATAGAAACTAATTAGTTAAATGTGTGTGAATACAAAATTTATTTAAGTTTTTTTTTATAAATAAAATAATATATATAGTATAGTGGTAGTTAGAGTTAATGTTTAATTACTAATTATTTTATACGTTTTATAATATCAAACAAATTACTATTATAGAAATCGCACAAAAGTGTGAGTACTTAAATAGTCTATGACTATGGATAATGTATTATTGCACTCCGTAACTTTTGATAAAATATAATTCAATATTGTTTGCCCCATTGATTTCCGCCTTCCCAATATGATCATATGAGTGTGACATATTAATCATTCTCATTTTCTAACCTAGAAACTTAAATTTGGTAAATGCCTTTCTAAAATGATAGTATATACATATTTATTCTTTCATTTTTTTAAATTTAAATAAAATTATATATAAATAAAATTTCCGTTGACAACCTCTCCCTAACGAAACAGACATTTGTGATCAGCTCCTGAACAGTTCAGCTTTATTTATTTTACCCATGTAAACTAGGTAAAGAAGTTGAAGTTAGCAAGAGAAGAAGAGGTAAAGAAATTTCCTAGAAAAGAGAGAAGGTGGTGAAGTATAGATTCCAATCCATGACTAGAAGAGCTTGAGGCAGCTGCAGGCACCATATATATATTGGTGCAATTGTAGATGATCTCATCACACAATTAATTAAAGTTGCTTTACACAGCTCATGTATATTGCCATATTGAATTGGTAGCTAATACAAACAAGAAAGTAGTCCACAAACCAGCAGCTACCACTATAATTAATCTTCCAACGGCTCCATCTCCTGAGTCAAAACTGAGAGTTGATAGTATATACTTTTAGTAAGGATTTAGATAGATGAATCAAAAGATCATGGGTTCAAAGAAAGAAAGAAAAGACAATCTGAACATCATATGATCAAATTGGGAAATCCTGAAAAATTGGGGAAAAATATTGCATTAATTATATCTTCCGTCACTGGTCTCTATCAAGAGTCATCATATCTTTCGAAATGTTTAGAAAATTGAGGTTATGGCGGATGACCTCCATCCAACTCTTCTTTTTGTCTACCTCTCCCCTTAGTCTTACCGGTTGCTCCCAGATCCAACCTTGCTTTTAAAAAAAATATTTTTTTTAAAAAATAATAATTTATTTAACAAATAAATAGGAATTTAAATTTAATTAAACCCCCTACCATGTGTCGTTATACCATTGGCTGTCAAAAAAAAATAAAAAAAAATAAATACGGATGAACCGCATCAACTTTTGGCGTCCCCCTCATTTTTTAGCTGCGAATCAAAACACTCTCTCTCCTCTTTCTCAAAATTTCGGCTGAGCTGGTCTTCATTTTGATCCCCACGGATCTTTGTTGCGGATGGTCTTATAATTCCATCTATATTACTTTATAATTTTATATACTTTTATAAGTTTTATTTATAATTCCAGTTTTTATAAATGGGTTTCTTTTTATATGTATAACTATAAGAATTCCATCTATTAGTTTTCATAACTAAGCAAGTGCTAATAATTCTATTAGTTTTCATAACTTTAACTGTTTGAGAGTTTTTTCCACCTAAAAATTCTATTAGACAATTAGTGCAAATAATTCTATTAATGCTATTAGTTTTTTATTTTTATAAATGGATTTCTTTTTATAGTTATAAGTATAATGATTCTATTAGTTTTCATAATATGTTATGGGATTAATGAAAGTCAAAACCTATTATTTTGTTGTATATGTTAAATATTGTGTTGAAAACATTATTGGGCCTTTGTGTTAGATGAACTAACCTGCAAGGCCAGCCCAATTGATGGTGTTCAAATTATCATCCGGATGCTGCTTCTAGAAGAGGAAGATTTGGTTGAGAAGATCTTCCAAGTGGTGGCAAGAAGATCTTCTCCAACGTCAGTCTTCCCTCTTCTCGGGACGTGGTGCAACCGCAGTTCAAACGCTCCCCTGAAGATCCCCACGAACGAATTCACGTAGCTCCTATTTAAGAAGATTGAAGTTCTGCAGTGGAACATACAAGATAATCTCTGCTCTCCAACGTCTTCACTGCATTCAATCTTCAAGCTCTCTTAAGGCCTTTACTTTACTGCATTCTATTTTGGTTTTTGTGAGAGTCTTTGTTTGAGCGTTATTGTACAAGTTATAAGTGTTATACTAAGAGTATACCTCTACTCAAACGTATTCACTAGGCTATTATTTCACGAGAGCTTGGGTTGACTAGATATAGAAGCAGGTTAGGCTTCGAGAGGTATAAGAGGGGGAAGTTCTTCTAGGTTGTATATAGGATCCATAAGGAGTGAAATAATAGTGTTTTTGAATCATATGAGTTGGATAATCCTAGGTGGGGATGTAGGCCAAGTTCGTGCCGAACCTCATTAACAATTCGTGTGTCCTTACTTTACTTTCAGTTATTTTATTCCGCATATTGAAGTCGAAGTTTTCGCAAAGATCAGATTCAGTTCCAAGTGAATTGGCAAGATCTTGAGCTCAGTTACAATACCTTAGATCCTATCTCAAGGCCTTGACTTTGAATCTGCGAAAATCAATCATGCTCTATTCATCCCCCCTTTCTAGAGTATTGTTTATTACTTTGTTTTACCTATTGTGACTCTTCAATTGGTATCAGAGCCTAACTCACATCTTTATTGATATTACTATATGTGAGATAACCATGTCTACTGTAGGTCGGTGATGGAGGTTTTGCTCAAGAACGGTCCCCGAATCGCCCCCCTCCCCCCCTCTCTTTGTAGGAAACAACTTTGTGCACTGGAAGTCGCTGATGCAGATATTCATTATCGATCAGGATTTGGAGCTTTGAGACATTGTCAAGAATGGACCAAAGGTTCCAATGAAGACAACCCAAGCAGGAACCTCAGTTGCCAAAGAAGAAAGCGAATATGACTAAACTGATCTGGAGAACGTGGCCAAAAATTATAAGGCCATGAATCTGCTTTACTGTAGTTTAGATGAAAATGAATTTAACCGAGTTTCTTCTTGTAGAAGCGCTAAAGACCGAGTGAACTATCGCTGGAAATGAAAAATCTCAAAGTTTTTGAGACAACCCTTGACGGTAAAGTCAAGGCCTTGGAATAAGAGAAATATGATCTCAAGCGTGATCTCTCTTCTCTAAGAAACCATTATAGTGACTTAGAGAATGAGAAGATCAAGTTGTCGGAAAAATGTAGAGACCAGCAGGCTGCACTCATTCGATTCACCCATTCAAAAGCCAATCTTAATAAGATGTTAGGAGAACAGCAGACCTCTCTCAACATAATTAGTGATATTGGCTATAACCAAAACTTTCCAAAGAAATCCTCTACCACTTTTGTAAAGGTCAAAGGAAGATGGCGTACCCCAACTTGTTTTTTCTGTTGCAAGAAGAGGCACGTCAAGGAAACTTGTTCTTATAGGAGAAATGATCCTTATATTATTCTTAATACCTTACCGGTATTTTTCAATGAATAGGTCAAGAAGGTTTGGGCTCCTAAAGGGACACGACTACCTAACATGGTCTATCCTAATTATGATTCCAGATTTGTCTATTGGTCTAGTCGAAAAGGTTGAGGGTTAGTTGTTTTGCAGGATATCACCAAGTAAAAAGAGCATAAATGGATTTTAGATGGTGGATGTTCAAGACACGTGAGTGGAAGAAAGACCCTGTTCGACGAGCTCAAAAAGCAGTCCACTGGTACAATAACACTTGGTGATAAAGGGAAGTGTGACATCATTGGAATTGGTAAAGTTGGGAGTGATGCCAACAACTCTATAGAAGATGTCTATCTTGTTGATGGTTTAAAATACAATTTGCTTAGTATATCTCAACTATGTGACAAGGGCAAAAAAATATGTTTTGACAGGAAAAAGTGTGAAGTACGTGATGATAATACATAAACGACATGGAAATAAGGGTATCATTTCAAAAACAATTACCTACACAAGATATGCCTTATTTGCAAGAATACGGCTACGCTATAATAGATAGATTTCGTCCAAAACAAAATTACCGCGTTTCAGGAGTATAATTCCGATTCGCTTCCTAGACGTCGAATGGTTTGAAGGGGGACGAACATCTCCACCTTCGGAAGCCACCGTTGTGGAAGTTCTGTCTTCAGACATTGCTATCCAAACTTCAAACACCACATAAAAAATCATAATAAAGTTGTTGTGATGTTGTCGCCGTTATATGGATAAAAAAACAAACATAAAATGAGTCTTGTTAACATCATTGGCGCAAATATTTTCCAATACTCAATTAGAATTTTATTGAAAAAGTAATGTAAAAAATAAATGGTGGATTGATGAATAAGAGGATGGATTTTTTTTTAACCAATACTCAATTAGAATAAAGGAGAATTTTTTTTATTATCAAAATTATGGTTTTATGATTTTTTTTCCCTTTTGTAATTTATAGGTCAATTTTTTTTCAAAAAAAATGAGGGTAAATTGATGCAAATTTTTTTATGAGGGAATTAAAGGAAGTAACCCTTGCCCCGGTTTGGTTTGCTAGCCTAACCCACTAACCGTTTCTAATTGCAAGGGTTAGACCCCCCCTCCCCCTTAAAAAAATAGCAAGGTAGTCGGGTGGGAAAGGGGTGTGGAAACCGGTTGTTGGGAGTCATTAAAGAAGGGAGAGTGTGGGAGGGAGGAGGAGAGAGAGGGCGGTTTAAAAACCTGTCACTTCTTCCAACTGTGTAAAACAAAGAGAGAGAGGAGGGAGGGGAGAAGGCACGAAACCACCATTTTTGAAACGAAAACGAGAGAGGAGAAGAAGAAGGCAAAAGAAGAAGACGAACCTGGGAGTGCGGAGGAGAAGACGGCGCCGGATTTCAAGCCAGTAAACCCGACGTGTAGAAGACGACCCTGTGGGCATTTAGAAGAGAGAGACTGACCTATTTGAAGTAAGTAAACCCTAACCCTACCGATTTTGTACTGATTGCAGAAATTGAAAGGATGAGGGACCATTTGAAGAACCTAATTTGTTTGCCATGGTTTGCAATTGGATGAAAGAACGGGTGGAATATCCGGCCCTGTCATGTGGGATTTAACAGGCGTCTAGTATGAAAACAATGAGTGGAAATGTGGTGTTCGAGTGGGGGAGAGAATGGAAGTACCATTGTGGTGATGATATGGTAAAGGCCTTGAAGAAGGAAGCAAATTAGGGGAAATCGATACATGTATTGTGTGAATATTTGGGAAATTGGTGAAATTGGGGAAAATGTGGGAATTGGGGAAATTGGTGAGATTGGGGAAATAGGATAGATAGAGGGAAATCGGGGAACCTATATGTGGTTAAAAAAATTTCAGGAACAAGTTATTGAATGTAAATGCTGTTACATTGTAAACTGTCATGTTTTTAATATTTAGTTGCCATGTTTAATAGGTTTCCTGCCATGTTTAATTGAAAAATTGCGCGGCTTATATTTTGTGGAAGCTATAAAATGGTTACAATGCTCAGGTGATAAGTATAGGGTAAGATATGGTGAGGCTAGAAATTTACTGTCATTTGTGATAAGTGCAGGAAAGATATGGTGTCTGTCATGTTAAAATGGGCACTTGACATGTTAAAATTGTCACATGACATGTTATATGAACTTAACGTCATGTGCATTGTCACTTGTGTGAAGAAAATCTGCAAATGTTTGAAGAATGCTAAAGTATTGCTCCCCAACCTGTAGGGTATCAAACAACAACATGGGTGATTCAGGAGAAAGAAGGGTAACTAACGGAGGGAAATCCTGTCGTTGATCCGCCAAAGTAAACTCAAACCTATAACTAGTATAGCAATAAGTAAGAGGTCGATCCCACAGGGAAATTATTATTCAAGTGTGATTCAAGTGTCAATCAAAGTAACCAATTGGGGGGGGGGTTGTGTGTGAAAGTTCCGCCTTTTATCAAAGCGGAGTAAAGAAAGCAAAGTAAGTGAATTTGTTTTAGACAATTGGGAGAAACAATTCTACCTACAATTTTCCACTTTATTGGATTGAAGCGATCCTTGTAACTTCTTCTCGTCCTATTACGTTTCCTATGAATGCCCTTGTCCCGACCTAATATAGTTACTACTCCAACCAGTCCTAGCAACCCTTATCAATCGAACAGTCCCTAAAAAAGGATTTAACCCAATTGATAGCTTTAATTTCAGAGATTAGCCAAGGTATTTGCAGTCCCTAAAAAAAGATTTAACAACACATTCAACTTCCTACTCATTCAATTAGTTCAACCAGCCCTAAAGGAACAAACTTGCTACTTAGGTTAAGGTTCACAACCAGGAATCGACAAAACCTTAGCAATTGAATTGATTTAACAAGTTGGCCAGACAAGATAGAACAAATCAATACACAATCAAGCACAAAGAAGTTGAAGCATTCAAGTATAGGAAACAAGGAACGAGAATTAGAAACTCACAATCAATCCAAATAAAGCTTCAAATTGCAGGCAGAATAGATGAGTTTAGTTCCTCATGGAAGACATCGCTCAAAATCTCTAAAGTGTCTGATGAATGAAAAATAAAATAGAAGTCATGAAAATAACATAAAACTTGGCCTTTTAAAACATCCAAAGTCGGCCATGAAAGAAATCAATAGGTTCTAGGGTTTTTATTAATCAAAACGACGCGCATAAGCGCTGACGACCAATGCTGCGGGCGCAACATGTATGCTGCGGCCGCCGCAAATTCATTGGCCGCAGGCGCCGCAAGTTTGCTGCGGCCGCAGCCAGGGGCCTTTCACGGAAAATCCACCTCGAATTTGCTCTTCTTGTCAACAGGAAAGTTGTAGCTCTCTGAAAGAGATTTCCAACGCATGGTCATAATAGTCGATCGGATAACCGAGGCCTCCAGAAAGTTGAAAACAAGTTCAGCATGTCTGGCGACAACTTCTGCAAACTTGTTCTTCGTTTAGGCTCGCTTCTTCTTCTCAGGACCTCTTGAGATCTTCATGTAAGCTTCTTCAATCAACTAGACATTCTAATCCAATGCGTTATCAACTCATGTCTCCTCCTCGGATCCACGATTACCTGAAATAATCAATAAAAGTGTGTAGATTCCGACTCCACTAACATAGAGAGCAAATATGCAAATCGTGCTTAATCCATCAATGAAATGCATCTTAACTAAGCTAAATGCAACCTATTATGCCTACCTAAATGCATGCTATCAGTAACGCAAACACCGACAACATGCGAGGTATGGTTTGGCTAGTGTCGATCAAGTGTAGAGTGTTTTACAGATGAGTCGCTCTAACATTCCACCCCACTGTGCAGGTGATATATGCTGTCCCCGAGGACCAATATTTCAAGTGTAGGTGCAACCAATATGACAGGCCCAATGTCCTTACAAAGCTAGACCAGTACCTGAGCGCGTTGTTGTGAGCTGAATCTGCCATGTTTTACAGTAACTTTTGTATCGATTTCTGCATACATTTCATACATTTGGGCTAAGATAGTACAGAACCTATGTAGTTTATGCTTATTTGTCAAATTATGGAATCTACACCAGTTTCTGTTTAAATTGCAGATTTCGAGGCATTTTACAGCAATTCTAAAGAAAGTCAGAAAAGCTCGGAAAACAGCTACAGAAGTCCAAGGTCGAAGCAGCAACAGAACCAGTTGAATCGAGCCGAGGAACTAGACTACTCAATCTCGAGTAGACCTTACTCGATCTAGATGAGCATGTCCGAGCAGGCCTTGTCCACAGAGCCTGATCGAGAAAGCCAGGCCAACCCGACTTCCGGACGCTACTCGATCTCGACAAGCCCTAGTCGAGATCGACGAAGCCCAGACGCCACACCCGGAGTCGACGAGGAGAGAAGCTGATCGAGAAGCCGAGGACGAGGAAGCCGAGCACACCTTTACTCGATCTCGACAAACCTTGGTCGAGATCGACAAGCCGACCAGAGGTTGTCCGAGTCCATGCCGAGGAGCTCTAGTCGACACCACCAGAGAGCCATCTTCGACGAACCCTACTCGATCTCGACAAACCTTGGTCGAGATCGACGAGCACTTGAGCCCAGATCCGAGCTTGCCGAGTACACCTACTCGAGGAGACCTAGTCGATGACCCAAGCCTACTCGAGGTCGACTAGGGCTACTCGAGGTCGACAAGCGCCAGGAGCCAAGTCCGAGCCACATCGAGCAGATCTAGCCGGGAAGTCCAGTCGAGGACGAATCCTACTCGAGGTCGACAAGGCTTTGTCGAGGTCGAGTAGACCCGAGTCCAGAAACGTGTCGTCGAGAGCTGTCCTAGTCGACTTGGGATTCCTTGGGCGTGAAGGAAAGTTGATGGCCGGGATCTATCCAAAGTTGATCAATTCTATCCAAGGAGACAAGATCTATCAACATCATGAAGACTTACCTAGTTTAGAATTATCTTTTCCTTGTTGATTTATTTCCTTAAAACAATTTATTTATCTTTTAGCAATTTAGATATAATTTTAGATAGAGATAGAAGATTTCTATCCTTGATTAGCGAGGGTTAGAAGCCTATAAATAAAGCCCATGGGGCTCAGTCTTATTCATTCAATGGGAGAGACAATTAGTTAGTTCCACAGAGAAGTTTAGGAGTTCTAAGGTTTTTAAGGTTTTGGCTTTCTGCGAAAGTTGATTGCCAGGATTGTAAAGGCTTTTGAATTTAGTGTTAATGCAAGTTAATTCTTTTCATTCAATGTCTGTTATTGCAATGAGGCGTGAGTAGTCCACCCACTTCTGGGGATGGGGTGAGCCCGACGGTGGCCATGTGAGGCGATGCGATAAAGGTCAGATCTTTTTGTGCAATTTATCTTCTATCCCTATTAGCATGATTCTTTTGCGAGAGTTGAAGGTGATCCTTGTTTGTATTATTGAAGCGAAAGTGATCTTAATGCAACTTGGATTAATTATGTGAAAAAGGGTTAGTAACAATTAGGGTTTATGCGAAAGCCTCTATTTGCCTATTTGTTAATGACGAAAGTTATTTGATGGAAAGCATGATCTTTTATGCCTTTATGTGTTACTTTGCATGGTTATCGTTGTGGTGTTGATACCCTGGCTTTGGAAGTCTTTTAGCATATTGAGTTAATTTCTGTCGAAAATCTGAGTTTTAGTTTAAATTCCGCAAATTTAAGTTTCTGCAATTCTAGTCGATACAGAGGAACTTCTTGTCGATCTTGAGTAAGACGTGGTCGAGATCGAGTAGGACTTGTCTAGGTCGAGTTGAACGTTTCTCTGTTGTCGTCGATTTTCTGTTTTCTGTCGACTTACTGTTGTCGATCTCGAGGAGCTTTCGGTCGAGATCGAGTAGCCCTTTACTTCACTTTTATTTTCTGCTTTGCTTTATTTCCTGTTTTCCTTTGTTGCTTTGCTTTTGTTTGTTATTTTCTGCTTTGATTTCTGTTTCTTTCCTTGTTTCTGTGTTTCTGTCTTTCTGCTGCTTCTGGGAGAATCTACAGCTACATGAGAATTGCTGACGTGCTTCCTCGTGGATTCGATCCTGACTTTCTCTTACTGCATTGGAGGAGTCTTGTATTTATTTGCTAGGGCCTAAGTCTGGTTTGATCTATTTCGTTATATTTCATACTTGATTCACTCCTTTACAACAAATTGGCGCCGTTGCCGGGGAAGCAATTATTCGCGCCTTAGGTAGTCAGTTCTCACTTTTCTCTTGAGTGAATTCGCAGGTGTATGCGTCGTTTTGGTCAAACACCTGAGTTTGACACCTTAGACGAACCGGAACGCCTATTTCACATCCGAGCTCAACTACAAAGAGCCATGGTAGCTGCGGAGACACAGGAACAGCTGGTCGCTAGGCTTACCAGGGAACTAGCCGCTAAGGATGCTGCTATCGCCGCTGAGAAAGCAGCAAGGGAACAAGCACAGGCTGAGCTTGCCCAGTATCCAACCACGACAGAGGACTACATGCACCCAACCCTCGTCGTGCCTGAATCGACGATTCTTATCCTTGATAACTCTTTTGAAATTCGCACTCAGTTTCTTATAGAGCTTAAAAATAATGTCTTTTATGGTAGATTTAATGAGTGTCCTCTTGAACATATTACAAACTTTGCTGACATGTGTCGTACTCTTGCTGAAGGTACAACTTTGGAATATGTCAAGATGAAAGCTTTTCGCTGGTCTCTCGCTGGTCCTGCACTGAAATGGCTGGAAGGGTTGAAAGCAAGATCACTCACGACCTGGGCCCAAGTAGAGCAAGAGTTCCTGAACAAATTCTTCCCACCTGCCAAAACAGCACATCTCCGCCAGAGAATCACCGCCTTCAAACAGAAGCAAGGGGAACCGCTGGCAAAGGCATGGGAGCGCTACAAGGAACTTCTGCGATCTTGCCCTACTCATGGACAGCCACCCTACATCATTCAGGAGATCTTCTTCAACTCTCTTGATCAAGTCACTAAGGACAGAATCAACCATTATACTCGCTATGAGTATCTGACAATGCCACCGAGTGACACATGGGGTGTGCTGGAAAAGCTCACTAACTACGACAACAAGTATGGGTCTACTGCAACCTATGAGGAGAACCCATACGCCAGGCCAGCACCATCCATGCCCCTCTATGAGCCACCTAAGGAGATTGATCCTGATGTTAGGGAGCAGTACTACAGAGACCAGAATAGGAAGCTCATCAAGCAAGTAAAGTATCTCTCTGTCAACCAACCTTGCATAGAATGCGGATCGCAAAGGCACACCACTCCTGAGTGCCCACACACAGAGCAAGTCAAGCTGGCAGAGCACCATGAGGATGCAGCTTACGCAGGGGGTCCGAATCGCTACATGGGGGACCAAAGGTTTCAGCAACCACAATGGAACCAAGGTGTCCCTAGGAACCCCCCGCCCTACAGAGCTCCAAGACATCCGCAAAGGGACCAGAAAAAGGATGATATACAGACAGTCTTGGAGGAAATACGGAGGAACCACTCAGAAACTAGGCAATCCTTCAACTCCGTCTATACTCAGATGCAAGATGTCAACTCTAGGCTTGGGGAAATTGATATCTGGAGGAAATCAGTTGATACACAGATTGGTCAGCTAGCAGCAGGAATTCCCAGACAGTCAGGTTCGCTCCCTGGATCTTCAGAACCAAATCCTAAGGGAAAGACTGGATATATCGCTGCTATAAAACTCAGAAGCGGCCATCAACTACAAGAGACAGAGGTCCGAAAGCAGCAGAACAGCGAGGAACAGCTAGTCGATGTCGACAAACCTCTGGTCGAGCTCGACAAGGGCCTCGTCGACCTCGAGGAGAACCTGCAAGAATCCTCGTCTGCACAACACAACAACTCGACTGAGCCCAACCTGGTCGATGTCGACAAGACTGTAGTCGATGTCGAGGAGCCTCTGGTGGACATAGAGAAGTCTGCAGCACCTCTGACGTCTGTTCTGGCTCCGAATCAAAAAAAGAAGCTGCCTTTCCCCACAAAATCTCTAAAGGACCCAGCAGAAAAGAAATTTCAGAGCTTCATCAAGATGCTTCAGAAACTTAATGTCACCATCCCCTTCACAGAAGCTCTCAATGAAATGCCATCTTATGTCAAGTTCCTGAAGGAGATTCTGAGCAAAAAGCGATCGATGGCGGAAATCACAGAGCAGTGCAGCCATCTGCACATATTGGAGAAGAGGCCGGATCCAGGTAAGTTTGCTATAACTATTGGATTTGGTCCATACAAAATTAATGCCCTATGTGATCTTGGAGCTAGTGTGAGTATAATGCCTTTAACAATTTGGTCCAAGATTAAGATAGGTGCCCTGGAGCCTGTGGATGCTAGACTATACATGGCCAACAACACGGTGGTCATTCCAACAGGCATGGTGGATAATGTGCCAGTACAAGTAGGTAAATTCTTCGTCCCTGCTGATTTTCTAGTTGTTGATGTGCAAGAAGATCCTGCTTGTCCTAAAAAGTCTCAAATGTCCTAAAAAGTCTATGTACATGCTCTAGATTTTATAGTCGTTAGGCCGACTTTCCATTTATGCTCAAGGTGGCATCTGCAGGGCCCATGTAGCTTGGGCCTCAAATAAGACTCCATTCTTGTCCATCAGCTGCAATCCTCCAGAATGGATCTTGTTCACCACGAACGGTCCCATCCGCTTCTTGTTGAATTTGTTAGGAAACCAATGATCATTTGATTTGGAGACATAGAGCTTGTCCCCAACTTCATATTCCTTAGGCTCATCATTGGAAATCCTGCACAATCGCACATACTAAGGCAGACCTCTCCCATGTATAGATAAATCTTTAATGGAAATAGGAGAAGAAAGATCAATACCTTGGCTTACCTTCGCAGAGACGGAATCGGGAACTACTGTGTTTGGTCGATCTCGACTAGGGCTAGTCGCTCTCGACGAGACTGTTGTTTCTGGTGGTGGTCTGGTCGAAGAGGCAGAAGTCGACGAAGAAGGCTTGTCGACCTCGAGTAGCCTACTCGATCTCGAGTAGGGCTCCGCTCCTGGTGCCTGCAGCGTCGAGGAAGAGGGCTCTGGTGGAGTCGGGTGGTGGTCGATCTCGACAAGACTAGTCGAGATCGACGAGGCTGGTTCGTCAGGCAGCTTCTATGTCGAGGAAGCAGGAACTGGGCTCCCCGAGTGGTGGTCGACATCGACAAGGGTGGTCGAGATCGACGAGCTCTGGCCGTCTGGTGGAGTCAGCGTCGAGGGAGATGAAGCCGAGACCGTCGAGTGGTGGTCGACCTCGACAAGGCTAGTCGAGATCGACGAGCCTGGTTTGTCTGGTTCGCTGCTCGACGATGCTGGTGCTGGTGGAGTCTCCTTGGTCTGGTCGAGATCGACTAGGGTTCTACTCGATGTCGAGGAGCCTTGGTCGATCTTGACCCCATACTTAGTCCCTGTCAAGGCATCCGAAAAATAATTAATCCACAACGACTTACCTTGGTCTGTGTCGATTGGATTCTCTGTGTTTTCCTTGAGGATTGCCATGATCTCCTCCACCTGGGCCTCCATGTCCCTCTTTTCTATCTCCTCAGGGGTCATATTTCTGACCTTGGGTTCCCCACAGGTGATGTAGCCAGCTGAGATAGATTTGACCTCTTCCATTGGACCTGTATGCCTTTCAGTTTTATTAAAGGAATGCTCAATTACCTCATCGCTGATGTTGAAGGTGAGCACTCCTTTCCTTACGCTTATGTTGGCATCCACCGTCGCCAAGAATGGTCTTCCTAAAATAATGGGACAAGCAGGATCTTCTTGCATATCAACAACTAGAAAATCAGCAGGGACAAAGAATTTACCTACTTGTACTGGCACATTGTCCACCATGCCTGTTGGAATGACCACCGTGTTGTTGGCCATGTATAGTCTAGCATCCACAGGCTCCAGGGCACCTATCTTAATCTTGGACCAAATTGTTAAAGGGATTATACTGATACTAGCTCCAAGATCACATAGGGCATTAATTTTGTATGGACCAAATCCAATAGTTATAGCAAACTTACCTGGATCCGACCTCTTCTCCAATATGTCCAGATGGCTGCACTCCTCTGTGATTTCCGCCATCGATTGCTTTTTGCTCAGAATCTCCTTCAGGAACTTGACATAAGATGGCATTTCATTGAGAGCTTCTATGAAGGGGATGGTGACGTTGAGCTTCTGAAGCATCTTGATGAAGCGCTGGAACTTTTTCTCCGCCGGGTCTTTTAGAGATTTTGTGGGGAAAGGCAGCTTCTTTTTCTGATTTGGAGCCAGAACAGACGTCGGAGGTGCTGCAGGCTGCTCTATGTCGACCAGAGGCTCCTCGACATCGACCACAGTCTTGTCGATCTCGACTAGATTTGGTGCTGTCGAGTTGCTGTATGGTGCAGACGAGGATTCTGGAAGTTTCTCCTCGAGGTCGACGAGGCCCTTGTTGAGGTCGACCACTGCTTTGTCGAGATCGACTTGCTGTTCCTCGTCGTTCTGCTGCTTTCCGACCTCTGGCTCTTGTAGTTGATGGCCGCTTCTGAGTTTTATAGCAGCGATGTGTCCAGTCTTTCCCTTAGGATTTGGTTCTGAAGATCCAGGGAGCGCACCTGACTGTCTGGGGATTCCTGCTGCTAGCTGACCAATCTGTGTATCAACTGATTTTCGCCAGATATCAATTTCCCCAAGCCTAGAGTTGACACCTTGCATCTGAGTATAGACGGAGTTGAAAGATTGCCTAGTTTCTGAGTGGTTCCTCCGTATTTCCTCCAGGACTGTCTGTATATCATCCTTTTTCTGGTCCCTTTCCGGATGTCCTGGAGCTCTGTAGGGCGGGGGGTTCCTAGGGACACCATGGTTCCATTGTGGTTGCTGAAACCTTTGGTCCCCCATGTAGCGATTCGGACCCCCTGCGTAAGCTGCATCCTCATGGTGCTCTGCCAGCTTGACTTGCTCTGTGTGTGGGCACTCAGGAGTGGTGTGCCTTTGCGATCCGCATTCTATGCAAGTTTGGTTGACAGAGAGATACTTTACTTGCTTGATGAGCTTCCTATTCTGGTCTCTGTAGTACTGCTCCCTAACATGAGGATCAATCTCCTTAGGTGGTTCATATAGGGGCATGGATGGTGCTGGCCTAGCGTATGGGTTCTCCTCATAGGTTGAAGTAGACCCATATTTGTTGTCGTAGTTAGTGAGCTTTTCCAGCACACCCCATGCGTCACTCGGCGGCATTGTCAGATACTCATAACGAGTATAATGGTTGATTCTGTCCTTACTGACTTGATCAAGAGAGTTGAAGAAGATCTTCTGAATGACGTAGGGTGGCTGTCCATGAGTAGGGCAGGATCGCAGAAGTTCCTTGTAGCGCTCCCATGCCTTTGCCAGCGGTTCCCCTTGCTTCTGTTTGAAGGCGGTGATTCTCTGGCGGAGATGTGCTGTTTTGGCGGGTGGGAAGAATTTGTTCAGGAACTCTTGCTCTACTTGGGCCCAGGTTGTGAGTGATCTTGCTTTCAGCCCTTCCAACCATTTCAGTGCAGGACCAGCGAGAGTTATCAGGGATAAGAATCGCCGATTCAGGCACGACGAGGGTTGGGTGCATGTAGTCCTCTGCCGTGGTTGGATACTGGGCAAGCTCAGCCTGTGCTTGTTCCCTTGCTGCTTTCTCAGCGGCGATAGCAGCATCCTTAGCGGCGATAGCAGCATCCCTTGCGGCTAGTTCCCTGGTAAGCTGTTGTGAGCTGAATCTGCCATGTTTTACAGTAACTTTTATATCGATTTCTGTATAAATTGCATTCATTTGGGCTTAGATAGTACAGAATCTATGTAGTTTATGTTTATTTGCCAAATTATGGAATCTACACCAGTTTCTGTTTAATTCGCAGAAATCGAGGCATTTTACAGCAATTCTACAAAAGGTCGGAAAAGGCTCGGAAAACCACTACAGAAGTCCAAGGTCGAAGGAGCAACGGAACCAGTCGAATCGGGCCAAGAACCCAGGCTACTCGATCTCGAGTAGCTCTTACTCGACCTAGACGAGCATGTCCGAGCACAACCTTGTCGACAAAGCCTGATCGAGAGAGCCAGACCAACCCGGCTCCGGACCCAACTCGATCTCGACAAGCCCTAGTCGAGATCGACGAAGCCCAGACACCACACCCGGAGTCGACAAGGAGAGAAGCCGAGGACGAGGACGCCGAGCAACCCTACTCGATCTCGACAAGCCCTAGTCGAGATCGACAAGACCCACCATGCCAGTCCGAGTCCTTGCCAAGTAAGAGTTGCTCGACCAAGAAAGACACACCTCTACTCGATCTCGACGAAGCCTGGTCGAGATCGACGAGCGCCTGAGTCCAGATCCGAGCCAGTCGAGTAAACCTACCCGAGGAGACCTAGTCGGCAACACTTTTCTACTGGAGGTCGACTACGTCTTGTCGAGGTCGACGAGCACCAGGAGCCAAGACTGAGCCACATCGAGCAGAGCTAGCCAGGAAGTCCAGTCGACAATCTACCCTACTCGAGGTCGACGAGCCCTTGTCGAGGTCGAGTAGGCCAGTGTCCAGAAACGCGTCGACGAAGACCTGTCCGAGTAGACTTGGGATTCCTTGGGGCCGAAGGAAGAAGATTCTATCCAAATCCATCAAGTTCTATCTATGGAAGACGCAATCTATCAAGACATGAAGACCTACCCTATTTAGATTTATCTTTTCCTTATTGATTTATTTCTTTATGGCATTTATTTATCTTTTAGCAATTTAGATATAATTTTAGATATAGATAGAAGATTTTATCCTTGATTAGCAAGGAGTAGAAGCCTATAAATAAAGCCCATGGGGCTGGTTTTTCATTCATTCAATTTCGGAGACAGTTAGTTAGTTCCACAGAGAAGTTTAGGAGTTCTAAGGTTTTTAAGGTTTTGGCTTTCTACGAAAGTTGATTGCCAGGATTGTAAAAGGCTTTGAATATAGTTTTTGTGCAAGTTATTTCTTTCGATTCAATGTCTGTTATTGCGATGAGGCTTGAGTAGTCCACCCACTTCTGGGGCTGGGGTGAGCTCGACGGTGGCCATGTGAGGCGATGCGATAAAGGTCAGATCTTTTTGTGCAATTCATCTTCTATCCCTATTAGCATGATTCTTTTGCGATAGTTGAAGGTGATCCTTGTTTGTGTTATTGAAGCGAAAGTGATCTTAATGCAACTTGGGTTAATTATGTGAAAAAGGGTTAGTAACAATTAGGGTTTATGCGAGAGCCTCTATATGCCTATTTGTTAATAACGACAGTTATTTGATGGAAAGCATGATCTTTTATGCCTTTTTGTGTTACTTTGCATGGTTATCGTTGTGGTGTTGATACCCTGGCTTTGGAAGTCTTTTAGCATATTGATTTATTTTCATCAAAAAATCTGTGTTCTGTGTTTAATTCTGCAATTTATATTTTCTGTCTTTCTAGTCGACATAGAGTAGCTGTAGTCGATCTCGAGTACGGTCTGTCTGTGTCGAGTTGAGTTTCTGCTTTGTCATCGATTTTTCAAGTTTCTGTCTTTACTGTTTGTAGTCAAGATCGACAAGCTTGTGGTCGATCTCGAGTTGGCTTGTCTGCGTCGAGTTGCTTGTTGTCTGTTTTCTGTCTTTTGTCGACTTGCTTAGTCGATCTCGAGGAGCTGTACTCGAGATCGAGTAGCCTTCTGCTTTGTTCTTCGCTTTTATTTGTTGCTTTACTTTGCCTTTCCTGTCTTAGTTTAGTTCTTTTCTTTTGTTTGTTACTTTCTGCTTTTATTTCTGTTTCTTTCGTTGTTTCTGTGTTTCTGTCTTTCTGCTGTGTCTGTGAGAATTTACAGCTACCTGAGAATTGCTGACGTGCTTCCTCGTGGATTCGATCCTGACTTTCTCTTACTGCATTGGAGGAGTCTTGTATTTATTTGTTGGGGCCTAAGTCTTGTTTGATCTATTTCGTTATATTTCATACTCGATTAACTCCTTCTTTACAACATAAGCCTAGCGACCAGCTGTTCCTGTGTCTCCGCAGCTGCCATGGCTCTTTGTAGTTGAGCTCGGATGTGAAATAGGCATTCCGGTTCGTCTAAGGCGTCAAACTCAGGTGTTTGACCAGAACGACGCATACACCTGCGAATTCACTCAAGAGAAAAGTGAGAACTGACTACCTAAGGCGCGAATGATTGCTTCCCCGGCAACGGCGCCAATTTGTTGTAAGAGAGGTGAATCAAGTATGAAATATAACGAAATGGATCAAACCAGACTTAGGCCCTAGCAAATAAATACAAGACTCCTCCAATGCAGTAAGAGAAAGTCAGGATCGAATCCACGAGGAAGCACGTCAGCAGTTCTCAGGTAGCTGTAAATTCTCACAGAAGCAGCAGAAAGACAGAAACACAGAAACAAGAAAGAAACAGAAATAAAAGCGGAAAATAACAAACAAAAGCAAAGCAACAAAGCAAGAAATAAAGCAAAGCAAAGCAGAAACGAAAAGCAAAGGCAAAGGCGTACTCGATCTCGACAACAGCTCCTCGAGATCGACAAGAGTAACTCGACAGAAGACTCAGAAAGTGAAAATCGACGAAAACAGAAGAACAACAGTACTCGACCTAGACCAGTCCTACTCGATCTCGACCCCGTCTTACTCGAGATCGACAAGAATTGCAGAAACTTAAATTTACGGGATTGAAACTAAAACTCAGATTTTCGACAGAAATTAACTCAATATGCTAAAAGACTTCCAAAGCCAGGGTATCAACACCACAACGATAACCATGCAAAGTAACACATAAAGGCATACAAGATCATGCTTTCCCTCAAATAACTTTCGTCATTAACAAATAGGAAAATAGAGGCTTTCGCATAAACCCTAATTGTTACTAACCCTTTTCCACATAATTAATCCAAGTTGCGTTAAGATCACTTTCGCTTCAATAATACAAACAAGGATCACCTTCAACTCTCGCAAAAGAATCATGCTCATAGGGATAGAAGATGAATTGCACAAAAAGATCTGACCTTTATCGCATCGCCTCACATGGCCACCGTCGGGCTCACCCCAGCCCCAGAAGTGGGTGGACTACTCACGCCTCATCGCTATCACAGACATTGATTGAAAAGAAATAACTTGCATTAACTAAATTCAAAGCCTTTACAATTCCGGCACTCCAACTTTCGCTGAAAGCCAAACCCTTAAAAACCTTAGAACTCCTAAACTTCTCTGTGGAACTAACTAATTGTCTCTCCCATTGAATGAATAAGACTGAGCCCCATGGGCTTTATTTATAGGCTTCTACCCCTCGCTAATCAAGGATAGAAATCTTCTATCTCTATCTAAAATTATATCTAAATTGCTAAAAGATAAATAGATTGTTTTAAGGAAATAAATCAATAAAGGAAAAAGATAAATCTAAATAGGTAAGTCTTCATGTCTTGATAGATCTTGTCTCCTTAGATAGAAGTTGATGTATTTGGATAGAATCTTCCTCCTTCGGCCCCAAGGAATCCCAATTCTACTCGGACAGGCAATCGTCGACACGTTTCTGGACTCGGGTCTACTCGACCTCGACAAAGGCTCGTCGACCTCGAGTAGGGTTCAGCGTCGACTGGACTTCCGTGCTAGCTCTGCTCGATGTGGCTCGGATCTGGGTTCCTGGTGCTCGTCGACCTCGAGTAGCCCTAGTCGACCTCGAGTAGGCTTGATCCGTCCACTAGGTCTCCTCGGGTGGCTCTACTCGGCAAGCCTGGATCTGGACTCTGGCTCGTCGATCTCGACCAGGGGTTGTCGAGATCGAGTAGAGTCGAGCAGGCTTCTCCTCGGCATGGACTCGGACTGGCGTTGTGGGTCTTGTCGATCTCGACTAGGGCTTGTCGAGATCGAGTAGGGTTGTCCGGGTTCTCGTCCTCGGCTTCTCGATCAGCTCTCTCCTCGAGGACTCCGGGTGTGGCGTTGGTCTTCGTCGATCTCGACTAGGGTCTTGTCGAGATCGAGTACCCTCCGGAGCTGGGTTGGTCTGGCTTGCTCGATCAGGCTCTGTCGACCAAGGTTGCTCGGACATGCTCGTCTAGATCGAGTAAGGTCTACTCGAGATCGAGTAGTCTGGTTCCTCGGCTCGATTCGACTGGTTCCGTTGCTGCTTCGACCTTGGACTTCTGTAGCTGTTTTCCGAGCTTTTCTTACTTTCTGTAGAATTGCTGTAAAATGCCTCGAAATCTGCGATTTAAACAAAAACTGGTGTAGATTCCATAATTTGGCAAATAAAAGTTACTGTAAAACATGGAAGATTCAGCTCACAACAGTTGACTAGGGCTACTCGAGGTCGACAAGCGCCAGGAGCCAAGTCCGAGCCACATCGAGCAGATATAGCCGGGAAGTCCAGTCGACGACGAACCCTACTCGAGGTCGACAAGGCTTTGTCGAGGTCGAGTAGACCCGAGTCCAGAAACGTGTCGTCGAGAGCTGTCCTAGTCGACTTGGGATTCCTTGGGCGTGAAGGAAAGTTGATGGCCGGGATCTATCCAAAGTTGATCAATTTTATCCAAGGAGACAAGATCTATCAACATCATGAAGACTTACCTAGTTTAGAATTATCTTTTCCTTGTTGATTTATTTCCTTAAAACAATTTATTTATCTTTTAGCAATTTAGATATAATTTTAGATAGAGATAGAAGATTTCTATCCTTGATTAGCGAGGGTTAGAAGCCTATAAATAAAGCCCATGGGGCTCAGTCTTATTCATTCAATGGGAGAGACAATTAGTTAGTTCCACAGAGAAGTTTAGGAGTTCTAAGGTTTTTAAGGTTTTGGCTTTCTGCGAAAGTTGATTGCCAGGATTGTAAAGGCTTTTGAATTTAGTTTTAATGCAAGTTATTTCTTTTCATTCAATGTCTGTCATTGCAATGAGGCGTGAGTAGTCCACCCACTTCTGGGGCTGGGGTGAGCCCGACGGTGGCCATGTGAGGCGATGCGATAAAGGTCAGATCTTTTTGTGCAATTTATCTTCTATCCCTATTAGCATGATTCTTTTGCGAGAGTTGAAGGTGATCCTTGTTTGTATTATTGAAGCGAAAGTGATCTTAATGTAACTTGGATTAATTATGTGAAGAAGGGTTAGTAACAATTAGGGTTTATGCGAAAGCCTCTATTTTCCTATTTTTTAATGACGAAAGTTATTTGATGGAAAGCATGATCTTTTATGCCTTTATGTGTTACTTTGCATGGTTATCGTTGTGGTGTTGATACCCTGGCTTTGGAAGTCTTTTAGCATATTGAGTTAATTTCTGTCGAAAATATGAGTTTTAGTTTAAATTTCGCAAATTTAAGTTTCTGCAATTCTAGTCGATATAGAGGAACTTCTTGTCGATCTCGAGTAAGACGTGGCCGAGATCGAGTAGGACTTGTCTAGGTCGAGTTGAAATTTTCTCTGTTGTCGTCGATTTTCTGTATTCTGTCGACTTACTGTTGTCGATCTCGAGGAGCTTTCGGTCGAGATCGAGTAGCCCTTTACTTCACTTTTATTTTCTGCTTTGCTTTATTTCCTGTTTTCCTTTGTTGCTTTGCTTTTCTACATGAGAATTGCTGACGTGCTTCCTCGTGGATTCGATCCTGACTTTCTCTTACTGCATTGGAGGAGTCTTGTATTTATTTGCTGGGGCCTAAGTCTGGTTTGATCTATTTCGTTATATTTCATACTTGATTCACTCTTTTACAACACGCGTCAGACTGGAAGCGTGTGTGTGAAAGCCAGTTTGGCGGAATTGCGAGGCTCGGTGCCAAAGTTGAGTTCTCAGCACAGCTAGTCCACTACGTCCTGTAGCGGTAGCTGCGGTCGAAAAAGGAAAATGAAACGTGGTACATGATCCAGGGGTCCATAGTCCGGTTCTCCATCGCGGAGTTCGCGCTAGTGACCGGACTGAAGTGCTCGGCAAACGTGCTGCGGACTGTGGACACTGAGGCGGACAAGGCTGCCTGCTTAGAGTTCTTAGGGGCGGAGAAGATGAGGATGGAGGTGTTCAAGACGGAGTACAAAGTGGTGATAAAGTCAGAGCGTTCAGCCGCCAAGCGCTTTAATTAAGTTCGCGCTCATAATGCTGGTGGAGGCGATGCTCTTTGCGAAGGAACCCCGCAACTTTATTCACGGGTGGGTTTTAAACATGGTGTCTGACACTGAGGCGTTCTTGTGTTATCCGTGGGGGCGACTGTGCTACGAACGAACCCACGAGTTCCTCTACCGGTGTGTTGAGCGCAAGCTCCAGCACGGGGTCAGCAGCTCTCGCCCGTCGTACTTGTTAGGCGGCTTCCCCTTGCATTCCAGGTATGGACAAAAATCTCACATGAGAAATAGTGATTTAAACTGGACACTGCCTCCTGGTAACTGGACATAGGCACTGTGCATTGAAAAATGCAAAGTGAACACGATTAAATGCAAAGTGTTGACATGTCATCACCTGGTTTGTTTCTGTTGTTTGTAGTTGTGGGTGTACGAGGCTCTGCGGCCAGTTGCAAGACAATTTGATGACACTAGCACAAGCACAAGCACAACCTACCCTCGGTGCCAGAGATATAAGTCGAAAGAGCACAATATCATGTATGATTCTCTTGCCTCCCTCATCCAGCAGTCGAAGGACGAGTTCGGCATGTTCGACGAGGTGGACGTTGTTCGGACAGTCCTTCTCCCGGATGCCGTGGAGGTCAGGAAGGGGGTTATCCTTGGCGCCATGTTCGCGACAGAGAAGCCGGATAAGTTCTTCGACGACCTCGTGGTGGAGTATAAAGCGAAACATGCGCCGAGCACGATGGAAGCATCCGGGTCAGGCACGTAGGGTGAGGGAAGTACAACGGCTACTCAAGTGGATGTGTCAAGGATTTTGTCTAAGATGGATGAGTTGGGGACAAGATTATTGGCAACGTTTAATGGGAGGATGGAAAGGGTTGAGGTGGCGATGCAGGAGCTGAGAAGGGAGGTGAGGGGGAAGAAGCGAGGTGAGGACGAGGTGACACACTCGCAGGACAGGCATGGAACTTACGGTGAGGAAATCGAAGATGTTCAGTTGCAGTCGAATGAGGTAAGATGTTCAATTTGTCATGTCAGTATCCTTAACCGTCATGTATAACCATATAGGCGTCATGTATAACAATATAGGCGTCATGGTAACATACATTTCCCATAATTGCGTAGGCTGAGGAAACTGTTAAGGAAATGGGCCAAAAATCGGGTACTGATGCAGGTGAAGATGAAAACACCAAGACAACTTCTGAGGTAAGTACCCTAACTGAAACCGTGAAGTAAGTTTTGTGAATGACGGTGACACTAACTCATAATCTGTAGGAGATGGGTAAGAGTAAGGGACCAGTCCATGGGGAGACCGAAATGGAGAAGGATGCTGATCCACAAGAACCCCCCATAGAAACACCCACCACACAGGTTAGTCATCCCTGTCGTACTGCGATGTGACTGTTGATAATGGTGTCGAGTCTAAGTTCCTTCGCATATTTGCACAGGGTGATGAAGTATTGAACGAAAAGGGTGAAACTGACAGCACAGAGCCAGTAGCAGCCACTACCAAAGTCACAACCGCTGAGGTAAGCCATATGCCTCCCAGTGTCATGTGAAGATTGTTAGTCGTCATGTCAAAACTCTGTTGTTGTCATGTAGGAGGACCAGGCTAATGAGGATGAGGTGTTAGCTGAGGGGTCTAAGACTGTGGCCAAAGGGCCTGGGGCCAAGTCAACCATCTCCGAGCCAGAAGCACCCACGACAAAGACAACCCCTGAAGTAGGTCGTGTTAATGATACTTTCATGTTACAACACGTATGTGTCATGTTATTCTAACTTTGTGTCATGTAATCAACCATAGGAGGCACAGGAGGAGGCCGTACTTCCCCTTCAGCGTAAGGGTGGAAGGGTGAGGCGAGCGCCTGCGACGTTAGAGGGCCACGAAGTTACTCAGCCGGTGAAGAAGCTGCGTGTCGACAAGGGGAACAAGGAAAATGAGGTGGTTGAGGACGTGACGAAGGGGCAGAAGAAGCCGCGGGCCGCCAATAGGAAGAAGGTCATTGTGGGGGTTGATGTTGTTGCAGGAGGATGGTCAAGTATGAAATAAATATGAAATAAAGTTCAGACTGACTTCCCTGTCTCAGCAAATAAATACAAGACTTCCTCCCGTTGTAGTAAGAGAAAATCAGGATCGAATCCACGAGGAAGCACGTCAGCAGTTCTCAGGTAGCTGTAAATTCTCACAGGCAAAGCAGCAGAAAAGACAGAAACACAAAAGAAAATAACAAACAAAAGCAAAGAACAAAGCAAAACAGAAAAGACAAAGCAAGCAACAAATAAAACGAGCACACAGAAGCTACTCGATCTCGAGTAAGCTGTCCTCTATATCGACAAAGAAAAGTGTGAAAACAGAAAAACAGAAACGAAAGCAAACAACTCGACAGACAACAGGCAACTCGATCTCGACCACAGCTCCTCGAGATCGACAAAGAACAGTAAAGGCAGAAACTGAAAATCGACAAGAACAGAAGAAAGCGCAACTCGACCTAGACGAGCCCTACTCGAGATCGACAAGATGGTACTCGATCTCGACAAAGGCTGTACTCTATGTCGACAAGGAACAGAAACTTAAGTTTGCAGAATTTCGAATAAAACTCAGATTTTTGATGAAAATAAACTCAATATATTAAAAGACTTCCAAAGCCAGGGTTTCAACACCACAACGATAACCATGCAAAGTAACACATAAAGGCATAAAAGATCATGCTTTCCATCAAATAACTTTCGTCATTAACAAATAGGCATATAGAGGCTTTCGCATAAACCCTAATTGTTACTAACCCTTTTTCACATAATTAATCCAAGTTGCATTAAGATCACTTTCGCTTCAATAATACAAACAAGGATCACCTTCAACTCTCGCAAAAGAATCATGCTCATAGGGATAGAAGATGAATCGCACAAAAGATCTGACCTTTATCGCATCGCCTCACATGGCCACCGTCGGGCTCACCCCAGCCCCAGAAGTGGGTGGACTACTCACGCCTCATCGCAATAACAGACATTGAATGAAAAGAACTAACTTGCATTAAAACTAAATTCAAAGCCTTTACAATCCTAACAATCAACTTTCGCAGAAAGCCAAAACCCTAAAAACCTTAGAACTCCTAAACTTCTCTGTGGAACTAACTAATTGTGTGTAACTTGGAATATGAATAAAACTGAGCCCCCTAGGGCCTTATTTATAGTATTCTTTCCCTAGCTAATCTAGGAAAGAAATATCTATCTCTATCTAAAATTATATCTAAAACTTGAAAGGATAAATAAATTGCTTTAAGGAAATAAATCTAAAAGGAAAAGATAAAACTAAATAGGGTAAGTCTTCATGTCTTGATAGATCTTGTCTCCTTAGATAGAACTTGATGGATTTGGATAGAATCTTCCTCCTTCGGCACCAAGGAATCCCAAGTCTACTCGGACAGGTCTTCGTCGACGCGTTTCTGGGATCTGGTCTACTCGACCTCGACAAGGCTTCGTCGACCTCGAGTAGGGTTCATCTTCGACTGGACTTCCCGGCTAGCTCTGCTCGATGTGGCTCGGATCTGGGTTCCTGGTGCTCGTCGACCTCGACAAGACGTAGTCGACCTCGAGTAGGGATGGGTCATCGACTAGGTCTCCTCGGGTGACTCTGCTCGACAAGGCTCGGACAAGGCTCCTGGGCGTCGTCGACCTCGACAAGGCTCATCGACATCGAGTTGGGTTCTTCCTTTCCGCTTCCGCGAGTTGCCTCTTCCGCTGCAGCGAGGTCGTCAATCCGCAGGTGCAAGAGCCCCCTTCCGCTGGAGTGAGTTGGCTTCTCCGTCGGCTTGGTGCATCCTGCTGGCAGCGAGTTTTTCTGCGGCAGCGAGTTTTTCTGCGGCAGCGAGCGGTCCGCTGCAGCGAGTCGAGTCGCTGGCAGCAAGTGCTGCCTGGTCGTCCTCGGCTCCGTCCTTGGCTCCGTCCTTGGCCTGTCGACCAGCTCTTCTTCTCGTCAACCCCGGGCGTGGCGCTGAGGTGTCGTCGATCTCGACCAGTGGTCCTCGAGATCGAGTAGGGCTCCGGAGCTGGGTTGGTCTGGCTCTCGACATTGCTCCTAGTCGACAAGGTTGTGCTCGGACATGCTCGTCTAGGTCGAGTAAGGTCTACTCGAGATCGAGTAGGGTTGACTCTCAGACTGGTTCCGCTGCTTTGACCTTGGACTTCTGTAGTGGTTTTCCGAGCTTTTCCGACCTTCTGTAGAATTGTTGTAAAATGCCTCGATTTCTGCGAATTAAACAGAAACTGGTGTAGATTCCATAATTTGGCAAATAAACATAAACTACATAGGTTCTGTACTATCTAAGCCCAAGTGAATGAAATGTATATAGAAATCGATATAAAAGTTACTGTAAAACATGGCAGATTCAGCTCACAATAGTTGACGCTGTGGCCTTGGGCCTGATGACCAGGGCTGACGTGGACGCATTCACCGTGTGGGAGACCACCGACAACGCCCAAAGGACTGAACTCGCATGTACAATGATGGGCACCCGCCTCGCGAGGGATTTCTTCGGGGACCTAAAAACGCCAATGAAAGTGGTGGGCTTAGAGGTAAAGTCCGCCCACCCGTGCTCCGATAACTTGACATTTTTGTGGTTGACTGGACACGTGTTCCTTGTTTGCAGCATATCGACGAAGCATGCGGCATCCTCCGAAAGGAGGTAGCCAGCGAGTCGAAGTACGCAAGCGTCGCAGTCGTCGACCCCTACTTCAGGGTACTGCTGCAGAGACAAACCGACATGGCCGTGGACCAGGAGTTGGAGTACTACTTCAGCGGTATGTTGCCTGAGAGGTGTCCGAAGCCTTGGGCCAGCGTCGACCGTGTGTTGGCCCCATGGAATCTGAAGGACAACCATTGGGTAGCGCTTGAGATCGACATGGCCGAGTGGATTGTCCGTGTGTATGATCCGGACACTCGTCTGACTCCTGAGCGACAAATGCCCGGGCTTCTGAAGCCCATCACACACACCCTTCCCCCACTGATGGATGGCAACCAAGAGCTGCACGTCAAGCATGCAGGGAAACTGCCCCAGCCGTTCAAGTACAACCGTGTGAAGGGGATCCCTCAGAACAAGCAATCGTAAGTCGTCGTAGTCCATCTTCTGATTTATAGTGTAATTGGTGCGTATTAGGTTTGACACATACTTTTTACGACGCAGAGGAGACTCCGGCCCCTACGCTCTCCGCTTCATGCAGATGCTCGCATCAGGCGACCGCGTATTCAAAGGGGTGGACAACGCCTTTATCGATGCTTACCGCCTAGTCCTATGTGTCGCAATCTACCACGGTGCCTTCCGACCCAGCCCCGATCCTCAGTAGTCATTGGCTTCGTCCATTTTTTTCAAGAACATTGTTGTTTGTACTGTTGTCTGGACATGTTGTTGGTGGCTTGAACATTTGTGCTTTCGTAGGATTTAATTTGGTTGACTTTGGTATCGACGGTAGGTCGTTTTGGGAAACCTAGGGCTCAGGTTGTGAAACTATGATGTCTTGTTGTTTTTGAAACTATGTTATCTTGTAGGTCGTATGATTGTTGACACTTATATATTTACGTCGTCCACATTTCCATTGAAAATGCACAATTAAAACATGTCATGTCCAAAATATCACCTGCCAAGTTTATATAACTGCATGTCATGTACAAAATGAAATAGCTGCACCCAGTCCCAGCAAGCCTTAATAACAAAACACGGGCGAAGTTCATTCTTCAATGTCAAAGGGGGAGCGATAACGTTTCCGAATAAGTGAGCCCTGATTACAAAACGCGTGAAATACCCACTGGCATGTCTTACCAAAAATATGTCATGTCAAAATAGCTATCCGTCATGTCTAACCCATTAGATGTCATGCCAAAATATGTACCCGTCATGCCAAAATACCACTTGGCAAGTTACTATGTGCGGCGCCTTTTCGGGAACTTTCTTTCCCACTGAGACAGGTACCTAGATGTCTTCGGCCTGCCAGGGCGTACCTTGATAAGTGGGGGGAGGCAAGTCTCCTTGGCGATTGCCTCGGGCACCCTCCAATTCTCTCACGACGGGACTGGGTAAATCACGTCCTTGTAGCACGCACGCCACGCGTCTACCTTGTACAAGTCGTTGACGAGCGAGTACACATCCATCTCGTGCAATTGGGATGCTGCCATTCAGGACCGTGCCAATATTTTGATGGGCCCTGTGCCTGTTTATATTATCGGGTTTTTTCTTATTGAGAATTGCATTAAATAAACTATCTTACTAGTAAGATATTAGATATAAAATATCTTGAATTATGTTTTTTTTTCCAAAAAAAAAATCCAATAACGATTACATTTATACTTAAAAATGTATATAAATGACATTAAATAACAACTATATTGACCAAACTCAAGCTTATTTAAAATTAATGTAATTAAAATATTTAAGAAAACGATGGAAATTTAAAGTTTTATAGACATTTTTTAGAAGCAAAATATTTTAAATGAGTCTTTGTAATAAAAGGAAAAAAAAGGGGCGGACGTATAAAAATATTAACAAAGTGAAGATAGTTGATAGACGGTTTGTAGTCGCGTTAACCGTATCAAAATAAATTCGAACTTACTAACTAATGTAGTGTGGTAAGTACGAGTCGATCCCACAGAGAATCAAGTTATTCCTAAGTAGTGTCTATTTACCAATTAAGAGAACAAAAGGGGGTTTTGGTGATTGAGAATAAAAAAGAAAACAAAATAAACTATAAACAAGTTAACGGAGATAACAATTAGGAAGATAGTTTCATCTACAAATATCCACTTTAATTTGACCGGTTGATCCTCGATTCTTCTTCAAGTACTCTTTTCATCCTATTATTGTTCCTGTCCTGATCTTGTGTAAATTACTAGTCCTACGAGTCCTAGTAACCCTTAGTAATTAGATAACCCTAACACGGTTGTTATTGCAGGAGGAGGGTCAAGTATGAAATAAATATAGAATAAAGATCAGACTGACTTCCCTGTCTCAGCAAATAAATACAAGACTTCCTCCGGTTGTAGTAAGAGAAAGTCAGGATCGAATCTACGAGGAAGCACGTCAGCAGTTCTTAGGTAGCTGTAAATTCTCACAGACAAAGCAGCAGAAAAACAGAAAAAGCAAAAAAAAAAACAAAAAATAACAAACAAAAGCAATGAACTAAACGAAGACAGAAAAGACAAAGCAAAGCAAAGGCAAAGACTCGTCGATCTAGATCACAGGGTACTCGAGATCGACCACAGCAGTGAACAACAGAAACTCAGAAAGTGAAAATCGACGAAAACAGAAGAAAACCAACTCGACCTAGACCAGCTCCTACTCGAGATCGACAAAGGTAGTACTCGATCTCGACCAAGCTTCCTCTATGTCGACAAGAATTGACAGAAAACTTAAATTTGCAGAATCTCGAACAAAACTCAGAATTTCGACAGAAATAAACTCAATATAATAAAAGACTTCCAAAGCCAGGGTATCAACACCACAACGATAACGATGTAAAGTAACACATAAAGGCATAAAAGATCATGCTTTCCATCAAACGACTTTCGTTATTAACAATTAGGCAAATAGAGGCTTTCGCATAAACCCTAATTGTTACTAACCCTTTTTCACATAATTAATCCAAGTTGCATTAAGATCACTTTCGCTTCAATAATACAAACAAGGATCACCTTCAACTCTCGCAAAAGAATCATGCTCATAGGGATAGAAGACGAATTGCATAAAAATCTGACCTTTATCGCATTATCTCACATGGCCACCGTCGGGCACACCCCAGCCCCAGAAGTGGGTGGACTCCTCACGCCTCATCGCAATCGCAGACATTGATTGATGAAAAATAACTTGCATTAACTATATTCAAAGCCTTTACAATCCTGGCAATCAACTTTCGCAGAAAGCCAAAACCCTAAAAAACTTTAAAACTCCTAAACTTCTCTACTGGAATTGAATTGTGTGTGGAATAAGATCCCTAATGCTCAGCCCCTAGGGCTTTATTTATAGTCTTCTAACTCTTGCTAATCAAGGATAGAATCTTCTATCTCTATCTAAAATTATATCTAAAGCTTTAAAAGATAAATAAATTGTTTAAAGAAATAAATCTTAAAAGGAAAAGATAAATCTAAAGTGGGTAGTCTTCATGTCTTGATAGATTGCGTCTTCCATAGATAGAACTTGATGGATTTGGATAGAATCTTCCTCCTCCGGCCCCAAGGAATCCCAACTCTACTCGGACAGCACTTCGTCGACGCGTTTCTGGGATCCAGTCTACTCGACATCGACAAGGGCTCGTCGACCTCGACCAGATTTGTTCGTCGACTGGACTCCTCGGCTAGCTCTGCTCGATGTGGCTCGGACTTGGGTTCCTGGGCTCGTCGACCTCGAGTACCTCTTGTCGATGTCGAGTAGGAATGGGTCATCGACTAGGTCTCCTCGGGTGGCTTTACTCGGCAAGCTCGGATCTGGACTCAGGGGCTTGTCGATCTCGACCAGGGCTCGTCGAGATCGAGTAGGGTTGCTCGGTGTCCTCGTCCTCGGCTTCTCTCCTTGTCGACTCCGGGTTTGGCACTGGGCTTCGTCGATCTCGACTAGGGGATTGTCGAGATCGAGTAGCTTCCGGAGCTGGGTTGGTCTGGCCCTCTCGATCAGGCTTGCTCGACCAAGGTTGTTCGGACACGCTCGTCGAGATCGAGTAGGGTTTACTCGAGATCGAGTAGCCTGGGTTCTCGGCTCGATTCGACTGGTTCCGCTGCTTCTTTGACCTTGGACTTCTGTAGTGGTTTTCCGAGCTTTTCCGACCTTCTGTAGAATTGCTGTAAAATGCCTCAAAATCTGCAAATTAAACAAAAACTGGTGTAGATTCCATAATTTGACAAATAAGCATAAACTACATAGGTTCTGTGCTATCTTAGCCCAAATGAATGCAATGTATGCAGAAATCAATATAAAAGTTACTGTAAAACATGACAGATTCATCTCACAACAAACACCCCATACTTAAGCTTGCTTGTCCTCAAGCAATACTTTTAATTGTCATTCAGGGGAAGAAATCAAAACTCTCAACATCTTAGATTCATTCTTATATAACCCTGTAATCAATTACCATCCTCGAAAAGGTACTAGTGTCACAGATTCATGCATGTGCAAATATGTAAAAGCAACATCTACTCACAAAAGGAGGGTTATGCATAAACAATTTATATGACAAAGCATTGATAATCAAGAAGACTTTAATTTAAGCTCATGAAGGAGTAGAATGGTAAAAGGCTAAAAGGTGGGCAATTTCTGGCAATGTGGTGCTAATGATCCGGGGAAATGGAGTATTTCCAAACTTGAGTTTCCACATTCCTTTTCATAAGATTCATCACCGTTCATATTGCTTTTTTCAATAATAATGCTTTTACCTCTCTAACCTCAGCACTGCCTTCTCGCGAGTCGCAAACATGGGTGTCATGAATGGCCCCGGATACTTAGTGCTTTGGACTCCTCACAGTGTGTCCCATCTCTCCAAACTATTATCTCAGAGAGCAGGGTCAATCTACCTTTATCTCCTGAGGTGATTGGATTTTTTTTCACTCATTAAATTTTCCATATATTTCAAACAATTTCCCGCCAAACTCCAATAATGATAATAACAACACAAACACCATATGATAATCTCCATAATGTAACATCATTCTCAACATAATCCCCGGATAAGGTAAAGAATGGCAATATTTAGATCATGTGGAGCAATAATTGAAATAAGGCATATTATGGCTTTTGTGATGCATAAGCATAGGTATGGCTAGGAATTAACAATATGAGCATTATATGGAAATATAAAGTCCTCCATCCTCTTATCATGCAACATGTCAAAAGCAACTTCAAATTTTACCTCCTTTCATGGTTTTCAATAAAATATGCACTTCATTGTGACTTCCCTTTACTAGGCAATTTCATGCTATATCTCTAATGAATCCAATTTTGCATCGTCGAGTTCAATATAAGCTTCCATGACATTATTCAAAATTTTCAATGGGGGTCATTTTTCTCAAATTTTTGGAAAACATTTATGTAAGCACATAAAGCAATAATGCATTCCAAAATAGCCATGTAGCAATTCTAAGAACTAATGCACAAGTAAACCCTTCCCCCACCCCATACTTAAACATTACAGTGTCCTCACTGTATAAAAAACAAGGTAAGGGTAAAGAAAGAAACTCACAAGACAGATGTGCATATTCTCTAAATATCGACTGGAGCTCCTCCTGGCCGAGTTTGAATATAGCTTGGTTCTATCCATTAACCTGAAAAGTAGAAGACATATACCCATAATAGCAAACTAAAAGTGTTTCAAAACAAAAGCAAAAAGCAACAAAGTCTCAAAAGTCCTAAAAAGTCTATGTGCATGCTCTAGATTTTATAGTCGCTAGGCCGACTTTTCCATTTATGCTCAAGGTGGCATCTGCAGGGCCCATGTAGCTTGGGCCTCAAATAAGACTCCATTCTTGTCCATCAGCTGCAATTCTCCAGAATGGATCTTGTTCACCACAAACGGTCCCATCCGCTTTTTGTTGAATTTGTTGGGAAACCAATGATCCTTTGATTTAGAGACATAGAGCTTGTCTCCAACTTCATATTCCTTAGGCTCATCATTGGAAATCCTGCACAATCGCACATACTAAGGCAGACCTCTCCCATGTATAGATAAATCTTTAATGGAAATAGGAGAAGAAAGATCCATACCTTGGCTTACCTTCGCAGAGACGGAATCGGGGACCACTGTGTTTGGTCGATCTCGACTAGGGCTAGTCGATCTCGACGAGACGGCTGGTTCTGGTGGTGGTCTACTCGCAGATTCAGAAGTCGATGACGGACAGGGCTTGTTGATCTCGACAAGACTGGTCGACCTCGAGTAGTTTTCCGCTCCTGGTGGCTGCAGCGTCGAGGAAGGAGAAACTGGTGGAGTCGAGTGGTGGTCGACCTCGACAAGGCTGGTCGAGATCGATGACGATCCTTGCTCTGGTGGAGTCTGTGTTGAGGAAGAAGAAGTCGAGTTGGCCGAGTGCTTGTTGACCTCGAGTAGCGTGGTCGATGTCGAGGAGGGTCCTGCTTCCGTCTGGCTGCTCGACGAGGCTGGTGCTGGTGGAGTCTCCTTGGTCTGGTCGAGATCGACTAGGGTTCTACTCGATGTCGAGGAGCCTTGGTCGATCTTGACCCCATACTTAGTCCCTGTCAAGGCATCCGAAAAATAATTAATCCACAACGACTTACCTTGGTCTGTGTCGATTGGATTCTCTGTGTTCTCCTTGAGGATTGCCATGATCTCCTCCACCTGGGCCTCCATGTCCCTCTTTTCCTGCTCCTCAGGGGTCATATTTCTGACCTTGGGTTCCCCGCAGGTGATGTAGCCAGCTAAGATAGATTTGACCTCTTCCATTGGACTTGTATGCCTTTCAGTTTTGTTAAAGGAATATTCAATTACCTCATCGCTGATGTTGAAGGTGAGCACTCCTTTCCTTACGCTTATGTTGGCATCCACCGTCGCCAAGAATGGTCTTCCTAAAATAATTGGACAAGCAGGATCTTCTTGCATATCAACAACTAAGAAATCAGCAGGGACAAAGAATTTACCTACTTGTACTGTGACGTTATCCACCATGCTTGTTGGAATGACCACCGTGTTGTTGGTCATGTAAAGTCTAGCATCCACAGGCTCTAGGGCACCTATCTTAATCTTGGACCAAATTGTTAAAGGCATTATACTCACACTGGCTCCAAGATCACATAAGGCATTAATTTTGTATGGACCAAATCCAATAGTTATAGCAAACTTACCTGGATCCGGCCTCTTCTCCAATATGTCCAAATGGCTGCACTCCTCTGTGATTTCTGCCATCGGTCGCTTTTTGCTCAGAATCTCCTTCAGGAACTTGATATAAGATGGCATTTCATTGAGAGCTTCTGTGAAGAGGATAGTGACGTTGAGCTTCTGAAGCATCTTGATGAAGCGCTGAAACTTCTTTCTCTATCGGGTCCTTTAGAGATTTTGTGGGGAAAGGCAGCTTCTTTTTCGGGTTTGGAGCCAGAATAGACGTCGGAGGTGCTGTAGGCTGCTCTATGTCGACCAGAGGCTCCTCGACATCGACTACAGGCTTGTCGATATCGACTGGATTTGTCGACCTCGAGTTTCTGGGCTGTGCAGACGAAGATTTCTGAGATTTCTCCTCGAGGTCGACTAGGCCTTGGTCGAGATCGACTACAGGTTTGTCGACCTCGACTTGCTGTTCCTCGTTGTTCTGCTGCTTCCCGACCTCTGGCTCTTGTAGTTGATGGCCGCTTCTGAGTTTTACAGCAGCGATGTGTCCAGTCTTTCCTTTAGGATTTGGTTCTGAAGATCCAGGGAGCGCACCTGACTGTCTTGGAATTCCTGCTGCCAGCTGACCAATCTGTGTATCAACTGATTTCCGCCAGATATCAATTTCCCCGAGCCTAGAGTTGACACCTTGCATCTGAGTATAGACGGAGTTGAAGGATTGCCTAGTTTCTTAGTGGTTCATCCGTATTTCCTCCAGGACTGTCTGTATATCATCCTTTTTCTGGTCCCTTTCCGGATGCCCTGGAGCTCTGTAGGGCGGGGGGTTCCTAGGGACACCTTGATTCCATTGTGGTTGCTGAAACCTTTGGTCTCCTATGTAGCGATTGGGACCCCCTGCGTAAGCTGCCTCCTCATGATGCTCTGCCAGCCTGACTTGCTCTGTGTGTGGGCACTCAGTAGTGGTGTGCCGATGCGATCCGCATTCAATACAAGGCTGGTTGACAGAGAGATACTTGACTTGCTTGAGGAGCTTCTTGTTCTGATCTCTGTAGTATTGCTCCCTAACGTCTGAATCGATCTCCTTAGGGGAATCATATAGGGGCATAGAGGGCGCTGGCCTGGCGTATGGGTTCTCTTCATAGGTTACCGTAGACCCATACTTGTTGTCGTAGGTAGTGAGCTTCTCTAGCACACCCCATGCGTCACTTCGCGGCATTGTCAGATACTCGTAGCGAGTATAATTGTTGATTCTGTCCTTAGTGACTTGATCAAGAGAGTTGAAGAAGATCTCCTGAATGACGTAGGGTGGCTGTCCATGAGTAGGGCAAGATCGCAGAAGTTCTTTGTAGCGCTCCCATGCCTTTGCCAGCGGTTCTCCTTGCTTCTGTTTGAAGGCGGTGATTTTCTGGCGGAGATGTGCTGTTTTGGCGGGTAGGAAGAATTTGTTCAGAAACTCTTGCTCTACTTGGGCCCAGGTTGTGAGTGATCTTGCTTTCAGCCCTTCCAGCCATTTCAGTGCAGGCCCAGCGAGAGACCAGCGAAAAGCTTTCATCTTGACATATTCCAAAGTTGTACCTTCAGCAAGAGTACGGCATATGTCAGAAAAATTTGTAATATGTTCAAGAGGATACTCATTAAATCTACCAAAGAAGGCATTATTTTTAAGCTCTATAAGAAATTGAGTGCGAATTTCAAAAGAATTTTCAGGGATTAGAATCGTCGATTCAGGCACGATGAGAGTGGGATGCATATAATCCTCAGCAGTGGTTGGATATTGGGCAAGCTCAGCTTCTGCTTGCCTTGCGCGCTCATTCGCTTGCTCCCTCGCCGTCCTCTCATTGGCGATAGTAGCATCTTTTGTGGCCAATTCCCTGGTAAGCCTCTGTATCAGCTGCTCCTGTGTTTCAGCGGCTATCATGGCTCTTTGCAGTCTAGCTCTGATGTGTAGGAGACGTTCCGGTTCGTCTAAGGCGTCAAACTCAAGTGGGATACCAGAACGGCACATACACCTGCGAATTCACTCAAGAGAAAAGTGAGAACTAACTACCTAAGGCGCGAATGATTGCTTCCCCGACAACGGCGCAAATTTGTTATTGCAGGAGGAGGGTCAAGTATGAAATAAATATAGAATAAAGATCAGACTGACTTCCCTGTCTCAGCAAATAAATACAAGACTTCCTCCCGTTGTAGTAAGAGAAAGTCATGATCGAATCCACGAGGAAGCATGTCAGCAGTTCTTAGGTAGCTGTAAATTCTCACAGACAAAGCAGCAGAAAAACAGAAAAAGCAAAAAAAAAAAAAGAAAATAACAAACAAAAGCAATGAACTAAACGAAGACAAAAAAGACAAAGCAAAGCAAAGGCAAAGACTCGTCGATCTAGACCACAGGGTACTCGAGATCGACCACAGCAGTGAACAAGAGAAACTCAGAAAGTGAAAATCGACGAAAACAGAAGAAAACCAACTCGACCTAGACCAGCTCCTACTCGAGATCGACAAACGTAGTACTCGATCTCGACCAAGCTTCCTCTATGTCGACAAGAATTGACAGAAAACTTAAATTTGCAGAATCTCGAACAAAACTCAGAATTTCGACAGAAATAAACTCAATATAATAAAAGACTTCCAAATCCAGGGTATCAACACCACAACGATAACGATGTAAAGTAACACATAAAGGCATAAAAGATCATGCTTTCCATCAAACAACTTTCGTTATTAACAATTAGGCAAATAGAGGCTTTCGCATAAACCCTAATTGTTACTAACCCTTTTTCACATAATTAATCCAAGTTGCATTAAGATCACTTTCGCTTCAATAATACAAACAAGGATCACCTTCAACTCTCGCAAAAGAATCATGCTCATAGGGATAGAAGGCGAATTGCATAAAAATCTGACCTTTATCGCATTATCTCACATGGCCACCGTCGGGCTCACCCCAGCCCCAGAAGTGGGTGGACTACTCACGCCTCATCGCAATCGCAGACATTGATTGATGAAAAATAACTTGCATTAACTATATTCAAAGCCTTTACAATCCTGGCAATCAACTTTCGCAGAAAGCCAAAACCCTAAAAAACTTTAGAACTCCTAAACTTCTCTACTGGAATTGAATTGTGTGTGGAATAAGATCCCTAATGCTCAGCCCCTATGGCTTTATTTATAGTCTTTTAACCCTTGCTAATCAAGGATAGAATCTTCTATCTCTATCTAAAATTATATCTAAAGCTTTAAAAGATAAATAAATTGTTTAAGGAAATAAATCTTAAAATGAAAAGATAAATCTAAAGTGGGTAGTCTTCATGTCTTGATAGATTGCGTCTTCCATAGATAGAACTTGATGGATTTGGATAAAATCTTCCTCCTTCAGCCCCAAGGAATCCCAACTCTACTCGGACAGCACTTCGTCGACGCGTTTCTGGGATCCAGTCTACTCGACATCGACAAGGGCTCGTCGACCTCGACCAGATTTGTTCGTCGACTGGACTCCTCGGCTAGCTCTGCTCGATGTGGCTCGGACTTGGGTTCCTGGGCTCGTCGACCTCGAGTACCTCTTGTCGATGTCGAGTAGGAATGGGTCATCAACTAGGTCTCCTCGGGTGGCTTTACTCGGCAAGCTCGGATCTGGACTCAGGGGCTTGTCGATCTCGACCAGGGCTCGTCGAGATCGAGTAGGGTTGCTCGGCGTCCTCGTCCTCGGCTTCTCTCCTTGTCGACTCGGGGTGTGGCACTGGGCTTCGTCGATCTCGACTAGGGACTTGTCGAGATCGAGTAGCTTCCGGAGCTGGGTTGTTCTGGCCCTCTCGATCAGGCTTGCTCGACCAATGTTGTTCGGACACGCTCGTCGAGATCGAGTAGGGTTTACTCGAGATCGAGTAGCCTGGGTTCTCGGCTCGATTCGACTGGTTCCGCTGCTTATTTGACCTTGGACTTCTGTAGAAGTTTTCCGAGCTTTTCCGACCTTCTGTAGAATTGCTGTAAAATGCCTCGAAATCTGCGAATTAAACAGAAACTGGTGTAGATTCCATAATTTGACAAATAAGCATAAACTACATAGGTTCTGTACTATCTTAGCCCAAATGAATGCAATGTATGCAGAAATCGATATAAAAGTTATTGTAAAACATGGCAGATTCAGCTCACAACAACGGTCAAGATTTAACCTAATAATAGCAAGATTTAACCTAATAGTAGCATTAAGATTAAGGATTAACCAGGATACATGCAACACCAAGCTACGAGTCAGCATTTAACATATAATTGATTCTCTACACATCAGTTTAGTCCTATGAGTCCTAAAAAGGCATGATTGCTACTATGGATTAAGGTTCGCTACGAGGAATCTACAAAATCCTAGCAATAATCTCAAATAGTTGTACAGACTAGAAGAAATCAACAATATTCGCAAAAGAATCAATACGAATCAATAGGAATAGAACAAGAATAGAAATCTCACAACTTTATCAAATCAAAGCTTCAATCCATAGACGAAACGAAAGAGTTTAGATCTCCATAAAAAATAAGACAAAACAAAAGACAAAGAGGTTTAGGGTTATACGTTGGAAGAGTTAGTCGGCCAGTATTGTGTACACGGCTTCGGTCTCCTGCCGTATGAATGTATAAATAGTATGTAAAAAACCTAAGCTATCTAAATTTATATAAATTTATATAAATATAATATATTAATAACATAACAGCAACACAATCACGTGGCTCCTTCGGTCTCATGTATTCGTATAATACGCCCGGTCTCATGTATGTAGGCTAGTTGCCGGCCCACCAATTTGGCTTCCGATTTGTAGTATGATCCCATAAATTATAAGCAATCTTCAAATTTATACGATCAAACCCGAAAATACCTGAAATATATAAAAGAACTAGTGTAGACTTCGAAAATCAAATAGTACAAATTAACTATAAAATATGTAAAATATGCATGAAAATGACCTAATCTAATATGCAATTATACGACTAAAATAGACCATATCAAACTACCTCATGCTTAGACTTTTGCTTGTCCTCAAGCAAACTAACTCAAAACAAAGACAAATTCAAAATGAAAGACAAGACACTCAAAGAAATTTTTATGAATGATCACTCATCAGTATGGCTCTCATGGCTTTAGGAGTATTTATTACATTAAGCTCAAAATAATTATGACACTATGAGACCCACATCAAACCTTTCTTACTCATTGCTTTAAACTTCGATTAGGTTCAGGGGATGCTTGCATTCAGAATGTATTGAGCAATCAAATTCATTAAGCACTTTAAAATTGTCATAAACACCCATAGATTACTAGGCCTTTTCTACTTCGGATTTTCAATAAAGCTCTTTTTTTTTCTAAACACTTTTTCTTCCTCCTTGCGTGAATTTTATCCTCCACAAACAGGATCGGTTACTAACCGTATATTTTTTTTCTTTTCTCATTAGGGTCGAGTGAATTTTATCCTCCTCGACCATTGGTTTATTGATGATTCTTTTCACTCGAGTGAATTTTATCCTCCTCGAGCGGTGTAAGTGAATTTTATCCTCCTTACACTCATCAACCCAACATATATATCAAACACATCAAACAGATAACCGAATTTACTAGTGCTTTTCATCAGGGGTTTAGACATACAATAGAAATCATATAAATACTAACAATTGCTCTAAACTGAACATCCAACCAATAATCAAGTCACAACTAAAGCTCATAATCCAGATTATCTATGGGAATCCCACAAGTGTCGTTATTTAATTAAAATTCAAGTTTATTAACTCTTAAGCCATGAAAAACCATATATCATCATCGAGGTCATACCAATCATAGAAACATCTTCCTATAACAACAACTAAAACAAACTAGCAAATAAAAAACAAAGACTCAATGACTTATAATTATCAAATATCTATAGTGCAATGTGTAATGAAATGCAATAATGCAATGAAATGCATAAAAAATATGGAAAAAGAAAACAAAAACTAAAATACGGAGCTACACCTGAATTCCCCACCCCATGCTTAAAATTTTACTTTGTCCTCAAAGTAAAGAAAAAGAATGAAATAGGTAGAGGAAACTCACAATGCAATCAGGCTTTTCGGAAAAATCGAAATCTGATCCAGAAGAATTTGGGCCAAGCCGCCAAGACATGTACAACAAGCCACAAAGCAAAGCAATGACAAGTCCCAAAGCAAGGCTACATCGGTTCTCAACAGAAATTTCAGCAACAATCTTGAAAACAATTTGCACTTAAAGACCCTCTCGGAGCATTCTCCTCGCGATAATGCCTGTCCAAAACACAGCACACAGAAACCATACCCAAACAAGTGTATCCCAACTATCCAAGAACACGAACAACTAAACAAAGAAGCAAATCACGTGACTCACACCCATCCATATTTTACAAAGTAAATTCATGAAAATTGAAATGGACACAGAGGGCATGAGACAAGCACAAAAACAGAATTAAAAAAAAATTAAAATAAAAAAATAAACATGGACCCAATCACATCTCATGATCAAACAACCTAGTCAACAGCAAAGCTTTATCCAGGAGCCGGAACTTCAAATAATTATGTGGAAATCAACCAAAATTACTAGCCAAATTGATCAAGTTCAGCTATAAAATTCACTTAATTTTCACACTCAGTTCAACATAAAGGAAAAGGTTACCAAAGACAACACAGCAGCACAAATGTGTTGATGATCAAACAGACTCAAGGACAGCATTACTGGAAACCCACATTGAAGTCCAGCAGATTGATAAAAAACATACAGCATATCCAGAATTGAAAGCATTAGCTACTGTGCAACCAAAAATCAAAGCAACAACCAATCTATAATTTAAGAGGATCTCAATCAACCTAACATCAATAGTAAATCCCAAACAATTGACAGTAGATTTCACTCAATCTCGACAAGGAATGGGCAATTCAGATCAGCCCGTGAACATGAAGCCACAACAATCGAAAATAAGATATGAGCAATTTCAAAAAAATCAATTCATCATCCTCTTCCATAAATAACGAGAGTCTCAATGAAAGGGTGAAAAAGGATGACATACCGACGGGAATTTGAATCAGCTGCGCTCGGAATG
Source organism: Persicaria tinctoria (assembly GCA_037127255.1). Classification (NCBI taxonomy): domain Eukaryota; kingdom Viridiplantae; phylum Streptophyta; class Magnoliopsida; order Caryophyllales; family Polygonaceae; genus Persicaria; species Persicaria tinctoria. The sequence goes on from JBANSL010000011.1 coordinate 72,295,377, forward strand.
TGGGAAGGGCGCCCATGGCATCTTCTCCGATCGGTCCGGCCTCCTTAATGCTTCCTTGATGGCTCCGGCGGAGTGGTGGTGTGGCGGGATAAGATGCGACCAGGAGAGAGAAAAAGGCGGTCCTTGGGTTAGGGTTCCGTCGAGACAAGGGCGAAGGGGAAGGTTGTGGCGGCTGGCGGCTCCAGATGGCCGAAGTGGCTCGATTGCAGACGGTCGGAGTGGTGGTCGGCAGCCGGAAGAGAGAGGCGGCCCTCCAGGGGGTTGATGGAACGGTGGCGGTGGTGATGCGCCAGCGGTCTCAGGGGTGGCGGAATGGGTTGAGAATAGGGGCCCAGAGAGATGGGTGGTCGGAGATGGGGCCGGCCCGACGGCGATCGAGGTGAACAGGAGGGAGAAGAGGCGGTGGAGAGAGGTGGAGAGAGAGGACGGCGGAGGGAGGAAAGGAAAGAGAACGGCTCGACCCTTTTTTTCTTTTTATTTTTTATTTTTTTTATTTTTTAGATTTCGGGAATTAAAAAAAAATATATACAAATAATCCTAACTAACAATAAAAAGGAAATAAAAAAAAATAACTAAAAAAATAAAACGGGAATATAAAAAAAAAACTCATATCTTAGATTGACTTCCAATACTTACCTATCGGACATTGTCAAAGCCCTCAACAGTCTGTCATATTCCTGTGCACACATCTTACCCAAAACATTATAGCACACTAATAAATTGAAATTATATAATACTATATAGGTTAGAAACACTTTCAATTTATCAAAGGTATGACTTCCTACTGATGGAATATGATACCACCAGTTCAGTTCCACTGGTGGCTTTTTAAAATAACAATTAAAAGGATCAACATAATTACCGTTACCTTCCAAATTGCAAACGTTTACCTGTATTACCTCTCGAGCCTCAGCAGGTGGCTCTAGAGATGGTTCATCAACGGGGGAGATCAGACTAAATTCATTGGATGGAGTAGGAGACACAACATCTGAAACCTCATGCGTCGACTCATGAGATTCCATGTCAGGAAGCACTGGACCATCTTCTCCATCGGCAAAGAAACTATCGTTGTCTATGAACAATTCCTCCTCGTTATGAAACCAACTAGGAGGGAATGAATTAAGCACAATGACTTCGGCAGGATCTTCCATTCTTGCATCCTTCACTGTCTCAGGAGATGACGGAATGGGTTGGCTTTCTTTATCAACTCGAGGGGTGACCATCTGCTCTGCTATTATCTCGCTTGATGTTTGAATAAGCTGGCTCAATTGTTCCCCCAAGTTTTTGATCCTCTCACCATTCTCCTGTATCGCTTGAGTAAGGATCTGGATTGCATCATCCATGTATATGACAGAGTCCTCCATTGGTAGACATATCGAAGTGAAAGACTCTTCCTGTGCAATATGGTAATCCATGTAACAGAAAAAATCCCACAACCCCGACAAACCTAACCGTGCTAGGCCTCCGTTACTCATGTACTCAGCAAGCGCTCGTGTCTCGGGAGTCATCCCATCAATTATGCAAACAATCATATCTCGGATGCTGTCTTGATAACCCCGTGAATCACGAATGTCAACATATCTCTGCAATCTTGTAAGATATTGGTGAAAGTTCTCACCTTCAAACTGCAATAACCTCAACATCCTAAAAGTTAGTAGCAAGGGTGTTATGAACCGTAAGATAGGTTCACAACAAATTAGATATATACAAAAATTGATAAACACACAAAACTAAGAAATAAACTTTGATCCCCCGGCAACGGCGCCAATTTGATAGATGGATTTTAGTCGCGTTAACCGTATCAAAATAAATTCGAACTTACTAACTAATGTAGTGTGGTAAGCACGAGTCGATCCCACAGAGAATCAAGTTATTCCTAAGTAGTGTCTATTTACCATTTAAGAGAACAAAAAGGGGTTTTGGTGATTGAGAATAAGAAAGAAAACAAAATAAACTATAAACAAGTTAACGGAGATAACAATTAGGAAGATAGTTTCATCTACAAATATCCACTTTAATTTGACCGGTTGATCCTCAATTCTTCTTCAAGTTCTCTTTTCATCATATTATTGTTCCTGTTCTGATCTTATGTAAATTACTAGTCCTACGAGTCCTAGTAACCCTTACTAATTAGATAACCCTAACACGGTCAAGATTTAACCTAATAGTAGCATTAAGAGTAAGGATTAACCAGGATACATGCAACACCAAGCTACGAGTCAGCATTTAACATATAATTGATTCTCTACACACCAGTTTAGTCCTACGAGTCCTAAAAAGGCATGATTGCTACTATGGATTAAGGTTCGCTACGAGGAATCTACAAAATCCTAGCAATAATCTCAACTAGTTGTACGGCGGACTAGAAGAAATCAACAATATTCGCAAAAGAATCAATAGGAATAGAACAAGAATAGAAATCTCACAACTTTATCAAACCAAAGCTTCAATCCATAAACGAAACGAAAGAGTTTAGATCTCCATAAAATATAAGACAAAACAAAAGACAAAGAGGTTTAGGGTTATATGGTGGAAGAGTTAGTCGGCCGGTATTGTGTACACGGCTTCGGTCTCCTGCCGTATGAATGTATAAATAGTATGTAAAAAACCTAAGCTATCTAAATTTATATAAATATAATATATTTCTATCTATCTAACTAATCTAATACGGAGTATATTAATCCTACCTAATCTAAATTTATATAAATATAAATAGTATGTAAAAAACCTGAACTATATCCTAATATGTATTAATAACATAACAGCAATACAATCACGTCGCTCGGTCTCATGTATTCGTAATACGCCCGGTCTCATGTATGTAGGCTAGTTGCCGGCCTACCAATTTGGCTTCCGATTTGTAGTTTGATCCCATAAATTACAAGCAACCTTCAAATTTATACGACCAAACCCGAAAATACCTTAAATATATAAAAGAACTAGTGTAGACTCCGAAAATCAAATAGTACAAATTAACTATAAAATATGTAAAATATGCATGAAAATGACCTAATTTAATATGCAATTATACGACTAAAATAGACCCTATCAATAGTTTTATAAAAAACAAAGGGAAGATGCAAAGAGCGTTGGAATAAAAAAGAAACAATTTTATCAAAACTGAGAATCGAACACGGGTTGGAAGAAAGGAGCCAGACGGCTAACGTGCTTTTCTACCACCAAGCTACCACGGAGTACTTGAAATATACTTGAAACAAAATTAGTATATAACAATTCTTAAATGGTATTGGGCCCCAAAAGATTTATGGGCCCTGTTCCATCGACCCACTTGCACACCCTATTAGCATGGGCCTGCTGTCATTGCGTGCGCGCATGGGTACTGATTGACGTTGAAGCGTCTGCAGCTGCATAAACGTCCTATTAGGTTTACAAGCCAGGTGGAGGTTCCCTTGCGTACCTCGAACTCATGTGCACTCAGCTGTCTGACGACCATGGAAAGGGACTGCACGAAGTTTGCTCTGATGGCGTTACCAACCCAGTCGCTTACAACTTTCCTCTGCTCGCCGCTTGTCTTCCTATGTTTGACGAACCATGTGCCGACGGTCTCAAGGATGGCATCTACAAGGGCTGTTAGTGGCAAATCTCTAGGATATTTGAACACCGAGTTCAAGCACTCGGAGTTATTAGTGGTTGTGATGTTGTACCTATTCCCAGCGTAGAAAGCCCTTGCCCAGTTGTTGAACCCGGCCTCCTTCAGATATTGGCCCACTCCGAGAACCCGTGCACGGAACTCCGCGTACAACACCTGGAACTCATCGTACGTGTAGACTTTACACATCGTCATGAACTCTTCTTGCAAGCCCCCGCACTTGAACCTGAAACGGACGTTTTGAAATAAGTGATATGTGCATATGCCATACTTCGCGAATATGTAGCTATCCCGTATGCCCTTCAGGATGCTCATGTGGCGGTTAGATACCCACATCAGAGTCGTGTCTTCAACGACACGCAACATCTGCCTCTAGAAGAACCCCCAAGACCCATCATTCTCGCCGTCAACCATGGCGAAGCCTACGGGGTAAATGTGGTGGTCAGCGTCTTGTGCAGTAGCAAATAGCAAGCACCCTCGAAATTTCCCCTTCAAGAAGCTCCCGTCCACCTATATAACCTGGAGAATAAACATCTTGAGGACTTAGAGGTGTCATGTCTAATCAAACATATGTCATGTTTTATTAGTTTGGGCGTCATGTTGATAGTAATTGAGCGTCATGTTCCATTTAAGGAAGGACTGACCTTCCGTAGGTACACTACTAGAATTCTGTTAATAGACATCACAACATTTACATCGGTTAGAAAAACGCATGATGTTAAATATATTTATAACATCAGTTTAAAAAATTTAGATGTCATTGACATTATATACATTAGTTTAACTTCTTGGACAATGTTAAAATCTCTGTTTAAAAAAATTCTAAAAAGCGCCCAGTATACTTGGTTGAAATTTTACCAAAATAAAAGCGGTAGATAATAAATATGTCGCTAGAACCCAAACCCTTAACCATTAAGTTTGAAATTTGAATTTTGGCTATAAAAAAAACCCAACACTTAACCAAAAATCCCCAAATACCCCAAATCAACCCATTCTCATTCAGATCCATCCATCTCTCTCTTTGAACTTTCTATGGCGATCCTAATTCCTAACCACAAATCTTCCCTCTCTCTCTCTCTCTCTCTCTCTCATCCCTATCTAACCTTTCGAGCATTCTCTCTCTCTGTCGATCCCATGGAACCTCTCTCTCAACTTTCTTATTTGTGCTCTCTATTGATGATTTTGCGAAGGATATGGACAATCGACCAGATCTAATGAAGCCTATCGCTTCTCGTTTCCTTCATCTCGATTTCCTTTCATTTGCTCCATCTCGAGTGCTTGAGCATCGATGCTGCTGAAGAAGTCACGGATAATACATACTCCTCTTATGCTCCATATCCTGTACTCTTCCTCTGCTCTTCGACACTTCGAGGCTTCGAATTCATGTTTTCAGGTATACTATAACTTAATACCTATTCGAATCGATTTTGCACTAGGAAATTGGGGTTCTTCCCTTTGGGATTGTATATATATTGCTGGCAGTTAGGGCTTTCTAAAAATTAGGGTTCTTTAACGTAGTGTAAAAAAATTAGGGTTTTTTCGGAATTAGGGTTCTTGAATTTCCGAAATTAGTCCTGACTGCCTTTCTGCTGGCTTCTTTCCGTAATCTTATTCATAGCTAAATTATATGTGATATATATGTACCTGTTATCGATAAACTATTTGTGCTTGCATTTGTTTGAGAAGTAGCTATTATCTAAAAACTATTTTATGCTTGCATTTCTATTTATGCAGGTTAGTAAATACACAGAGGGGATAAATGATAAGGCATTACATCCTAATGGTCTGCCTAAGTCATTGATCCGTTATAATGGTAAGATGGATCACCAATTTTTATTTTAAGACTTTGTTGGGATTGCTCCAATAGATCTAAGTTGAAAGATTAACGACGATGATCCAACAATTCGTCAAAAGAAGAAGGCTTTAATATCCATTGAAGAGCTTATCCATATTACGATCCAACAGTGCATTGTATAACCATCAAAGTAGGTTTTCTTTCACATTAAACAAGCCTACCAGATTGTAATAGGTGATTGGATAACATTTCTATATTAGCTAGAATAATGTCATGATTATTGCAAATCTGCGATTGAAATATGTCAATTGACTATAGATGACGATTTCATGAATTGGTTTGGAATCTTTCTGTGAAATTATGAATTAAGAAACTAACTAGCATTCATTTGCATCTCTTGCTATTTGTCTTATCTGAAGCTCTTCCTTGTCGGCCTCTTTAATATGTAGAATGTGTAAGGGATATTAGGAACCCATGTTTTGTGTTCTTAAGATGACTTTGAATTTATTTTTATTTAAGTTGTTGCTTGGAATTAGGCAAGTATTTTGACTTTATTAAATTTATGTGTGGGCACTTTGTATTATACAATAGTTGATTTACCTTTTTATTTCGATCCAGGTATTCAGTGGTGTGGCCATTGCTTGTTTGCCTCTTAGGCTCACCTTTGTGTTCATTTCACTGCCAAAGCCCAGTATCACCCGTTCACAATGTATAAAGGTTTGTTTTGACTCCTAGGCTCACCTTTGTTTTGAGCAGCTGAAAGGAAAGAGAATGCAGTAGGGCTCGTCATAAAACCCAAACGACGTCACTGTTTTCAGGAAGTGGCCATTGCTAAGGTATGCTTGATTTTTTCCGAAAACCTCAACTTTAATAATTGGCTTGGCTTTTAGGTTATCTGTCCTCTAAATTTCATATTCTCAGTATTCCTTTGGACCCTCGATCAGCATTCCTTTGGAGTTTCATATTTATCTGTGTGAGTGCATCAAAATAAATGATGATAGTGTTGAGCCTTTAATGTTGGGTTCAATTGCATCTCAGTATTACCTCTGTTATTTAACGGTGGTGATGTTTGGCTCCAATATCGGTCTTGACCTGTCACTTGAAATGAATATTAGTTTTTTCTGAGACCCATAAAATGAGTAACAGAGGTATCTGGATTTGCTTAAAGTTGGATTGGGGTTTGAATGGAGTTCGTCTATATTTGGAAGAATTCATTTTTCTTAATTAGAGATGTTATCTATTGATCTCAAATCCAGACGAGTCTGTAATTGAATGTAACTGAATCTTCAGAAAAACTAATTTGATTACTTCATAAGGATTTGAGTCACTTGCAGCATGGTGACAATATATATTCTGTCTGTGCTTTTCATATCTTGACTGAACATATTCTGTTATAGGTTCTTTTGCATGTATTATCGGCTGCTTCAAAGTATGATGAGCTTCCAGTGCAGCACAATGAGGTAATCCTGAAATTTTCCTAGGATGTTTTGAGTTTTGCTCGATCTTCATCGTGTAATGTTGAAACACTTTTTCGGATTTGTATCTGCTTTTCCTTGTGGAAACTCTTTTTCTAAAACATTACCCATCCTACATTATGAGCAAGTTCTACTTTCTTATTTCCATGTTTAACCTTCATGGATATTGATGTGTCTTATATTCAGCCCATAACATGTCTCATAGATACAGATGTCTTTTAAGCTGAAGTTGGTCAATTTCTTTTACATTCAGTTTTCCAAATAGTAGGGAAGCTTCATTTAGTAAAAGTTTCTATGCTCATAGAATAAAAAGCTAGTTACTTTCTTAAAAGGTTTTTGATAAGATTTGTTTACAATGCGCATCTATCTGATGCTCATCCACTTTTTTGGATTCATAGTGCAAGATATATTAACTTTCACACGGATATTTGGAATGCTTTACTGTTCTTTTCATGATATGGATGATGGTCTATGTTGGATGTTGTACAATAGTGGGGTATCAAACGATTGGCTTACCTTGGACGTAGAGCAAGCTATTGTACAGTCTCTGGAGTTACTATGATAGTCTAGCCAAGTAGTTTGTATTAAAAAATCTGCAAACTGATAATGTTCTGCGCTAGGGGGGGGGGGGAAGTAGGCTATGTGCACGTCTCGGAACATAATTCAACTAGGCTTCTTAATAACATAATTCTGTCTTCTACCTATACTCTGATAATCTATATACAATCTTGAGTTTTTTTTATATGATTCAAGTTTTAGATTTCTTGTTTTCATCGCATGTTCTTATTCAAATTTTGGTTTAGGAACACTATAACTCAAGGTTGGCTGAGAAACTACCATATATGGTGGACAGTAATCGACTTGTTGGCTGAGAAACTACCATAAGGAAAAATGTGTGATCAAGCTGATTTTGTCACTGTGTTTACGTGTTTACAGGGTTTGTGGTTTGAGAAAGATTCTGCGGCATTCATCAATCAGGTGGACGTCCGATGGATGGTCGGCTCGGATGACTTCAGCACATCAAATAGAATAGAGGAATCAAACTCCAAGATCAGACGATTGAAGCCTAATCTGACGCTGAGTCGTAGGCCATGGAGAGCAGCCAGGAGCTCTGCTCTTACTACTGAGGCATGCCCACAGTTGAAGGTAAATGCCGAGATGAAGCCGCCAGTACTAGAGAGGACAACTCCTCCCCCGCCAGCTGCACCCGGATTACCTTTGGACTTTTAGCTCTATAATGAAAGAGGCATACCATTAGTTAGCTAAGAGAAGTGTTTGGTATGAACATGATGTACAAGACTTATTGCAATCTAGAACAATGTTTAATTGTCATTACTCAATGTATGTATTGCTCTTTCACAATGTTAAATTTTCTATTAGCTAAAACAGGGTCACAATATAAATCAATAGGGGTATTCGATGAAAAACATCATACTCGAGAGAAAAAACGATGTCTATCTTTATAGATACGTCGATCATAAAGATATAAACTATGATATAAAACGATGTTATAAAATACCAAAAAACGATTTCTAAAACCCAGCATATATCAAAACTGTGATATAAAACGATGTTGTAAAATACCAAAAACATCGTTTTTCATATAAAAAATGATTTGAAAATATATAATAACATTGATTTTTAAAATATTCAATATGGTCCATTATATTTATATAAAATAATATAAAAAATTAAATATGGAAAAAGAGTATGCACGAACTAAATAATTCCTAACTGATGTGTATATTAATGTAAAACATCAGATTTATAAAAAAATAGCGATGTTAATGTGAACTTTTTAGTTGTCCTACAAATCTTCAAATGGATAGAAATGTAAAATAATAATGGTTTAGCATTAGGTGAATAAATCAAAACGTACTTATATTCATGTATTCAAGTCATTATAAAAAGGAAAAACGACGTTATAAATTATTAAAGACATCGGGTATAAACCGATGTGCTAAAGTTGGGATCTTTAACACCACCCACTAACACGTCGAATTTTTTTTTGATTAACATCGGTTTATACCCGATGTCTATGAACAAAATTCTAGTAGTGGTAGGGGATAGCCCTCCGCCACGCTCCAAGACTCACAAACGCATACTTGAATCGCCCCTCCGTGTCGCGTTCTATCCTCGTGTACGTCCCAGGGTTGGCCTGCTCCAGCATGTACATGTACGAGTACATGCTCCGATAGCTTTCCTCGTCCATTCCGTACACGTTGTCCCTCGCACTCAACCGGGCTCGGCACGCCTTCTAGTAGCTGCATGTGACCCCCAGCTACGACTTCACCATCCTTTGCACTTGATCCGGATCGAGGGGCTTCTTTGACCGTCCGAAACTGCACATGCTCATTCACACACACATGTGTCCAGTTAAGATAGTTGTGTGTCTAGTTACTGTAGTTGTGTGTCCAGTTAATATAGTTGTGTGTCCAGTTAATATAGTCGTGTGTCCAATTACTAGAGTTGTGTGTCCAGTGTATATATCTATATATCCAGTGGAATTTAGGCAAGAGTCCAGTTAAGTTTTACGTATTGGGTCACATACCTTTCGACAATGCGCCGCCCCAGCTGCGTGTATGACGCACTGCGTTTTTGGCTGACCACCTCGTTCAGCGAGCACGTGTGCTCATCCACAAGCTTTCGGATCTTCCATAACCCCGTTCCCTTGTAAGTCGAAGCCCGACATGACCACTTGCACTTGGGAGCAGCGCACCCTGCAACATACAAGGTCGCCGTTGACTTCTTCACCTTCGTCGTGAAGCAGCGAGTCAGACCCGCCCACGCTACGAGTTCCTGCACATCCTCCGAAACGTTTGTCCCTCTCGGAGCTTAATACCACACTGGCTGGGATCCAATGGGTTCCCCGCCACCATTGGTTCACTTTCAGTAGGCTTCGGAGATGTGGTTGACTTCCATTTTCGTCTTTCGTATGCTTCCTCGACTTCCCTCACCGCTCGCTCCGCCTCATAATCCCATGACCAAGGCTTCGTCGGACCAGAACTACCGTGTTCAGGTTTAACCACTTTTGGGATTGCATCATCCTCATCGAAAGAGCTCTCAAGGTTAATGACTCCATCTTCCATGTCACCGCTGACATATATGACCTGCTTCCCTTTATTCACTGCGTCGGCATTCTTTTCCCTCTTCGCAAACTCCAACTCCAACTCCTCACTTATCCCTAACTGGCCAGAAGTCTCTTTTAACTGGACGGCTGTTTGTGTTAACTGGACATCCGATGATTCCAACTGGACATCCTTTTGGTTTACCTCAACAATTTTTTCTCCCAAATCTTCGTCTTCTCCGTCAAGCCCCACGGGGAGATCTGTATTTGGGCAATCTTCTTGGGTCACGGACGGACCAGTTAACGGCACTACAACATCCTCCAAGCCCGCAGGAGACAAACCACCACCGTCTGAGTCATCCGTTGTCGATCCTTGTGCTTCGGGCACGTCTCCACCAACCTTGCGTCGCAGGGAGACATTGAGGTCGATAGACCAATTTCGTTCTCCAAACAGCCCGTTTACAAACTTGTAGGCCTTCAAGTCTTCGTCATCCCCGATAGAAAACGGTCTGGACTCTTCTTTCTTTGGCTTTACATATGTGAGCTCCACATCATTCCTCCTCCCATCGACATTAAACTTGTCCATCACTTGTTTCTTCAGCTTTACATAGTCAATCCTTTCATCCACCACCATGGCTTTCTGGCTCCTTGTTCCCATGAAGACCCAAGTGCCGCCTTCACACGCCCACCATCCTCCAAACAATACAGTGATACAAACTGATGATTTTTCCCCTGTTGCATTTCATAGGGAGACAAAAATTAATTTGTATCGACGGTATTTACATATGAACAACACTTACTAAACATAGAGAGAACACTTGACCATTTTATGTCCGACCAGAGGACTGTCCAATAAATTCCAACACCTGTCCAGTGGGTACGATTTAACCGTCCAGTGAAAAGTGGCTTCGTACAAGTAAACCGTTTACTGAACCCAGACCCACTTGCTTCTTCTTCAATGGATTCTCTCTCTTTCTTCAGATTTTGTGAATAAAAGTGATGCCCAGAATTTCTCTGATCTCTTTATATAGACCACACATCATTTGACATATACCCTCTTTCTTCAAATCCAACGCCGGCCATTCCCCTTCTTCAAGTTCCATTTCCCCTGCAATTCATTAATGGAAACTAATGATTTCTCTCAGACATTCTTCAAAGCTTATATACCCTCCCCTCCTCCCTCCCTTTCCCCTTTTTTTTTGGCGCCATCCCTGGGCGGGAACAATTGGCTCCCTCCTTTTTACTGTACCCAGCTGCTCCATCTCTCTCCCTCTCTCTACCTGTCTTTTCAATATTGATCAGGATTTTCACCCTCTCTCTCTCTCTCACACAGACTCTCTCTCTCTCTCTCTCTGTCTTTTCCTCGCTTTTCCGTCTCTCTCTCTGTCTCCCTCTCTCAATTGTCCAGCTGTCATACTCATACTGTCCAGTCCCCCCCACTTACTTGCTACTGGTTGAGCCAAAAATCCGGATATCCGGATTTCTGCAATTTTTTTCCGGATGGGGATATGTGTGCAAGGGTTTCACCCAAATGGGTCATTTTAGCAAATTCCTTTTTTTTTTTTTTATAAATAATGGGTGGTATGTTATGTATGTACAATGTTTGGCAAATAATGAGATTTGTTTTGCAAAATATTAAAAATAATGAATCTTTTGTGTAATGTTAAAAATAGAGGTTGATTTTCCTCAAAAAAAAAATTGTAACAATGGGTGAGTTTTTGCTAAAATTTTGGAAATTATGTGTGATTTTATTGAAAAAAATATATAAGATTTTTTCTTTCACTTTTATGTTGGATTTAGTTAAATAATAGGTAATTTTATTTATTGTTAAAAATAAAGGGGGTCTTGTGAAATAAGGAAAAATAATGGCCCATTTTATTGATTTAAAAAAGTGAAAATATGAGTTTTGGACATGAAACGGACTTTTGACAAAACTCAGGGGCACCATCCGGACAAAATAAAACCTTAGGACACCAAGCGGAATTGTCAAAACCTCAGGGGCACCAAACGGAATTTCCCTATTATTTCTGGGAGCGTACACTTGCAGTTGCACTTGTGTTGATCTCAAATTTGGTAAATGGGTCTTCAAGGTTAAGCTAAAATCAGATGGATCACTTGAGAGGTACAAAGCAAGACTTGTTGCCAAATGGTTCACTCAAAAGTCTGGGATCAATTATCCTCCAGTAGTAAAAATGGCAACTGTTCATAGCATCATCTCTATTGTTGCTTCTCATTCATGGGACATCCATCAGCTTGACGTCAGCTCTACATATTGCGAAGATTCCTGTCTTCCACGAGAGGACGAAACATATTGAGGTGGACTACCATTTCACCAGAGACAAGATTATGGAGGGGCTGCTATAGCTTTCGTACATACCCACTACACAACAGTTATCCGACATTTTCACAAAAATCCTCCTAGGCTGATAGCAAAACTTATTGTTGTCCAAGCTTGGTGTGTCAGCCCCCACCCCCAGCTTGCAGGGGCCTATTGTCCACACTTGCTCAACCGGTCAACAAGATAGAAGAACCGGGCATAGGAGGTTAAGGTTGTTAGTCGGTTACATATTGTGTATAAATACAAATACTCGGTTCATGTTGTACTACAATTTTTCAATGAATGAAAACACTTTGTTTTCTTCTCCAATTTCTCTGGTTCACAGAAAAAAAACTCAGTTTAACAACATATTCCTTATCATTTTCGTACCTAGAAACTTAAATTTGGTAAATGCCTAGAAATTAAATGATATTATATTTCCGGGAAAATTGCAAAAAATAGCCTAACCTTTATGGGTAGTTGCGCTCAATAGCCTGAACTATAAAAAATGCCTAAAATAGCCTCAAGTATTTACTTGGTTGTAGAAAATAGCCTCAAGCTACGCTCAAATTCAAATAATTACCTTGAAATTCAAATTAATTATTCAAAAACAACCTTAGGTTGACTTTAAATTCAAATTAATTATAAAACCTCTTCAAAATAATTTTTATTTAAAAAATCATCACTTCTTATATAAAAAAAATGTTACACTTAATTGTTGTTATCTAAACTCATAGCTAAATTAATTATATAAACTATCTCAAACCATATAAATATAACTTAAATTTATTATTCTAAAAAATTAATTAGATTATTTACATATAATTAAAAGTAAATGAATACTTAAGCTTCTATTTACAATTGATCTAATAAGCTTCTATTCACAATTACTTAGATTTTTAAAAAATTTATTGATTTACACAATTTATATGGTATAAGGTAGTTTTTGTAATTAATTTAATGATGAATTTAGCTAATAATGACTTAGTGAGAACAAAAATTTATAAGAAGTTGTAGATTTTAGGAATAACAATTATTTAGGAAATTTTTTTTTTATATAAGAAGTGATGACTTTTTTAAATAAAAATTGTTTTGGAGAAGTTTTGTAATTAGTTTGAATTTAATGACAACTTAAGACTTTTTTTATCATTAATTTGAATATAAAGGTAATTATTTGAATTTTAATGTAGCTTGAGGCTATTTTCTGCAACCAGTTAAATACTTGAGGCTATTTTCTGCATTTTTTATAGTTCAGGCTATTAATCGCAACTACTCCTAAATATTAGGCTATTTTTTGCAATTTTCCCTATATTTCCGGGAGCACTTGCACTTGTGTTGATCTCTAATTGTGTTTGTTATTTGTTTGTAGATCTATCTTCATAAATCTGACGTTCAGATTGTCTTTTCTTTCTTTCTTTTTTTTTTTTTTTTTTGGTCTAGTTTCTTTCTTTCTTTTAACCCATATGATCTACACATCTTTTTATTCATTTAAATCCTTATTTAAATACTATCAACTCACACAAAGTGTTCCCCGCTCCTTCCTCTCCAAAGGAAACCCTCCGGCGTCTCCGCCTCAACGGAATCCCTGACCTCGGCGGCGGAACCGACGGTAAGATCTCTCTCCTAATGCAGCAGTCTCCGTTTTCCGGCTGTTACTACTCATTCTCTTTGTTAATTCATCTTTAATTTGTATAATCGAAAGATACCCCAAACCCTAACCCTATGTAAGCTTGTATCGATTTCAATTAGGCCTAAAATTCGCTGTTTTCTCCCTGAATTTTCCATCCCGAGTCTTAGAGATTCCCTGAAATAGATCTGGTTCTTGTATCAACTTTTATCTGTATTTAAGTTTTTTGCTCGAGTTAATGAACGCGATGGTTGAATTCAAGGTGATTGAATATTTGAATGACTTGATTTTGGATAATATTTGTGCGGATGATGTCAACAAGACTCATTGTATGTTTGTTCTTGATCCATATCACGGTGACAACATCACAACAACTTTATTGTGACTTTTTATGTGGTGTTTGAAGTTTGGATCGCAATGTCTGAAGACAGAACTTCCACAACGGTGGCTTCCGAAGATGGAGATGTCCGTCCCCCTTCAAACCATTCGACGTCTAGGAAGCGAATCAAAATTATACCCCCGAAACGCGGTAATGTTTGTTTTTGGAGGAAATCTTTCTATTCTAGCGTAGCTTTATTCTTGCAAGGCATATCTTGTTTAGGTAAATTTATTGAAATGATACCCTTATTTCCATGTCTTCCAGCGAATCCATCTTACATCAATAACTCGAACCATACAACCCATGCTCCCAACATCACAATTCCGTTTGAAGTAGAGTAGTAGACACCTGAATACTAAGTATAGCTCGTAATAATCTGTCTTCCGGATCATAGGACGATTCCTTTGCCATTTGAAGTGTTAATTTACCTATCAAAATGTCACCAATCTCTACCCATGCTCCCAACATCACAATTCCGTTTTTTTTTTTTCTAAATTATGGGCTTTTATATAAATGTGGTATTTTGTTAGTTAACTTTTCGGGACCTTGACTTGTCACATGAGTCAGAATTTCATATTTTCAAATGTGAAAAGAAGTATAAATATCTCCTTAATTTATTTGTTGATGAACTGAAGATGGAAATTCGAGAATGGTGGCTTCTGAAGTTGGTTCCCCCTCAAACCATTCGACATCGATGAAGCGAGCCAAACCTTCCCCGGGTCCTCAGTAAGTTTAATTTGTGTTTGGAGAAATACATGTCACCATTCGACATTGATTTTGCTTGTTTTTGAAATATTGGAATATATAATTTATGTTTGTGAACTGGTCTCAAATGTTTTCTGCTTTCTACTTTAATTCTAAGGTAGAACACAGCATAAACGGTTTCATCCCCATATTCAAAATCCAATTTCCTCTTTTTTCATGTAAACGATGTATCTTTATTTGGTGCTTGATTATGTAAGCTTCTTTGGTGATTGATTTTGACAGACCGCCTCGGGTCCAGCTAAAGTTTGATTTTGATGGACTCGTTCTCAAAGGGGATTTTGATAAATACGTAGCGGTTGCCTTATCCAGTTTTAATGAGACTAATCAAGCTCAGGGGGTTTGTTACTCTTCCTTCTTCCTAAGTCAAATCAGCACTTGATCAGCAGTTGCATAAATTTAATTCTGACTAATTGGATTTGGATGTGCTTGTACATATGTAATTTGATGGATCAGGCTCCTTTGTACGAGGTCGTCAAGGCACTTGGGTTTATTTGGACCCCTATAGCTAAAACGTGTCATTTCAACTTCATTGCAAGGCCAAAAGATGGGACTGATGCTGAGGATAAGCTCTTTTTTGCTGAAGTCGAGACTGTGAGAGGTGTCGGCTATCGTTGCAATTGTTGCTGCATCATAGGCCCCCCGGATTCCAGTATGTCTCCTCTATCACTCTCAATCAGATTTATATATATAAACTTGGCACTGCCTTGTTTGCAATGCTGTAATTTCCACACGGCCTTTTCAAATGTGTTAACTTGCAGAGACAGGGCTTTGTGGCTGCGGCATATATTGTGTTAATCATCCAAATCACGTACAACATCCTCCTCAAGGTGGCTTTAGAAAGAAATTGATAATAGGAGGGGATTTTTTATGGTGAAAACTGAAAAGATAATAGGAGGTTTGAAATGATGTACGTACGTACGTCTATGGTCACTTACTCATCGATGGGGTTATTCAACCTTTATATGTATTTAGAGACTTTAACTCAGATGCTACCTACTTGTTATATTCATTTTTTTGGTACATTGAGACTCACACTGAATCTGAATGTTGTGGGTCACCTGAAAACTTCATTTTCTGGCTGCTTAAGCTGACATAGTAGGAATCCTAATTGCTTTTCTGACATTATTGTGAACTTTTGAATTGGTTTGATGGAATGTTCGGCTTGCTGCTAAGGCTTCTTGCTCGTCTCTGGCGATCCCCCTTGTTCATTTATAGATAACCCTTGCTCATTTTCTTCTCGAGCTTCATCTCTTTCTCTTTTACTCCGTATATGTGAATGAGGATATAAGAACGGTCATTTGTAGGTAATCTTTGCTCATTTTCGAGGAGGGGTTGAGATATTAGACATTTGGCAGTTCCTTATTGAACTATTAGGGGCACTGTCGTAGCTCTCTTTCGATGGGTCAAGATCTTCTCGAGCTTGTGTATGCTACCCTTCACCCCAACAATTGAGAAGTTGGTTGTATTCTTTTACTGGCCCAGTGCTCCCATGTGGCCACGAATTTTTCGGTTGACACTTAACTTGTTCTTGATGTCACTCGAATTTTTTCCATAAAAAAAAAAAAAATTGACTTCGCCCATGTTTTCTACTACGTATTAAATACCAACCTTATCAATGATTTAGGTGGATATTCATATGTCCAGGATTACACAATTATATTACAAGCTACTACACAATTCCTGCTAGCAATTAATGTAGTTTGTGGGTCGATTATCTTTTTTTTTTTTAACAAGGTAAGAATTTGAAATATCAGACTAAAGTCTGATAAATCGAGAGGGCACAAGAAGCGTCATACGGACAAACCGTCATAATCAACAACCCACAAATAATGAACCAATCAAACCAAAGCAAAACAATAAAAACAATTGTCATGTCCCATCCATGATTCATATGTAATTGAATGGAAAAGGAAGAGATCGATTAGGAAGAAAGATTAGGATTAGAGAGATTAATTAGGGGCAAGGAGGAAGATGAAGTTTAGGGATAAGAGAGTAAAAGGAGAGAGAGATAGTAAGGGTTTAGGAGAAACAATAAAGAGTAATTGATTTGATTATTGATTGGATAATTTCCACAATTACAAGGGTAAATATACTAATACCCATATTATCTATAACCCTAATAAACTATGAACAAAGAAGAAGACCGACTGAGCAAGGATGGAAGACTCGGCAGGAGAATATGGATAGTACGTGAGTGCATGAGAAAACTACTGCTGACATCATGTCTCACGCCGGGGAAACGAAAAACATAAATCCATGATGGGCGATGGACGACTCTTGGGAAGTATGGAACACATGAAGTTCCCCCACCTAGATGAGGCATTTTTGTATAACGAAAAACTTTGAATTTTTGGATGTTTAGTTTGGATTTGTGAATTTTTCATTCCGATATTATACCAAACAACACGCTTAGGTAATCACTCATTCCGACTTTTGATTCCCATTCCCATTCCGATTACTACATTTATACCAAACGGGGCCGAAGTTCCCCCACCTAGATGAGGCATTTTCAGAGATCAACGATACTACTATGATTAGATCAATCAACTAGGGCCGCAAGACTGCTCCTCATCTGGAATTAACCACGAACCAACGAGTCGAAGCCCCATGACAGCCAGAAACCTATGCCGATTATCTTCTCTTTATAATGGTGGATACATATATACAGTATATATATACATTACTAAAATAGCGTAAGAGGTCTTCAATTTTTTAAGTTATACAAAAACCACCTCTTATTTAATATTATATTCATTTAACCACCCCTATTTTTTTAATTTATAAATATCATCTCTTTATTTAGTAGTGCATATTGATTTAACCAACTCTTATTTTCTATTCAATTAAAAAAACAACCGCGCATTTCCTTAATTCCTTCAAATATGTCACTAGTAGGGACATTTAGAAATCTTGACGTAATGACATAGTTACATTTAGAAATCTTTTTAATTAACACAAAAAATTTACAAGTTAGAAGCATATAACAAATAATCACAGCGAAATTGAATACAATTGCAGGTCAAGGTTTACATTCAATACGAAAAGATTTTCATTTTTTTTTTTTTTTGAAGAGGAAAGATTTTCATTTTTATTTTAACAATATATCCATCTTAAGATTCTTACTTGTACGTTCACACACTCGTACCGTATATCATTTTCTTTTAAAAGAAGAAAAAAAAGAGCATATAATTCAAGTCAGTGAATTAGTACTGTATTCACTGCAGTAAATGTTTTGGGCTACCAGTCAATCCCGAATCCAGTGGAATCAAAGAGGCCGTTGATATACTTTATCACCTTTTCAGATGCTGCTACGTACGTCTTCATATGTATCTTTGCCGACTCATCTGCAATATTTACCGTAATTAAAATCTTTAAATTTTAATAAAAATAAAACAAAGTAATTAGGATTAAGAGTGGAAACGGTAGTCGGCCGATCACCCTCTACCTCCCACGGCTTGGCCGTATGAATGAATGTATATATTGCTAAAGTTCCATCTAAATTCCTAATCTATCTAATTAATATAATATATAATATAAATATATATAATGCAATTCTATCTATCCAAATTTACGTAGTATATATTGCAATTCGGCAAGGCAGCACTCGTAGTCGCGTAAGCCTAACCAATCACGTGGGCTCCAGCTCCTTCCTTTGATTAATATGTAACCCGACCCGATTGAAATATTAGCTATATATGGCGCAATAACTAGCCCAAGCCTCCTCCGTATGAATTCATCAGCCCAATTACCTCCAAAATACCTAAAATAAATAAAACACATGTGTAGACTCCGAAAATCAAATAATACAAACTAAGCTATAAAATATATAACAATGCTCTAAATTAATATATAAATCTATACTTAAAACATGAGTAAAATAGACTCTATCAATTAAGCTTCAAGATCCATTTGTTGTCAAAGGAACTTTGTCCTATATGGTTAGTAATTTTGTACGCTGATTTGAGCGTGAATTCAGCATTCTTCGTTAGATTCCAGACTATTTTGTCTGATGTATCCCGTGTTGGAATTGGAATGTCTACAATTGTATTCATCACTTGAGGGGGGAATATTTGTTTTAAGAGAGGAATATTCCAATGTTTTTTATCATTGAATAATTTGGACACCGTACCGTCCATTTAGGATCCATGTTGCCTAAATACTCTTGAAGCGGGAGATTGTTTATCCAGGGGTCCGACCATATATTAATGGTATTACCATCACCCAAGATACACAAGATACCTTTTTTTAAAGTTTTTCTAAGATGTAGGAGTCTCCCAAACTGCCAAGAAGTGTTATGTTTGTTAAAATCAAAGATTGTATCATTTTGGAGATATTTTTCATAAATGACCTTCACCCAAACATTGTGTGGGTTAGTGAGTATTTTCCATAGAATTAGTTTTAGTTGTAGAGTACTGGTATTTTGTTTCTTCGGCAGTTTTTAGCCCAAGACCACCTTCCTCCTTTGATTTGCAGATTTTATCCCAACTAATTAGCGGACAGTATTGTTCAGAATTGAGTTTGTTACGGAAGAAGGTTTTGTTAATCTTTTCTATTTGTTGGAGAACACCTTTGGGGAGAAGAAATTTTTGCATTAAGTAGTTTACTTTTGAGTTCAGATTCGCATGGATAAGAACCAGTCGTCCTGCTTGTGATAAGGTTAAGGCCTTCCATTTAGATAGTTGCTTCTTTAGGCTTTGAATTGCCTCCTCAAATACACAATTCTTGACTCTTCCATTTATGTTGGGAATATCTAGATATTTTTCAATTCCAGTTGATAAAGGTATGTTCATGTCTTGTGAGAGAGAAAGTGTCAGGTTGTCATTTACATTCCTCGAGACTTGCAAAGAGCTTTTTGGTAGTTGACTACCAACCCTGATTGGTTTGAGAGTTTGTTCAATATATTTTGGATTGTATGTAGGCTCTTGTGGGAGGCGGACGCAAAAATAAGAGTATCATCTACAAAGGTGAGAAACGGAATTGGAGTGACATTTGTTGTCAGTTTGATTCCAATTAAAGGATAATTTCTCATAGATTCTTCAAGAAGTTATCTAGCAAAGTTTTCCATGACAATGACAAAGATATATAAGGGGCTAAAGGGTCACCTTGGCGGATACCCCTTTGAGGTTTGAATTGTTTTCCTGGGTTGTTGTTTACCAAGACCGAGAGTGTAACGATCAAATTTTGGGAATTTCTAAAAAGGGAAAGTTTCGGAAAAAACCCGTCATCGGGCGATTTCTATTTTCGGAAAGTCATTGGAAAATATCCCAACATACTCTTAAAATTCAAATTGACGGATTCTAAGCCTTATTTATTGTATTTCGATTTTGAGGAATTCGAGAGTCGCTTGAAATGAATTTGGAATTTCGATCGGATTTTCAAAATGTCGGATTTCAGGGTGTCAAATTTCGGGATGTGGAGTCTTGGAATGGAATGTCGGGATTTAAGGTCGGAAGAGCGGAATCCCTCTCACTCTCTCCACTCGCCACTCTCTCTCTCTCTCTCTCTCTCTTCCTTAAGTATTTTGTCTTGTAGTCCATGGAACCCTAAGGAGCCAATTTTGGCCCATCTATATAAAGGAAGCACCAATCCCTAAGTGGATCTCACCACAAAAATCTGAGCCAAAAACCCTATCCTCCTTAGATCAAAAACCTCTTCCAAGAATTCAAAAACCTAAAAACCAAAAGTTCCACCTTTCACTTCTTGAATCCAAAAACCCTCCTTTCTCCCATCTCTTTTGTGTTTATCCACACAGAAAACCCCGCACATATCCCCTAAGAAGTTCCATTCTCACAAAAAGAACCCAAAAATCAAGATCGTAAGGCCAAATCCAAGCAAAGAGCTCGGCTCTGCAGCAACTCGCGGTCGTGAAAGCTCCACTCGCCGTCGCGACGATGAACCCAGAAACAACAATTCATCCTCACGGCCGCGATGTTCTTCCTCGTCGCCGCGACTCCGAGCCCAGATTCGGTGAAACCTCGGTAAAACGAGTCGTTCTCGCTTGTTTCTCCTCCTTTTTTGAACCCATTTGTTGTCCTGTGTTCATAACGTCTTTCTCCATCTTTCAAGGTCAAGAAATCTTAGATCCATTGTGGTTTGGTGTGGATTCAAGCCCCTTCTTTATCGTTTTCAGTTTTAAGCAAAGGTAACCTCCTCCTCACTTGAATCTCTCGATTTCCAGGTTGTTTCTCAATAAAGGTGCTCTTTTAACTCACATTCAACTTTCCTAGGCACTGTCGTATCAAGAAATCGTTGGATCTAAGCCTTACAGACCTCTCTGCCTCTAGATCTTCAAAGAGCCTCCAAGAGGCTAGGTAATCCCTCTTCCGCTCTCCCCTCTAGTCTTGACTGAAGTCGTTTTTGTGTTGCTTAAGTAGTATTTTGAGTAAGGAATGTTTTAAAACAAGTTTGGAAGAAATTGGGTTTAAAACGAGCAAGAACGAGCAAAACGAACAACGATAGGTTCGAGTCACGCCGCGGCGAAACCATGGTTGTCGCGGCGATCCAAAAAACCCAGTCCAGAGGTTGAAGACGACCTCTCGCAGCCGCGACCACTACTCTCGCGGCCACGAGTAACAACCAACGAGAGGGTCGTCTCGCGAGGGAACTTCTAGGAGTATGTCGCAGCCGCGACCGTCCCTCTCGCGACCGCGACATACCCCTAGTGGCTTGGCCGAGCCTCTCTTCCCTATTCTTTGGATTCCTTGTTGGTTTTGATTCGATTCTTTTGAATGATTTTGATGACGTCAAGTTTCAAAAATGGGGTTTGGGAAATATTATTTTAAGGATTTTGAGATTTGACGGAACTCGGACTTTCGGACTTAACACTTGGACAATTTTGAACGATCTATTTAATGTTAGGATTCTCTTATTATTTTTGTATTTACAACGAACTTGGAAATGGGTTTGGAAAAGGGTATTGATGAGATTTATCGATGGCTTTGATTGGAGTTGAAGGATTTCATTTCATTGTCGGGACTCTTTGACTTGGTTTTCGATATTGGTTTTGGAACGATCTTTTGTAAAATGAGTATTGATGAAGTTGAAATGATCAAATGGTCTTGCTTGATGTTATTATATCGGAAAGACTTTGAAATGGTTTTACTCCCGCTTGGTTTTAGAAATGTTTGGAAACTTGGGTTCTATGTGCATGGTTGTTAGTATAGTAGCTTATGGCATTTATGTGATTATAGGTGTTTGTTGCTTTTTGGATCTTCGCTTGTGTTATCTTTGTTGTTCAGCATTTCCAGGTAAGTATCCTACGGGAGCTTACTCAACAATTCGGACCTTCTACTTGATGTGTCATATATTGTGTAGGTGTTGCATATGCATAAAAGCATGCCATGTAGTATCTAGCTAGGATTGCACTTGTGCATGAGCATTTGGCTAGTTGGTGTGATTGAAAACAGAACGGTCGTTATCTGTGTGTTCTAGAGTCTTTGCTAGGGTCATAGGGTAGCCCAGCCTCATCGAGTTTGCCCTGAATTGTTCGTGTTGATATGAGCATGATATGATAGACCAGCACCACCAGGCAAGAGTTGAGATGATGCTGCTATGATATGATGATGAGATGATGATGATGATGCTATGATATGATATGATGTTGAGATGATGATGCCATGTTATGATGATGAGATATGATTATGAGTATGCTATGATGATTATGTGCACACATGAATGATGGTACGGGGTACTGTACTGGCCAGGTCCGTGAAATACCCCAAAATATTTTTGGGTATTTCTTTTTAAGTAAATATACAATTTTGGTAATAAAAGTTCTTTTATTTTGAACTTAGAAATATTTTTTCTTTCAAATTGAATATATAAAAAGTTTTATAACTAGTTTAAAGATATTTAATCTTAAGTGCATTTACAGTAAATAAATAATTTTTAAGTTATATTGTTTTGAGACAAAGTGATATATTTCTTAAAAAATAAGGAAGGATTCATAATTATAATTTATTCTAATATTTAATATAACGTTTTAGAAAATTGTGTTATGCAAAATAAAATGTATTTCATTAAGTGTTTTGTTATTTTTATTATTTAACTTATGAAGAATTTTAATAAATAAAATTTTCGGATATACATATATATAATTGGAAAAAAAGGCTTGAACCGGTTTTCTGTTGGTTCGAGTGAACCGAACCATAAAATAAAGAGAAAAAAAATGGCGAACCGGGTTGAGTGAACCCTCCTCCTTCCTCCCGCCTGTCGAACTACTGTTGCACAAGGGTGGATTTTGCCTCCCTCAAATCTAGCCGAAATCTCAACGTTTTTACTTCTAAACTGTTTCACACATTATGCTATATCCATATCTACAACTAATTTGTTATTTCGGATAGAAATGAGCTCAAACGAACCCGATCGGATTCCGCCCCAAATCGAGATTCCTTGAAATCCGGCCATGTAACGGCCTCATCTGAACGAATTGAACATAAGGATAGCTTCTAATGATCTTATCCAAGCCATTTACGGGATCAATTTCATCCAATTCGTTCCGAATCCTCTCCTATAAATACAAGAGGTTTTCGGTTCTCAAGCTCACACCACCATTGAAGCATCTATCCGAGCTCTAAACCTATCCCATTACCTTCCAAATATTTCTACCAACAATTCCCTTCACAAATCTTTCACAAAAGCATCCCGATTTAAAAACCCCTAATTTCGAAATCACCCCTCGTCGTAGCCGCCTTTGCCGCCCTCGTCTGCCACCACGAGCCGCTGTCGGAGCCACGAGCCACCACCAAGAGATGCACCCCATCGCCACGAAGCTGTAGCCACCGGTTGCGTGTCATTCCGAGCACTATCGAAGCCGCTACGATTCGCCGAAGTGGAGCCGTTGTCGCGCCTGGATTCCTCTGTTGAAAGCAGTGACGGGTTGAAGGTTGAAGAAGGTTAATTGCGTTAAACCTCCCATATTTTCAGTTTTGTTAAAATATGCCCTGCTCAGTTTTCTAAAATTCCAGATTCTAACCCGTATTTTTATATGGGCATAAATGCTTTCGAATTCCGTTAAATCACAGAGAATCGTCAACCCTTACGCAGGAATTCGAGTTCAACCAACCACTTAAGTCAAAGCTTGCAACGTCGGATCAAGGCAAGTGACATTCCGAGCCTTTCTGCTCAATTGGTGCTTTCGTGTCTTGTTTGTTTTCCTATCTTTGATTGCTTGCCAAGTTAAATAAAATAAATCACAATTCACCTGCTTATGTGATTTATTTACCGTTCAGTTTGAATTTGGCAAGTTTAATTGGGTGACCTTAATAAGATAATAATAATATCGTTACCCACCGGTCATTTAAAGCATGATTTATTTTTGTCCTTTCATGCTAATTGGTTAGGAATGGAACATGTTATTTCTTTGATGTTTCCATCCTTTATTTTAATTGCTTTCATTTCATTTGGCATCCATATTACCTATAAATAATATGGGTTATTTTGTGTTGTGTGATCACCTAGGATATCTAAATAAAATAGTAATAATGTGTGGATTGTGTGTTACGATTGGAACTCAATTAAATCAAGATCAATCAAAGTAAAACGTATCAATCAACGTAAACCAAATGTGAACCGTAATGTGTGAAGTCAAGTGAAAGTGATGTTGTAGAGTCAGGTCGGGGCCGTTACTCCTCGGTCTAAAGGTTTCATGAAACTAACACATTTCCGTAGAGAAATGTTACACTACCTCCGGTAGTAGGCCGTTATCTGCTAGTGAGAGCGGGGCCGGTATCATATTATAACAAATAGTGTGTGTTGTGAAACATTCAATTCATATTAAGAGTGGTAAACGTGTAAAGCATATAAACCTGTGTTTAAGCTACTCAATGTGAGGAAGTGAGTGAAGTGTGTTATATCAATATGTTTTAAGCTACTCAATGTGAGGAAAGTGAGCGAAGTGTGATATATATATATACATCTTCTTAACATAGTAAGAACAAAGCTTTACAGTGATCACAATTAATTCAAGCTATATCATATTCCATCTGTAATCGGAGTATGGTTCCTAAGAGTGCTTGTCGCTCGCATCTTTTGTTACTCAATCCTACTGGATTATCCGTGTCACATAAGTCGTGTCTTAAAATGTTAAGCCTTCACATAAAATATTCTTAATAATCGCATTTGGGTTTAGATTCATACCGTATTATGGTCACTGAGTTTGAGTCCAGAGAAGTCCCAGTTTTCGAGCCGTCATTTGCTAGTTCTTGCGAACTAACCGTCCTTTATTTGGATGGCTGGTGTCCTTCATTCTGGATGCCAGACCAGTTTTCGCAGGTTTAGGTCGAGTTTCAGGGGAGAAGATAAGAGAAGTTGAGAAGACATTTAAGTTACTTTTAACATTGTATTTAAAGTTTAAATTTCTAGATATATTGTATAAGAATTTTATTGTTTTATTTTATTTAAAAGTCTTCCGCTGTATTGTTCTCAATTTGTAATTAAATCCTCAATTTTCGAGGAGAGTTTAATAAAGAATTATTTTTATATTCCAAGTCTTCCGCTATTTCTATTTATTTTACGTATCATTATTTGTTATCATCTTGTTTATGGGAGCATGGTTGCATGTCCCTATAAGCCTAAGGTGGTTACGAAGACATTAAAGTTCGAGTAATCACTGGCGCTGTGGCATTCCTTTGGGTTATAAAAGGGGGTGTTACAGAAGGTGGTATCAGAGCCAGGTTGATTTTCGTACACGAGTTTTAAAATAAGTTTTTCTTAAAATCATTTCTTGAAAGTTTGAAATATAATTTTTGATGTTTTAAAGTGAAAGTAAATATATTTCTTTGAAAAATCGTTCACGTTGAAAAGTTAGTTTTATTTATGAAAATGCTTTTCTAACATATAAAGTTTAAAGTCTAATGTAATCAAATTAGTGAAACAAATCATAATAAATATTTAGGTGAAAGTCTTCCCTTATAACAATTTTACAATATGGGTCATGAATTGCAATTTATATTTTCACAAGATAGTAAAATACTTATTTAAAAATATTTTTTTTAAAATGTTAGTCAAAATTATCAATTCTTTTAATGAAGTTTATTCAATTATATATGTTGGTATTATGTTTAGTATTCTCAAAGTGTGGTTAGTACTTTACAATAAAATAAAAATAAAAAGTTTGAAGTTGTAAACTTTCCTTCTAGATTTTGTCTAACGAACCTATGTGTTAAACATAATATGTTAGGATATTTTAAACGGATTTCACGTGTATAGATTCTCAAGTATTTTAAGCAATATATAGTTTTGATCAATGGTATTTGATAAAATGGACATCAAACTCTTCTTAAAGGATTTCATGACTAAGAAGTTAACATTGTATATAAATTCTATGGTGATAAAACAGTGTACCAAAAGTTTTTAAGTATTTCCCGAAAGTTAAATGATCTTGACGGATTTAAGTGTGTTAGTCATCTCCAAATTCAGCGTCTCAACTTAAACTTCTCGAGATCGACTTTAAACTACCGTAAAGAACCTCAAGCGATATGTCCTTAGCATCTCTGTGCCCTAGTAATCTGCTACTATAAGCATACGCGATAGATACCTTATAAACTATTACAAGCCTTCAATGTGCGTGGTACGATCAATGTGAGATTCTCGAAATTTCGATAGCGAAGAAGTGAACTCATCGTGACTCATCGTGGTGCATCGTGTGTGTGGTGAACGTGTGTGTGGTGAAGGACCTTCTACCCCGTGAGAGATAAAACTTTATGCGTTCCATGTGTTCTCCCGCTTGTGTCTTAATGAAGAATCCATAGCTTCTCTATCCAAACTAGGTGTAAATTCTTGATAACATTACTTCGTTAGTGATCCGAACTCTCATTGGTCAACGTCTGAGATAGTACAAAAGTAAAATACAATCAAACTATATAATAAAAGAATAAATTCGATATCACGCTCGCTTTCGGGAGGAAGACAAGACACCGGACAACGTGTTATTCAGCGAACGCGAAAGAGATCCAAGGATAACCCGTTTCATACGGAGCACTCGTTACACTTGAATAGGATATCAGTTCTGCCTATAGTGGCTGCCTTTGAAACCACCGCGGCCATTTGGTAACCTGGAAAAGGAAGTCAAGTGGGGTTGAGAAGAAAGCCAATGGTAGTCTGGAATACCATGTTCATTGTGTGATAATAGTTGACTAACTTACGCTAATGTCTAACATATCATCGTACCTGTTTTTTGTAAAACAACTCCGTCGTATGTGGTTAACCCTAAGTTAAGAGGTAATCGTAAGAGAAATAACTCTCAGACTTTAGCAATGATGAGTTCGGTGGACAACTAATTACGTTGGATGTAGTTGAGTTGTTTTGCGCTCAAGCAACGAGATAGATATATCGATGTACACGGTTATTCTTAATTCCATAGATATCGAGTTCGATCCCCCTAAACCACTCAAAGTATATCGTTCCTAAGCTTCATATCCGTGGTAGTTCAAGTAGTTGAAGACAATGTGCAAAGAGAGCTAATGCTGTCACTCCTTCTCTATCTCTAGAGATTCATTCGCATTCAATTATAAGCTTTTGCTCGTTAATCTTAGTATCTTACATGATCAGTGTTGAAATATCTCAATACCGTATTCTCATTCCTTTATACCTCTTCTCCCTACTTCTTTTTGTTTTCTAAGTTTCGGGACGAAACTTATTTTTAAGGGGGGAGATATGAAATACCCCAAAATATCTTTGGGTATTTCTTTTTAAGTAAATATACAATTTTGGTACTAAAAGTTCTTTTATTTTGAACTTAGAAATAGTTTTTCTTTCAAATTGAATATATAAAAAGTTTTATAACTAGTTTAAAGATATTTAATCTTAAGTGCATTTACAGTAAATAAATAATTTTTAAGTTATATTGTTTTGAGACAAAGTGATATATTTCTTAAAAAATAAGGAAGGATTCATAATTATAATTTATTCTAATATTTAATATAACGTTTTAGAAAATTGTGTTATGCAAAATAAAATGTATTTCATTAAGTGTTTTGTTATTTTTATTATTTAACTTATGAAGAATTTTAATAAATAAAATTTTCGGATATACATATATATAATTGGAAAAAAAGGCTTGAACCGGTTTTCTGTTGGTTCGAGTGAACCGAACCATAAAATAAAGAGAAAAAAAATGGCGAACCGGGTTGAGTGAACCCTCCTCCTTCCTCCCGCCTGTCGAACTACTGTTGCACAAGGGTGGATTTTGCCTCCCTCAAATCTAGCCGAAATCTCAACGTTTTTACTTCTAAACTGTTTCACACATTATGCTATATCCATATCTACAACTAATTTGTTATTTCGGATAGAAATGAGCTCAAACGAACCCGATCGGATTCCGCCCCAAATCGAGATTCCTTGAAATCCGGCCATGTAACGGCCTCATCTGAACGAATTGAACATAAGGATAGCTTCTAATGATCTTATCCAAGCTATTTACGAGATCAATTTCATCCAATTCGTTCCGAATCCTCTCCTATAAATACAAGAGGTTTTCGGTTCTCAAGCTCACACCACCATTGAAGCATCTATCCGAGCTCTAAACCTATCCCATTACCTTCCAAATATTTCTACCAACAATTCCCTTCACAAATCTTTCACAAAAGCATCCCGATTTAAAAACCCCTAATTTCGAAATCACCCCTCGTCGGAGCCGCCTTTGCCGCCCTCGTCTGCCACCACGAGCCGCTGTCGGAGCCACGAGCCACCACCAAGAGATGCACCCCATCGCCACGAAGCTGTAGCCACCGGTTGCGTGTCATTCCGAGCACTATCGAATCTGTTGAAAGCAGTGACGGGTTGAAGGTTGAAGAAGGTTAATTGCGTTAAACCTCCCATATTTTCAGTTTTGTTAAAATATGCCCTGCTCAGTTTTCTAAAATTCCAGATTCTAACCCGTATTTTTATATGGGCATAAATGCTTTCGAATTCCGTTAAATCACAGAGAATCGTCAACCCTTACGCAGGAATTCGAGTTCAACCAACCACTTAAGTCAAAGCTTGCAACGTCGGATCAAGGCAAGTGACATTCCGAGCCTTTCTGCTCAATTGGTGCTTTCGTGTCTTGTTTGTTTTCCTATCTTTGATTGCTTGCCAAGTTAAATAAAATAAATCACAATTCACCTGCTTATGTGATTTATTTACCGTTCAGTTTGAATTTGGCAAGTTTAATTGGGTGACCTTAATAAGATAATAATAATATCGTTACCCACCGGTCATTTAAAGCATGATTTATTTTTGTCCTTTCATGCTAATTGGTTAGGAATGGAACATGTTATTTCTTTGATGTTTCCATCCTTTATTTTAATTGCTTTCATTTCATTTGGCATCCATATTACCTATAAATAATATGGGTTATTTTGTGTTGTGTGATCACCTAGGATATCTAAATAAAATAGTAATAATGTGTGGATTGTGTGTTACGATTGGAACTCAATTAAATCAAGATCAATCAAAGTAAAACGTATCAATCAACGTAAACCAAATGTGAACCGTAATGTGTGAAGTCAAGTGAAAGTGATGTTGTAGAGTCAGGTCGGGGCCGTTACTCCTCGGTCTAAAGGTTTCATGAAACTAACACATTTCTGTAGAGAAATGTTACACTACCTCCGGTAGTAGGCCGTTATCTGCTAGTGAGAGCGGGGCCGGTATCATATTATAACAAATAGTGTGTGTTGTGAAACATTCAATTCATATTAAGAGTGGTAAACGTGTAAAGCATATAAACCCGTGTTTAAGCTACTCAATGTGAGGAAGTGAGTGAAGTGTGTTATATCAATATGTTTTAAGCTACTCAATGTGAGGAAAGTGAGCGAAGTGTGATATATATATATATACATCTTCTTAACATAGTAAGAACAAAGCTTTACAGTGATCACAATTAATTCAAGCTATATCATATTCCATCTGTAATCGGAGTATGGTTCCTAAGAGTGCTTGTCGCTCGCATCTTTTGTTACTCAATCCTACTGGATTATCCGTGTCACATAAGTCGTGTCTTAAAATGTTAAGCCTTCACATAAAATATTCTTAATAATCGCATTTGGGTTTAGATTCATACCGTATTATGGTCACTGAGTTTGAGTCCAGAGAAGTCCCAGTTTTTGAGCCGTCATTTGCTAGTTCTTGCGAACTAACCGTCCTTTATTTGGATGGCTGGTGTCCTTCATTCTGGATGCCAGACCAGTTTTCGCAGGTTTAGGTCGAGTTTCAGGGGAGAAGATAAGAGAAGTTGAGAAGACATTTAAGTTACTTTTAACATTGTATTTAAAGTTTAAATTTCTAGATATATTGTATAAGAATTTTATTGTTTTATTTTATTTAAAAGTCTTCCGCTGTATTGTTCTCAATTTGTAATTAAATCCTCAATTTTCGAGGAGAGTTTAATAAAGAATTATTTTTATATTCCAAGTCTTCCGCTATTTCTATTTATTTTACATATCATTATTTGTTATCATCTTGTTTATGGGAGCATGGTTGCATGTCCCTATAAGCCTAAGGTGGTTACGAAGACATTAAAGTCCGAGTAATCACTGGCGCTGTGGCATTCCTTTGGGTTATAAAAGGGGGTGTTACAGTCCGCTCATGAAATAGGGGGTGGGGTAGGAGAGGGATATGCCACTTGACATTATCTGGGGCCCTTTACAGCGTTTCTGCATTATATTATACCCGATGAAAACATGCTTGTGTGTTTAAATTCTGTACTGCATTAGACCATCCTTTATTCTAGGCATAGGCATATTATATGGCCTTAGCGCGGTCTTTAGGGCCCACAGGCGTCTCTGGGCCTTACTTCGTGGATAGTGTCAGGTACTTGCTCCTTGTTTGCTCCATGCTTCTATGACGGGAAATCCCCTTGGGCGAAATCGATGAACCGGTCTAACCTGTTAACTTGGCTAAGTGTTGTTTAATTATGCTTATGGTTTTGGTTTTGACCCGGCTCTGCCGTGACGAGTTGTACTTTACTTCCGTTTTCCTTAAATGAATTTCCACGACTTAGTCGTTAGGACAGGTTAAGGGTACCCAACGGCCCTACGATGGTTTTGTGGATCGAAATCCCCGCTCAATACTAGGATTTAAAGAGGTTTGAAAACTCGACCCATACCTAGAATGCAAGATCCGCACGAAGGTATCCGACCTTTGAAACGTAACCCGGATATTTATATCTGGGTCGTTACAGAGAGAGTCGAGGTTGTGATGCACTTTATAGCCCAATTAATCCAATTTTTATGAAAACCAAATTTAATTAAGACAACTTCAATATAGTTCTAGTTGATTTTATCATAAGCCTTTTCCATATCAAGTTTAAGGGTCATCCATCCCTTTTTACCTTTTTTTTTTTGTGGAAAGAATGAAAAACCTCATGAGATATAAGAGTGTTATCCTGAATGGACGTACCTTCTACAAAAGCACCTTGGAACAGATTAATAATTCTTGGAAGGATAGTTGTAAGTCTATTAGCTAAGATTTTGGCAATAGTTTTGTATATTGTGTTACACAGACTAATTGGTCTGAAATGGTTTATGGTTGTAGGCGAGTCAATTTTAGGGATAAGGACTATAAAAGTTTGGTTTATCTCGGTCAACATGTTACCGGAATGAAAGAAAGCTTCAATAGCTTTACATACTAGAGGTCCAACAATGTGCCAATATTTTTTATATAATTCTGGTGGGTAGCCATCCTTGAATCGATAAATAGAGAGTAGCCATTCCGGGGTTCGAACCGGGGACCTATGGGTACTACCCACAAGTCCTTTCCGGTGAGCCATTCCGGAATGGTTATGGGTGGGTAGCCATCCGAGCATGGGGTTTTGTCATCTGTCATGACAAAAATTGTTTCTTTAATTTCTTTATTTGTTGGCTGCTTTAAGAGGTTACCTCTTCTCTATTTTTTCTCTTTCTTCATAATATTTCAACACCTCATTTATTTTTTTCTTTAAAATAATTTTTCACTTTATCAACCTCTTTCTTTAAGGTTTTTCCATAACCATGAGTTTACCTTATGATTCTTTTTTTCTCATTAATCTATATTCACCATATAGTTTCCACCATTAATAATATTATTAGTTAAATAATAAAAAATCACTAACTTTTACACATGGTCCAAGTCACTTCTTACCTCTCCACACCAAGGTAACCCTTTCTCTCCCTTTACCTTAAGGTTTTGCCTACAACCATTGGGTTACCTTATAGCTATCTTAAGGTAACGATAACCCTTGGTTGTGGATGCTCTTAGCATGGAGAATGGATATCCGAGGATGACCTTTTTACCCCTCGGTTTTCACTTTCTCCCTTTCTGTGACGAGTAATCAATCATGTGCTAATACTATCTTCGGATAATAGAAAGTTCAGGCCTACTGAAAATTCAATCAATGAAGTTTGCCAAATCCCAACTTGATCATTATTTTAATGGTTAAATTTTATCTTCTATTTTAAAATTCGTCATTACTCACTGACCGTGATTCTCTGACCCACTGGGTAATTACTCGCTGCAAAATATGGAAGTGGGGTAGGGCTGCTTTTGTAGCTAGGTAGATGTCAAAGTGTTCACATCATCCCCCGGTCCACCTCCCAAAGTTTCAAAACCCTTCGGGAGCAAAACTCCATTGAAGCCGAAGAAGTGAACAATGAAGTTATCCATTTACGACAATTTGATTAACACCGTGATATTCTCCAAGAGTGTGCACGTAAATTGAGAATTTTCAAGAGGTGAATTTCTTAATCAATGTATTTTACTAAAAAAAATGCCAAAGTGTTCGTTTAAAGGTTCTTTCATGCATGTCTATGTAAATATGTGTAGTATGTGTTGATTTATTTTTTGGATGGAACACGCAGGAGGATTGACTTAAACCGAGTACTAGGGTGAGGAGAAAGATTTGGGCGCAACCGAGGTGGATGTAAACGACGATGTGGATGTAGTTTTTACGGAGTTTCTCCACGAGATGGAAGAAATGGGAAAAAATGGCGTGGGTGCAGACGAAGAAGAAGATGGTTATAACCTGAGACGGAAGTTGTAGAGGGGGATGTAGAGGATGATGATTTATTTTTCTTGATATTCTTGTTGCTTATATCTATATCTTGAATGATGTGTTTAACTGATGGGTCTCTTTTTCTTATAAGTTCTAAAGTGTGGTTGCACTTGATAAAGAGGTGATTCAGGTTTTTCTCGTTCTGGTCGCATAGTTCACAACTTGAAGGGACTGCTAGCTCTTTTTTTGTCAATCTAGTTTTGGTGGAGATTCCATTTAGAGATAATTTTTAGATGAAATTTTTAATCTTTGGTGCTACCTCCATTTTTCAAATCCAATTTGTTGTGTTTTGGTCATTCGGCCGGTGTTTCATGTTATGACATATCGTATTGCACTGACAGTTGAAAACCACCCATTTTTTATTAGTTTTTCAATACAATTTGTCTTCCATGGGTTATCCA
This sequence comes from Persicaria tinctoria, assembly GCA_037127255.1. Lineage (NCBI taxonomy): Eukaryota > Viridiplantae > Streptophyta > Magnoliopsida > Caryophyllales > Polygonaceae > Persicaria > Persicaria tinctoria. Next base: position 72,328,820 of record JBANSL010000011.1, read on the forward strand.
GTATAAACGTACTTTGGATTTTCGCAATCAAATCTACTGGTCGGTAAAAGGGTTAGTTCTCTTGTTTTCCATTTGTGATTATCATCAATAAACTCTTTGATTTTTGTGTTCTCGTTTATTTAGACGTTTGGTTGTTGTTTTCCTAGTAATGGTTCATCATCTAACCATTTATATTTCTAGAAATTTATTGTTCTACCATTTACTATTTGCTAGATAAGACCCTTACGGAATTCGTCTTTTATAGACATTTGAAGGTTCGATAATGTAAAACAATGTAATAAAGAGATACTCTAGAAGGGGGGTTGAATAGAGTATGCCCGTTTTTCGCAGAAAGTCTCAAGACCTTTGGAGCTCGTACCAAAACCTTTGAGATCAACCTGAATCACAAAGTTAGACAATCGAACCAAGTGCAGAAATAAGGTAAAGCAAATAAGTAACGAACACGAGTAATTGTTTACGAGGTTCAGCACAACTTGGCCTACGTCCCCGCCTAGGGTTCTTCCACAACCCTAGGATTCAAAAGGCTTTATTGATTGCTTAGCTTAGGATCCTAATAGCTCACCGAGAAGCCTCTCTCCTATACAATTGCAATCTAGTCAACTCACGTTCCCTTGGAGTCCTAGACCAATCTAGAAGAGCCCCACCTCTCTCAGCTATCTAGTACAATCCTCTTACTCTCGCAAATCAATAGCCTAGTGCAACTACCCGAGTTATAAACTCTCGAGTAACACTTTGAATGAATATATCCTATAAGCTCACAGTGACTCTCAAAGGCTTTGAAATAAACAACAAACTCTTGAGCGCTTAGCAGAGAGACACTTAGAAGACAGATCGCTTGAATGATTGGAAGCTCGTGTAGCACTTTTTTTTTTGTCTAACTTTGTGATTCAGGTTGATCTCAAAGGTTTTGGTACGAGCTCCAAAGGTCTTGACACTTTCTGCGAAAAACGGGCATACTCTATTCAACCCCCCTTCTAGAGTATCTCTTTATTACATTGTTTTACATTATCGAACCTTCAATTGGTATCAGAGCTTTACTCACTGTTTTTGATCTAACAATCTTGTGAGTTTTCGATAAGCTCGTGCAGCACTTTTTTTTTGTCTAACTTTGTGATTCGGGTTGATCTCAAAGGTTTTGGTACGAGCTCCAAAGGTCTTGAGACTTTCTGCGAAAAACGGGCATACTCTATTCAACCCCCCTTCTAGAGTATCTTTTTATTACATTGTTTTACATTATCGAACCTTCAATTGGTATCAGAGCTTTACTCACTGTTTTTGATCTAACAATCTTGTGAGTTTTCGATCATGTCTGGTGAAGCAAGCGGAGGATTTGCACAGGGAAGGTCCACAAGCAGACCGCCACTCTTTGTAGGAAACAACTTTGTCCACTGGAGATCTTTGATGAAGATGTTCATCATAGACCAAGATCTAGAGCTTTGGAACATTATAGAGAACGGTCCTAAGATTCCAGAGAAAGATGGACCAAATGATACCAAAGTTGCAAAGAAGGAGTCTGAATACAACCAAGCAGATCTTGAAACCATCTCCAAAAACTACAGGGCTATTAACTTACTTTATTGTGGTCTTAGCACTGATGAGTTTAACCGTATTTCATCTTGTAGGTCAACTAAAGAGATTTGGGACAAATTGGTCGTCACCTATGAAGGAACGAGCCAAGTAAAAGACACCAAGATCAGCATCTTCCTTCGAAAGTATGAGCTCTTCAAAATGAAGTCTGATGAGTCAATCAAGGCCATGTTCCCAATGGCATTCAAATCAAAATTAGGATCTTGTAGAAGTGGGCACATATCCATAGGATGAGTGTATTGATTGCAAAGACCACATGCCTTCAGTTGTTGAGGAGTTCTATCAATGACCAATTGTTTCATCATCTCCTTCACCTCTGCCATGTCAGTCTGAAGTGCAGCCACAGGAGCATCAACAGCGAGTACACCCCTAGCACGAGGGTTCTTATTGAACTGTCTGGAGCCCTCAGATAGCTCCTTAAACACATCCCAAGCTGCGGCAGGCGTCTTGTTCAACATGTTTCCTCCACAAGCAGAATTCACCGTTTTGCGCTCCATATCAGTTAACCCATTAAAAAGAAAGAGCACTAGATCCTTTTTAGAGTACCCATGGCATGGGCAGCTGGCGCAGAGTTTCTTGAAGCGCTCAAAGTACTCATGTATCGACTCCGTCGCGTACTGCTCAATGTTGCTGATTGACCTTTTCAAAGCATTGAGCTTTGTTGCAGGGAAGTACATCTCTAGAAAGACTCTCTTCATCTCAGCTCAAGTAGAAATAGAGTCAGGTGGTAGATAGAAGAACCATTCATTTGCCTCATCCTTCAAAGAGAAGGGAAAAGCTCTCAGCTTGATTTGCTCTTCAGTTACGTTCTCTGGTTTCATCCCAACAACCACCCTATGGAATTCAGACAGATGCTTGTGGGGGTCCTCCCCACTCAACCCATGGAATTTGGGTAGAAGATGAACTACACCAGACTTCAACTCAAAGTTGACTCCTTCTGCTAGCGCAGGGAATTGGATTGCCAGGGGTTGCTGTGCCAGATCAGGAGCAGAAAGCTCCTTTAGAGTACGATTTGCGTCGTTCGCCATCTCTGCAATGCTTTCTACAGAGAAGAATTAGTAGCACAGGTATGGACCCTATAAGACGGTCCACACCAAGATCAACACTAAAAACACACAAGAATTAAATAAAGTTCCCCGGCAACGGCGCCAAATTTGACGGAGGGGAAACCTGTCGTTGATTCCGCCAAAGAAAACTCAAACCTATAGCAAGTATAGCAATACGCAAGAGGTCGATCCACAGGGAAAATTATAACTCAAGTGTAATTCAGGTGTCAATCAAAGTAACCAGTTTGGGGGTTTTTATGTGAAAGTCTTGCCTTTTATCAAAGCAAAGTAACTAAAGCAGAATAAGTGAGTTTGTTTTAGACAAGTGAGAGAAGCAATTCTACCTACAATTTTCCACTTTATTGGATTGAAGCGATCATTGTAACTTCTTCTCGTCCTATTACGTTTCCTATGAATGCCCTTGTCCCGACCTAATATAGTTACTAGTCCAACCAGTCCTAGCAACCCTTATCAATCGAACAGTCCTTAAAGAAGGATTTAACCCAATTGATAGCTTTAAGTTCAGAGATTAGCCAAGGTATTTGCAGTCCCTAAAAAAGGATTTAACAACACATCCAACTTCCTACTCATTCAATTAGTTCAACCAGCCCTAAAGGAATAAGTTTGCCCCTTAGGTTAAGGTTCACAACCAAGAATCTACAAAACCTTAGCAATTGAATTGAACTAACAAGTTGGCCAGACAAGATAGAACAAATCAATAAACAATCAAGCACAAAGAAGTTGAAACATTCAAATATAGGAAACAAGGAGCGAGAATTAGAAACTCACAATCAATCCGAATAAAGCTTCAAATTGCAGGCAGAATAGATGAGTTTAGTTCCTCATGGAAGACATTGCTCAAAATCTCTAAAGTGTCTAATGGATGAATGGAATAGAAGAAGTAATGAAAAATAACATAAAAGTGGCCTTATCAAACATCCCAAGTCGGCCACCCAATGGACAAACACATTCTAGGGTTTTTAATTAAACAAAACGCAGCGTTTATTCGCTGTCGGCCATTGCTGCGGGCGCCGCAAAGTTGCTGCGCCCGCCGCACACTGAAACCCGAGATCCCCGCTGCAGCGGCCTGTGCTGCGCCCGCCGCAAGGCTGCGGCGCCCGCGGCATAGCATTTTGCCGTGACTTCTTGTATTCCTTTGCGGGTTTCTCCTCTTGTCTTGCATCTTTCCTTCCTTGTTTGTTTCCATGTCTCTCGTGTTCCTCTTCGAGATATTGCATCTCCCAATTGTGTTCCGATTCAATTTGCGAGATAAACACAAAATTGCGCAGAATCCGAACTCTTCTAAAATAATCACAAGATGCAATTTAGCAACAAAGTATGAAAGAAATGCAACCTAACTAAACTAAATATGCCTATAATGCCTATCTAAAATATGCATTATCAATAGTGTGCAGAGATGATACAGGTGAAGTCATATTGACTGCATACCGTTACAACAATATATACGCCGTAAATGCTGATCAAGTGGCACAAGGAAGCTTAACCTGTCTAAAGGCTTTGACGGACGATCCAAAGCTCTGGCACAGGAGACTCGGTCATGTGAGTCCACATACACTACAGAAGCTTGTGTCCAAAGGGCTTGTAAGAGGGCTACCTTAAATGGACTTCAAAGGTATTGATATGTGCAATGCATGCACACGAGGTAAACAAACACGTAGCTCATTCAAACCCAAAAAGGTTGTAAGTTCTTCTAGACCCCTTGAACTTTTACATATGGATTTATGTGGTCCTATGCGAGTCAAATCTCCCAATGGTAAAAAGTACATGTTAGTTGTTGTCGATGATTTTTCAAGATATACTTGGGTTGCATTTTTAAAAGAAAAATCAGAGGCCTTATTTGAGTTTTCAAAACTTTGTAAGGAGTTGCAAACTTTAAGAAACGAGCCCATAGTGTCAATTCGGAGTGATCATGGTAGGGAGTTTGATCAACTTCAGTTTGATTTGTTTTGTGCTAAATATGGCATCTCCCATAACTTTTCTGCTCCTAGGACACTGTTGGAGGGTGAAATTTCATGAATTTTATTATTCATAGAATAAACACATTTATCACATTCATTCTATAAAAAATGTGGTAAATTTTTCTCAAATTAAAACACAAGTTTACAAGTCCAATATTGGGTCTAAAAAAAAAATCCATTGTAAGCCCAACCCATCACAAGCCCATTCCAAATATGTTAAAATTGGATCCGGAAGTTACAAAAGTAATTGTACTTCATTGCAGTTAACAACAAATCTGATAAAAAAAAAGGGGCTGCAAAGCCATGGTGAAAAAAAGAAAGAAAGAAAAGGAATGTAGCTGGCAGCAAGTACGTGGGTAAAGCAGTTTACAAAGTCACTTCTCCATAGCAGTTTACACAAGTAACTGCCCAACATCACCCATTAAAAGGCTACTGCTACTCCACCTTTGCTGGCTTCCTTTTCTTCTTGGCAGGAGCCAACGCAGACCCATCGACTTGCCTCTTCCTGCTTCAAACAAAAGTCCACCTGCAACAGCAACTATAGAGAAAAGAGGTTGGCTAAATTATAAGAATTATAATTGGCACAAATTAAGAATTCGAGTTTTATCAAAACATAAACTCGTCGAATATTCTTTGCCAATTAATTCTAGTGGGTAAATCTCAAACCGGCTCCAATAAAAACGGAGTCAAAACCTCAAATCAAGTTCCGTCAAATATAAACTTGGTTCGTTCAGAACTATGTATAGACTTGATACTCTTTTACGAGTTACGTAGGAAATTCGATATTAAAATTCAATATATATCGGATTCAGTCGTCTGCCTCTAAATTCACTTCTAAATGAATATGAGGCCAAAACCAAACAAATTAAATCGGTTCGTTTAGAACTACGTATAGACTTGATACTCTTTTACGAGTTACGTAGGAAATTCGGTACAAAATTTTAAATACGCCGAATTCAGTCACCGGTTACAAATTAAATCAAATTTGTTCCAAAAAAAGAACTACGGATGATTTGATCCCATCCAAGCGGGTACGTAGGTAGCTCGACATAAAGCTTATGCTCGTCGAGTACAATCGTCAATCCAAAAATATCAAATTGGTTCGTTTAGAACTACGTAAAGACTTGAAGCCTTATATCGGCTACGTAGGTAACCCGATATTAAATCCTAAAAATATATCGGGTACAGTCGTCGACCTCTTAATTCCCTTTAAATGAATATGAGGTCAAAATCAAACAAATTTAAATTGTCCAAGTCGACTCGATACAAAGCTTCTGCTAGTCGAGTTCAGTCACCACTCTCAAATGATCTCATGATCAAATCCAAATACAAAATTTCTTTTCGTTCCGAACTACATGACTTGATTCCACCAAACAAGTGGATACGTAGGAAACCCGGTGTAAATCAAATTCTCACCGAGTCCAGTCACATCCAAACTTTCAAATCAAATCTCCTCAAATTCACTTTTCGACTCCAAGTCGTCCCAAATATCAAATTTCCATCAAATCCAAAGTGTCTCACCCGATTCGATACAAAGCTTCCGCTCGTCGAGTTCGGTCACGACCAAAACTTCAAAAACCCAAATTCCAAATTCAAATTTGTCATTATCAAGAACTACGTGCGATTTGATCCCTTCTAAAAGGGTACGTAGGAAACTCACAAACGAGTTCAATCACAACCCCCAAATTGACCTTTAAGTCAAAACAAGTCAAATCAAATCAAACTCCACATCAAACCGTTTTCTATGCAAATGATAGGCGGGTGCTTGAGTTACCCTTTCAAGGTGGGCTCATGTTACTCGGGTGGAGTGTTGTTCGAGCTACCCTTCGTAGAAGGTGGGTTTGAACTTCATCCTCTGATGCATACAAGAAAACGAAATCAAACCCAAACCAAACCAAACACAAAATCAAAACACTATGAACTACGTAAGGCTTGATTCTCTTCCAAGGGATACGTAGGCAACCCGCTAAAATTCGGGTGCAGCCCAAATCACCAAAACCATTCAAATCTTGGTATCGATACGACTTCGAATCAAGAGGACAACCAAAAGGGGTCGAACTCAAACATTAAAATCAAATAAAATGTGTTGTACGATTATTTGCGCATTTTTGTCCAACAGACACCTCAACAAAATGGGGTTGTGGAACGCAAGAACCGCACCTTAGAGGATATGGCCAGGACTATGCTTTTAGAAAATGCATTACCTAAAACCTATTGGGCTGAAGCTGTTAACACAGCTAACTACATTTTAAATCGTTGTCTTATTCGTTCTATCTTAAAGAAAACTCCTTATGAACTTTTCAAAGGCCACAAACCACTTATATCTTACTTTAAACCTTTTGGCTGTACTTGTTTTGTTCATAACAATGGAAAAGATAACCTTGGGAAATTTGATGCGCGTAGTGATGAAGGTATATTTCTTGGCTATTCCACGAGTAGCAAAGCTTATAGAATCTTCAATAAAAGGACCCAGGTAGTTGAAGAAAGTATACATGTTATTTTTGATGAATGCAATGACGGTGCTTTGAGTGATAGTGTTGCAGATATAGATCTTAACATCCATGATGAGAACAGGGAAGGTGATGATGCTACTACCAAGAACACAGAGAAGAGGAACATGCAGGAACCGATTCTTAACACTGAAGAATTGGCCCAAGGTGTTGAAGATTCGTCCAAAGCCCTTGGTGAACAATCCAACAGTGTTGAGACATCAGAAACTGCTGTAACTGAACCTAACAGGACCACGGAGTCAGATGTACTACAAGTCAATCCTACAAGTGTGACGAATCAAGGAGCTGGGACTAGCAAAAGAAAATTCAAATACTCCTCATCACACTCTTTAAAGGATATCATTTCTGACCCTACTTCTAGTGTTCAAACTCGTTCTAAACTTAAAGATCTTTGTGCTTTTAACGCGTTTGTTTCTCTTATTGAGCCAAAAAAGGTAGATGAGGCACTTTAGGAGCCAGACTGGATCATTGCTATGCAAAGTGAGCTTAACGAATTTGAAAGAAACAAAGTCTGGACTTTGAAGCCTAGGCCAAAGCATCAATCAGTCATTGGCACACGATGGGTATTTCGAAACAAGCTAGACGAGAATGGTAAGATTGTGAGGAACAAGGCAAGGCTTGTTGCTCAAGGCTACAATCAAGAGGAAGGTATTGACTACGAGAAGACCTTTGCTCCCGTAGCCAGGCTTGAAGCTATTCATATTCTATTAGCATTTGCATCTTTTATGAGCATAAAGTTATATCAAATGGATGTCAAATGCGCTTTTCTTAATGGTTTCTTAGAAGAAGAAGTATATGTGGCTCAACCCCCAGGTTTTGAAAGCTCAGAATTTCCCAATCATGTTTATAAACTAGACAAAGCGCTTTATGGTTTGAAACAAGCCCCAAGAGCTTGGTACGAGCGCTTGTCAAAATATCTTTTGGAAAATGATTTTAAAAGGGGGTTGATCGACAAGACTCTTTTTATCAAAACCAAAGGAAAGGACATTTTGGTTATTCAAATTTATGTTGATGATATATTATTTGGTGCTACTAACACAGCTTTGTGCAAGGAATTTTCTGACATCATGTGCAGGGAATTTGAGATGAGTTTGATGGGAGAACTCAACTTCTTTTTGGGATTACAAGTTCATCAAACCAAGAAAGGGATCTTTGTCAACCAAAGAAAGTACACTAAGGATCTCTTGAAGAAGTTCAAGATGGATCAATCCAAAGCAGCCAAGACTCCCATGAGCTCAACATTGTCTCTAGATCAAGACAAGACAGGAACAAGTGTCAATCAAAAGGAGTATCGAGGAATGATCGAATCCTTATTATATCTCACGGCTAGTAGACCTGACATCATGTTTAGTGTTTGCATGTGTGCTAGGTTTCAAGCTGATCATAAAGAATCTCACCTCGTGGCTGTGAAGAGAATATTTCGATATCTCAATGGCACTAAGGAGCTTGGACTATGGTATCCAAAGCAAAAGGATTTCACTTTAGTTGGATTTTTTGATGCAGATTTTGCAGGGTATAAGGTGGATAGAAAGAGCACATCAGGATGTTGCCAATTCTTAGGAGCTTCTTTGATCAGCTGGCACTCCAAGAAGCAAAACTCTGTTGCTCTATCCACTGCAGAAGCCGAATACATTGCAGCTGGAGCCTGTTGCTCCCAAATCCTTTGGATAGCTCAACAAATGCGAGATCTCGGCATTAACCTTAAAGGTATTCCAATTAAGTGTGACAATACAAGTGCCATCTCCATCACTAAGAATCCTGTTCAGCATTCAAGGACCAAACATATTGATGTAAGACATCATTTTATTAGAGATCATGTTGAAAAAGGTGATGTGTCCATATCTTTTATTTCTACTGATTATCAATGGGCTGACATTTTTACTAAGCATTTGGCAGAGGACAGGTTCACCTTCATTAGACGAGAGATTGGGATGCTTAACAAGGATGCACTTTCGTAGGGGGAGCTTTCCCTTTACGAAAGATAAACTCTACTTAGTGTCAAGACCCTTGAGATCTATGTCAAGGTGTATGAACTAAAAGGTGGAGTACATTTATCGGATCATATATTTTTGGTTAATATCTTTTTAGATATTTAATCAATTATATTTTTTCTGAATTTCAAAATTGCCTATTTCTGTGATTTCCTTAACCGTTAAGATATTTTATTTTTGGAACTAAATCGGTTTGTGTTTAGTCCGATTTTAATGGAACATTTGAAATTTGAATTTGAAACCTTTCAAATCAGCAATGTGATGATTTCTTTCCTTGGAACTCTAAACCGTCCTATCACTCCCTCTACTTAAACCCAATCCTGTACCCGATTACATCACACACTCAGAACCCATCCAAATCCCTTCACCTTCTCCTTCTTCAACCTCACATCTGTTCTAAGAAAACCCTAACCGATATCCTCCATGGCACCCAAAACAAAGAAAGCTGTCACACCCAAAAGACTTGGCGCCACCCCCAAGGGACGTCAGGCCACCGCTACCTCTCCCACACCTGAACCCGCTCCTCAAGCCATCATCCCAACTGTCGTCCAGAGCACCATCGCTACGAGCACGGCCACTGCTCCCAAGAGCTCTCAAAAGCGCTCTGCTAAGAAGCTGATCAGTGCTAAACAGAAAGGTAAGAGAAAGATTCTGGCTGAGGAAGTGGACGAGGAAGAGGAGGAAGATGACCTAGACGCCCTCCTGGAAAGAGATGCTGCCAAGGAAGCCGAGGAGGAGGCCTTGAGGAAGAAAAAGGCCGATGAGGAGGCCGAGCTTGCTAAAAAACTGGCCGAGGAAGAAGCTGAGCGGATTCGGAAGGAAGCCGAAGCCGAGGAGATTCCATCTGAGGAAGATCCAGAAGAAGAAGAACAAGAAGAACAAGAGGGATCTGGAGAGGACGAGGAACCTGAAGGAGGTGAAGCGGGGTCCGGTGGGGACTCGGGGTCTGAGGAAGAGGAGGAAGAATCTCCCTCTCCTTCTCCTCCTCCTCCCCCGTCTCCGAAGAAGCGGAAAGCCCCTGCTGCTGTCAAGCCTCCCTCCCCCAAGCGCACCAGGAAGGGCACTGTCAAGAGTCTTGTAGCGCCAGTCAAGAGAGTTGCTCCTACAGTTGCGCGCAGAAAGAATGCAGACCCCCAGGCCTATATCCAGGTAAATCAATCCTTGCCCTCCTCTTGGTTTCAAGATGCTGAGACTGCTGGTAAGTGGGTAGACGAGTTTAGAACTCGTAAGATTAGCTGTTCTGATTTTTTAGATTTTGAGTTCTTCGAAGCTTTGAAGATACCTTGCATTGAGCTCCTCAAAAATTCCCCAGCCTAGTCCCTTCTTAAGCTTGAAACTGTCTACTACCCCCAGCTCACCCATCTCTTCTACATTAACCTAAAAGCCACAAACGACACCAATGGTTGGTCTTTGGAGTCTGTTGTCAAAGGGGTTAGAATCTCTCTCAACTCCAATGATTTTGCAGATTTCCTTGGCTTACCTACCCCCATTCCACCCGCTGACATACACCCCTCAAAAGAGAACTGCATCATCCTTTCCCGAGCCAAGTATCTCCTTCCCGAAGCATCCAACAGCACCTCAAAGCAACTCACCCATTCATCCCTAACCCTTGAGGCAAAAATAATCTTTAACATCATTGTCAGATGCCTCTTACCCCGTCTTAACTCTGGCTCACTCCTTACCGACAATGCAATGGTCCTGCTCTACCGCATCCTAAATGGCCTTGATCTTTGATGTGAGCCTAATTCGCCATGTTTTACATTTACTTTTATATCAATTTCTGCATACATTGCATGCATTTGGGTTAGAATAATACAGAATCTGTGTAGTTTACACTTATTTGCAATATATGGAGGTCTACACAAGTTTTGGTTATATTTCGCAGAAATCGGACGCACTTTGGAGCTTAAAGGAAACTCATGGAGAAGCTAAAAATGGTGCAGCTGGAGAAAAGGCCATTTTTCACCATTCTTCGTTCTGAATCAAGCTTTGATGTCTTCATGAGAGTTGTAGCCCTCGGAAAGAGCTTTCCAACGCATGGTCATATGCGTCAATCCGACAAACGAGGACTCGGGAAAGTGCGTTTCAAGAACAGAGCAGAAAGCTGAGAGAACTCTACTCGAGATCGACTAGCCTCTACTCGATCTCGACGAGGGCTGGTCGACCACACCTTGTCGAGCAGAGCTGATCGAGGACACTGAGTTAGAGACAACCCGATCCCGGAACCCTACTCGATCTCGAAAAGGCGTTGTCGAGATCGACGAGCCCCGAGTCCAAATCCGAGCCGGTCGAGCAGAGCCACCCGGGAAGACCTAGTCGATGAGCCAATCCTACTCGATACAGAGTAGGGCTACTCGAGATCGACTAGACCTCCGAGCCATGTCCGAGCCTTGTCGAGCACCAGTTACTCGAGACAGACGAGGGCTACTCGAGACAGACGAGGGCTACTCGAGATCGACAAGACCCTGGTCGAGATCGAGTAGACTTCCAGAAGACGCGTTACTCGGTTTCGACGAATCCTACTCGATCTCGAGGAGCCCTAGTCGAGATCGACGAGCCGTGTCCGGGAGCGCTTAACGCGTCGTGAGCAGTCCTTGTCGAGTTGGGAGTCCTTGGTGCCGAAGGAGATCGAGATGGCCGAGATCTATCCTACATCTATCAAGTTCTATCTATGGAGACAAGATATATCAACATAAGAAGACTTACCTAGTTTAGATTTATCTTTTCCTTTTTGATTTAATTCCTTTATGCAATTCAAGCAAAGCCTTAGGGGCTAGTTTTTCACTATAAATAAAGCCTTAGGGGCTAGTTTTTCATCATTCAATTCAAGCAAAGCCGTCTTCGGGCGCAAGGAGAGAGAGAGAGAGAGAGAGAGAGAGAGAGAGAGAGAGAGGAGGCGAGAGAGGAGAGAGAGGAGGAACGTTTGGAAGGTTTTGTAAGTTTTAGTTTATTTTATGTTAAAGTTAATTTCTTTTATTATGTTTTGTTTCTAATTTCCTTCTTCTAGGGTTGGGGTGATCTCAACATAGATATGTGTGTTTTATTTATGAATTCATGAATTTATATGTCTTTATCATCATCTACCTATGTGCTTAATCATTTGCGAGAGTTGAGGAAATTTCTTATTCATGATATTGAAGCGAAAGTGATCTTATTATGAATTGGATAGTAATTAGGGTTTGCTTGCGAAAGTTGGTTGATTCTAATTAAGAAAAGGTAGAAACAAATTAGGTTTTTATGCGAGAGCCTCTATCACCTAAATTGTTGGAATTTGCGAAAGTCGATTCTTTGATATAAAGCATGCATCTTTATGTGGTTTATGATCTGCACATATGTTTATTGTTGTGGTGATCCCTAACCTTGGAAGTTTGCATCTTTATTTATTTTATTTTATTATTTTTTATTCGGCACATATTCTACCGACACCAACCACCATTCTCTCTCCATCCATCGACATCGACCAAGTCTTACTCGAAGTCGACAGCAACCTCCCACCTTTTCCCGCTATCCCTGAACCCCAAAACACACTAAACCTAGAACCGCTGACTTCTCTCCTGAGGACGAACCTGACTCCCCTATACTATAGCGGGGGTCTTGACTATAAATTTATTTGGTCGAGAAACCCTCTCGTCAATCTTGATCTGGCCAACACTATCCTTGGAACCATGGCTCATGCCAGAAAAGCTAGAAAAGGCTCTCCCCTTCCCTTCGCTACCCTTTTGACCCCAATCTTCAAAGCTTCTGGAATTGATGTCAAAAATGAAGAACAGTTGCGTCATACGGGTAAGTTCGACTCTAAGGGCCTTGAAAAGATTGGCATCACTCGGTCTCCCCAAGGGACCTTGAGTCTTGCCACTCCTTCAAAAGCTTTTCCCACCGCTCTAGCTTTCGATGAACGCATGGACAACCTAGAGTTGGGCTTGGAGGAGAATCGCCTGGATATTAAGGAGCTGCAAAAGGAGTTGCTGGCGGAGATGAGTGTTGTTGCAGGAGGTAATCAAGTATGAAATGAATATGAAATAAAGATCAGACTGACTTCCCTGTCTCAGCAAATAAATACAAGACTTCCTCCCGTTGTAGTAAGAGAAAAGTCAGGATCGAATCCACGAGGAAGCACGTCAGCAGTTCTCAGGTAGCTATCAGATTCTCACAACAGCAGCAGAAGGACAGAAACACAGAAATAGAAAACAAATAAACCCGGCAAGGGCAACTAAAACAAAAGCAAAGAACAAAGCAAAACAAGAAAAGACAAAGCGAAACAGCAAATAAAACGAGGACGCAGAAGCTACTCGATCTCGAGTAAGCTGTCCTCTATCTCGACAAGAGAAAAGTGCAAAAACAGAAAACAGAAACGGAGGCAAACAACTCGACAAAGGCAAGTCAACTCGATCTCGACTACCTCTACTCGAGATCGACAAGAGACAAATCGACAGAAACTGTAAATCGACAAAAACAGAAGAAAAGACAACTCGACTAAGACAAACCCCTACTCGACCTCGACAAGATGCTACTCGAGGTCGAGAAAGCTTCGTCTATGTCGATGAGAAACAGAAACTTAAAAGAACTTAAATTGCAATTGCCCAAACCCAAACTCAGCTTTTTGACAGAAAATAAATTCAATATAATAAAAGACTCCCAAGGCCAGGGTTTCAACACCACAACGATAACCATGCAAAACAACACATAAAGGCATTAAAGATCATGCTTTCCATCAAATAACTTTCGTCATTAACAAATAGGCATATAGAGGCTCTCGCATAAACCCTAATTGTTACTAACCCTTTTTCACATAATTAATCCAAGTTGCATTAAGATCACTTTCGCTTCAATAATACAAACAAGGATCACCTTCAACTCTCGCAAAAGAATCATGCTTATAGGGATTGAAGATGAATCGCACAAAAAGATCTGACCTTTATCGCATCGCCTCACATGGCCACCGTCGGGCTCACCCCAGCCCCAGAAGTGGGTGGACTACTCACGCCTCATCGCAATCGCAGACATTGATTGATGAAAAGAAACTTGCAGTAAAACTAAATTCAAAGCCTTTACAATCCTGGCAATCAACTTTCGCAGAAAGCCAAAACCTTAAAAACCTTAAACTCCTAAACTGTCTCTGTATAACTACTTGTCTTGCTCTGAAATTGGATGCCTAATGCTCAGCCCCTAGGGCTTTATTTATAGCCTTCATTCCCTAGCTATTCTAGGAAAGAAGATATATATCTCTATCTAAAATTATATCTAAAACTTGAAAGATAAATAGAATGCTTTATGGAAATAAATCAACTAGGAAAAGATAAATCTAACTAAGGTAAGTCTTCATGTCTTGATAGATCTTGTCTCCTTGGATAGATTTCGGCCAGCTCGACTTCCTTCGCGCCCAAGCAACTCCAAGTCTACTCGGACAAGTCTTCGTCGAGCAGTTTCTGGAAACTGGTCTACTCGACCTCGAGTACGGCTTGTCGACCTCGAGTAGAATTCGTCGTCTCGGCTTGACTCTGCTCGATGTGGCTCGTCATGGCTCACTGGCGCTCGTCGACCTCGACAAGACTTAGTCGATGTCGAGTAAGATGGCTTGGTCGACTAGGTCTCCTCGGGTGGCTCTCCTCGGCAAGCTCGGACACGGCTCCTGGGCGTCGTCGATCTCGACAAGGCTTCGTCGAGATCGAGTTGGGTGGTCTCTTCTGCGGCCGCGAGTTGCTCCTTCCGCTGCAGCGAGTGATCCCTTCCGCGGCAACGAGTGCGTTCTTCCGCTGCAACGAGTGCGTTCTTCCGCTGCAGCGATGCTGCTCGGACATCCTCGGGCAGCTTCTCTCCTTGTCGACTCCGGATGGCGGATGGTCTTCGTCGATCTCGACCAACGTTACTCGAGATCGAGTAAGGTCCGGAGGCGGGTTGGCTTGGCTTGCTCGATCAGGCTTGCTCGACGAGGCTTTGCTCGGACATGCTCGTCTATGTCGACTTGGGTCAACTCGAGATCGAGTAGACCGCGACTTTCAGCTTGGTTCCGCTGTTTTGACCTTGGACTTCTGTAGTGGTTTTCCGAGCTTTTCCGACCTTCTGTAGAATTGCTGTAAAATGCCTCGATTTCTGCGAATTAAACAGAAACTGGTGTAGATTCCATAATTTTGGCAAATAAACATAAACTACATAGGTTCTGTACTATCTTAGCCCAAATGCATGAAATGTATACAGAAATCGATATAAAAGTTGCTGTAAAACATGGCAGATTCAGCTCACAACAAACACCCCATACTTAAGCTTGCTTGTCCTCAAGCAATACTTTTACTTGTCATTCAGGGGAATAAATCAAAACTCTCAACATCTTAGATTCATTGCCATATAACCCTGCAATCAAATACCATCCTCGAAAAGGTACTAGTGTCACAAATTCATGCATGTGCAAATATACAAAAGCAACATCTACTCATAAAAGGAGGGTTATGCAAAACAATTTATGTGACAAAGCATTGATAATCAAGAGGACTTCACTTTAAGCTCAAATAAGGAGTAGATTGGTAAAAGGCTAAAGGTGGGCAATTTTTGGCAATGTGGTGTTTTTTGATCCGGGGAAATGGATTACTTTCCAAACTGAATTTCCACATTCCTTCTCCATTTGATTCATCACCTTTCATATTGCTCTTTCTCGATAATTATGCTTTTACCTCTCTAACCTCAGCATTGCCTTCTCGCGAGTCGCAAACATGGGTGTCATGAATGGCCCCGGATACTTAGTGCTTTGGACTCCTCACAATGTGTCCCATCTCTCCAAACTATTATCTCAGAGAGCAGGGTCGATCTTTGATCGGATTTTATTTCACTCATTAAATTTTCCATATATTTCAAACAATTTCCTTCCAAACTCCAAATAATGATAATAACAACACAACAACCATATAATAATCTCCATAATGTAACATCATTCTCAACATAATCCCCGAATAAGGTAAAGAATGGCAATATTTTAGATCATGTGGAGCAATATTTGAAATAAGGCATATAATGGCTTTTGTGATGCATAAGCATAGGTATGGCTAGGATTTCAAACAATGAGCATTATATGGAAATATAAAGTCCTCCATCATCTTATCATGCAACATGTCAAAAGCAACTTCAAATTTACCTCCTTTCATGGTTTTCAAGAAAATATGCACTTCATTGTAACTTCTCTTTACTAGGCAATTTCATGCTATATCTCTAACGAATCTAATTTTGCATCGTCGAGTTCAATATAAGCTTCCATGACATTATTCAAAATTTTCAATGGGGGTCATTTTTCAAAACTTTGGAAAACATGCATATAAGCACATAAATCAATAATGCATTCCAAAATAGCCATGTAGCAATTCAAAGAAATAAACTCTAAATATGCACAAATAATGTCAAATATGGCAATTATGCATGAAGTAAGCCCTTCCCCCACCCCATACTTAAACATTACAGTGTCCTCACTGTATAAAAACAAGGGTAAAGAAAGAAACTCACAAGACAGGTGTGCATGGCCGCATAAAGTTGAATGGAAGCACCTCCTGGTCCAAATTGCTTGGTTCTATCCATTGACCTGAAAAGTATGGAAGACATATACCCAAAATAGAAACAAAAAAAAACCAAATAAATGTTCAAAACCAAAAACAAAGTCTCTAATGTCCTAAAAAGTCTATTTACAAGCTCTAGATTTTATAGTCGCTAGGCCGACTCTCCATTTAGCTCAAGGTGGCATTTGAAGGGCCCATGTAGCTTGGGCCTCAAATAAGACTCCATTCTTATCCATCAGCTGTAATCCTCCAGAATGGATCTTGTTCACCACGAACGGTCCCATCCGCTTTTTGTTGAATTTGTTAGGAAACCAATGATCCTTTGATTTAGAGACATAGAGCTTGTCTCCAACTTCATACTCCTTGGGCTCATCATTGGAAATCCTGCACAATCGCACATACCAAGGCAAACCTCTCCCATGTATAGATAAATCTTTAATGGAAATAGGAGAAGAAAGATCCATACCTTGGCTGACTTTCGCAGAGACGGAATCGGGCACCACTGTGTTTGGTCGATCTCGACTAGGGCTCCTCGAGATCGACGAGGCTGCGGGTTCTGGCGGTGTCCTGCTCGCGGATTCAGAAGTCGATGAAGACGGGGGTTTGTCGACCTCGAGTAGTCTGGTCGACCTCGAGTAGGCCTCCACTCCTGGTGGCTTGCTCATCGACAAAGGCGGATCTGGGGACGCCTGGTCGTGGTCGATCTCGACAAGCTTAGTCGAGATCGACGAGGCTTGTCCGTCTGGTGGCTTCTGTGTCGAGGAGGGCGGCTCTGGTGAAGTCAGGCGGTGGTCGACCTCGAGTACTGTACTCGACCTCGAGTAGGGCTCTGGTCCTGGTGGCCGCAGCGTCGAGGAAGGTGCCGGCGAGGAAGATGTGGTCTTGTCGACCTCGAGTAGGGTGGTCGAGATCGACGAGGCTCCTGGGTCTGGTGTTCTCAGCGTCGAGGAAGCAGGATCTGGGCTCCCCGATTGTTGGTCGACCTCGACGAGCTTACTCGAGATCGAGTAGGGCGGCTTCTCTGGTTCGCTGCTCGACGAAGCTGGTGCTGGTGGTGGCTCCGTGGTCTGGTCGAGATCGACTAGGGTCTGGTCGATCTTGACCCCATACTTAGTCCCGGTGTTCTCCTTGAGGATCGCCATGATTTCCTCCACCTGGGCCTCCATGTCCCTCTTTTCCAGCTCCTCAGGGGTCATATTCCTGACCTTGGGTTCCCCGCAGGTGATGTAGCCAGTTGTGATAGATTTGACTTCTTCCATTGGACCCGTATGCCTTTCAGTTTTGTTGAAGGAATACTCAATTACTTCATCGCTGATGTTGAAGGTGAGCACTCCTTTCCTTACGCTTATGTTGGCATCCACCGTCGCCAAGAATGGTCTCCCTAGAATAATTGGACAAGCAGGATCTTCTTGCATATCAACTATTAAGAAATCAGCAGGGACGAAGAATTTACCTACTTGTACTGGGACATTGTCCACCATGCCTGTTGGTATGACCACCGTGTTGTTGGCCATGTAAAGTCTAGCATCCACAGGCTCCAGTGCACCTATCTTAATCTTGGACCAAATTGTTAAAGGCATTATACTCACACTAGCTCCAAGATCACATAAGGCATTAATTTTATGTGGACCAAATCCAATAGTTATAGCAAACTTACCTGGATCCAGCCTCTTGTCCATTATGTCCAAATGGCTGCATTCCTCTGTAATTTGAGTCATCGATCGCTTTTTGCTCAAAATCTCCTTAAGGAACTTGACATAAGATGGCATTTCATTCAGAGCTTCTGTGAAGGGTATGGTGACATTCAGTTTCTGAAGCATCTTGATGAAGCGTTGAAATTTCTTTTCCGCCGGGTCCTTTAGAGATTTTGTGGGGAAAGACAGCTTCTTTTTCTGAGTCGGAGCCAGAACAGACGTCGGAGGTGCTGCAGGTTGCTCGACCTCGGCTTGGTGCTCCTCGAGATCGACCATGGTCTTGTCGAGGTCGACTGGATTGGGTGCAGTCGAGTTGCTGTTCGGCGCAGACGAAGATTCTGGAATTTTCTCCTCGAGGTCGACGAGGCCTTTGTCGAGATCGACCAGCCCTTTGTCGAGATCGACTTGCTGTTCCTCGCTGTTCTGCTGTTTCCCGTCCTCTGGCTCTTGTAGTTGATGACCACTTCTGAGTTTTACAGCAGCGACGTGTCCAGTCTTTCCCTTGGGATTTGGTTCTAAAGATCCAGGGAGTGTGCCTGACTGTCTGGGGATTCCTGCTGCTAGTTGACTAATCTGTGTATCAACTGTTTTCCTCCATGTATCTATTTCCCCAAGCCTAGCGTTGACGCCTTGCATCTGAGTGTAGACTGAGTTGAAGGATTTCCTAGTTTCAGAGTGGTTTTTCCGTATTTCCTCCAAGACTGTCTGTATATCATCCTTTTTCTGGTCCCTTTCCGGATGTCCTGGAGCTCTGTAGGGTGGAGGGTTCCTAGGGACACCTTGGTTCCATTGTGGTTGCTGAAACCTTTGGTCCCCTATGTAGCGATTGGGACCCCCTGCGTAAGCTGCCTCCTCATGATGTTCTGCCAGCCTGACTTGCTCTGTATGTGGGCACTCAGTAGTGGTGTGCGTCTGTGATCCGCATTGGATGCACGGCTGGTTGATAGAGAGATATTTCACTTGTTTGAGGAGCTTCTTATTCTGGTCTCTGTAGTATTGCTCCCTTACATCTGGATCAATCTCCTTAGGTGGATCATATAGGGGCATGGATGGTGCTGGCCTGGCGTATGGATTCTCTTCATAAGTTGTAGTAGACCCATACTTGTTGATTCTGTCCTTAGTGACTTGATCTAGAGAGTTGAAGAAGATCTCCTGAATGATGTAGGGTGGCTGTCCATGAGTAGGGCAAGATCGCAGAAGTTCCTTGTAGCGCTCCCATGCCTTTGCCAGCGGTTCCCCTTGCTTCTGTTTGAAGGCGGTGATTTTCTGGCGGAGATGTGCTATTTTGGCGGGTGGGAAGAATTTGTTCAGGAACTCTTGCTCTACTTGGGCCCAGGTTGTAAGTGATCTTGCTTTTAGCCCTTCCAGCCATTTCAGTGCAGGCCCAGCGAGAGACCAGCGAAAAGCTTTCATCTTGACATATTCCAAAGTTGTACCTTCAGCAAGAGTACGACACATGTCAGAAAAGTTTGTAATATGTTCAAGAGGACACTCATTAAATCTACCATAAAAGGCATTATTTTTAAGTTCTATAAGAAATTGAGTGCGAATTTCAAAAGAGTTCTCAGGGATTAGGATAGCCGATTCAAGCACGACGAGAGTTGGATGCATGCATGTAGTCCTCTGCCGTGGTTGGATATTGGGCAAGCTCAGCTTGTGCTTGTTCCCTTGCTGCTTTCTCAGCGGCGATAGCAGCATCTTTAGCGGCCAATTCCCTGGTAAGCCTAGCGATCAGCTGCTCCTGTGTTTCAGCGGCTGCCATGGCTCTTTGTAGTCTAGTTCTGATGTGTAGAAGACGCTCTGGTTCGTCTAAGGCGTCAAACTCAGGTATTTGACCAGAACGGCGCATACACCTGAAAAGTAACTAAAAGAAACAGTGAGATCCGACTACCTAAGGCGCGAATGATTGCTTCCCCGGCAACGGCGCCAATTTGTTGTTGCAGGAGGTAATCAAGTATGAAATAAATATGAAATAAAGATCAGACTAACTTCCCTGTCTCAGCAAATAAATACAAGACTTCCTCCCGTTGTAGTAAGAGAAAAGTCAGGATCGAATCCACGAGGAAGCACGTCAGCAGTTCTCAGGTAGCTATCAGATTCTCACAACAGCAGCAGAAGGACAGAAACACGGAAATAGAAAACAAATAAACCCGGCAAGGGCAACTAAAACAAAAGCAAAGAACAAAGCAAAACAAGAAAAGACAAAGCGAAACAGCAAATAAAACGAGGACGCAGAAGCTACTCGATCTCGAGTAAGCTGTCCTCTATCTCGACAAGAGAAAAGTGCAAAAACAGAAAACAGAAACGGAGGCAAACAACTCGACAAAGGCAAGTCAACTCGATCTCGACTACCTCTACTCGAGATCGACAAGAGACAAATCGACAGAAACTATAAATCGACAAAAACAGAAGAAAAGACAACTCGACTAAGACAAACCCCTACTCGACCTCGACAAGATGCTACTCGAGGTCGAGAAAGCTTCGTCTATGTCGATGAGAAACAGAAACTTAAAAGAACTTAAATTGCAATTGCCCAAACCCAAACTCAGCTTTTTGACAGAAAATAAATTCAATATAATAAAAGACTCACAAGGCCAGGGTTTCAACACCACAACGATAACCATGCAAAACAACACATAAAGGCATTAAAGATCATGCTTTCCATCAAATAACTTTCGTCATTAACAAATAGGCATATAGAGGCTCTCGCATAAACCCTAATTGTTACCAACCCTTTTTCACATAATTAATCCAAGTTGCATTAAGATCACTTTCGCTTCAATAATACAAACAAGGATCACCTTCAACTCTCGCAAAAGAATCATGCTTATAGGGATAGAAGATGAATCGCACAAAAAGATCTGACCTTTATCGCATCGCCTCACATGGCCACCGTCGGGCTCACCCCAGCCCCAGAAGTGGGTGGACTACTCACGCCTCATCGCAATCGCAGACATTGATTGATGAAAAGAAACTTGCATTAAAACTAAATTCAAAGCCTTTACAATCCTGGCAATCAACTTTCGCAGAAAGCCAAAACCTTAAAAACCTCAAACTCCTAAACTGTCTCTGTATAACTACTTGTCTTGCTATGAAATTGGATGCCTAATGCTCAGCCCCTAGGGCTTTATTTATAGCCTTCATTCCCTAGCTATTCTAGGAAAGAAGATATATATCTCTATCTAAAATTATATCTAAAACTTGAAAGATAAATAGAATGCTTTATGGAAATAAATCAACTAGGAAAAGATAAATCTAACTAAGGTAAGTCTTCATGTCTTGATAGATCTTGTCTCCTTGGATAGATTTCGGCCAGCTCGACTTCCTTCGCGCCCAAGCAACTCCAAGTCTACTCGGACAAGTCTTCGTCGAGCAGTTTCTGGAAACTGGTCTACTCGACCTCGAGTACGGCTTGTCGACCTCGAGTAGAATTCGTCGTCTCGGCTTGACTCTGCTCGATGTAGCTCGTCATGGCTCACTGGCGCTCGTCGACCTCGACAAGACTTAGTCGATGTCGAGTAAGATGGCTTGGTCGACTAGGTCTCCTCGGGTGGCTCTCCTCGGCAAGCTCGGACACGGCTCCTGGGCGTCGTCGATCTCGACAAGGCTTCGTCGAGATCGAGTTGGGTGGTCTCTTCCGCGACCGCGAGTTGCTCCTTCCGCTGCAGCGAGTGATCCCTTCCGCGACAACGAGTGCGTTCTTCCGCTGCAGCGAGTGCGTTCTTCCGCTGCAGCGATGCTGCTCGGACATCCTCGGGCAGCTTCTCTCCTTGTCGACTCCGGATGGCGGCTGGTCTTCGTCGATCTCGACCAACGTTACTCGAGATCGAGTAAGGTCCGGAGGCGGGTTGGCTTGGCTTGCTCGATCAGGCTTGCTCGACAAGGCTTTGCTCGGACATGCTCGTCTATGTCGACTTGGGTCAACTCGAGATCGAGTAGACCGCGACTTTCAGCTTGGTTCCGCTGTTTTGACCTTGGACTTCTGTAGTGGTTTTCCGAGCTTTTCCGACCTTCTGTAGAATTACTGTAAAATGCCTCGATTTCTGCGAATTAAACAGAAACTGGTGTAGATTCCATAATTTTGGCAAATAAACATAAACTACATAGGTTCTGTACTATCTTAGCCCAAATGCATGAAATGTATACAGAAATCGATATAAAAGTTGCTGTAAAACATGGCAGATTCAGCTCACAACAATGAGCGGGATTTCCAAGATGCTGGAGGGAATGTGGACGAGGCTCACTGATGATGCTCCGGATGACTAAACCCTAACCCACCCTATCCCACTCCTGAAACTTGTTACTTTGCTGGTGTTTGGAAACGTTTTCAAAACTTTTGGTGACTTTTTGGTGACTGATTTTACCTCCGCCCTTTGTTGAAAGACAAAAAGGGGGAGATGATCTGTGGTGCTTAGACTTTGAAAACCTCTGCTTGAAGGTCTTGGAAGACCTTGGTTTTTGATTCATGGTTTTCGGTTGGATGGCCTTTACATACTTTAAAATTGTTTTGATCCAACATTTGTCTAACCCTTGCAGGTACTTAGTCTGATTTCTATTGTATTATCTATGTTTGACTAAGTTGCAGGGATGCGCAGGTTTTGTCTTTCATCAAGGGGGAGATTGATAACTCCCTCCCTTGATGAAAATTGGAATAAATGTTTCAAAGGCTTTGACAGGATATTTGTGTCAAAGGCCTTGGAGCGATAACAGTTGATGAAATACAAAACATATCTTATTTATTCGAATAATATTATATACTTCCTCTATTCTATATTATATATATTTGACTAACCCTTTCAGGAAGGAAGTATTTCGGAGTTTATATCTTTCCTTTAGCACATATGGAGGAGATATTATTCAAAAAGGATCATGGCTTTGGAGTATCCATAAATAGAAGATCCAAGATCAAAGCCTGATTCGAAAGAGCCGTTGGTGAAGATCCTTAGGCGCCACTCCACTTCTATATAAAGGAAAGAAAGAAGAAGACAGACACAAAAAAAAAGTGCTACACGAGCTTCCAATCATTCAAGCGATCTGTCTTCTAAGTGTCTCTCTGCTAAGCGCTCAAGAGTTTGTTGTTTATTTCAAAGCCTTTGAGAGTCACTGTGAGCTTATAGGATATATTCATTCAAAGTGTTACTCGAGAGTTTATAACTCGGGTAGTTGCACTAGGCTATTGATTTGCGAGAGTAAGAGGATTGTACTAGATAGCTGAGAGAGGTGGGGCTCTTCTAGATTGGTCTAGGACTCCAAGGGAACGTGAGTTGACTAGATTGCAATTGTATAGGAGAGAGGCTTCTCGGTGAGCTATTAGGATCCTAAGCTAAGCAATCAATAAAGCCTTTTGAATCCTAGGGTTGTGGAAGAACCCTAGGCGGAGACGTAGGCCAAGTTGTGCAACCTCGTAAACAATTACTCGTGTTCGTTACTTATTTGCTTTACCTTATTTCCGCACTTGGTTCGATTGTCTAACTTTGTGATTCAGGTTGATCTCAAAGGTTTTGGTACGAGCTCCAAAGGTCTTGAGACTTTCTGCGAAAAACGGGCATACTCTATTCAACCCCCCTTCTAGAGTATCTCTTTATTACATTGTTTTACATTATCGAACCTTCAACATTAAATTCGCCCATTGCACTGATTGCTATTGAGAGCGTCGAGGAGCGCGCTGCTGGCGATCACGCTGAGGAGCGAGCTTCGCCTCCGTTGGCTGATGACCAGGTTCCGATTTTCACAGATACTAGGCTTGGGCAGCTAGAGACGACACTTCACGACATTCTGAGCGAGTTACGAGGAGGAGCCTGATCTACGGCACCGACCCCCAAGGTTCCTGTTCAGCCAGCTGAGCCCGTAACCGATGCGCACCCTGAGAAGCGCGTCGACTGGGTCAAGACGCTAGCTCAGTGCCGTCTTCTGACATTTGCTGGAGAGGTTGGGGAGGATATTGAGAGATGGTTCCGTGAGATGGATGGGTTGTTCGATCACATTGCTATACCCGCTTTAGAGAGAGACAAAGACTTGCCACTGACCTTCTATATAGAGATGCTTTTGACCCCTGGTCTGTATATAAGATAGGCTAGGCTGAGTGGATTGACGAGGAGTTTAGGCATCTGATGCTGAGAGAGTACCGCCCTCATGGGATTCAGACATCCCGAGAGGTATCCTTTCTGCGAGGCTACTATGACCGATCAACTTTTGTCTCTGTCATCATCTGCCAGTTCAAGATGGAGATGGTCTACTGTGCTCACTTGTTCCCTTCCGATAAGAGCCGGATCCGCCTGTTATCGATGAGACTGCCGCCTCCTGTACTTCTGCATGCCTCTAGCTTGGGAGCTGTCAGCTTTGATCGATTCCTGGAGGTCATCCTCTTCTACGACTAGCAGCGGATCTTGTCCGAGACTGCATACACCACTTCTCGCCCTGAGGCGAAGAGAGTGAGAACAACGGATCGTCGCGGAGACGATAGATCCAAGAGATGAGGCTACGGAGGAGGATTTAGAGGAGGATATCACGGAGTTGGACCAAGGGCACCCCAGCCACTCGCTCCAGCTGTGTATGGAGGAGATACACGAGGGAGGAGTGTCACTTGCCATAGATGCTTCGATTGTCTACTTCACTTGCGGCACCATGGGACACAGAGCGGTTTGTTGTCCCTAGAGCGGTAGAGCCCCGCCGACTGCATAACCGCCGAGACTTCCTACCGCTCCTCAACCACCACTTCTGACTTATCCCCAGGGCCAGAAGCGAGGAGATGCTTCTGGTAGAGGTCGAGGCGGAGGCAGAGGAGGTAGAGGTTTTGGACGATGAGGTAGAGGACCATCTGTTCAGGTCAGGGTAGAGGATCATATTCAGCAGGACCATCTGGGTCCAGGTATGATCGAGGCCAGAGTTCCGGAGGCCGAGGACCAGCATTACCCCCACCGCCCCGGGTGTTCCAGATGAGAGCTGATGACCGTACTGCCCCTACTTCTGCAGGTACTATACACTTCCATGATGTGTGCTTGTCATTGTTTGATACTGGTGCTACTCACTGCTTCATAGCAGAGGCGTGCGTTGCTAGGCTGAGCCTGAGCTGCATGAGTGGTTCACCACTTCACCTCTTACTATTGGTCTAGCGAACAGGGCAAAGGTAAGGACGAGTCGGGAGATTTTAGGGTTCCCCATCCGTATAGGTTAGCGTGAGTGGTCAATCGACCTTATTGTCATGTCGTTGAGGATGGATGATCTCATTCTGGGTATGGATTTCATGGACCACTATGGGGTGATTATCAACCAGAGGACGAGGACAGTGTCTATCTTTGCAAATGACGGGACTGAGCACTAGGTTTAGGGGAGTGACCCAAGAGGAACGGGGCACTCATCAGCGCAGTCAAAGCAGCCAAACTTCTAGATCAGGGATGCGTCGGATATTGGAGTTATACTTTAGAGGTGGATCGCCGACGAAAGGGTTTCTCGACCAAATAAATTTGTAGTCAAGACCCCGCTATAGGATAGCGGAGTTAGGTTCGTCCTCAGGAGAGAAGTCAGCGGTTCTAGGTTTAATTGGTTTCGGGGTTTGGGAATAGCGGGAAAAGGTGATAGGTTGTTGTTGACGTCGGCTAAGAGTTGGTCGATGTCGAGGGATGGAGGGGGAATGGTGTTCGATGTTCGGTATCTGTGCAGAAACTTTAAAATAACGAAAATAGAATAATAAAAGAGCAGACTTCCAAGGTTAGGGATCACCGCAACAATAAACATATATGTAGATTATAAATTACATAAAGATGCATGTTTTATATCAAATAACTTTCGTCATTAAAAAATAGGAATATAAAGGTTCTCGCATAAACCATAAGTGTTACTATCCCAATTTCATAATTAATCCAAATTCATAATAAGATCACTTTCGCTTCAATATTATAAATAAGGATCACCTGCTACTGTCGTAGAAGAATCATGCAAATATGATAGAAGATAATAAAGACATTAAAATTCATAAATTAATAAATCAAACCACATATCTATGTTGGGATCACTCCATCCCTAGAAGGAAATTAGAAACAAAATATAATGAAAGAAACTAACTTTAATATTCAACTCAAACTAAAACTTCCAAACGTTCCTCCTCTTTTCCCACTCGGCTCTCTCTCTCTCTCTCTCTCTCTCTCCATCCCTCCCCCCTTGCGTCCGAAAACGACTTGGCTTGAATTAATGAAAAAACCAGCCCCTAAGGCTTTATTTATAGGCTCCAATCCTAGCTATTCTAGAAAGGAACAATCTATCTCTATCTATATCTATCTATCTATCTAAACCCTAAGATAAATGTTTTATAAAAAAAATAAAAAAATAAAAATTCTCCCTAGGTAAATTAGGGAATTACTAAGTTGGATTAAGTCTTCCATGTAGATAAAATCTCGTGTCTTGGTGTGTAAGTAATCCCTTACTTGGACTCCTACTCGATCTCGACTCGGATTTGTTTATGGGATGTACTCGACATCGACTAAAGTGGTCGACATTGACTATGTGGTTACTCAACATCGACTATGTGTAGTCGACGTCGACTATATGGTTTCTGGTGAAAAGTGATCGCCGTCGAGTAGGACTAGTCGACGTCGAGTACTTCTGTTAGCTTTCAGCATTCTGCTATGTCTTGAAACGCACTTTCCCGAGTCCTCGTTCGTCTGATTGACACATATGAATATGCGTTGGAAAACTCTTCCTTAGCTTGATTCAAAATGATGAATTTCCTTTAAGCTCCAAAGTGCGTCCGATTTCTGGGAAAAGTGGGCTCTTCATGTTCGTTTGATTGACGCACATGAAGACATCAGAACTTGATTCAAAATGATGAATGATGAAAAGTGGGCTTTTCTCCAACTGCACCATCATGTTCTCTTCCTTAGCTTCTCCAATGTCTTCATGACTTTCCTTTAAGCTCCAAAGTGCGTTCGATTTATGCGTAATTAAACAAAAACTTGTGTAGACCTCCATATATTGCAAATAAACATAAAATACACAAATCTCATCCTTTCCCAATAAAAAAGTATAAAATGTAGACATAAATCGATATGAATGTAAGCGAAAAACATGGTTAATTGAGCGCACATCAATCGCGCATACCCCATCTTGTCAGATGTTCCCGTTGTTAGAGACTTCACATATGTGTTTCTAGAGGAGCTACCAGGACTTCCCCCACCGAGAGAGGTCGACTTTGCGATTGAGCTAGAGCTAGGCACCAGGCTCATTTTGCGAGTCCCTTACCGCATGGCGCCGACGGAGATGGCAGAGCTCAAGGCTCAACTAGAAGAGCTAGCCGAGAAGGGTTACATCAAGCCCAGTGCATCACCTTGGGGAGCACTATTGCTGTTTGTCAAGAAGAAGGACGGGTCATTTAGACTATGCATCGATTATAGGGAGATGAACCGTGCGACGGTGAAGAACCGTTGTCCCCTTCCCAGGATTGACGGCCCGTTGGATCAGTTGCAGGGTGTTGTTGTCTTTTCAAAGATTCATTTGCGGTTGGTGATAGAGTATATTTTAGTCTTGTTTTAAGTATAGATTTGCATATTAATTTAGAGGATTTTTACATATTTTATAGCTTATTCTGTATTATTTAGTTTTCGGAGTCTACACTAGTGTTTTTATATATTTCAGGCATTTTTGGATTGGATCGTATAGATTTGAAGATTGCTCGCAATATATGGGATTATTTTGCAATTTTGAAGGATGATGGGCCGAAGCTAAGTTCGTATGGCACTTGTTGAATCGGAGGAGAGATATGTCGCAACATCATTACATTACATATGCTATTAGATATATTGATAGATTAGTTAGAATAGAGAGATAAATTATATCTCTATAGGGGTTGGTTCCAGTGTACTCAACTCAGAAATTATTCGTCTATTTGTTCATGATTATTCGTATGCTTTCACATAATTATTCATCTGTAAAAAGAGTGTAAAAATGTAAATTTTATTCTACCGAATAATCTCCCAATACCACCGAATAATTTCATTCCACCGAATAATCTCCCAATACCATCGAATAATCAGAAGTTACTTTTAATCTCATCCATTGATCTTCTTAATTCAATTGCCCAGATTTGTTCACATGATACACGTTAAGGGCTGAGTACATATGATCTATCCTCTCTCTATATATATAGAATATGGATCATATGTACTCAAGCCTTATTGTGTATCATGTACACAAATCTAGGCCATTCATTTACTTGATCAGATGGTTGTGAAAAATAGGGGATTTTCTGATTTTTTTTAGTTTAAAAAACGTGGGGCCACATTGGTTATTGTGTTAATTGCCCAGAATGAAGCGCGTGTACCCACCATCCATCAGTTTGCCATCACGCTTATAGGAAAGAGAAGAGTCGTTTGAACTTCTATATTTTTAAGGAGAGGAAGTGAAGAATCGTTTCATCGCCATCGCTTCAAAGCTTTCACTTCAATGGATTCAAGTTCCTTGTAGCGCTCCCATGCCTTTGCCAGCGGTTCCCCTTGCTTCTGTTTGAAGGCGGTGATTTTCTGGCGGAGATGTGCTATTTTGGCGGGTGGGAAGAATTTGTTCAGGAACTCTTGCTCTACTTGGGCCCAGGTTGTAAGTGATCTTGCTTTTAGCCCTTCCAGCCATTTCAGTGCAGGCCCAGCGAGAGACCAGCGAAAAGCTTTCATCTTGACATATTCCAAAGTTGTACCTTCAGCAAGAGTACGACACATGTCAGAAAAGTTTGTAATATGTTCAAGAGGACACTCATTAAATCTACCATAAAAGGCATTATTTTTAAGTTCTATAAGAAATTGAGTGCGAATTTCAAAAGAGTTCTCAGGGATTAGGATAGCCGATTCAAGCACGACGAGAGTTGGATGCATGCATGTAGTCCTCTGCCGTGGTTGGATATTGGGCAAGCTCAGCTTGTGCTTGTTCCCTTGCTGCTTTCTCAGCGGCGATAGCAGCATCTTTAGCGGCCAATTCCCTGGTAAGCCTAGCGATCAGCTGCTCCTGTGTTTCAGCGGCTGCCATGGCTCTTTGTAGTCTAGTTCTGATGTGTAGAAGACGCTCTGGTTCGTCTAAGGCGTCAAACTCAGGTATTTGACCAGAACGGCGCATACACCTGAAAAGTAACTAAAAGAAACAGTGAGATCCGACTACCTAAGGCGCGAATGATTGCTTCCCCGGCAACGGCGCCAATTTGTTGTTGCAGGAGGTAATCAAGTATGAAATAAATATGAAATAAAGATCAGACTAACTTCCCTGTCTCAGCAAATAAATACAAGACTTCCTCCCGTTGTAGTAAGAGAAAAGTCAGGATCGAATCCACGAGGAAGCACGTCAGCAGTTCTCAGGTAGCTATCAGATTCTCACAACAGCAGCAGAAGGACAGAAACACGGAAATAGAAAACAAATAAACCCGGCAAGGGCAACTAAAACAAAAGCAAAGAACAAAGCAAAACAAGAAAAGACAAAGCAAAACAGCAAATAAAACGAGGACGCAGAAGCTACTCGATCTCGAGTAAGCTGTCCTCTATCTCGACAAGAGAAAAGTGCAAAAACAGAAAACAGAAACGGAGGCAAACAACTCGACAAAGGCAAGTCAACTCGATCTCGACTACCTCTACTCGAGATCGACAAGAGACAAATCGACAGAAACTATAAATCGACAAAAACAGAAGAAAAGACAACTCGACTAAGACAAACCCCTACTCGACCTCGACAAGATGCTACTCGAGGTCGAGAAAGCTTCGTCTATGTCGATGAGAAACAGAAACTTAAAAGAACTTAAATTGCAATTGCCCAAACCCAAACTCAGCTTTTTGACAGAAAATAAATTCAATATAATAAAAGACTCACAAGGCCAGGGTTTCAACACCACAACGATAACCATGCAAAACAACACATAAAGGCATTAAAGATCATGCTTTCCATCAAATAACTTTCGTCATTAACAAATAGGCATATAGAGGCTCTCGCATAAACCCTAATTGTTACCAACCCTTTTTCACATAATTAATCCAAGTTGCATTAAGATCACTTTCGCTTCAATAATACAAACAAGGATCACCTTCAACTCTCGCAAAAGAATCATGCTTATAGGGATAGAAGATGAATCGCACAAAAAGATCTGACCTTTATCGCATCGCCTCACATGGCCACCGTCGGGCTCACCCCAGCCCCAGAAGTGGGTGGACTACTCACGCCTCATCGCAATCGCAGACATTGATTGATGAAAAGAAACTTGCATTAAAACTAAATTCAAAGCCTTTACAATCCTGGCAATCAACTTTCGCAGAAAGCCAAAACCTTAAAAACCTCAAACTCCTAAACTGTCTCTGTATAACTACTTGTCTTGCTATGAAATTGGATGCCTAATGCTCAGCCCCTAGGGCTTTATTTATAGCCTTCATTCCCTAGCTATTCTAGGAAAGAAGATATATATCTCTATCTAAAATTATATCTAAAACTTGAAAGATAAATAGAATGCTTTATGGAAATAAATCAACTAGGAAAAGATAAATCTAACTAAGGTAAGTCTTCATGTCTTGATAGATCTTGTCTCCTTGGATAGATTTCGGCCAGCTCGACTTCCTTCGCGCCCAAGCAACTCCAAGTCTACTCGGACAAGTCTTCGTCGAGCAGTTTCTGTAAACTGGTCTACTCGACCTCGAGTACGGCTTGTCGACCTCGAGTAGAATTCGTCGTCTCGGCTTGACTCTGCTCGATGTGGCTCGTCATGGCTCACTGGCGCTCGTCGACCTCGACAAGACTTAGTCGATGTCGAGTAAGATGGCTTGGTCGACTAGGTCTCCTCGGGTGGCTCTCCTCGGCAAGCTCGGACACGGCTCCTGGGCGTCGTCGATCTCGACAAGGCTTCGTCGAGATCGAGTTGGGTGGTCTCTTCCGCGACCGCGAGTTGCTCCTTCCGCTGCAGCGAGTGATCCCTTCCGCGACAACGAGTGCGTTCTTCCGCTGCAGCGAGTGCGTTCTTCCGCTGCAGCGATGCTGCTCGGACATCCTCGGGCAGCTTCTCTCCTTGTCGACTCCGGATGGCGGCTGGTCTTCGTCGATCTCGACCAACGTTACTCGAGATCGAGTAAGGTCCGGAGGCGGGTTGGCTTGGCTTGCTCGATCAGGCTTGCTCGACAAGGCTTTGCTCGGACATGCTCGTCTATGTCGACTTGGGTCAACTCGAGATCGAGTAGACCGCGACTTTCAGCTTGGTTCCGCTGTTTTGACCTTGGACTTCTGTAGTGGTTTTCCGAGCTTTTCCGACCTTCTGTAGAATTACTGTAAAATGCCTCGATTTCTGCGAATTAAACAGAAACTGGTGTAGATTCCATAATTTTGGCAAATAAACATAAACTACATAGGTTCTGTACTATCTTAGCCCAAATGCATGAAATGTATACAGAAATCGATATAAAAGTTGCTGTAAAACATGGCAGATTCAGCTCACAACAATGAGCGGGATTTCCAAGATGCTGGAGGGAATGTGGACGAGGCTCACTGATGATGCTCCGGATGACTAAACCCTAACCCACCCTATCCCACTCCTGAAACTTGTTACTTTGCTGGTGTTTGGAAACGTTTTCAAAACTTTTGGTGACTTTTTGGTGACTGATTTTACCTCCGCCCTTTGTTGAAAGACAAAAAGGGGGAGATGATCTGTGGTGCTTAGACTTTGAAAACCTCTGCTTGAAGGTCTTGGAAGACCTTGGTTTTTGATTCATGGTTTTCGGTTGGATGGCCTTTACATACTTTAAAATTGTTTTGATCCAACATTTGTCTAACCCTTGCAGGTACTTAGTCTGATTTCTATTGTATTATCTATGTTTGACTAAGTTGCAGGGATGCGCAGGTTTTGTCTTTCATCAAGGGGGAGATTGATAACTCCCTCCCTTGATGAAAATTGGAATAAATGTTTCAAAGGCTTTGACAGGATATTTGTGTCAAAGGCCTTGGAGCGATAACAGTTGATGAAATACAAAACATATCTTATTTATTCGAATAATATTATATACTTCCTCTATTCTATATTATATATATTTGACTAACCCTTTCAGGAAGGAAGTATTTCGGAGTTTATATCTTTCCTTTAGCACATATGGAGGAGATATTATTCAAAAAGGATCATGGCTTTGGAGTATCCATAAATAGAAGATCCAAGATCAAAGCCTGATTCGAAAGAGCCGTTGGTGAAGATCCTTAGGCGCCACTCCACTTCTATATAAAGGAAAGAAAGAAGAAGACAGACAAAAAAAAAAAGTGCTACACGAGCTTCCAATCATTCAAGCGATCTGTCTTCTAAGTGTCTCTCTGCTAAGCGCTCAAGAGTTTGTTGTTTATTTCAAAGCCTTTGAGAGTCACTGTGAGCTTATAGGATATATTCATTCAAAGTGTTACTCGAGAGTTTATAACTCGGGTAGTTGCACTAGGCTATTGATTTGCGAGAGTAAGAGGATTGTACTAGATAGCTGAGAGAGGTGGGGCTCTTCTAGATTGGTCTAGGACTCCAAGGGAACGTGAGTTGACTAGATTGCAATTGTATAGGAGAGAGGCTTCTCGGTGAGCTATTAGGATCCTAAGCTAAGCAATCAATAAAGCCTTTTGAATCCTAGGGTTGTGGAAGAACCCTAGGCGGAGACGTAGGCCAAGTTGTGCAACCTCGTAAACAATTACTCGTGTTCGTTACTTATTTGCTTTACCTTATTTCCGCACTTGGTTCGATTGTCTAACTTTGTGATTCAGGTTGATCTCAAAGGTTTTGGTACGAGCTCCAAAGGTCTTGAGACTTTCTGCGAAAAACGGGCATACTCTATTCAACCCCCCTTCTAGAGTATCTCTTTATTACATTGTTTTACATTATCGAACCTTCAACATTAAATTCGCCCATTGCACTGATTGCTATTGAGAGCGTCGAGGAGCGCGCTGCTGGCGATCACGCTGAGGAGCGAGCTTCGCCTCCGTTGGCTGATGACCAGGTTCCGATTTTCACAGATACTAGGCTTGGGCAGCTAGAGACGACACTTCACGACATTCTGAGCGAGTTACGAGGAGGAGCCTGATCTACGGCACCGACCCCCAAGGTTCCTGTTCAGCCAGCTGAGCCCGTAACCGATGCGCACCCTGAGAAGCGCGTCGACTGGGTCAAGACGCTAGCTCAGTGCCGTCTTCTGACATTTGCTGGAGAGGTTGGGGAGGATATTGAGAGATGGTTCCGTGAGATGGATGGGTTGTTCGATCACATTGCTATACCCGCTTTAGAGAGAGACAAAGACTTGCCACTGACCTTCTATATAGAGATGCTTTTGACCCCTGGTCTGTATATAAGATAGGCTAGGCTGAGTGGATTGACGAGGAGTTTAGGCATCTGATGCTGAGAGAGTACCGCCCTCATGGGATTCAGACATCCCGAGAGGTATCCTTTCTGCGAGGCTACTATGACCGATCAACTTTTGTCTCTGTCATCATCTGCCAGTTCAAGATGGAGATGGTCTACTGTGCTCACTTGTTCCCTTCCGATAAGAGCCGGATCCGCCTGTTATCGATGAGACTGCCGCCTCCTGTACTTCTGCATGCCTCTAGCTTGGGAGCTGTCAGCTTTGATCGATTCCTGGAGGTCATCCTCTTCTACGACTAGCAGCGGATCTTGTCCGAGACTGCATACACCACTTCTCGCCCTGAGGCGAAGAGAGTGAGAACAACGGATCGTCGCGGAGACGATAGATCCAAGAGATGAGGCTACGGAGGAGGATTTAGAGGAGGATATCACGGAGTTGGACCAAGGGCACCCCAGCCACTCGCTCCAGCTGTGTATGGAGGAGATACACGAGGGAGGAGTGTCACTTGCCATAGATGCTTCGATTGTCTACTTCACTTGCGGCACCATGGGACACAGAGCGGTTTGTTGTCCCTAGAGCGGTAGAGCCCCGCCGACTGCATAACCGCCGAGACTTCCTACCGCTCCTCAACCACCACTTCTGACTTATCCCCAGGGCCAGAAGCGAGGAGATGCTTCTGGTAGAGGTCGAGGCGGAGGCAGAGGAGGTAGAGGTTTTGGACGATGAGGTAGAGGACCATCTGTTCAGGTCAGGGTAGAGGATCATATTCAGCAGGACCATCTGGGTCCAGGTATGATCGAGGCCAGAGTTCCGGAGGCCGAGGACCAGCATTACCCCCACCGCCCCGGGTGTTCCAGATGAGAGCTGATGACCGTACTGCCCCTACTTCTGCAGGTACTATACACTTCCATGATGTGTGCTTGTCATTGTTTGATACTGGTGCTACTCACTGCTTCATAGCAGAGGCGTGCGTTGCTAGGCTGAGCCTGAGCTGCATGAGTGGTTCACCACTTCACCTCTTACTATTGGTCTAGCGAACAGGGCAAAGGTAAGGACGAGTCGGGAGATTTTAGGGTTCCCCATCCGTATAGGTTAGCGTGAGTGGTCAATCGACCTTATTGTCATGTCGTTGAGGATGGATGATCTCATTCTGGGTATGGATTTCATGGACCACTATGGGGTGATTATCAACCAGAGGACGAGGACAGTGTCTATCTTTGCAAATGACGGGACTGAGCACTAGGTTTAGGGGAGTGACCCAAGAGGAACGGGGCACTCATCAGCGCAGTCAAAGCAGCCAAACTTCTAGATCAGGGATGCGTCGGATATTGGAGTTATACTTTAGAGGTGGATCGCCGACGAAAGGGTTTCTCGACCAAATAAATTTGTAGTCAAGACCCCGCTATAGGATAGCGGAGTTAGGTTCGTCCTCAGGAGAGAAGTCAGCGGTTCTAGGTTTAATTGGTTTCGGGGTTTGGGAATAGCGGGAAAAGGTGATAGGTTGTTGTTGACGTCGGCTAAGAGTTGGTCGATGTCGAGGGATGGAGGGGGAATGGTGTTCGATGTTCGGTATCTGTGCAGAAACTTTAAAATAACGAAAATAGAATAATAAAAGAGCAGACTTCCAAGGTTAGGGATCACCGCAACAATAAACATATATGTAGATTATAAATTACATAAAGATGCATGTTTTATATCAAATAACTTTCGTCATTAAAAAATAGGAATATAAAGGTTCTCGCATAAACCATAAGTGTTACTATCCCAATTTCATAATTAATCCAAATTCATAATAAGATCACTTTCGCTTCAATATTATAAATAAGGATCACCTGCTACTGTCGTAGAAGAATCATGCAAATATGATAGAAGATAATAAAGACATTAAAATTCATAAATTAATAAATCAAACCACATATCTATGTTGGGATCACTCCATCCCTAGAAGGAAATTAGAAACAAAATATAATGAAAGAAACTAACTTTAATATTCAACTCAAACTAAAACTTCCAAACGTTCCTCCTCTTTTCCCACTCGGCTCTCTCTCTCTCTCTCTCTCTCTCCATCCCTCCCCCCTTGCGTCCGAAAACGACTTGGCTTGAATTAATGAAAAAACCAGCCCCTAAGGCTTTATTTATAGGCTCCAATCCTAGCTATTCTAGAAAGGAACAATCTATCTCTATCTATATCTATCTATCTATCTAAACCCTAAGATAAATGTTTTATAAAAAAAATAAAAAAATAAAAATTCTCCCTAGGTAAATTAGGGAATTACTAAGTTGGATTAAGTCTTCCATGTAGATAAAATCTCGTGTCTTGGTGTGTAAGTAATCCCTTACTTGGACTCCTACTCGATCTCGACTCGGATTTGTTTATGGGATGTACTCGACATCGACTAAAGTGGTCGACATTGACTATGTGGTTACTCAACATCGACTATGTGTAGTCGACGTCGACTATATGGTTTCTGGTGAAAAGTGATCGCCGTCGAGTAGGACTAGTCGACGTCGAGTACTTCTGTTAGCTTTCAGCATTCTGCTATGTCTTGAAACGCACTTTCCCGAGTCCTCGTTCGTCTGATTGACACATATGAATATGCGTTGGAAAACTCTTCCTTAGCTTGATTCAAAATGATGAATTTCCTTTAAGCTCCAAAGTGCGTCCGATTTCTGGGAAAAGTGGGCTCTTCATGTTCGTTTGATTGACGCACATGAAGACATCAGAACTTGATTCAAAATGATGAATGATGAAAAGTGGGCTTTTCTCCAACTGCACCATCATGTTCTCTTCCTTAGCTTCTCCAATGTCTTCATGACTTTCCTTTAAGCTCCAAAGTGCGTTCGATTTATGCGTAATTAAACAAAAACTTGTGTAGACCTCCATATATTGCAAATAAACATAAAATACACAAATCTCATCCTTTCCCAATAAAAAAGTATAAAATGTAGACATAAATCGATATGAATGTAAGCGAAAAACATGGTTAATTGAGCGCACATCAATCGCGCATACCCCATCTTGTCAGATGTTCCCGTTGTTAGAGACTTCACATATGTGTTTCTAGAGGAGCTACCAGGACTTCCCCCACCGAGAGAGGTCGACTTTGCGATTGAGCTAGAGCTAGGCACCAGGCTCATTTTGCGAGTCCCTTACCGCATGGCGCCGACGGAGATGGCAGAGCTCAAGGCTCAACTAGAAGAGCTAGCCGAGAAGGGTTACATCAAGCCCAGTGCATCACCTTGGGGAGCACTATTGCTGTTTGTCAAGAAGAAGGACGGGTCATTTAGACTATGCATCGATTATAGGGAGATGAACCGTGCGACGGTGAAGAACCGTTGTCCCCTTCCCAGGATTGACGGCCCGTTGGATCAGTTGCAGGGTGTTGTTGTCTTTTCAAAGATTCATTTGCGGTTGGTGATAGAGTATATTTTAGTCTTGTTTTAAGTATAGATTTGCATATTAATTTAGAGGATTTTTACATATTTTATAGCTTATTCTGTATTATTTAGTTTTCGGAGTCTACACTAGTGTTTTTATATATTTCAGGCATTTTTGGATTGGATCGTATAGATTTGAAGATTGCTCGCAATATATGGGATTATTTTGCAATTTTGAAGGATGATGGGCCGAAGCTAAGTTCGTATGGCACTTGTTGAATCGGAGGAGAGATATGTCGCAACATCATTACATTACATATGCTATTAGATATATTGATAGATTAGTTAGAATAGAGAGATAAATTATATCTCTATAGGGGTTGGTTCCGGTGTACTCAACTCAGAAATTATTCGTCTATTTGTTCATGATTATTCGTATGCTTTCACATAATTATTCATCTGTAAAAAGAGTGTAAAAATGTAAATTTTATTCTACCGAATAATCTCCCAATACCACCGAATAATTTCATTCCACCGAATAATCTCCCAATACCATCGAATAATCAGAAGTTACTTTTAATCTCATCCATTGATCTTCTTAATTCAATTGCCCAGATTTGTTCACATGATACACGTTAAGGGCTGAGTACATATGATCTATCCTCTCTCTATATATATAGAATATGGATCATATGTACTCAAGCCTTATTGTGTATCATGTACACAAATCTAGGCCATTCATTTACTTGATCAGATGGTTGTGAAAAATAGGGGATTTTCTGATTTTTTTTAGTTTAAAAAACGTGGGGCCACATTGGTTATTGTGTTAATTGCCCAGAATGAAGCGCGTGTACCCACCATCCATCAGTTTGCCATCACGCTTATAGGAAAGAGAAGAGTCGTTTGAACTTCTATATTTTTAAGGAGAGGAAGTGAAGAATCGTTTCATCGCCATCGCTTCAAAGCTTTCACTTCAATGGATTCAGGTATAGTTGTATTGAATTTGTAATTAACTTTCGTTTTGTGGTTGATGAAGGCAATCGCTGTTTGTCTAGAGTTGAGGGAGAAAATCGTTGTTTGATCGTTGTATTTCGTAGGTCAAGAAGCAATTAGATAGTGCTTAATTTTAATCTGTAATGAAGTTTCGATATTTGAATAATGGATTCAGCATGTCAACTCTTCCCCCCTCTCGTTGTATATCTGTTGGAGTTGTTCTTCTACTACTGTGCGATTGTGTGTTCTAGTACCGTGACGGGAGATTGGGTGATTTTGTACCGTGAGATTGGGCGATTGAGTTGTATTATGGTATTCTACTGATCGATGCTATGGAATTTTTTATTGAGTAGGTACCGTGAGATTGGGTGATTAGGTTGTAGATTGGTGTTTAATTATGGTACTTCCGATTGTTTGAGTAGGTATTGTGAGATTGTGTGATTTTTCGATGACTTAGCATTGAGTATTCAGGTGTACAATTAGTTTTTTTTTGTTCCCTATATGTATTGTCATTAAGTTTTCGTGGGATAACACTTATTCATCAATTATAAATATTTATTTTCGTTGATTTAGATTGTGACAATGGACGTGATTGGGATGTCGACAATATTGACGGGAAGGATGAGATTGATGCTATGGAATTTTTGTTTGAGCATGCAACAACGGATGATTGGCAAGTCAGTTTCGATCAAGCACAATCCCCTGGTAAAACGAAAGATTGATGCTACAGAATTCTTTGTCCGTGCTCGGTGTCGGGTTGGTGGACCTGGTTTGTTCTTCTTCGCAGGCTTAGACTTGCTTGCCTCGTTCACAAAGTCATCCTCGCTATCAGCCGTATAAACTGCCATTTTCTTAGTTGATCGGTCGGAATAGGAGTCTGACTCTGAACTCTTTCCACCTCTAGGGGTGGCTTTCCCCTTTCCTTTGCTTTTGGTAACTTCATATAAAAGACACAATCAAGATCCTCAATTATCAACCCAACTAAACATACTCATGCATAAACAACCAGACTTAAACATAATACTTAATAGACATACACATAGATCTGCATAACATTTGTTTATATCCGATTAAAGCTTAAAATCCCATCAAACTTCTCAAATACGATCAAACTTCTAAAAGTAAACATACTTATGCACAAATAACCATCTACAACTGCATAATATGGGTTGACACCAGAATAAAGCTTCAAAGCCAATCAAAACCCTCCTAAGTAAACATACTTACACGGTACCAACCAGCCATAAACATCCACATACTACTGAATAGACAACAACATACATCTGCATAATCATTTTATGCCACTAAAACCCACGTTATGCACCTATTTCACCCCTACAGACAATAGTCAAACAGGAACATTTTATGCCACTTTCAATCAAAAACACAAGGAGTAATCAAAACAATAGTCAATCAGAAACACAAGGAGTAATAACAAAAACCCTAAATCAAAACCCAAGGAGTAATCAAAACAATAGTCCATCAGAAACACAAGGAGTAATCAAAACCCTAAATCAAAACCCACAACGTACATTGGAATAATCGTTAACAACGTTTTGCCCCAATAAAAAAATCAAAGTTCAATAATCGAAGAACAAAGAAGGTAGAAGCAAAATCGACAACATCCAAGAACAACAAAGGTTGAAGCAACTAGCAAAAACAAGAATAGGAAAAATCAAATAGGAATAATCAAAGCCCCAAAATCGGTCAGCCAAGAACAACAACTGGAAAATCGACAACAAAAAAAACACTTACCCATTTCATAAATTGCAGGATGCGGATGAATATGAAGGAGTGTTTGAAATCGCCCCTCACCCAGCTTTAAATCGCCGACACCAGCAGCTCCTCCACCAGGGCCGCGCTCCGATTCCGACTTCGGCTCCCTTCCAATCACCGCCGGTAGCAGCTCCTCAAAGGATTAGGGTGTTGGGTTTGCGATATCTCAGGTGCGGGATCGCCGATGCCTCTTCGAATCGCTCTCCGCACTCTCTCTCTTTCTTCTGGATCGAAAAGTCGGGATAGTGGGGTAGGGTTTGGGTGTCTTGCTTTCACGCGCGGGGTTAAGACTAGTTTGGTATTTTGAGGCTTTTTTCTTTTTAATCTCAGCCATCCGATTCAATAGAATCAACGGCCTAGATGTGTGTACATGATACACAATAAGGCATGAGTACCCCGGAACCATCCCCTATATATATATATATATATATATATATATATATATATATATATATATATATATATATATATATATATATATATATATATATATATATATATATATATATATATATATATAGGGAATCGTTAAAATGTAAAATATCCTTAGGGTGTAAAATTGCTTAAGGTGTAAAATTTTGTTTTTTTTATTGCAAAACCGGACACGCTGGCTGGTTTAAAAAAAAACGAATCGGACCCGTTTCATAAAAAAAAGGCTAAACCGGAAAAATAGAAACACGCCCCTCTCTGATTGCTCGCTGATTGAAGGCGGAGGTAGCGTAGGGAGCGGCGAGTGATTCTTCATCATCATCTCAGATCTCCGTCGATCCCTCTCTGCTCGCAATCTCTCTCGCTCGCTTGTTCTCGCACTCTCCCTCGCTCGCGCTCGCCAATCCGCATGGCTGCTGCCGCCAATTCTCTCTGATTGCTCACTGATTGAAGGCGGAGGTAGGACAGGGAGCGGCGAGTGATTCTTCTTCATCATCTCAGATCTCCCTCGCTCCCTCTCTGCTCGCAATATCCCTCGCTCACTTGATCTCGCGCTCTCACTCTCCCTCGCTCGGTCGCACTCGCTCGTGCTCGCCAATCCGCCATGGCCGCTGCTAGTTCTCATGTAAGCATTTCTCTATCTCTCTCTGTATCTACTGCTCCTTGTTCAACCCGAATCTGAAACATGTTGAACCATTTCACCGCATTGTTAGCTCGATCCCGAGTTCATGATTTCCTTGCCTTCTTTTTATTGCTTCAATCGTGTTTTGAGCGAGGTTTGATGTCTGATAACACTTTATATTGGATGTGTGCTGTTGTTTATTGCAATGTTTGATTAATTTGTGCGATTTCTGTTGGAATATTTTTTGATATTGTAGCTATTAGATGGGAATTTGTGTTCTGAAATCTTCTGATAGGGTTACGTTAGGAGGGATGCCAGCTTTCTCTTTTTTCTCAGCTTAATCGCACCTAAGGTGTTTGTTAAAATGCCTCTTTGTCAAATTGCACTGAGATTTTAGTGAATGAAACAAATTTGAGGTTTGATGAGACTTGTGATGTGCCGCGATTTCTATTTTCTGAGTTCTTGTCCTGATGAGATTTGTGTATATCTAGGGTTCTTGCTTGATTTCTACATATGGATGCAAATGTTGTTCCGTTTCTCTTGTGATTGACGCGTCACTTGTTTTTATTGAAAGAGTGGGCATATCTTTTTCTTTATGCATACTGATGATATTGTCATTGTGTAATTTAGTGATGTGAATTAGACAACATTAGTTTCCCTTGAGATTTTGCTTGTTTAAGTAGTTTAGGTCCTCCCCATTTTTTCTGGATCTGCTTGCGTGCTGCTGCTTGGGTTCCTGTGATTGACGCTTTGACTTCAAATTCCTTGAGGTTGAACCTGTTATAGATTCTTCTCTTCCTTCTGTTTGCTTTCTTGCATCTGGAAATGCTAGAAGATCGCAGATGAGTTCATTGCTTGAAGAAGGTGCTGAGTTGGTGTAGGGTATACATAAGGACTGTGATTTTCATCAGCAAAAGGGAAAATTAGCTTGTTTTTTTCACTAGTCTGCATAAATGTTTGATGATGCCTTCTGTTTGGCCGACAATTACCTTTTGATGATGCACTGGCAATCTATGCATCTATTGATTTCTGGTGTCCGGCCAACAACGGTTCATTCTAGGATCTTTTCTGGTATACATTTTTTTTTTCGGTTTGAACAGCTCTCGGTATCTAACAAAGCTAGTGCAATGGAGCTTGGCTTGCAAATTGCTTATATCTTGTATTGAAAATGAATCAAATTAGACATTGATGATTCTCTATTGAGTTGAATCTTTAGTGGTATTTGCCAACAACTCTTGGTAGCAGATTAAGCATTATGCCTAAGTTTCTAATGGTTGTTTCTTTTTGCTATTTTAATGAATTGTAGTCCGTATATGAATTGTAGTCTCGTGTTTTCTTGCATGGGTTTAACAAGATGCTTTAGGGAAATCGGATGGCACCTTTCTATTTTATTTTGGAAATGATAATCGAAGTTTATTAATGCCTGGTTTATAAAAGAAAAATGCTACTTATTTGCTTGATTTTTACAACTATGATGGAATATTTTTGACCTATTAGCTCAATTGGTAGAGCGATGTGCGTATGCACAAAGATGTGGGTTCGAATCCCACATTGGTTATATTATAAACAAGAACACATCAATCCCAAATTGTTAATCATGCACATTATATTATAATCTTAGTTATGCACTTTTTAACCTTAATTATGCACTTTTTAACCT
Source organism: Persicaria tinctoria (assembly GCA_037127255.1). NCBI lineage: Eukaryota > Viridiplantae > Streptophyta > Magnoliopsida > Caryophyllales > Polygonaceae > Persicaria > Persicaria tinctoria. The sequence goes on from JBANSL010000011.1 coordinate 72,371,343, forward strand.
TAAGTATGCACTTTAATTTGAAATTGTTATACGTAAAAAAATCGATTTCAAACTCACATCTATCAACCTAAATTATGCGAGAGGTGAACCCAAACTCTCAAAAGTAATAAAAAAAACAAAATTAAAACATCGATTTCAAAAGCACATCTTTTGTCTTATTCATGCACATTATGATCTTACTTTTGCACAATTGTATTTTAAATCTGCACAATTGTATCTTACTTTTGCACACTTGTATTCTAAATGTGCACAATTGTATTCTAAATCTGCACAATTGTATCTTACTTTTGCACAATTGTAGTTTAAATTTGCACAATTATATCCTACTTTTGCACACTTGTATTCTAAATGTGCACATTACATTTTTATTTTTACACTTTATGTTCTTATATTTGCACTTTACAGTTGCACAAAAGCACTTCACAGTTGCACAAATGCACTTCACAGTTGCACAACTGCATTTCACACTTGCACAAATGCACTTCACAGTTGCACAAATGCACTTCACAGTTGTACAAATGTATCTTACTTTTGCACACTTGTATTCTAAATGTGCACATTTCAATTTTATTTTTGCACTTTATGTTCTTATATTTGCACATTACAATTTTATTTTTGCACTTTACACTCTTATTCATGAAGAGAAACATAGTACTTGTAAGCGATAAACATAGATAGCCTATACGAGATTTGAACCGGCATCTTTGTGTGTAGGCACATTGCTCTTCCATTTTGAGCTAATAGGCTTATAATCATATCACTTTTTTTACGCTTAATAATTTATTAATTTTAAGAAAAAAAAATGTCCTGTTATATCCCGTTAAAAGCACACATCTTTACGTACCTGTCATAAACTATCTACGACCTCCAGTCGTATAATTCAGAGAGATTAAGGGTATAACTATCAATGCTTGTAAAGTGCAGCTAGCCATGAAACTGTACCTAAGGAGATATCCCCGTGAGCATCCAGAGTGGTTATGATAGGGGACAACAAGAGTGACGATCTCCTTCACTACAATCCCGTCTACAAGGGTATAGATATCAATGCTCTTGACGGAGAAGGACGCTCAACCTCCACTGGATCATCATCAGTAGGTTGCAAAAGGAGATCATCAATTGGGTAGTTGATATGTTCCTTTTCTCCTTGTTTATGTTGATGATTCTGTTTGCTGTAGAATCTGTTAGCTGCACAAGGAGATCATTATCAGGATCCATGGTTGATTCATTAAGAAACAGACCCAACAAAAAGCAATTACACAAGGGCAACAAGGCACAAGACATTATATGCTGAAACTGGACAAGTATAGAAAAATGCACATTTAGTAATAGTTCCATCGGTATCTGAAATTACTATTCAAGCATTCCATTTCCACAAGTATGAAAAATGCACACTTAAGGTGTTTTGTGTCAATCAACAAGTCCATGAAAGAGATTGGTGTTCGAAAGGCGAAAGGGTGGGGTTAGGTTGGGAGTTTTTGAATCAGACAAGCTGATACATTATGGGGTTTGAACATCTATCTAGTGTTAAGATTGCTAACATGGGAGATACAAAATGAAGGCTACCACGCAACAGTGCAACACTGTCGGATTAGTGCCCAAGAAAATGTATATTTTTTTTGCATTTTGTGAATGAAACATTGAAACTCAAACTGATTACTGTATAAAAAATTGTAGATCTATACAACATAGCCATGTTGGTATTCTTGGTGATAGAATTTTCAGAAGCAATTAGTGACAGAATTTTTTAGAAGGAACTGTGATTCATGATACTTTGGGACAATCATGTGCACTTGCATAGATAGCGGAAAATGATTGTCAGGGTTGGTTGCTGTTTAGTGCCGAACAGAACAAAACAGAACATAACAGTGACATCAATTAGATGAAGTCGAATATTTCAATTTGTCCCAAAAGACCAAAAGCTAAGCAACATGATAACTACACGTATTCATAGATAGTCTATACGAGATTCGAACTCGCATCTTTGCGCCTGAGCACAATGCTCTATCATTTGAGCTAATAGACTTAAAACCTCTCAAAAATTGATTTCAATTTATAAATCAAAATGTCATGCTAAAAATCAGTTTATAGAACAAAGAAAGCTTCTACCACAGTTATCTAAACCTTCAACGTCTCTAAATGAAAACCTAGACAAGTAAAGGAAGAAACCAAAAGGTGTTCAAAGCGAAAGATTCTACAAGCTAAAGGAACATGTATAAAGAAAAGAAACTAAAGCAAGTAAGAGAATACATTAAAGGCAAACGAGGCAGCAAGACTGCATGAGCATGAATAAACACCAGACGGGCAAAATGTGAAGAAGTAGACAATAAAAGAAACTCAGGATAATAAGAAGACAATAACAAGAAACTCAGGATAACAATAGAACAACCCAAACTAAAGCCCAAGAACACAATAAACAGGCTTAACCTGTATAGTAGAAAACAAAGAAAATACTATATCAGAAAGCAAACGAAGTTGATTCAATGGTGAACAATCAGGAAAAGTGCAAAAGCAACAATTGCAAAAAAGAGAAGAGAAGAGAAACCATTCTGTCATTTTTTTAATTGAAAACGTAGATAACTTGCAGGTCTCCCATTTGGATCAAATTCGATAAAAAAAAAAGAAGAGAAATCATTCTGAAGATGTTATTATTTTAGCTAATCACTCGATTCTTTTCAAGTAACATGCACTAACGAACTGAATATGATCAGAGGGGAATACAGGTTGGAGATGCACCTAGTGCAAGCTTTTCTCATGTTCAAAGAATTATCAAACTTAAAAAAATATCAAAAATCCTATATTATCAGTTTGTTTTTTTTATCCATGAACTTCTTTATATTAAATATGCACTATTAAGCCTTGTATATGCACATTGTCTATCTAATATTACACTTAAACATATTAAGTATGCACATTGTCTATCTAATGTTGCACAAACAACCCTTTGTCTATCTAATGGTGCCTCATTGCTGATGGCATAGCCATGGCCTATAGTTGCTTTCCCATTCAAACTTCCAAGTACAATAGTTCAATAGAATGATGCAAAGGTGGCATAGAAATTTTGTTTCTTTCATCAAACACCATTAACATATTCAAATAACTTAGGATTTCTTTCATCAAACACCATTAACAGATTCAAATAACCTAGATGTAATAATATCTAGATGTACCTTTTAATTTATTATCTTAATTTTACACTTTCGACAAAGGATAAATAAAAATTTTCTATCATAGTCTCATGTGTCGGTTGAAATTTTGTTCTCATACTATCCAACTCAATTAATTTATGTTTTCAATTTACTCTCATAGGTATCTCCCAGCTCTCTTTGTGTTTTCTTCCACTTGAACCACCTGTTTAGCATTTCTTTTTGAAGTCACCTCGATCCAATGCAACAACCACACACCTTGATTTAGGAATTCATAAACAACTACACAACTTGAATTTTGAAATCCTAAATCTCTATCCCTAAATCCCTAAATTTAGAAATCGCTAAATCACCATCAAAATATAAAGATGAAGGAACAGATACCAATTTCAGAACACTAATTAGAAGACGAAATCGACGATTGATTGATTGAAGAGGGCCAACAGAGAAGCAACGAACGAACCTGAGACCCTAATTGGTCAAAGAGGGCAAGGAGAGGCAGTGAACAAAAGCGAAGAGAAGAGGGCGATGTGCTGTGATCTAAGAGAGCGAAGAGGGTCGCCGGGATTGTAACACCCCCGTCCCACATCGGATATCATAAAGATGTTGGGAGCGATTTATAAGTGATTCAAGCCCTACCCATGTCACAAGAGCTCTTCCTTTTCAGACTCCAAGTGAGGACAACGGACCTGAGAGGGCTAGGTGGCATGGGCTGGCGCCACTTAAGACCCCGGGTCTTACAGATGGTATCAGAGCCGACTCCGGGCTCGGAGGTGCATCGACAGTATGCTCGGATACGCTCCACCCGGAGGGCAGTCCCTTGGGCCTGACGGGGTTGTCAGTGCTTTAAGTGGGGGAGATTGTAACACCCTCGTCCCACATCGGATATCATAAAGATGTTGGGAGCGATTTATAAGTGATTCAAGCCCTACCCATGTAACAAGAGCTCTTCCTTTTCAGGCTCCAAGTGAGGACAACAGACCTGAGAGGGCTAGGTGGCATGGGCTGGCGCCTCTTAAGACCCCAGGTCTTACAGGGATGGCGTGCAAATGCCCTATCACAACAAGGCAGAGCAACCTTAATAGTATCTAACCTGTCAGCAAAACCTCTATATTCGATGCAGAGCTTTATGCTCCCAGTGGCGGTCCATAAACAACTAGATCAAATCAACAGAACTTTCTTCTAGAACAAAGACGCACAACATAGTCCACTCATCAGTTGGGAGAAAATTTGTAAGTCAAAAGCGGCAGGAGGACTAGGACTAAGAAAAACTAGAGAAATGAATGAAGCACTCCAACTAAAACTTCTATGGAAAATCCTGGCATAACCAGAAAACAATTGGGTCAAAATTATACAGTACAAATATTTAAAAGACGACCACATCCTCTCCTACTCGAGAAAAGACAATGCATCTTGGCAATGGTCAAAATTAAGCTTACTTATTCCAAAGTTTAAATCAGGGCTCATCTGGCTGGTGGGGGATGGGAAATCAATCAAATTTTGGAAAGACAATTGAGTAACAACGACACCTCTTATCGATAGAGTTGACTCTCATCATAATATAAATCTAAATGACTCTGTTAGCGAATTCATCATAGGAAAACAATGGTGGTGGGAGAAGCTAATATCCGCTCTCCCACTCTCAGTAGCTGAATAAATTATGAAAATCCCTCTGCCGATCACCCCCTTTGAAGACAGATTGTATTGGTGGCCCTCTAAAAAGGGTTGGTTCACCACTACAAGTGCCTACAACCTAATCACATCCACAACACAAAGAACATCAGACGAATTTTCATGGATTTGGAAAATTGGCGCAACTTTAAAGGTAATTAAAATTTTTTATATGGAAGATAAAACAAAAAGGTCTTGCCACGGCCAGTCGCTTATATCAAAAGGGGGTTGAGGTGCCAAATACATGTATCTTCTGCAATCAGTGTGAGGAAGATGATGTCCACTTGTTCATAGAATGCCCTACCAACAATTTCCAACAACAATTTCCCAGAGACCTAGCTCAGTGAGTTGACTCTCTCCTTTCAGAGAATAGAGATATGAATCAAATTCTACAAATCTTAAGTTCATCCCTTACGATGGTCAAGAAACAATATATAACAATCAGATGGTGGACTATTTGGTTTATCAGAAACCAAACTATTTTCATAAATGCCAACACCCCCTCTGCGGAGGTGATTAAGAAAATGATAGGAGGTAATATTGAAAATTGGAAAAGAGTAGCAGTTGGAACACATCTGACACAGAAGATCTACTAAAACAGAAGGGGGAAAATGGTCTCGCTAAAAAAACCAAAAAAGTCTTCCGCTGGAGGAAACCCCCTATGGGCAACAACAACAACAACCCAGTTGATCCCGCTAAAAGCGGGGTCTGTGGGGTCAGGATGTACGCACTCATACCCCGAACAAGTCGAGAGAGTGTTTCCGATAGACCCATAACAATAGTGCAATAGGACCGCATAGACAACATAAAGTAAGGCATGGAAGGCGCAAGGAAAAAGCATCAGAGGGAACAACTCAAAACAAAACCAAAACAAAAGACACTAGACATCAGCAGCTCGTATGCTCCTTCTCCAGTGGTCTCTGTCCGAAGTCATATCCTCCGATAGGTTCAGCAGAGAAAGATTATGTCTGATAACCTCCAGCCAGCTCTTCTTAGGTCTACCTCTCCCCCTACGAATTTCTCCCAAATTCAGGATTTCGCACCTACGGACCGGAGCCGAAGCAGGTCTCCTACTCAAATGCCCAAACCAACGTAATCTGGACTCCCGCAATTTGTCCACAATACACGCAACTCTAACCTCTCTCCTGATGTCAGCATTTCGGATTCTGTCTAGTCTCGTGTGCCCGGTCATCCATCTCAGCATTCTCATCTCTGCAACTGCCAGCTTTTGTTCTTGCGCTTTAGTGATAGGCCAGCACTCAGAGCCGTACAACAAAGTTGGTCTAACAACCACCTTATAAAATTTTCCCTTCAGTTTAGCTGGGACTTTTTTGTCACAAAGCACCCCCGACGCTCTTCTCCATCTTAGCCACCCAGTCTGAACTCGATGCTCAATATCTCTATCAATACCCCCATCGCTTTGAACGTACGAGCCCAGGTACTTGAAGTACTCCTTCCTGGGGACTGTAACCTCTCCCAATGCAACTGTAGATCCCTGATCATACCCATCTCCAAAACTATACTGAACATACTCGGTCTTAGACCTACTCAATCTGAGACCCTTAGACTCTAGCACTACCCTCCAGTTTTCAAGCCTGCGTGCCAAACCTGCTCTTGAGTTGTCGACAAGCACAATGTCATCTGCAAACAACATACACCAAGGGACCTCTTCTTGGAGAGGGGCAGAAAGACAATCCATGACAAGAATGAATAGAAACGGACTGAGAGCTGAACCCTGATGGAGCCCCACCTGAACTTGGAAGTACTCAGAATCTCCAATCGGCGTTCTAACACTAGTCAAGGAACCCTCATACATGTCTCTGATAGCTCTGATATACGTCCCAGGCACCCCTTTCTCAACCAGACAACTCCAAAGCAAATCTCTCGAAACTTTGTCATACGCCTTTTCTATATCGATGAATGCCATATGCAAATCCTTTTTCCTATCTCTGTGCATCTCGATCAAACGCCTCAGCAAGTGGATAGCTTCTGTAGCAGATCTACCAGGCATGAAGCCAAACTGATTCTCAGACACCTGCACCAACTTCATGAGTCTTACCTCTATAACTCTTTCCCAAAGTTTCATTGTGTGACTCAAAAGCTTAATACCTCTGTAGTTGCTGCAACACTGGACATCACCCTTGTTCTTGTAGACCGGGACTAATTTACTAAGTCTCCATTCCGTTGGCATCTTACCTGAACTTAGGATGGCGTTGAAAAGCGAAGTTAGCCAAATCAAACCTTTGGCCCCTAGCCATTTCCAAACTTCCCCCGGGATATCATCCGGACCAGAAGCTCTGTTGTTCTTCGACCTGCATACAGCTCCTTTAACCTCCTCAATATTGATGCGACGGTGGAAGCCAAAATCAATTCGCTCTGCGGGACTGGGACTCAGCTCGGAGGGTAGGAAATCCTCGTTGAGTAAATCTGAGAAGTATCTCTGCCATCTCTCCTTGATCCGCTGATCTTCAACCAACACTTGAGCATTTTCATCTTTGATACATCTGACGCTGTCTATATCTCTGCTCAATCTCTCTCTCTGACGAGCCAAACGGTATAGAACCTGCTCCCCTCCCTTCTGATCTAAGGCCTTGTACAAGCAATCAAAGGACTTGTCTTTAGCCTTAGCTACTGCTCTCTTGGCCTCCCTCTTTGCCACATTGTATTTGGACCTAAGCTCAGCACTGTCCTCTCCAGGACCTCTATGTAGCCACCTACGAAACGCTACCTGCTTCTCCTTAACTTTTGTCTGAACTTCCGCACTCCACCAATCCGCGTCCCGACTTGGCCCCTGACCGCCTTTAGACACACCCAAAACCTCCCGACCAACTCTGCGGATACAACCTGCCAAACGACTCCACAACGCGTCTGCATTCCCCTGCAACTCTCTAATCCCCTCCTGTTCAGCCGCCTGCCACACCTTCTCTTTGAAACGAGGCCCATTAGTTTCTGATAGACGCCACCACCTGATTTTCGATGGCAAATTATGCTTTTTCTTACGGATTCGACCTTGCACCACAAGGTCCAAGACCAGAAGGTGGTGTGGCGTGGAGAGACCACCAAAGGGGATCACTTTACAATCTCTACAACTTCGCCGGTCTTCCTTTCTCACCAAGAAATAGTCAATTTGCGATCTTCCGACTTGGCTGTCGAAAGTAACCAAGTGCTCATCTCTCTTTCGGAACAACGAATTACAGATGACACTACCGAACGCAACTGAGAACTCCAGCAACGCAGTCCCGCCATCATTTCTAACTCCGAAGCCAAAACCTCCATGGGCTTCCTCGAACCCGTCATTACCCTTGCCCACGTGAGCGTTGAAATCTCCTCCAATCACATACTGATCCGACACTGGGATAGTCCCAACCAACGCATCCAAGACCTCCCAAAATTCTCTCTTCTCCTCTACACCCCGTCCTACTTGGGGTGCATAAGCACTAATCACATGCAAGAAGGAGTCGTCCAACACTAACTTAATGGCCATCAGTCTGTCACTTACCCGGTCAACCCGCACCACCCTGTCTTTCCAGCGCTCACTATGGGCAAATACAAATTAAATTTTGATGGATCATTTATATCAAACTCAAATAGCTCAATTGGATACATCATTAGAGACTGGCAGGGAAATCCTATTATCTTTGGTGGTAACACCATTTGCGGACAATCCCCTCTCATGGCGGAAGCCCGAGCACTACGACTAGGGGTAGAAAAAGCCACAGAACTAAAAATTATGGATCTAATAATAGAAGGAGACTCAAAAATTATCATGGATTACCTAAGTAAAAAGGTTGGGTGTCACTGGGAAATAGAAATGGTTATGTCCGATATCCAAGTTCTTCTCAAAGGAGTAAAGAACGTCAGTACATCCCATATTCCCCGCATTGGTAACCGGGTAGCGGATAAGGTTGCACACCTTTGCTACTCTACCATGGAGCCAGAGTTATACCATCATTCAGGTCTTTTAGACCTCATCCGGCAGGACGCTTTCGGATAGGGTTTCCCGTCCGAATCGTTCTGCAGGATGCTTTCGGATCGGGTTTTCCATCCGAATTTTTACCTAATCAAAAAATATATATATTTTTTTTGGTTGGAAAGTTACAAGAATATTCTCTTCAATTAAATACTACTCCCTCCGTCCAAAAATACATTGCCTTTTAGACTTGTGCACACGAATTAAGGAACCTATTTTAACTCTTAATTTTCCTCCTCATTAGTATTAAAGGTTAAAAGTTAAAACCTTTGATTATCCATATTAAGGTAAATTATGGGGTAAATTTTAGAGTTAAATGTATTTTAGAGGTAATAATTACTACTTACACATCTAAAAGTCCATGTATTTCTGACAAAATTTCGAGGCCTAAAAAACAATGTATTTTTGGCCGGAGGGAGTAGTACTTAAAATAAAAAAAATTCCTTCTTTTTTTTGGACAATGACTCAAAATGGGGATAGAAAACTTAGAGCATCTTTAGTGGTGGTACTCCAAGTACCATAGCAATTAAAATAAAAGGAAATGTAAGAAAAAGTAAGATTTTTGAAAGAACCAATAAAAAAAAGTGAGCTCAAGTATCATGTGTATGATACTCATTCTTACACAATACCATAGAATATTACCCAATCAAAAATTAATAGTGGAACCCATTTGATTTTTACTTTAAAAAAAAATTGCAAAAAGTAATTTTGATGCAAAAAAGTGAATTAAGATACTCATGTCAAGTATCATGATTGTAGAGTACCAAATATTAAAATGAGATAGATGGAAGAGAAATAGCAAAAAGCAAGTTATGGTACGCAACTTACTTGATTTCTACATTCCAAACAATGGCAAACACATTTGGATCTGAAACTACAGTTCTCGCCCTAATATTGTGTTCAATCGGAGAAAATTCGGGGGCTTTAGGGTTTAGGCTTTACTTACTTGTTGTCGTCGCCTGTGTGCAGGGGCGTTAGGGCCTGAAATCCGCTTCTTCGTCGTCTCCTCTACCGCCTTGCTCTACTTCTTCTTCGAAACCCTTCCGCTTCTTCCTTCGGTTTTCAAAATGAGAGAGATGTATGAGAGAGATGGAGAAACAATGGGGCTCAACTACCCCTTTAATGAACCACTATCCTAGGCGGTTGAGGTGACAGTTTTTTTCAAAACTGTCAACTCTCTCCCCATCAACACGCCTCCCTCTCTCTCCTCCATCAATGCAACCGGTGCCTATCCTTTGTGTAACCGGTTGGGGCGCCAAATTAAAAAAATTTGGGCTACCCTTTTGCAAATAAAATGGAGAAGGGATAGAGAGAGCAACACAACCGGATTTTTGGGTTACTTTTGCAAATAACCCTAAAGCAATTGTGTTTGAATATTAAGCATTTTCCACTTACGTTTGGAACAAAGTGTCAAGGGGTAATAAAACCCTCTCTCTATTTAGACGGTATGTGTTGTTAGTCACTCTACTAAAACCGATATATAATGTTCTATGTGGTATGTTAGGCACTCTATTTAGACGGTATGTGTTGTTAGGCACTCTACTAAAACCGATATATAACGTTCTATGTGGTATGTTGTAGTTGATTTTATATAAAAAAAATTACAAAAATAATATATTGTCATAGTTTATAAAAAGTTATTATAAATCACAATCTATCTGTATATATTTTAGTTAACTGATTAATTAATAACAATATAAATCAAAAGTATTTAATAGTCATACTTACCAAAAATATTAATAGATAAATATGTAATATTTGATATGTGTTATTTTATTTATATCTAGGTTGTTTCTAATGGAAATAATGATTTATATCAAAATTAATTATTTAATAATTTTTATTTTATTTATATCTATATTATTTCAGGGACAAAAATAAATTATTAAAATATTATGTAGCCACATTTCATCAGTGCATAGATATTTTAGGAAATTAATGTACTAAATATATACCACATATTTAATAAAAAAATTATTAAAATATTTTAAAAAACCAGTCGTCGATGAAATTACATGAGAGTTAATTAACGATAGATCAAGAAAAAAACCTTTTACCTTATAAATGTGAATTTTATTTATATTTTGAGAGGGTCTAAATAAAAGATATTTAGATTATATATAATAAGTCGAAATAATCTTACCTATATCTATATTGTTTTTTTATGGAAAAAATTATTTATATATATATATATTTTTATTTATTGAAATCTATCTAAATTATTTATAATACTGTATTACCATATTCACCGTACATAGGACATGACTTACACTAATATAATATAAAATACATCAAAAGAGCACCAAAGTAAAATACTAATATCTCCTTCTCCGTTTTTCATGAGCCAAAAATATTAATATTTTTTTAAAATAAAATACGAACTATCCTAGTTATTAGTTTCCTTAAAAGTTACAAGAATATTTTTTTTTGGTTGGAAAGTTACAAGAATATTCTCTTCAATTAAATACTACTTAAAATAAAAAAAATTCCTTCTTTTTTTTGGACAATGACTCAGAATGGGGATAGAAAACTTAGAGCATCTCCAACAGTTTCCCCATTTTGGGGATTTTGGAGTTTTTGGGGAATTTTAAGGGATTTTTTGGTCCAACAGATTTCCCATCCCATTCTCCAAAATGGAGAAGCAGCAGAAAAAATGGAGAGGATTCCCTAAATCTGCAGCATTCTCCAAACTAAACAATTTTCCAAATGTTTGAAATGGGGAAACTGTTGGATTTAAAGCGAAAATAATTTGGAAAATATGTATTTTGTTTCCCCATTTTGGGAAAATTTTAGGGAAGCTGTTGGAGATGGTCTTATAAGAAGAGCACGGTGCAAAAAAGACTTGTATGCAGTCTGCATAATGCAGATTCAGTTTCTCTCCTCGCCAGTCGCCATCTCTCGCAGGCGTCAGATCTAACTCGGCTTCTCTCCTCGCCATCCCATGGAAACGCTACATCTTCCATTAAAAAGCCCAGATCTGAGAATTCACTACCGCAACTAAAAGCTAGGGTTAATTTCACGACGAATATGAAATTCGGCTGTTCCGAGAGCTCGAAAAGGAGTTTGGAATTTCCAGTGAAGAGATTGGAGGAAAGTAGATCGGCGACGGCGTTGCTCCTTTGTGCTGCTTCTTTCTGGGATGGATTGAAGCATGATTCGCTAGCGTAACAAAATAGTTGGATTACAGACGTGATTGTCCATTGGAAAGATTTTTATTTTTTCAACTCTTAATCGAAAGTCAAGGTATGAGAAATTGAGAATAGACTTATAATTTGGAAATTCAATGTGCGTTATCATCTTAATTTGTTTTTATAGATCCATCCGTTCTGACTCTGAATTTGTGGGAAATGCGGGGTATATGGAGTTTGTTAGGGTTTTGGTCAACTTTTAAATCTGGCATCACTAAGATGTTGTTTAGCAGATCGACTTACTGTCTCTGTTGTCTGTTCGAGTAGAACTGCGTCGTCATTCTAGATAGGGAGGGATTTCGGTTTCAAGAATTGATATGGAATATATCTAGTTCAAATATGCCAACATTGCTTGCTTATGATCCTTATTATGGCTTTAAATGTCGCTGTAAGCTTCAAGTTTTCCCTAATTGCTGATATTTCAGGTGCCATATTGATTTTATAGTGTAGATTTGCAGTAACACTGTGATTAGAGTGCATTCTTTACAACTTCTTGTGGTGGATGGTGATTGGTGAGATGAAAGCAAGAGCTTGGAGTGAAATCCCAATTTCCTTTAGTTTAGGGTATCAATCATTCATAGCCCTCTGGTGAAAATTGTGGCTGCTTCTAAATGTCGAAGACCTGTTGTTTCTAGTATGAGTAAAAAATTACAAACATATGTCACCAAGGTTTAGTGGCTCATCGTTCTAAAGGGGAGGAAGTTTAAGATTTCAAGTGTGAGTAAAAAATGAGAATCATTGGGATCAGTAATGAGCAGCGGGCACGAGGAAGTCTGGTGGGAATCACGTGGTGGCAGTCAATTATATAGAGGAAAGTTTTGTTCAGGCCTCAGGGCGACTTATACTATCATGGATGAAGCCATAAGCATTTTAGATTTTGTCACCATCTTTTTGTGTATCCCAGGTATTTTATAAGGTTGCTTGTCATCTTAATTTGTTTTATAGATCCTCACTCAGCCCTCTTCTAACTCTCAAAGAGACAAAGTATTCAGATTCTCTCTTCTTGCTGTGTGTTATATTCTCACTTTATTTAGCAGATGTTGGCATCAGACTAGTATTCTTCCGGGCTATTATTATATATATTATCTCATCCGTTGTAACAATCTCTTTTGAGAGTCTATTTATTTTCCATTATTTTTCTTATGATCTCACCTGCGTTTGCGTGCTGTGTTTTGGAACTTAACCTGGCCTGATTGAGCGATCAAATGAATCTTTTTTTTTTTTTTTAATATACAATGGTAATTGCTGAGTTTTTAAACTTTTTCTGTCACTCTATTTAATATACTATGATAACTGCTGAGTCTATTTTCCATTATTTTTCTTATGATCTTACATGCGTTTGCGTGCTCCCTTGTGGTCTGTAATGAGAAATCAGTCAGGCATCTTGATCATAAACTTTGTTGTAGACTGTACTATATCCTTGTGATTCGACAAATTTTCGCTGAGAAATACACTGTAAAATGTAAATATCTCCATAAGCAATTTAGGACAGCCTTTTAAAGTTAGGAAGAATAGAAACCTACTTGATTGCTTTTGTTTTAGTGTGTTTGTTGTGAGTCTAGAGTGACACGTATTTGGCTTGCAGAAACCTACTTGATTGCTTATGTTTTATATATATGTGTTAAATTGTGAGGAAAGATTTGGTGATGAATTGTACTTTTGGTGTTATTCATGTGTTTTAAACTGTTAAAATATGCTGGATGTTGGATTTGCATATCTGAACTCACTTAACAATCTGGTGAAGCAGTTTGCATCTGTTATCATTTCCTTCTTCACTATGATCATTTCTATTGAGCGGATCTCTCTAATTTTATTACTGATCCTCCATTTGTCTGTGCCATATCTGCTATTTTAGCTGGCCTCTGTGTGATTGTTTGATTGCCTTCTACTCTTCTGACTATCCTCTTGCGAAAGCTGAAGCATATGCTACTCTCTGGAAGTAAGTTCATAGAAGCTTAGGGCCAGTGATCAACTTCCTGTCTTGCAACCGATGTTCGAACTTGATTAATTATCTAACTGTGCACAATACTAGTGAGGTAATTCAGCCTAAAGTAGTATTGATACTTGGATGAAAGTATTAGTAATGATACTCTATTGTTACAAATGCTTTCTTAGTAGAATTCTCATTAACGATAGATTATTCTTTTGTTGCCAAAAGCTTATTCTGGAGACATATTGTATTCTATTTGTAGAAGGCAAGGAGCACTGGAACTTGGCACAAGGAAAGAAAAGGTGAGCTTCCAAGATTAATTAAAAAGAGAAGCTATAGGAATAGCATCTCTGCTCATATTTAGGCTTCATGTGGTTTGTTTTTGATCCTGGCAAATCAGTCCCTATTAGTATATACTCCTACTCTGAAGTTTGTTGCTCTAAAGAAAATGGGGGCTGCCAAATATTAATGAGGAGATACTTGATGTAAGATTCTCAGCGACAGCTTTGTATCCGAGGTTAGTCGACTTGAGTTTCTTGCTCCTGAGGTTGGCCTTGCCAAGAACTTGTCAGACTATCCTACATCCCATTTGTCCTTGGAAAGCAAGTCTAGATCTCTGCTTATAGAATCAAGTTTGTAATTGTAACTTTTTAGAATTTGTGTGACAAATGCCTCAATGAAAGAGAACTTGAATCATTTGTCGTTTGCTTTGTTGATTATTTATGTGAATATATTACTGTATTATTGTAAATTCCATGTGAATAATCGAGTAGTGAAAGGATAGTTTGGTTAGGAAAAGAAGAATCAAGTATTTGTTCGGCATATTTAAATTGCCATTTTTGACAGCTAGCTAGATGTGTCAATATATACTCGATAGTTTGGAATGGGAGACTGCCAGTTTCGACAGGCTGGGACGTCAAGGAAAGTTGATTCTACAAGTGTTTTAAGTGAGCCAATCTCATTCTCGAAACTCTTTAGTCGTTGGTGAAGAGTGGAGATTGAATCAATCGATTGGGAGTTACTTAATTATAAATATACTCCGTATATTGGTTCAGAATGATGGTGTTTAGTTTAAGGGTTCACGTGTGTTTGAGGGAGTGTGGTGATATATAGCGCGCATAAAGAGATAAGTTGATGACCAAGAAAAGTTCTTCATTAGTTAGCAAACTAGCTAGTAAGCATACACATGGTAAATCTAACGTAATGACATAAAATTGAAATCTACACAATACCGATCAAAATACCAATAAACCACGTAACTGTATACCTACTAGGTACTAGAATAAAGTCCGTCACAAGTCATCTACATGCCACCAAGGCATTATGGTGGTTTGATAGACATAATGCAAGTGAATGCCTCTCACCTCTCCAAAGCCACGATGACCCCATCCTACTCCATAAGAATTCAAAAGCTCTGTTGGGTTGCATCCAATCCTCATCGGGTTTGGGCTTAAGCTCATGGGCAAGAGTGGATTAAGTGGGCTAATGGAGATCCAAGCTTTGTTCTAGAAGCTTCTCCATGCATATCTTCCCACAATTCTCTAGAATTCTCCTCTCTTTGTCCATCTTCTCTACTTGTCTAGAATTTTCCTTTAATCCCATCCAAATTGGAGAATTCTAGATCATTCAACCATCTTGGTTTGAAGCCTATAAATAGGCACCATCTCCATCCACCCAAACCATCCACAAACAGTTGCCCATCAAAGCATACACACAAATTAGTCTCCTTCCAAGCATCCTATTCCACTTTGTTGTAAAGAGAGAGTCTTGCCCATTACCCCTTGTAGTCCATACAAGGTTCGTTGTACTCTTTCTTATTTGATAGTGGATTTGTTGGCTCTTGCCGCTCGTGGGTTTTCCTCCCGGTACTCGGGTTTCCCACGTTAAATCTGTGTGTTTCTATCTTGCCTTATCTCTCTCTATTTGTGATTCCGTTATTCCGCTGCGCGCTCATTATTATTACCACTAAATCCCTAACAAGTGGTATCAGAGCGTTCTAAGATCATTTTTGGAATCACTGTCTCAATGTCGGTTGTTACCAAGTTCGATATTGAGAAATTTGATGGCAAGATTAGCTTCTCTATCTGGCGAGTCCAGATGAAGGCCGTTCTCACCCAAAACGGCTTGAAGAAAGCTTTGGATGGGAAATCCAAGAAGCCGTCTACTATGACGGATGAGCAGTGGGACGAGTTGGATGAGAAAGCCTTGTCCACCATCCAACTTTGTTTAACTCGCGAAGTTCTACGCGAGGTAATTCATGAGACCACCGCTGCTAGTTTGTGGTTGAAGCTTGAATCGCTTTATATGACGAAGAGTCTTGCCAACAAGTTGCGACTGAAGGAGCGCCTTTACACTCTTCGTATGTCTGAAGGTACCCCGATTCAAACTTATCTCAGTGAGTTCTCTTCTATCCTTGTTGATCTTGAGAATTTAGATGTTAAGATTGATGATGAGGATAAAGCTGTTTTGTTGATTGTCTCTTTGCCCCCTTCTTACAAGCACTTTAAGGAAATCATGCTTTATGGGAATAATGCTGATAGCTTGTGCTTGGAAGATGTTAAGGCTAACCTTCTTGCTAAAGAAAAGTATGATGTTGATAACCGGTTTGATAAACCTGGAGAAGGTTTATGTGTTAGGGGGCATAGCACTGAAAATGGCACTAGCAGTAATTCTTCTAAGTCTAAAGGTAATAAGACATGTAATTACTGCAAGAAATCAGGCCACTTTATTTCTGAATGTTATAAGCTGAAGAATAAGGAAAAGGCTAAAGGGAAACAATATGATGATAAATCCGCTGAAGCTGGTATTGTTGATGCTTGCTCTGATGGTGATGTTTTACTGGTTGCTAACACTGGTGATATTAGTAGTCATGGGTGGATTCTTGATTCTGGATGTACTTACCATGTGTGTCCACATAGAGATTGGTTCTCTTCTTATGAGACTGTTGATGGTGGATCTGTCTTGCTTGGAAATGACACTCCTTGCAAGGTTGTCGGGAAAGGTACTATCAAGATTAAAACTCATGATGGTACTATTCGGTCATTGACCGGTGTTAGACACATCCCAAGGATGAGACAAAGCTTGATTTCGTTAGGCACCCTTGAATCTCATGGGTGCAAGTACTCAAGTGAAGGCGGAGTGTTGAAAGTTTCTCGTGGCTCTACGGTTTTGTTGAAAGCTAACCGTATTGGTAAATTATATGTGCTGGAAGGTGCTACTGTTGTAGGTTCAGCTTTTGTTGCCTCATCTTCTACCTCTCATCATGATGATGCTCAAAGGTGGCGTGCACGTTCTAGCCACATTCGTGAAAAGGGCGTACATTTGCCCTTAAAGAGAGGTTCCTTGGGTGATCATATTCATTGCAAGATCAACTTCTGTGAGCATTATGTCTTTGGAAAACATAAAGGGGCCAACTTCTCCAAAGTTCGTCATTCACCTGAAGGTGTTTTGGATTATGCTCACTCTGATTTATGGGGTCCTTCTCGTGTTACTGCTGATTTCGGCCCGATTGCCAAGTCCAGTCGTTGTTTGGACTTGGTTTGTGTTTCTCAGCAGTGAGTGCCCTTCGGGGCTTTATGCGGCATGAGCTCATTCGGATATTGATGCAAGGCGGAGTTTGTTGGGTTGCATCCAATCCTCATCGGGTTTGGGCTTAAGCTCATGGGCAAGAGTGGATTAAGTGGGCTAATGGAGATCCAAGCTTTGTTCTAGAAGCTTCTCCATGCATATCTTCCCACAATTCTCTAGAATTCTCCTCTCTTTGTCCATCTTCTCTACTTGTCTAGAATTTTCCTTTAATCCCATCCAAATTGGAGAATTCTAGATCATTCAACCATCTTGGTTTGAAGCCTATAAATAGGCACCATCTCCATCCACCCAAACCATCCACAAACAGTTGCCCATCAAAGCATACACACAAATTAGTCTCCTTCTAAGCATCCTATTCCACTTTGTTGTAAAGAGAGAGTCTTGCCCATTACCCCTTGTAGTCCATACAAGGTTCGTTGTACTCTTTCTTATTTGATAGTGGATTTGTTGGCTCTTGCCGCTCGTGGGTTTTCCTCCCGGTACTCGGGTTTCCCACGTTAAATCTGTGTGTTTCTATCTTGCCTTATCTCTCTCTATTTGTGATTCCGTTATTCCGCTGCGCGCTCGTTATTATTACCACTAAATCCCTAACAAGCTCAAAAACAGGACTACGATGATCGTGATAACTAATCCCGTATCTCGTAAGGTTGATCGCGTGTCCAACAACAACTCCCATGTGCCTATGTTCTGGACCAATCTGTGGACGGTGAAGGAACTCGTGTGGAGCCAAGTCCATACCCCGTACAACTTCCGCCAACACTGGCCATTCCCTTAGTCGATTTTCGACCCGTTGGACAAGCCCTTCTAGTGGTAACTCATGGACAGGATGTGGTGGAAGATTCGGAAGGATTGGCCCGTATGCATCATTGTAGATTACAGAATATCTTGTGCCCTGCAATATTTAGAAATAACTTGCTTGGATCTTTAATTTCATAAAAACAAATTCATATTAAAAATAGAGTATGCAGTATAACATATCCATACCTCTACATTACCGTTGCGATAATCCCTTTCACTTAAAATTCCATTGATTTCTTGGATTAAATTCAGCAATTCATGGATAGATCGCAAATCTGGTGGAAGATAAAAATAAAGATCCACCAATTGAACGAGGGATAAACGTGGAGGAAAGGGTCGCGCCGTCCTCATTGCCAATATATTGGCTTGCATCGTCATATTTGCATGAATAGCATATGGAATACATAGTACTGCATAAAATTTAAAAATTTATATTAAAAAAATGTAACAATTAAGCATTGTAGAAACAAAGGCCAATATTGGAATGGACTTACGGGTGTCTCCTTGGTTCAATGGGCGTCGAATCGGGGTGTAACGAGCGGGATACCACCATCCTCCATCAATAACATCTCTATGTAACCACGGCGTCCTCCATGAAATGATCCTATATACGATCGGTGCACCGACCTCGTCAAAATAACCATGAATCTCAGGAACCGAAATATGATTCATCTGCAAAAATAAATATGTAAATGATTAAAATGTACATATATACTTATTCACCAAACCTAATTATTCCATTCAATTGTCGGACTCCATAAGTTTTAAAAAACTTATTAACCCGTGTTTTATTTGAAATTATGATTAAAACGCGGTTTGAAACGACATTTTTCTATCAAAATATAATTTCTTTCTTGCACCATATTCAAACTGAAAAAATGAATATTTTTTGTAAATATTTTAAATTTATGAATATTTTAGTAAATAATAAGTATTTTTTTTAGTAAATATTTTTAACAAAATTCTAAAATTAGAGTGTAGAACATAATTAATTAAGTAGTTGACATCTAGAATGACGTTGAACCTCGATGGTTTATAATTCAGATTATCATAAATACTCAAAATATATTATAGCAAATATTATACTATACGGTCCATACGGAGGAAGTATTAACAAAAAGATGTTGTAAGGTTTTTTTATCTTTTGTGATCAGAAGATCCATTCAACACCAATGCAATTCTAATGGAAATCAACGTATTAGTGAAAATACATACGGAGTATTTTATTAGGAACTTTATTTTTTGTATTGAAAATTTATATTTTGTGTTCATCTAAATATCTTCAATTTATTGCTATAAATTTGAATGTATATTGTCCCAAAATTTGTACTAATTTCAATACCATCTACACATAAAAATCTCATACATGCAACACTAAAAAATAAATGAATGATAATCAGTGACGGTTTATTAACTACTAATATCATCCAAAGATATTATTTAAACATGTTATAGTGATTAAAATGTAAATGATTAAAATGTACATAATTATTCACCAAACCTAATTATTCCATTCAATTGTCGGACTCCATAAGTTTTAAAAAACTTATTAACCCGTGTTTTATTTGAAATTATGATTAAAACGCGGTTTGAAACGACATTTTTCTATCAAAGTATAATTTCTCTCTTGCACCATATTCAAACTGAAAAAATGAATATTTTTTATAAATATTTTAAATTTATGAATATTTTAGTAAATAAATATTTGTACTAATCATTGCTAAAAATTTGAATGTATATTTTCCCAAGTTCACATGTTAATTTGTACTAATTTCAATACCATCTACACATAAAAATCTCATACAACACTAAAAAATAAATGAATGATAATAAGTGACGGTTTATTAACTACTAATATCATCCAAATATATTATTTAAACATGTTATAGTGATACGAAAATTGTTGATAATGGATTATGTCATCTAATTATATCAAGAATAAAAAAAAACTAATTAAAATATACGTGGAGCCGTTTTCCCCTTAGCTTTTTATTCTAAAAAATACCGTACGTAAAATTTTATAAGAACAAAAATTTAAATCTTCCATACCTCCCCACCAAGCAGCTCAAAGTTACTCTTTATTCAAATCCTTCACTTTCTCCTCCAGCTGCCGGCCTTCTTCAGGCGCCTGAATCTGTTCGGTGGAAGGTCAAAATAGGAGAAGCAAAAGGAGGAGACTCCGGCGACCAGCAGACACCGCGCGCAGCCACAACCGAGGCAAGTGGAAGGTCCAACAACCGGATCAAAAGAGGCAAACTGGAAAGGAAAAAAAGAGTTATTTGAAAACAATTTGAATGAGATGCTTGGAGGAGCACTGATCGATTGTAATCAAAACTTGATAAACCAAATCTGTTTTGAATACCTCTTCAGGCGCCTGAATCCGAGTGGCGAAAGGCGAAAAGGAGGAGGAGCCAAAAATAGAGCCAAAGGAGGAGACTCCGGCGACCCGTAGACACCGCGCGCAGACACAACCGAGGCAAGAGGAAGCTCCGGTGATTGCTCAACAACGCCGGAGAATTAAGAACCAAACTGGAAAGGGAAAAAAGGGTTCTTCCTGACACTGTTTGTAATCAACAAAAAAAAAAAATGAACTTACCAACACTGCAGATTGTAATCCAAATTTCATAAACCAAATCTATTTTGAATACCTCTTTAGGCGCCTGAATCTGTGCGCGCGGTGGAAGGTGAAAATAGTAGAAGCCAAAGGAGGAGACTCCGGCGACCAGTAGACACCGCGCGCAGCCACAACCGAGGACAGTGGAAGGTCCAACAAACGGATAAGAAGAGGCAAACAGCTGGAAAGGAAAAAAATGGGTTGTTTAATTTTAAAACAGTTTGAATGATCAGATGCTTGGAGGAGCACTGATTGTAATCCAAACTTCATACACCAAATATCTTTTGAATACCTCTTCAGGCGTCTGAATCCGAGCCGCGTTTGAATCCGACCGGCGGAAGGTGAAAAGGAGGAGGATCAGACGTAGACACCGCGCGCAGACACAACCGAGGCAAGAGGAGGAAGCTCCAACAACCGGATCAGAAGACGTACGCAAACTGGAAAGGAAAGAAATGGGTTCTTGAAAACAGTTTGAATGAGATGCTTGGAGGAGCACTTATTGTAATCCAAACTTGATAAACTAATTAATCTCTTTTGGATTACCTCTTCGATCAGGCGCCTGAATCCGAGCGGCGGAAGGCGAAAAGGAGGAGACTCCGGCGACCCGTAGACACTGCGCGCAGACACAACCGAAGCAAGAGGAAGCTCCGGCGATTGGGAGAATTAAGAGCCAAACTGGAAAGGGAAAAAGGGGTTCTTCCTGACACTGTTTGCAATCAACAAAGAAAAGAACTTACCAACACTGCAGATTGTAATCCAAATTTCATAAACCAAATCTATTTTGAATACCTCTTTAGGCGCCTGAATCTGTGCGGTGGAAGGTCAAAATAGGAGAAGCAAAGGAGGAGACTCCGGCGACCCGTACGTAGACACCGCGCGCAGCCACAACCGAGGTCGACAGTGGAAGGTCCAACGACCGGATCAGAAGAGGCAAACACCTGGAAAGGAAAGAAATGGGTTCTTTAATTGAAAACAGTTTGAATGAGATTCTTGGAGGAGCAGTGATAGTAATCCAAACTTCATAAACTAATCTCTTTTGAATACCTCTTCAGGCGCCTTAATCCGAGCCAAAAATGGAGCCAAAGAAGGAGACACCGCGCGCAGCCACAACCGAGGCAAGTGGAAGCTCCGGCGATTGCTAAACCAAACTGGAAAAAATGGGTTCTTGCAGTCCAAGAAGAAATGGGTACGTTCTTGCACTTGAAAACAAAAAAGGGTTCTTGGAGGAGGAAGGGAAAAGGGTTCTTGGAGGAGGAAGGGAATTTGAAGGTACGATCGAAATGTTATTCTGCCTCTGATGCCTACCGAAGGACTGAAGGAGTATGCTACAGGCTCGCTGCTAGCTGTTACCTTATTTGTAGGAATTGTCCACCAAAAAAAAAAATTATTTATAGGAATTAACCACTAGGGTTTATACACATGTCATCTTTTAAGGATGCATGTTAGAATTGCTGGGCTAAATTAATGAGTATTTCAAAGGGAGTAATATTAGTGGAACCTACGTTAAGTTAAGACAGAAATTAAAATAAATTCTTCAAATATCTTTTAAGTAAGTTAAAAAAAATTAAAATTAAAATAAACTTCAATAATGTATGTATGTTATTTTTTAATATTAACACGAGTATTTTTCTTAATATATTGTATTTCATCGATCTTTTGTTAAAAAAAAATGCAAATTTTGTTTGGTAATTTATATATGTACGTTACTTTGTAATAAATAAGTTCTCATTTAAAATGATTAATCTGTTATATATATACACTTAATTAATTATGTACTTATTGTATTTTTATTCTTCCTCTATTTCATTGAATATGAATACAACTAATTGAGTACGCTATGATGATTTATAAGTTTATGATTTAGAAAACTATAAATTATCTTAATTTAAATTAGAGATATATAAATTTGGATAATAGTAAGCTATGAGAGCAAGAAGAAAATGCATGGTTAGTTTTTAATTTGATTTATTTTAAAATACTACCCTAAATAATCAATGAAATATAGAAAATCTTGCAATTTTTGGGTTAATGATCTTTTTTTTTGGATAAACTTGGGTTAATGATCTAGTTATAGGTAAATGGGCAATAAAAAGATGAAATCGAACCATAAATGCAAGAAATTCTTTTCTAAACCTTTGCTCTATATTATAGATAAGAATTATTTTGGCAACTATTTCTACCATATTTAATTTGAAATAGTTTTACACATAAATAAATAATACATTAATTATGATCATTCATAGATTTTTAGGTATATTTATACTATATTTAATTGTTTCAATCTTAAGTTATATCTTCTATTATAACCATAAATGAATAAATAATTTAAATGAAAAGGAAATCCACCCCAGTCCCAATTTTTTTTTTTTTTAAATATCCTTTTTGATGAAAAAATAATTTTTTTTAAAGAAGTCCAAAAGGGTAAATGTAAAATAATTAAGTATAAAAAACTTATATTTATTTGTTGGGAAAAAGGCTAAATGCCCTGTTTTTTAAGAAACGTATTTTTTTTTTAAAAGAAGTCAAAAACGGTAAATGTAAAAGTAACTAATTATAAATAAATTATATTTATTTATTATAACAAAAGCTAAATGTAAATGGTACTTATAACTAATTAATAATTAATACAACTAACTAATTGATAAATGAAATGCGTCAAAAGGTTAAAAAAAAAAAGATCTATCCACATTTGATTTATTCAAATATAAGTACGTGCAAAATTTTATCAAAATGTAACTAACTAACCTATCATAATAATTTACTAGTACAATTCCCGCGCCATGGTGCGGTTTTTTAAAACTAAAATATTAATAATATATATTAATATATAATAAAATACTAATAAAAGTTAAGATAAAAAAACTTTACCATAAATGTATCTTATAATTCTGAAATAATTTTTTTTATATCTCGTCTAAAGTATAATTTCTAAATGTAGATATTTTAAATCACACAGTAATAATAATATCAATATCATTGTAATTTTTTTAGAAATTTTGAAATCTGAATCATGCATTTAAATGTGATGTGTCACAACTAATAATTATATTCAATGTTTTGAATTAAGCTCAATAGTTAGTACATAAATGTGAGTTAAGTGTAATGGTTATATTAGATTGAATTCAATGTTTTGAATTACGCCCACATGTTAGTAAATATGTTAAGAATAAAAGAGAATGGAGGATTAAAAAAAATTAATGGAAAAAAAAAGATAAAAGGAGAAATAAAAAAATCAAGGAAAAAAACATAATTGGTCAATATTCCAAAAACTTCTCTAAGATTGACACGTAAGCAAAGTCTTCTATATTAAGGTTATATATAGATATATAGATTGTTAGTAAATATGTTAAGAATAAAAGAGAATAGACGATTAAAAAAAATTAATGGAAAAAAAAAAGATAAAAGGAGAAATAAAAAAAATCAAGGAAAAAAACATAATTGGTCAATATTCCAAAAACTCCTCTAAGATTGACACGTAAGCAAAGTCTTCTAAATTAAGGTTATATATAGATTATTAAATTAATCGTGATGTGTTAAATGAGGTGGATAAAATATAATGCTTAATAATTGAAGTGGCTTAAATTTATTGGATTATAATTAATTGACGTGTTAAAAAATCCGTGCCAGATCGCACCAGTGAACGATATATAAGTGAAATCGACCCGAGCCCGTCATATAGGATTTTCATGTCTCTATTTTAGTATTATATATATAATAATACATCGATAAGTTCGTTATAAATTGCCGATATTTATCATAACGAACCTAGCGGCAAAACCAAGTTTTGTCATGCAAAACTTCATGCTCCCAAACTCGATGCACAAATAACTTGATCAGATAAATAGAACGTTTTTCTGGAATAAAGATATATTTGTCCTATAAACTGTTAATCGGATGGGACAAAGTTTGCAAAAGAAAAGAAAATGGTGGCGTAAGAATCCATAAAACAAAAGATATGAACTCAGCTTTACAAATGAAACTGTTATGGAAAATACTTGCGGAGCTCGAAAATCTATGGGTCCGAACCATCTTACATAAGTACTTGAAAGGTGAGCACATTATAAGCTACGAAAGAAAAGGAGCAACATCTTGGATGGACAAAACTAATAGAGATAAAATAGGATTTTTGTAAAGCCTTATATGACAAATAGGAAATGAAAAAACGATCAACTTTTGGACTGATAGATGGTTGGACGATGACACGCTAGAAAATAGATGTCTAATGCCTGCAGATAGAATCAACAAAGGCAACAAAGTAGAAAAATACATAAACTTATACAGAAGATGGAACACTATCGACCTCAAACACATGCTACCAACACCGATCATCGAGAAGATCGAAATAACATTCATCCTTGAAAACCAAATAGAGGACAAAATCAAGAAAAGATAATTCTGGTTGGTTTAGCATAGCTAGTGCACTCCGACACATCACAGAAAACAATAGAATCACACCACCCAAAACGGCATGGATCTGGGCAATAGACATAGCCCCGAAAATTAAGAATTTCCTATGGAAATTGTATAACAATGGGATCCCACCAAAGACTAGACTAATCGCTAAAGGAGTGGCCCTTCTCCCCGCATGCGAACTATGTGATGCGAGCGATGAATCTCCAACTCATTTATTCAGTCAGTGCTACATTAGTAGAAACCTCATACGAAAAATTGACCTCGTGATATAAAAACGACTAGAAGAATTAGATAGAAACGAGCAAGACATAAAAAGAATTATGACAACAATATTTGACACAATAACTCCGTAACAACAGAAAAAATTGGGAACTGCTTGGAGGTGTCTTTGGACATCTAGAAATAAGAAAATGTTCGACAATGTAAACACCATCACAATCCAAAACATGGAAAATATGACAAGACAAACAAGCACAAATTGGGAGAAAACAAAATATTTTGATGAACCAAACATTAATGCTTCCACCAAAAGAACAGAAACCATAAAGAAACGACATCTGCGGTGGAATAAACCACCTGAAGGTACGTACATTCAAAATAAATTTTGATAGTAGTTACAACTACTCTGGCTCTTCTAGTGCAGGTTTCATCATACGCGTCCACACATGTTCGCTGTTTGTCTGCGGTGGCAGGCAGCTTACTCTCAGGTCGCCGCTTATGACTGAGGCTATGGGACTTCGTTTGAGCATCAGGAAGACAAAGGAGTTGGGTCTTTCTCCTGCCATTTACTTTTCTTAGAGACTTATACTTTCGGTTTGAGCATCCAGAAGGCAAAGGAGTTGAGTCCGATATTTATAAGAACCTTAATAATTTCACTCAACGTATGCATGGGTGGCTTAAGCAAGTTCCACTTTGGGGGATTGTAGACCATTAACTTAGGACTCTAGCTCTTTCTCCTGCCATTTGCTTTGTCTACATATGAATTTTGGACTTGTTCTCAATTACTCTAATTATGTACTTAATTTGCACCTGGTTAGACCCTAGCTAGAAACTTATTATCTTAGAGACTTAGACTTTCGTTTAATTTTAAGGTTCAAATGCGAACTCTTGACACATTCGATTAGAGTATCACGTTGGAATCTCAGTCAAATAGTCAATACCATAAAACACTCTAAATCTTATAGCCATGTAATTTGCCACGAAATTGCCTTAAAAATGTCATCGAATAGACTTATTTTCAAAGTTAGTCACAAATTGGCCCTCAAATGTATAGGCGAGCCTACTAGAAAACAATCTTATATTTCGAAAGTAAATATAAGAACATTATTTTTATAATATAAAAAAATTACCTCGGTCGATAAATCAAAGTTGAATTTGATTATTGATATTATAACAACAAAATAAAAAGTATTTTTTTTATCAATATAATATATTTTATAACCAATAAAAATTCAATTTTTAATGAGAATTGAGATTAAATTTATTAAAAATTTAATCCAACCAAAAATTTGTTGGTTGTACTCAAAAAAAAAAATATTGTAAAAAAAATCCTATTATTATTATTCTTATTATTATTTGAAGCTCAATGTTCGTTCATAAAATCCATCTCAACTCCCAAATAATTACGGAGTATAGGATAGATAAATTCTGGTTCAACAATTCATTTCAAAATTATTTTTAGTTCTGATCAACCGCAAGAACCAAAAAATACTCCGTAGTTGCGAATACCCGCAAATGAACTGATCGTTTTTTTTGATGAGAATGAATTGATGTTCTGATTAGAAAATGGTCAGGAGTATCCCACCAGCAATCCTAGCATTTAATGCTGGATCAGTTGTTTTTTATCCCCGGAAAGTTGCCCTCAAACGACGTCGTTAAAGGGATAAAACATTGAAAAACTCAGAAATTGTTTGTCTTACCCTCTAGTAAGCTTACTCAAGGGTATTTCCATGTCCAAGAAAAAAGTGGAATAAAAAGAAACTAGTACTTTTCCCGCACCTTGTACGGGTGAGTATTTGTATTGAAATTTACCGCTTTAGTATTCCCACATACCATGAATATATTTCATTTGATTTGAATTGTTGTCCTACTTACAATTACAACCCCTGTTATAATACAATAACATTTACAATCACAAACAAAAATCTCATAATTGATAAGAAGACAAATGAAAATTATATCATTCAACGTACAGAACGATGGGTTTATTACACTCAATATCTCATAACACGTAATGCACACATATATATAAACAAAAGTCTCATAGTATATATGTTAAGTTACAAACATGGTGTTACGGTAACAAATCACAATGACATTTGACATACCCAAATGGATCATTCTGCACTAAGTATGACTGCAAAAACAATATCCCACACAAGTGAAGTCGGAAAGTCCTGCCAAACACAAAGCGTATTCAAATGGTAATATATACTGCACATTCTATATATGCACACACAAGAAGAAAGAAAAATATCAAATAAACACTTTTATATAAACAGTTACCATATAAGTAAGGAAGGATCATATGTTTTGTAGAACTTCTTTGTAAACAACATTCTTTGTTTCCGTCACACTCTTCCCATATTTTCTCCACAACAATGCCATCATCTCGCCTTCTATAATGCGGGAATCCATCCGAGTCAAAATGTGTAGATGAGACATACTTCTTAGGAAAGAATTTACCACATTTTCCAGCTTTCATGCAAGGCGAATTGGGTTTAGCCGTACCACAAGGGCCATGCATCATTCGATCTCGAACAACCGCAAACAACTCCGGCTCAGCCAAAGGATCAGGTAACTCAGCAGTAATAATGCGATCGATATCGTCAGCCATTGATAACTTATCGTCAGGGTGGAGAAACAATACAATATGAGCATGTGGTAAGCCACGTTTCTGGAACTCTACTGTATACATTACTGCATAGTATATAACAAAAACGAAATATTAGCTTCCAAATTCAGTGGACTAAAACAATATCTAAATATGTACCACAAAACACACAATCACTGTTGGAAAATAATAAATGCATGTGTTCAATAGATTTAACAGCAACGCTATGAAACAAAGTATGGTCATAACAACAGTAATGAAAAATAACAACTCGACCCAAACTATATCAAACTCAGGTGCAGCTGGGGACACGTGTCAGTCTGTGAAGGAGAGGGAGCAAACCGCCATGATTTGTGTAATGAACGGCTGTGATTGAGTCTTCCGATTGATTATTTAAAATTACAAAATTTAATTTTCGACAATGAAAATGTAAAATTTGTTTTTTTTTAAATTACCACTATAGTAGATTTATTTTTCTCTACATATAGACATTAATATTAAATATGTTTAACCATATTTTTAAAAAATTATTTTTCTTTGAATACAATTATGTATAATAATACCCAAAAAAATATTTGTAATTATCTTTCAATAGTGTAGTATATACAAGCGGGGAATAAACTACGTGATAGTGTTACACATGATCAACTTAGAGAAGAATTGAAGGAACACATTTGACAAAAATTTGCCTCCAATGATAGAACCAATTAGTGTTTTGCGAATTTCGTATTATTTTTCTTAAGTTGAAATTTAAGTTTATGTATTGTCCGTGATGTAATCTCTAACGTAGTTCGGCTTTTTAAAATAAAATCTACATATTGGGTTATATTGAACCTTTTTTTCCCTAAGGCTAATTGCCCTCAAATCTTTGGATCTCAATTTTTCCATGATTGATTGGCTTCAAAACTGTATTTAATTATTTGGTGGCTAAATTCGTGGCTAATGATGCATTTTTTTAGTCGTTAGTGCCACATAGCGACTTGACTCATTGGTCCGAATATCGTTACACTCAAGGTTATTAAGATCGGGATTATAGGATCGAATCATAATAGGGTTCCTGCATCGGATTGTAAGATCCCAATAGGTCGCGGATCATAAGATCGTTCCTCAAAATATAATTAAGGATATGTATTTTTTAAACATTTGTTTTCTTTCCTTGGTTGATTTTAGGGTGTTTAAATATACACATTCATTTAGATTCTACACATACAAAAAAAGATTCTATGCATAGATCCGGATTAGACTTCTAAGTAGGATCGTAGGATCTTAAAATTCTAAATATCCGGATCGAGATTCTAATAAGTACTAGTAATAACAATGGTTACACTAACAAAGGAAATTGCATTCGATGAAACATTACAAAGGAAATTGGTTCTAGATATACGTACCCTGACCTTCGATGATGAAACATTACATGGAGAGTCTCATGAATCCTAAACAGAAAATGGATTGAAAGTCCAAAATAGACAGACGATAGGCTCGATTACAATAAACATCGCATACCGTAAAGGCAGAGTGACGCTGCCCCCCTAGCCCACCCGTCAAGGGCGCGTCGCCCCTTAGACCCCCGACTCGCTGACCGGTCAGCGAGACCACCGCCAGGGAACTCCGTCTCCCAGATCCCCGATGTGTCGCCGGTCAACGATGATTCAAGGTACATTAACAAAAACTCCGAATTTCGAAGTATACATATTTGAATTATCGTCACTTTTTTGGTGGGAAATAATTAGCGTTACTTAATTCAAATTTTATAAACATGTAAATTGTGAATAGTTAGGTATTTTTAAAAAGAAAAAAAAAAAGAGAAAAATCTCGGAGTATATTGCATATTGCTACTTACAGTCTTACACTCACACAAGGTTGTAAAGTGTAAACTATTGGGGATTTTGAAAGAAGCTAGACTCGATATTTCTTAACATAACTCGATACAGGGTCAGGGTCATAGGTTGACTCCACAAATTCGATTTTTCCGAGCAAAAAACGAGCCAACTTAGTTATCTAAACCTTCATAATTTTGAGGAATTGTCCCATAAATTGGAAGGAAATTAAAATAACTACATTGCAAGAGAAATTGATATGGTAAAAATATCTCACCACATGGCAATTGCGATACTATCCCTTTTGTTTCATGCTCGTCGTATATACAGTCTCCAATTCCAATTTCGTCAATTTTCACATTTTCAACGCCTATTTTCTCCTTGTTATTTCATTTTCTTATGAGTTGTTTGTCCATTAATTTCCAAAACAAGCTTGATTAATTGCCTTTCTTGAGCTTGCATTTTCTTAGAACACCTTTTTGTTATGACGGATTAAATTATAAATTTTTGTTGTCACTTAGAACAAGCCCAACAGCTTCTCTAAAATAGAGTAAATGAGATATTTTAGAAAAAAAACCATTTTTTCTCCGCAACAGTTTCTCTAAACTCATCTCTAAAATAGATAAATTGATTGAGAGATGGAAAAAATCTCTAAATTTAGAAAAATGGTTAGAATCTGTAAAATTTAATGCGTTCACCCTTTTCAATGCATGCCTATTTATTCATTGGCTGTTGCCTATTGATTTAATGAATTTATTGAAATTTTATTTACTAAATCATGAATTTATGCATCTACTATAGTGTATAATAAATGTAGCAATTTGTATAATAGAGAATCTGTTGGAGTTGTGGTGTAAATTTTTAGCAATTTGTAAAATGTTTATAAGATTCTACGTACCCATGTTTGTTAAATATATATGGATATATTATATTATATTATATAATATTGATAGAAACTAATTAGTTAAATGTGTGTGAATACAAAATCTATTTAAGTTTTTTTTAAATGAAATAATATATATAGTATAGTGGTAGTTAGACTTAATGTTTAATTACTAATTATTTTATACGCTTTTTAATATCAAACGAATTACTATTATAAAAAGGGAAAACTAATTAAAATATCTCCACCTTTGAGTGTAAGGTAAAAATATATCCTAAACTTTCAAATGTAATAAAAATATCCCGACCTGTGATGGTAGTGGTAATATATTACCACGTGTTTTCTCACGTGTCAAAAATGCTGACAATGCAGTCTACGTGGATTTTTTTTATAAGGATATATTCTTCAACGATTTCCTTAGGAAAAAAAAATAGTTGGATCGGGTTCATATCCAACGCCTTTTCGTCCATCCTATCTTCTTCCGTGGACCGTGGTCGCCTCTTGAATTGTCTTCCAGGTCTACCGGGTAGCTCATGGTTCCTCTTCAATGACAGTCTTCCTCCCTCGTGGTCGTCTATCTTGAGCTGTCTTTGTCACATTTTCTCCCTCTTTAATTCGTTCACAGACTTGGTTGAGTAAGTTTTGTTTACCCCTCTTCGTTGTTTTTGTTGTTGTCGATTTAGTTTTGTTGTCGGTTTGGTGTTAGAAATAGTCTTGTTGTGTTAATTTGAGGCAATTTTTACTGGAATAGTTGTTTGGTTGAATCAGTTTTGTTTTTCGGGTTTAATTTTGTTGTCGGTTTAATTTTTTTCCCTAAGAAAACCGTTCAAGAAAACCCAATTTTAGTGCTAATTTGTAAAAAGACTTCCATGCAGGGTGCCTTGTCCAAAAAAAAATCCATGTAGGCTGCATTGTCATCATTTTTGACCCGTGAGAAAATTCGTGGTAATATATTACCACTACCCTCAAAGATCGGGATATTTTTATTATATTTGAAAGTTGGGGATATATTTTTACCATACCCCCAAAGGTGAGGGTATTTTAATTAGTTTTCCCTTATAAAAATCACACAAAAGTGTGAGTACTTAAATGGATAATGTATTATTGCACTCCGTAACTTTTGGTAAAATATAATTCAGTGCTATATCAAGCAACATTGGTGCTAACTTCGTAAAGGTGTGTTTCTAACTTTCTATTTATGAGTTTGGACATCTATTATTTCTTTCTTTCTTGATAATGTTTCAACATTGGTGCTACCTTCTTAAAGGTAACGATTTGTTCCGTTTGTTTTAGTTCTCCTGATCTGCTAGCTTAAACACGGGTCATGTTCTTTTTTTTTTTTCCTTCTCATTTCCCTTTCTCCTTTTTATTAATTTTTCACATTTCAGTTTTGAAACTTCTTGCTCCAATTGCATCCTCAAGCAGTTGTAAAGTTACCTGCTAAAAATGATATCTAAACGTGGTTTTGTGTGGCCTTAGATGTCAGTGTATATTTTCAAAATGATTCAGCTGCAGCAAGTGGTTTATATATGTTTGTTAACTTTAAAGTTTTTGAATTATAGATGTGTATTTTTTTAGAGATTGTCAATAATATTTTGGGTATTTGCTTCCTTTAAACGTCAACGTACATTAAGATACACCTAAATTAAAAATACTTCTGCTTGAACTTGGCATATTCTTCTCCTCAGGAAACCATCAGCCAGGAATATCTAATTCCTAAGAAGACATCATTGAGTCATTGGTTGCACATGGGAAACCAAGGCTTTACCGAGTTTGTTTAAATTGTGGTTGCATCTTAACCAATGGTAAATTACTAACTTAGAAGCTCTAAATTGTATGCTGAACTGAGTTCACTAATAATATATTGATACGACCTTTAACAGTAAGAACTGATCACGAAATGGGTGCTTAAGTATACTCAGCTTCTCTTGCAAATGATAACATGTTTCATAATATGCTTTGTATTTGGGATTTTTATTTTCCAATTTCTGACGCTCCATAGGATTTCAAAGTGGCCTTGGAGACCGATTCTTTAATTGCTTTCTATTTGGGATGTTTTTTCCATTTTATGATGCTACTTTGCGTTTACTCTGTTTAATCCGTATTTGGGAGTTTATTTTTCATTTTCTGATGCTGTAATCGCACTTCGCAGCTGGTTTTTGTAACCGGAATCTGTTGGTTGTTACACATTTTTTTTCATTACTCAGGCCGATGACCTTCTCTTTTAGTTGGGGTAACATATGGTGTCATCCTACATTATAACTGATATTTGTCTTCCTTATGTAAGTTACACATTTTAGTTCATTATTAAACTTTTTATATTTACATTTTAATTTGTATATCATTTATTATTAACCTATAAATGATCTCTATTATACAAATTCAACCCTTTGAATTCATCAATATTTTTTTTTTCTCCAGGATTTGCATGGACGAAGCGTCGAAGCCTACATCACCTCGATCTGTGTCTTTTCAAAACACATATGTCGTTCAATAACAATTTAATTTTTAGACTTTCCAAACATTTGTTTATATTGTATTTGGTTGTTCCTTATACGAAAGATTTTGTATTCTAATTTTTTTTTCCCATCGCATCCGGGCTATGGCGCGGGTATTACACTAGTATTATATAATATTGATATATAGAAACTAATTAGTTAAATGTGTGTGAATACAAAATTTATTCAATTTTTTTTTAAAATGAAATAATATATATAGTATAGTGGTAGTTAGAGTTAATGTTTAATTACTAATTATTTTATACGTTTTATAATATCAAACAAATTACTATTATAGAAATCGCACAAAAGTGTGAGTACTTAAATAGTCTATGACTATGGATAATGTATTATTGCACTCCGTAACTTTTGATAAAATATAATTCAATATTGTTTGCCCCATTGATTTCCGCCTTCCCAATATGATCATATGAGTGTGACATATTAATCATTCTCATTTTCTAACCTAGAAACTTAAATTTGGTAAATGCCTTTCTAAAATGATAGTATATACATATTTATTCTTTCATTTTTTTAAATTTAAATAAAATTATATATAAATAAAATTTCCGTTGACAACCTCTCCCTAACGAAACAGACATTTGTGATCAGCTCCTGAACAGTTCAGCTTTATTTATTTTACCCATGTAAACTAGGTAAAGAAGTTGAAGTTAGCAAGAGAAGAAGAGGTAAAGAAATTTCCTAGAAAAGAGAGAAGGTGGTGAAGTATAGATTCCAATCCATGACTAGAAGAGCTTGAGGCAGCTGCAGGCACCATATATATATTGGTGCAATTGTAGATGATCTCATCACACAATTAATTAAAGTTGCTTTACACAGCTCATGTATATTGCCATATTGAATTGGTAGCTAATACAAACAAGAAAGTAGTCCACAAACCAGCAGCTACCACTATAATTAATCTTCCAACGGCTCCATCTCCTGAGTCAAAACTGAGAGTTGATAGTATATACTTTTAGTAAGGATTTAGATAGATGAATCAAAAGATCATGGGTTCAAAGAAAGAAAGAAAAGACAATCTGAACATCATGTACTACGTTGGGATGTAAGGATTAGACCAAGTATATTATGGAGAAACTAATTTAAAAAAAAAAGGATATAAACAATTCCACGTACGTACTAGATTCATTCGTTTTCACATCAACACTCCAGTAACCAAAGCCAAATTAGCCAAGGCAAGTGGTACAAAGGTCAGATTTATGAAGATCGATCAACAAACAAATTATAAGAAACACAAATTAATAGAGATCAACAACCTGAAATTATCATTTTTTAAATTGGCATTTACCAAATTTAAGTTTCTAGGTAAGAAAATGAGAAGGATTATGTCATACTCATATGATCAAATTGGGAAGTCATGAAAAATTGGGGAAAAAAAATATTGCATTAATTATATCTTCCGTCATTGGTCTCTATCAAGAGTCATATCTTCCGAAATGTTCAAAAAATTGAGGTCGTGTCAGATGACCTCCATCCAACTCTTCTTTTTGTCTACCTCTCCCCTTACCGGTTGCTCCAATATCCAATCTCTCGCTCATACGAGCCGGTGTCAAAGGAAGTCTCCTCCGAACGTGTCCAAACCAACACAACCTTGCTCTTAAGGTGAACATTTCTGATTCTGTCAAGTTTTGTGTGCCCACCCATCCAGCGCAACATTCTCATCTCACCCACTGACATCTTCTATTCTTGAGCTTTTGTAATAGGTCGGTCGAACAACCACCTTGTAGAATTTCCCTTTTAGTTTTGCAGGAAT
This sequence comes from Persicaria tinctoria, assembly GCA_037127255.1. NCBI lineage: Eukaryota > Viridiplantae > Streptophyta > Magnoliopsida > Caryophyllales > Polygonaceae > Persicaria > Persicaria tinctoria. The sequence continues at coordinate 72,406,463 of JBANSL010000011.1, forward strand.
AACTTTCTTATCGATCACAAAGCACACCCAACACCCTTCTTCATCGCAGCCACCCCGCCTGAATCTGATGATTGATATCCCTATCGATGCCCTCGTCGCTTTGAACAAGCTAGCCAAGATACTTGAAATACTCTTTTATGGGACAAGAGATATAATATAACTACCACTAAACTATATACGTATATATTAACTCTAACTACCACTATACTCTATATATTAAAAAATTTAAATAAATTTTGTATTCACCCATTTAACTAATGAATTTATGTCAATAACTTTAATTAACTACCAAAAAAAAGATATAATATAATATATCCATATTTAACAAACATGGGTAAAATCTTATAAAAATATATCAATATCTAACGAAATTTGGTAAAACCGACACATGTCATAAATGACTTCTCCTTCATTATACAAAGGATTTCATGGGAATGATATCACGTGGAACTCGTTTATCTTATAGTCAAGTATATATGCATGAGTAATTAGGAATTTGATCATTTGGTGAATGACAACAAAAATTCATAATTTAATAAGTCATAACTCATGAGAAATGAGAAATTGAGAATGGAAGCTCAAGAAAGGCAATTAATCAAAATTGTTTGGAAACTAATGGACAAACAACTCATAAGAAACTGAAATAACAGGGAGAAAATAGGCGTTGAAAATGAGAAAATTGACGAAATTGGAATTGGAGTAGATTCAACAAATTAAGCCAAAGAAATCTCCATAAATTCAACGAAGGTAAAGAGATGGAATGAAATCTTCTTTAATTCAACAAATCCAATGAAATAGCAGGCACTTGTGCACACTAACATCCAAATAACACTAGTAGTAGCTATCTGTCTGTGCAAAAGAGAGTATATATTGTTGTGTACTAATAATGTATCCGATCAGTTCACCAAAAAAAAAAAAAAATGTATCCGATCTTGGACTTGATATTCTTGCTGTGGTATGTGTGTTTTTATAATTGCTTATTTTGGGGGGTGAAAGTAAAGTGTTCATGTACTCTAAATGTAATGGATGATCTGTTTCCCTTATAGGATTGGATTGCGCAGTTTGATCTCACTTGCACATATTTACATAAGTTGATGAGGGTATCTGATCCTAGCTAAAAGTCTTATTTCTGGTGAAATACTAGGATTCATAGAGTTCAACGCACAGCTCATGGAGAAGGTGCCAAGGGACGATTAGTGTTTATGGATAAGGTTGTTCCAAACACAAGTTCCCTCATTCTCAATAGCTTGATCAAGTTTATTATGTATCCTGATTACAGTTGTTTAGTTCAAGTCCATTGATTGGCATGTGAACTTTCAGATTTACCTGTGGTCTTCATGACAGACAAAATATTGTGCAGACTAATAACTGGAGAAAGTATGCTTCCTATAGTGTCCATTGATTGGCATGTGAACTTTGAGATTCAGTAAGTCTCAATGTACCAAAATGTATAGGAATATAACAAGTAGGTAGAATTTGATGATTTGAGTTAAAGTCTCTACATACATATAAAGGTTGAATAACCCCATCGATGAGTAAGTGACCATAGACGTACGTACATCCATTTCAAACCTCCTATTATCTTTTCACCATAAAAAATCCCCTCCTATTATCAATTCCTTTCTAAAGCCACCTTGAGGAGGATGTTGTACGTGATTTGGATGATTAACACAATGTATGCCGCAGCCACAAAGCCCTGTCTCTGCAATTGTTAACACATTTGAAAAGGCCGGGTGGAAATTACACCGTAACATTGCAAACAAGGCAGTGCCAAGTTTATATAAATCTGATTGAGTGATAGAGGAGACATACTGGAATCCGGGGGGCCTATGATGCAGCAACAATTGCAACGATAGCCGACACCTCTCACAGTCTTGACTTCACCAAAAAAGAGCTTATCCTCAGCATCAGTCCCATCTTTTGGCCTTGCAATGAAGTTGAAATGATACGTTTTAGCTATAGGGGTCCAAATAAACCCAAGTGCCTTGACGACCTCGTACAAAGGAGCCTGATCAATCGAATTACATATGTACAAGCACATCCAAATCCAAATAGTCAGAATTAAATTTATGCAACTGCTGATCAAGTGCTGACTTGACTTAGGAAGAAGGAAGAGTAACAAACCCCCTGAGCTTGATTAGTCTCATTAAAACTGGATAAGGCAACCGCTATGTATGTATCGAACTTCCCTTCGAGGAGGAGCCCATCAAAATTCAACACCAGCTGGACCCGAGGCGGCCTGTCAAAATCAATCACCAAAGAAGCTTACATAATCAATCACCAAATAAAGATAATCATTTACATGAAAAAAAGAGGAAATGGGATTTTAAATCTGGAGATAAAACTGTTTCTGTTAATGTGTTCTACCTTAGAATTAAATCAGAAAGCAGAAAACATTTGAGACCAGTTCACAAACATAAATTATATATTCCAATATTTCAAAGACAAGCAAATCCACGTGAACCCTAGCTGCCATAACAAGAGCGACATCCAAACTGACAGATATGATCAGCAATTCAGGAAATGGATAGAGGTACTCAAGCATCCAATCTCAAAAGGACAGTAATTAATGGAGACAAGCAGTATGTGTATTTCTCCAAAAACAAATTAAACTTACTGAGGACCGGGGGAAGGTTTGGCTCGCTTCATCGTTATCGAATGGTTTGAGGGGGCACCAACTCAGGAAGCCACCATTCTTGAAGTTCCATCTTCAATTCATCAACAAATAAATTAAGGAGATATTTTCATTTACGAAAATATGAAATTCAGACTCATATGTCAGGTCAAGGTCCCGAAGGATAACTAACCCAATATCACATTTAGAAGCCCATTTACTCCGTAATTTATAAAACAACGGAATTGTGATATTGGGAGCATGGGTAGAAACGAGCGATACTTTGGTAGGTAAATTAAGACCTAATATAGCAAAATAATCCACCTATGCCCCCTAGCTATACTTGACATGCAGGTATCTATTCCAAAGGAAACTTGTCTTAAACTACCTATAGGTGGTAGGGGTCGAGTTATTGATGTAAGATGGATACAGAAAAGGGGGTTCTAGTTCTAATCTGAAAACGATTCGTGTATATAATTTACATAAACGACATGGAAATAAGGGTATCATTTCAAAAACAATTACCTACACAAGATATGCCTTATTTGCAAGAATACGGCTACGCTAAAATAGATAGATTTCTTCCAAAACAAAATTACCGCGTTTCGGGGGTATAATTCTGATTCGCTTCCTAGACGTCGAATGGTTTGAAGGGGGACGAACATCTCCACCTTCGGAAGCCACCTTTGTGGAAGTTCTGTCTTCAGACATTGCTATCCAAACTTCAAACACCACATAAAAAATCATAATAAAGTTGTTGTGATGTTGTCGCCGTTATATGGATAAAAAAACAAACATAAAATGAGTCTTGTTGACATCATCGGCGCAAATATTTTCCAAATTCAAGGCATTCAAATATTCAATCACCATGAATTCAACCATCACCTTCATTAACTCCAGCAAAAAAACATAAATACAGATAAAACTCGATACAAGCATGAACCAAATCTATTTTGGGAATCTCTATATATATGAGTGGGGATGGAAAATTCAGGGAGAAAAACAGCGAATTTTAGGCCTAATTGAAATCGATACAAGCTTACATATTCTACTCGAATCAATATCGCCCTCAAATAGAATCTACATAAGAAAGCAGTCGGCATAAAGCGGCGGGTTAGGGTTAGGGAGATCTTTGGATTTTACAAAGATGAATTAACAAAGAGATTGAGTAGTAACAGCCGCAAAACTAAGCAAGTGCTAATAATTCCAGTTTTTTATTTTTATAAATGGATTTCTTTTTATAGTTATAAGTATAATGATTCTATTAGTTTTCATAATATGTTATGGGATTAATGAAAGTCAAAACCTATTATTTTGTAGTATATGTTAAATATTGTGATGAAAACATTATTGGGCCTTTGTGTTAGATGAACTAACCTGCAGGGCCGGCCCAATTCATGGTGTTCAAATTATCATCCGGATACTGCTTCTAGAAGAGGAAGATTTGGTTGAGAAGATCTTCCAAGTGGTGGCAAGAAGATCTTCTCCAACGTCAGTCTTCCCTCTTCTCATGACGTGGTGCAACCGAAGTTCAAACGCTCCCCTGAAGATCGCCACGAACGGATTCACGCAGCTCCTATTTAAGAAGATTGAAGTTCTGCAGTGGAACATACAAGATAATCTCTGCTCTCCAACGTCTTCATTGCATTCAATCTTCAAGCTCTCTCAAGGCCTTTACTTTACTGCATTCTATTTTGGTTTTTGTGAGAGTCTTTGTTTGAGCGTTATTGTACAAGTTATAAGTGTTATACTAAGAGTATACCTCTACTCAAACGTATTCACTAGGCTATTATTTCACGAGAGCTTGGGTTGACTAGATATAGAAGCAGGTTAGGCTTCGAGAGGTATAAGAGGGGGAAGTTCTTCTAGGTTGTATATAGGATCCATAAGGAGTGAAAATAATAGTGTTTTTGAATCATACGAGTTGGATAATCCTAGGTGGGGATGTAGGCCAAGTTCGTGCCGAACCTCGTTAACAATTCGTGTGTCCTTACTTTACTCTCAGTTATTTTATTCCGCATATTGAAGTCGAAGTTTTCGCAAAGATCAGATTCAGTTCCAAGTGAATTGGCAAGATCTTGAGCTCAGTTACAATACCTTAGATCCTATCTCAAGGCCTTGACTTTGAGTCTGCGAAAATCAATCATGCTCTATTCATCCCCCCTTTCTAGAGTATTGTTTATTACTTTGTTTTACCTACTGTGACTCTTCAATTGGTATCAGAGCCTAACTCACATCTTTATTGATATTACTATATCTGAGATAGCCATGTCTACTGTAGGTCGGTGATGGAGGTTTTGCTCAAGAACGGTCCCCGAATCGCCCCCCCCCCCCCCCCCCCCCCCCCTCCTTGTAGGAAACAACTTTGTGCACTGGAGGTCGCTGATGCAGATGTTCATTATCGATCAGGATTTGGAGCTTTGGGACATTGTCAAGAATGGACCAAAGGTTCCAATGAAGACAACCCAAGCAGGAACCTCAGTTTCCAAAGAAGAAAGCGAATATGCCCAAACTGATCTGGAGAACGTGGCCAAAAATTATAAGGCCATGAATCTGCTTTACTGTGGTTTAGATGAAAATGAATTTAACCGAGTTTCTTCTTACAGAAGTGCTAAAGACTGAGTGAACTGTCGCTGGAAATGAAAAATCTCAAAGTTTTTGAGACAACCCTTGACGGTAAAGTCAAGGTCTTGGAATAAGAGAAATATGATCTCAAGCGTGATCTCTCTTCTCTAAGAAACCATTATAGTGACTTAGAGAATGAGAAGATCAAGTTGTCGGAAAAATGTAGAGACCAGCAGGCTGCACTCATTCGATTCACCAATTCAAAAGCCAATCTTGATAAGATGTTAGGAGAACAGCAGACCTCTCTCAACATAATTAGTGATATTGGCTATAACCAAAACTTTTCAAAGAAATCCTCTACCACTTTTGTAAAGGCCAAAGGAAGATGGCGTACCCCAACTTGTTTTTTCTGTTGCAAAAAGAGGCACGTCAAGGAAACGTGTCCTTATAGGAGAAATGATCCTTATATTATTCTTAATACCTTACTAGTATTTTTAAATGAATAGGTCAAGAAGGTTTGGGTTCCTAAAGGGACACGACTACCTAACATGGTCTATCCTAATTATGATTCCAGATCTGTCTATTGGTCTAGTCGAAAAGGTCGAGGGTTAGTTGTTTTGCAGGATATCACCAAGTAAAAAGAGCATAAATGGATTTTAGACGGTGGATGTTCAAGACACGTGAGTGGAAGAAAGACCCTGTTCCACGAGCTCAAAAAGCAGTCCACTGGTACAATAACACTTGGTGATAAAGGGAAGTGTGACATCATTGGAATTGGTAAAGTTGGGAGTGATGCCAACAACTCTATAGAAGATGTCTATCTTGTTGATGGTTTAAAATACAATTTGCTTAGTATATCTCAACTATGTGACAAGGGCAAAAAAATATGTTTTGACAGGAAAAAGTGTGAAGTACGTGATGATAATACATAAACGACATGGAAATAAGGGTATCATTTCAAAAACAATTACCTTCACAAGATATGCCTTATTTGCAAGAATACGGCTACGCTATAATAGATAGATTTCCTCCAAAACAAAATTACCGCGTTTCGAGAGTATAATTCTGATTCGCTTCCTAGACGTCGAATGGTTTGAAGGGGGACGAACATCTCCACCTTCGGAAGCCACCGTTGTGGAAGTTCTGTCTTCAGACATTGCTATCCAAACTTCAAACACCACATAAAAAATCATAATAAAGTTGTTGTGATGTTGTCGTCGTTATATGGATAAAAAAAAAAACATAAAATGAGTCTTGTTGACATCATCGGTGCAAATATTTTCCAATACTCAATTAGAATTTTATTGAAAAAGTAATGTAAAAAATAAATGGTGGATTGATGAATAAGAGGATGGATTTTTTTTACCCAATACTCCATTAGAATAAAGGAGAATTTTTTTATTATCAAAATTATGGTTTTATGATTTTTTTTTTCCTTTTTGTAATTTATAGGTCAATTTTTTTTTCAAAAAAAAAGAGGGTGGATTGATGCAAATTTTTTTATAAATAATGGGTGGTATGTTATGTATGTACAATGTTTGACAAATAATGAGATTTGTTTTGCAAAATATTAAAAATAATGAATCTTTTGTGTAATGTTAAAAATAAAGGTTGATTTTCCTCAAAAAAAAATTGTAACAATGGGTGAGTTTTTGCTAAAATTTTGGAAATTATGTGTGATTTTATTGAAAAAAATATATAAGATGTTTTCTTTCACTTTTATGTTGGATTTAGTTAAATAATAGGTAATTTTATTTATTGTTAAAGATAAAGGGGGTCTTGTGAAATAAGGAAAAACTAGTATGATCTCCGCGCCATGGCGCGATTTTTTTAAAATAAAATCTTACTAATATATTAAATTAATATTATAATATAATTGTAAAAGTTCAGATAATTAAATATTTTGAATTAACCCCATGGGTTGAGAAAATGATTAAAGTAGTATATATAGATATAGATGTAGATTACTAATATTAGATTTATATTTTCTTATTATTAATTTTATGTTTTGAATTAATCCCATTGTTTTTTTAGAGAAAAAAAACTACTAAAATTATAATTTAGGCTAAGATCAATGTTTTGAATTAAGCCCAATAGTTAGTAAAATTAAATAAAAAAAAGAATTAAAGAAAAAAAAAAGAAAAAAAATTATAATTAAAGAAAATCAAAGAAAAATGGCAAAAATATTGATTGGTCGAGACTCCTAAAATTCCTCTAAATTTGACACATTATCCTAAACTCTTCTAAATTAAGAGTTTATATAGATAATGACCCATTTTATTGATTTAAAAAACTGAAAATATGAGTTTTGGACATGAGGCAGACTTTTGACAAAACTCAGGGGTACCATCCGGACAAAATAAAACCTTAGGACAACAAGCGGAATTGTCAAAACCCTAGGGACACCAAACGGAATTTCCCTAATTGTGTTTGGTATTTGTTTGTAGATCTATCTTCATAAATCTGACGGTCAGATTGTCTTTTCTTTCTTTCTTTTAACCCATGTGATCTACACATCTTTTGATTCATGTAAATCCTTATTTAAATACTATCAACTCACACAAAGTGTTCCCCGCTCCTTCCTCTCCAAAGGAAACCCTCCGGCGTCTCCACCTCAACGGAATCCCTGACCTCGGCGGCGGAACCGACGGTAAGATCTCTCTCCTAATGCAGTAGTCTCCGTTTTCCGGCTGTTACTACTCATTCTCTTTGTTAATTCGATCATCTTTGTATAATCGAAAGAGACGGCCAAACCCTAACCCTATGTAAGCTTGTATCGATTTCAATTAGGCCTAAAATTCGTTGTTTTCTCCCTGAATTTTCATCCCGAGTCTTAGAGATTCCCTGAAATAGATTTGGTTCTTGTATCAACTTTTATCTGTATTTAAGTTTTTTGCTCGAGTTAATGAACGCGATGGTTGAATTCAAGGTGATTGAATATTTGAATGACTTGAATTTGGAAAATATTTGCACGGATGATGTCAACAAGACTCAATTTATGTTTGTTCTTGATCCATAGAACGGTGACAACATCACATCAACTTTATTATGACTTTTTATGTGGTGTTTGAAGTTTGGATCGCAATGTCTGAAGACAGAACTTCCACAACTGTGGCTTCCGAAGGTGGAGATGTTCGTCCCCCTTCAAACCATTCGACGTCTAGGAAGCGAATCAAAATTATACCCCCGAAACGCGGTAAATTTGTTTTGGAGGAAATCTATCTATTCTAGCGTAGCTTTATTTCCATGTGTCTTCTAGCGACTTTATCACCTACTTTTATTTCTTGTTTTTGTAAAATATATACACGAATTGTTTCTAGATTAGAACTAGAACCCCCTTTTCTGAATCCATCTTACATCAATAACTCGACCCCTAACACCTATAGGTAGTTTTAGACTTTTAGACTAAGTTTTCTTTGAAGTAGACACCTGAATGCCAATATAGCTCGAAATAATATATCTTCCGGGGCATAGGATGATTCTTTTGCCACCTGAAGTGTTACTTTACCTATCAAAATATCGCCTCTCTACCCATGCTCCCAACCTCACAATTCCCTTAATTTATTTGTTGATGAACTGAAGATGGAAATTCGAGAATGGCAGCTTCTGAAGTTGGTGCCCCCTCAAACCATTCGATAACGATGAAGCGAGCCAAACCTTCCCCCGGTCCTCAGTAAGTTTAATTTGTTTTTGGAGAAATACACATACTACTTGTCTCCATTAATTACTGTCCTTTTGAGATTGGATGCTTGAGTACCTCTATCCATTTCCTGAATTGTTGATCGTATCTGTCAGTTTGGATGTCGCTCTTGTTATGGCAGCTAGGGTTTACTTGGATTTGCTTGTCTTTGAAATATTGGAATATATAATTTATGTTTGTGAACTGGTCTCAAATGTTTTCTACTTTCTGATTTAATTCTAAGGTAGAACACATTAACAGAAACAGTTTTATCTCCAGATTTAAAATCCCATTTCCTCTTTTTTCATGTAAATGATTATCTTTATTTGGTGATTGATTATGTAAGCTTCTTTGGTGATTGATTTTGACAGAACGCCTCGGGTCCAGCTGGTGTTGAATTTTGATGGGCTCCTCCTCGAAGGGAATTTCGATACATACATAGCGGTTGCCTTATCCAGTTTTAATGAGACTAATCAAGCTCAGGGGGTTTGTTACTCTTCCTTCTTCCTAAGTCAAATCAGCACTTGATCAGCAGTTGCATAAATTTAATTCTGACTATTTGGATTTGGATGTGTTTGTACATATGTAATTTGATGGATCAGGCTCCTTTGTACGAGGTCGTCAAGGCACTTGGGTTTATTTGGACCCCTATAGCTAAAACGTATCATTTCAACTTCATTGCAAGGCCAAAAGATGGGACTGATGCTGAGGATAAGCTCTTTTTTGCTGAAGTCAATACTGTGAGAGGTGTCGGCTATCGTTGCAATTGTTGCTGCATCATAGGCCCCCCGGATTCCAGTATGTCTCCTCTATCACTTAATCAAATTTATATAAACTTGGCACTGCCTTGTTTGCAATGGTGTAATTTCCACCCGGCCTTTTCAAATGTGTTAACTTGCAGAGACAGGGCTTTGTGGCTGCGGCATATATTGTGTTAATCATCCAAATCACGTACAACATCCTCCTCAAGGTGGCTTTAGAAAGAAATTGATAATAGGAGGAGATTTTTTATGGTGAAAAGATAATAGGAGATTTGAAATGATGTACCGTCTACGTACGTCTATGGTCACTTACTCATCGATCGATGGGGTTATTCAACCTTTATATGTATGTAGAGACCTGAACTCAAATGCTGCCTACTTGTTATATTCCTATACTTTTTGGTACATTGAGACTCACACTGAATCTGAATGTTGTGGGTCACTTAAAAACTTCATTTTCTCGCTGCTTAAGCTGACATAGTAGGAATCCTAATTGCTTTTCTGACATTATTGTGAACTTTTTAATTGGTTTGATGGAATGTTTGGCTTGCTAAGGCTTCTTGCTCGTCTCTGGCGATGCCCCCTTGCGCTATGCTAGTTCATTTGTAGATAATCCTTGCTCTTTTTCTTCTCTAGCTTCTTCTCTTCCTCTTATAAGAACTGTCATTTGTAGATAATCTTTGCTCATTTTCGAGGAGGGTTGAGATATTAGACGTTAGGCTATGTTTATGATGTTTATCAATGAATACTAGGGATAATAGAAATACTAATATTTTATTCTCTTTTTTCTGCCACATCATCCTAGTATCTCATTTATATTTTTTCCACTTTATCAATATCATCTCTAGTATCCCAAAACCCATCATGTTCTATCAATTCAATTTACAAATATATACCCCTCTTAAATAATTATTTCCATTCTCGATTATATTATTATATTCATTTTTATTGTTAAAATATTATTATTAAATGATATATTATTCCAAAAAATTAAAATAGCTGCTTACATTATTTATTCTGACTATTTAAAAATAATTAAAATCAAAATTTTCGGTATTCTTTTATATAATTATATTTAAAGAAATTTTTTTTACAAAAAAATATGGTCAAAATATGCAATAACTTGATGAGCAAGATGGAAGGGAATATTCGGCCATTCAAGCCGCCATTCAATAGCACATGATCCCAGAACCCTACCGCAAAGAGTAGGTCACAATCCTTTAAATACGTCCCCTACAAGGTAACATGTGCCAAGCACATGGACAATGTCCTTATTACGATCAAGACAAAAACATAAGGAAAAGTGCTAAGGGAAAGATGGAATTAAGCTAAGTGTAGCTGATCACTCAAGCATGAGCTTAAGCTTAAGCTAGAAATCTTTATTCTTCATAATAACTCGATAATGGATTACAATAATTTTTTTTACTATTAATGTATAAATATATATATATATATATATATATATATATATATATATATATTCAAGGATATTCGGATTGGATTGGGAGTCGGGTCGGGTTGGAATTCGAGTGGGGTCTGATTTGAGTCGGATCCGGGTTGAGTCGGGTTTGTCTATATTCGGGTCACTTCGGGTTTCGGGCCAACATTGGTCGGGCTTGGTTTCGGGTTATGCAATATTTTCGGGTTCAGTCGGGTTTCGGTTCGGGTGAGTCGGTCGGGTTTATCGGGTCGGGACAGATCTTGCCAGCTCTAGTCACTAGTAGTGATATACTCCCTCCGTCTTAAAATATTTGTCATTTTACGTTTCACATGTTTTTTAAGAGCGGAAAAAACTATATAAAATATAAATGATTTTATTAATTTAAAAAAGTAATTTCATACTTAATACAATTGTCTATAAAATTATGAAAAAAAATTATTAAAAAATTTAATATTTTATAGAGTTTTTAGCTTCTTAAAAAACGTGTCAAAAAATAAAACGACAAGTATTTTGAGACGAAAAATATACTTGAGGATGAGACGGAGATGCCAAAAATAGATAGAAGATTAAGGAAATTATTACATTAACGATAATCTAAAGCTTTTAAATTTTTAAAATCCTTATAACAAAGCCTTAAAATTTACAAGTTAGAAGCTTGTAACCAATAATCACAACGAAATTGAATACAATTGCAGGTCAAGGTTTACCTTCAATATCAAAAGATTTTCATTTTTATTTTTACAGTATATATCCATCTTTAAGATTCTTACTTGTACGTTCACACACACGTACCGTATATCATTTTCTGTTAAAAGAAAAGTTAGAAAACATATAATTGAAGTCAGTGAATTAATATTCACTGCAATAAATGTTTTGGGCTACCAGTCAATCCCGAATCCTGTGGAATCAAAGAGGCCATTGATATACTTTATCACCTTTTCAGATGCAGCTACGTATGTCTTCATATGTATCTTTGCCGACTCATCTGCAATATTTAATTATACACTACTGTTACGGTAATTAATTAAAATATTTAAAATTTAATAAAATAGAGATTTATTTACAATTGGGATCGGAGTTGGGACATACCATCTTCATGAACCATAGCAACTAACTCAGACCTTTTAGGAGTGAGAGGAAGTGAAGTTCTAACGACGCTCTGAATCGCCGCAGAGTGGTATGCTCCAAATACTTGTTCATAAGCTTTCGTCGCTGGACTTATCATAGAATCCTCCCCCCTTCATATATATTATACACACAATTTTTAGTTACAAATTAGGAGTTATAAACAAATTAAGTTTATTTAAGAGATTAATTACGGATATAGTATATCAATTCAAATATGTAATTTATGTTTGTGTGGTTGTTTAGGTTTGGTTCGAATTTTAGTGTTTTCTATTTGATTAAAAAAAATCAGAATATGGCTATATTATATATTACTCCCTGTATCAAAATTGAGGTAGATTTATTATTAAAATCTAAAAATTCTATTAAAAAAATCAAATTTTTAATTAATTTTAAAATTTTTACAGAATTTCTAATTAACTTGTTATCAAACATATGTCAAAAAGTAAAATAATTGTATTTTGAAACCAAAGTCCTATTAATTAAATATATGGGTCTGTAATGTCTATTAGTAAAAACAAAAAACTAATTGACAATTACGATAAAAAAATGAAAATTAAATTATACTATGTAGTACTACCTCCGTTCAAAAAAGGATGTCGTTTGAATTTTTAACATGTATTTTAACGAGCTAAAAACTATATAATATATTAATTTTTTTTTTATAATCTAATACTTATTACTAACAAATATTAAATTGTAAAAAAATAATTTAAAAAAAGTTGATATTTTATATAGTTCTTAGCTTTTTAAAATACGTGTTAAAAAATCAAACGACAATTTTTTTGGATCGGAGGGAGTAGTTGATTATTGAGAGGATCAAAGATTAAAGGGATATACCCATTGGCAAGCATCTCCTCAAATAACACTTTGAGCAAATCAATACCGCGGTTGACTCTCAACAGATTCCTGGCGTGGCTCCCCACATTTTTCACCGTGTTCGTCTTCATGTCTGCATCGATCATCTCCGGTAGCGTGGCGATCGTCTTCGAAGCCTCAGCGATATCACTCACCTGCCCGTACGTGCAACGTCCACAATTAAAGTCGATTGATCGGGGTAATTAAATCAATTATATATATAAGGCGTAACGTACCTTGGAGTCCAACTCCTGCTCGGCGATCCGGAAGGCGAAGCCTAAGCAGCCGACGAGGAGGTTGACGAGAGCGCAGGCGTCGGAGAAAGCAGCCACGCTCATCGGCGGGCCTTCTCCGTTGGTGCCGATGTTGGCAGCGAGGTCTCTGAACGCCTCGGCAACCTTCTTAAGGGGCTTCTCCTCCGCCTTGATGTCTTTACCAAAGACCACGTTTCGTACATTGTCCATGTTAAACCCAAATAGAGCCTTCATCTTTACTTTCTGATCAATTTGTACAGTACTGTTGTATTTGCTTTATCTTGGCTTCAATCGATCTATTTAGACGGTTTATATATATAGCCACATTTTTACTTAATGGCCTCCATCTGACTTTCTACATGATCAATTCTTTCATTCATTCTTTTTTTTTTTATAAAAAAAATTATACCCTATCAGCTAAAAAATTAGATAAAATATCAAAATTTTAATTTATATATATATATATATATATATATATATATATATATATATATATATATATATATATATATATATATATATATATATATATTATTTTCATCATCATCATCATACTAATAATGATAACGAGCACAAGATTTTCTGTTGGCCACTCCTACAGGCTGTGAGAGGAGAACGAGCACAAGATTTTCTGTTGGCCACTCCTATTGAGGGGCTTGCTCAGACCATGTCATCGCGACAATATCGTTCTGTCCTCCAGTACCATCTTTCAATTCCTATATTTAGTGGTTATCCAATTTGTCCCAGTTGTGAGCTTCATAGGATGGATCCTTTTGGAGATCATGCTCTACATTGCAGTAGGGGCATAGGGACTAAACATCGACACAATATGGTCCGAGATGTTTTAGCGGACATTTGTTTTAAAGCAGGCATCACGGTTCAGAAGGAAGCACATACAGGTATGAGCAGTGATGATGGTGTTGAGCTGAGGCCGGGTGATCTGTTAGTGTATGAGTGGGACAAGGGTAGAGACACTTGTGTTGATGTGGTGGGGGCGTCGCCGTTCACGACCAGAGCCAATGACTCCTTTGTACTCGGCAAGGCAGTCTCTCAAGCAACGGAAAGAAAGGAGAGAAAGTATGCAGATATTTGTGCGGCTAAGGGATACTGCTTCATGGCATTTGCGTTCTCCACCTTTGGGGAGTTGGGGGGTGATGCTATCGGTTTCCTAAAGCGGGTTCAGTTGGTTACGAATTGTGATGATAGTGGGTCTGTTAAGGGCGATTTTATCTTTCATAGAGTTGGTTTTACTATTCAAAAAGGCGTTGGAGCCCAATTTGTTACGAGGCTTCCAACCAACTTTGTGTAATTTGTTTTTATTATTATTATTATAATAATAATAATGATAATGATAATAATAATAATAATAATAATGACAAGTGCTTATTATTTTCCGCAATATATATTGATAAACTGATGGAATAATTCATCTAGACCTCTTCTTAATAATTCATTAGGCACAATTGATTGATTGGCTTCAATATTTGATAAGTTTAGTTTAATAATTCATTACGCACAATTGATTGATTGGCTTCAATATTTGATAAGTTTAGTTTAATAATTCATTACGCACAATTGATTGATTGGCTTCAATATTTGATAAGTTTAGTTGTTAAAGGTAGATCCGGCCCGTTAAAGCACGATCTAATCAGGAAAACTCGTCACATGGAAGCCGTCCCTAGAGTATTACGAACGAATATTTAGGTGACCACTTTTTATCGTCGCTTGATTATGTGAAGTGAGGGTGATAACGTCCGAACGCATCATGCGCACTCAAGCCGAGCACAGAAGACCAGTGGGGTTCCAACCTAAAACCAATTTAAAATAGGAGGAGTGACTCACCGACTTATATGTAAGGCTCGGTGTTCCGTGTTTTTCGATGTGGGACACACTACAAGAAATTATGCTAAAAAGCGACGCTATGCTTTCGACGCTTTTATCAAGCGTCGATAAGTACGTTCCATTTTCGACACTTTTATGTGTCGGAAATATTCTCGACGTCAAGGGGTGTCGAGAATGGCTTAATAAGAAAGAGATCGAGCTGAGACGCGCTTTTGTATATCAATGTTAATGTTAGGGTTTCTTCTTGAACCCAGCCGCCCCTTCCCTTTCCCTCCCAATCTCGCATATCTTCACTGTCACCGGCTCACCGCCTACCTCATCGGTGACCCCGACCTCCTCCTAGATGTCGTGTCCGCCAGTTCCTGAGCAATTGACCTCAAACATCCCTACGAAATCGCGTTCGTGAATCGCTAGACACTTCTCATTCCTATATTTCGATCTCTCGCTCTCTTCTACTATTTTTGAGTTGCTGAACCCTATTGAGCTTCGAAGTTCTTCGCGAAATCGCTGATTTCTTCGCGAAATCGTTGATTACCTGTCTAGCAATCACCGGCCTTCTCGAAGCGGCTTGAAGCATATTCATCGGTTTCTCTCACATGTAAGGTTTTCACATCTTCGAAATGTCTTCAATTTTGCCTCTTCTTTCTCTTCGTTTCCTCTATGGTTGCAAAATGGTGATAATATCGAAAATCGATTCAATTTTTGTGACATTTCTGCTCAAATCACCTCCAATTCGCAGTTTATTTCATTTTGTTTGAGATGTGAATGTTAACTTTGTTACTCTTTCCTGTTTGTTTATTATACGCAGGAATTGAAGCATGCGAGAGTGTTTCAGCTTATGTGGCTTCAATTGTTCCGATTTACATCTGAGGTTTGTTTTTCTCTAACTCATATTTGTCTCCAGTATGAACATTTTGCAATGTTAGGGAGCAGAAATGGTAGAGAAATTGGTTTGTTGTAATTTCATACATTTTGAAACTATATACTCAATAACTGGTGCCAAAATCACTATCCTATACTATTTATTTTGATACTAAAATATATGACCATGGGTGAAACTTTAGTTAAAAGGATGAAAGAATATAGCTCAAGGAATGGTGGCAAATATGTGTCTGTTCATCTTTGATTTGAGGAGGTTAGACATCATTCCCATGTTTCGTTACTAGAGAAAAATGATAAAGAATTCGATCTCCATATGAGATTTCTGGATGCAAAGCTAGTTACTTTTGGACATTATTTTCAATTATCTTTACTTAATTTTTCATAGTCTGTAGGCTTAGGCATACCCGTGTATGTCAAGGCTGAGCAGACACTTCAATGGGGGGCTCTTAGATGGTGAAATGGCGAATGCAGAACAAAGCAAACCTCGGAGAGCATGGACCGAGGTTGACGAAGCTGCAAAGCGGGTAATGCTGTCTGTAAATATTTCTCTAGAAGACCGCAACTCTTCAGCTGGTCCAGCACTAAAGCCTAAATTTTGTTTCTGGTCTTGCTATTACGTGGAATGTCCACTTTGCTTTGCTGATATTTCCCATCTAAGATTGCAAAGAAAAGATATTTCTATGAGTTTTTAACCTTGAGAAAACCAAAACCATGTTTTAACTGTTGATTAGGACTTTCCATCTGTTGTACTAGTCTACGCATAAAGCCCATTTATTGGCTTAGTTGCTACCAGTTTTTCTAGCTGATGTTGGTGAATATACCTCTTTAGTCCTTTCTAATTCATACTTGTCCATTTCTTTAGGTTTCCGTCAACATAAAATAAAAGCTTTCTGCTGCTACAGAGGAGATATACATGCTAAATGTGATTCTACTGTGTTATTGTTTTCTGGAAATTCACTTTTACCTACTATTTCAACTCTTTGTTAGGTCAAAGAATCAAAGAGACTTTTGGGATTGGCAAGCAAGAGTCTTCATCATCCTCATATAGTTCAGCTGATTCAAAAGCCGACACAAAATCTTCAGATAGTGACACTGACACAAAAGCTGAAACCAATGCAACATCTAGTGAAGGAAGCCAGCAGTTTGTTCCCAGTGATGAAACAATATTTGGTAAATTAAAATCTGAGTTTTCTGCTGCCACTCCCAAAGTTTCTTCCGCATTTCATAAAATAAGGGAAACAAAGGTTGTGGACTATGCCAAGATGGTTGACATTTTCAAGGATGAACTAACTGGAAAGCCAAAACGAAGGAAACCAGTCCATCATCGACCATAGAAACAAGTGATAGAACTGAAGTTGTCTTGTACCCTCTAAACAATCCAGATGGAGTAAGATGTGGGAAGAGTTTAAAAATAAAGTGATAATGTTCCGAATTTTCTATCATACCAGTCCATCATCGGCCAGAGAAACAGGTAGTATCACTTTACATACTTGGTGAAACTAACTCAATAACCTGTTTCTAAATTTATATTTATCAGTTGGCAGAGGATATTCAAGAAAGATGGGATACTAGTGATAGTCCAGTGGTTCACAAAATTCAAGAGTAAGTGATTATTTTATCTGTTTTCTTATTTTAACTTTCTGAATGCACTTATATTTGTCAAACAATTGAGATTTGCATTTATTTTCATTCTATGCCTATTGTGACAGTTTGAATGATAAAGTATTTGGTGAAAGCGCTACTGCATTGTCATTCAAAGAAATACGTAGACGTGATCCATGAGCTTTCTTACTATAAATGTTCCCTGCTCAATTGATTTTTTTTGTCTAATCACATTTTTAATTACTTACTTTCTTATGTGCTAGTTCCTTTTCATTGCCTGACTTTGTGGCTGAAGTTCAAGAAGTCATCAAGCCTATTTTGAAAGTACATTTTAAAGTAAATCCTTAACTTTTGTCTCATCTGTCTGCCCTGCTACTCCTTTGTTCTAAAATGAACATCCATGATGAATCTTCCTTGTTATTTTTTTTACTAGGAGGATGATAAAAAACTTAAAGAGGTATTGCAGCCATGAAGTTATTGAATGTTGTCTAGCAGAACATAAAGCCTACGAAAGCCAGGGCACTTTCTTCGAAAACAAGGTTTGCTAATATTGTATCCTCCATTCACACCATTGTTCTCCTACTCCCGTAAACATGATAGTTGTTACATATAAGTCTATTTGTCAATAATTTATTTTTAACAAGATCTATTGTGTGAATAACTTCTAAGCTCTAATAATGAAATAAACTGCGACTCTGAGTAGAAAATGGTGTTGGACTGTCAGAGTAAGTTGAGTCTGAAATCTGGTTCATCTTTAGGAATTAGTTAGTCTGAAAAAATTACGTGAAAAGAAAACTTGCACCATTCGCATGTGATAAAGAACTTGCACCATTTGAGGTTTAAGTGAAAAGAGAGAAATTGAAAAAAAGGATATGCCCACTGATTTAGCCATTGATTCCACTGATTTGTTTGTTAGCAGGTTCTCAACCATTGAGGATTTATGTGAGATTCCTTCTAGTTATGGGAACATGACCGAGTTATTGAAGTTGTAAGCACTCAACACTGATGTTTATCTAATTTGAAAAGATTTCATGGTGACATTTTGTGCAAGATGCAAATTCATCTCTTTGTTTAGATTTGATGTATGGTGTTTAGATTTTGCTCTCTCAATGGGATTTTATTACAGCGCTGACCATCCTCTAAATTTGATGTATGGTGGTGTTAAGATTCCATATGGTAACATGAATTTGGCGCATAACATCATGAATATACTATCCTGTGATGTTTATCTAGGACATTTGCTTTTACTTTCCTTCTGTGACTGAAAAGCATGAAATTGTCAATATAGGATAATTTATCTACCTTGTTTATAAGCTTATCTCAGATCTTGCGCTATGTGCCAGTATTGAACATTCATTAATCTAGTGCTTTTGTAATTCCAAGTTGTGTGTTCTTATTGGCCTTGCCACTCATGTCTGGAATGTTTTTTCGGCCTTTTCTTTTGCTTCAATTAAACTTCGCGCTTCAAGAGTAAAAAAATTCCTTACATCAAGAGCAAATGATAACACAAATGGCAGTTCATCACAATATCATTTCGGTATAGTGCTAAAAGAAACAATGCTGAATCTCGGTCCTACATTTATTAAAGGTTAGAAACTTGCTTGAATGCTTTGTGTTTTACGAACTGATTTAAGCTAATGGGTGAAGTTCTACTTCTAGATTGGCTTTCTGCTTTCAGTCCTTGATGTGATTAATCCATGTAAATGGATGTGAATTCTAATCATGGCACTTAAATCTTTATATTATTTGCAGTGCCTTTATTATTTTCACTCTGCTGTTTAGTGGCATTCTTGTTGCTAGATGAAATTAGTTACAGTATATATGAAGAATTGAAGATAGTTGTCTTAACGGCTTATATAACTATTCTTGCTGCTCACCTTACAGAGCTGACAAAGCCTTTCTGGCTTCTTTAGGATTCCATGCTGATGTGAAAGCTTTACAGAAGCTCCCATCAGCAAGGCATATGGTAAAATTTTAGACATTCTAGCTTTAATGCTTAGCTTGCAATTTTCCTTTCATGGTAGTAGGGCACTTTTTTTTTTCTTTCCCTCCACTAGGAAGATAAAAGCAGGTCTATTTAAGTTATAACAACATCCAGACATGTTATTCTGAGAAGAAATTAGGATTGTTTATTTTTTATTGGATAATCACATTTGTCTTGTTTTAAAAGAAACTAATACTCTTCAGTTATCATGTTCTTTTCTCCCTTCCACGCCTTTTTTTA
This sequence comes from Persicaria tinctoria, assembly GCA_037127255.1. Taxonomy (NCBI): domain Eukaryota; kingdom Viridiplantae; phylum Streptophyta; class Magnoliopsida; order Caryophyllales; family Polygonaceae; genus Persicaria; species Persicaria tinctoria. Next base: position 72,426,310 of record JBANSL010000011.1, read on the forward strand.
GACTATTTTCAAAGGTGTTAGTTGTGTTGGCTCTGCTACTCAAGAAAATGGTTGTATTAACAAAGATAAGTTATTTATCCAATTTTAACACAACTAAATATGATTATAAGTGCGCGACGGCAATATAATTTTTTTGTCTTGTTGTGTGAAGGTGTACTATCTTTAGCAGTGGTAGACATTTGTGTTTAATCAGCGGGCATGATTTGATAATGTTTGTGTACATCATGTTCTCTGCTTGATAATCCTTAATTTTGTTGTCATTATCTAATTTGCATGAGATGTGACATGCTGGCGCTTGCACTCGTTTGCAGGTATTGCTCTTGTGTATTCCTTGGCAGAGATCGAGAGCTTGGAACCAAAAACAGAAGCACGAGAACCTCAGTGAAAAGATGGTTTCAACCTCTATTGAGGTACATTTCGTCTATTAGAGACTAAGAGATGCTTATTATAAAGAATCTTTTTTAGTTTATCAGGGTGAGGAATTTCAGCTGTAGCAATTCGTCTCTGGGGCTTAATATATAGAAGAAATAAGCAATAACACTCGATTAGAATAGTAAGTTATTGAAGGATTGAAATATCAAAAAATTATGTTAGATTTCTCTTCTTTCAGTAAAATCTACTACTTGTTTAATCAGGACTTGTAAGTTGTGAGGTGAATGCAAGGTGCAGATCTGGTGAGAGTTTAGTTATTCCTTTCTTAAATTGAACTGATACGGGAATCGCCCCACAGCAGATCTTGTTCTTCTGAAGGGATTTTGCCTCCTAGCCTCCGATTAGAGTTTGATCAGTATGTACTGTCTGTGAAAGGTGGGGTGAAAATGTAAAAATTGTGCCAGAGTTTGATCATAGTTTGATCGGTATGTATTGTTATTGAAGGATTGAAATATCAAGTTGAAGGATTGAAATATCAAAAAAATTTGTTCTCATTATCTACTTCAAAACTTGTAATGTCTTGGAGTTAGCCGGAGACTAAAACTTGTAATTGACTCATGTAAGATCTTGTTTTGATTGATTCATTTGATTAATGCTTTATTGAATTTGTGTTGATGTGTTTTTTTTGTTAATTAAAGGATTTGAATTAGTGTGTAAAGAAAGGGGATGAAAGAAGAAAAATAGGCTTTATTTTTTTTTGAAAAATAATATGCCAATTTCGACGCTTTAGGGTGTCGAAATTGGCATGTCATTTCCGACGCTTTATGACGTCGAAATTGACATGCCATTTCCGACGCCCTAGGACGTCGAGATTTTTTGCGACGTTCAAAAGCGTCAAAATTTTCACTTGTCATTCGTGACGCTAAAATTACCGACGCTTTAAAAAAGCGTCGAAAGTAAAATTTCTGACGCTTTAAAGCGTTGAGAATGGCCTGTTTGAGCGTCGCAAAGTATCCCTTTTTCCAGTAGTGACAATCATCCACCCATCACAACAGAGGGATAGGATTAGATATGGTTTATCAATATTCGTCACGTGAATGTTTAGGCAACGAACATATATTGCATATGTTAGTCGCTTGAGTTATTAGGAGATCATTATAGTTCGTCCCTGTGTATATTAGGGTTAGGGAAGAGACTTGAGTTGAATTGTTAGGCAATCAATGTGTTATTAAAGTTTGTGGTCAGGTGTTTCAATCAATGATCATAAATCAACCTATGTTCATCGCCTGAGTTAATTCTAATTTTTTTTTAAAAAAAAAAATTGAAGCAACGAATATATATAATTGCAATGATTTTCCTACCACCTGTTTTAGTCATACCAAACAAAACATGCATACCAAACACAACACAAACATTTTTACACTTTTCACATATGTCCAAAACAAAAAATGTTAAACCTATATCATAGTTCACATTCACATGTCCAAAACAGCGACCACGATTTACATTCCCAGCCAAATTGTACCAAAATAATTTACATAAAACTTACCAAAACGTTTAAATGATAAAGTTGAATAATCGGTAATCTAAGAACTTTTTTATATGAGGCGACGGACGTGTTTATGAGCACCTCCAATGCTGTCACGTACGTACACGCCCCAAAATCTACAGATCAATCAAAATAAAAGAAGTACGCATAGAAGAGAACTGAGCAAATTTTAGTTTATTTTGTCTGAAAGCGTGTCACAGATCAATCAAAATTACAGAGAAGTAAGCAATTTCAGGTTATAAGTAAAAAAACTTAGAATGAATATTGCATTGTGACAAAAATACAACAAGTAAAAGTTCAAACTAGAGGTGGCAATCGGGCGGGTCGGGTCGGGTTTGGGTTTGGGTTCGGTTAGTCGGGTTTCGGGTAATGTCTAATAATTTGGTCAATCGGTTGGGTCGGGTTCGGGTTTCGGTTATTCAGGTTTTCATTATTTCAATATTCATTTAAAAAAATTTACTAGATTGTAGTTTAAAGTTCGGGTTTCGGTTATAACGGGTTCGGTTCATTCGGATTTCGGGTCTAAAATGGACGGGTTGTGTCGGTGTTCAGAATAATCGGTTTCGAGTCGACCGGGTCGGGTTTTGCCAGCTCTAGTTCAAACCACAATGACAATATGAAAAATTTACACTCACCTAGACATGTAAAACTTCACAGGGCAAAACCATACAAAAACCATATATATAATCAAGTTGTGTAATGGTATATTAATGTAGTATGCAAAAACAGATATTTTAAGAGCTTCAAATATAATTAAAGGAGTGGTCAACTTACAAATAGTGATCATGATATACGTACGCTACACATCATTCGTCAAGTAGACCGCTTCTTATGCGGACTAACTCGTTACATACATTTGATTAGCTACACGCACGCACAGTGTGTGTGTGTCAGTGTGTGTGCACATTTGGCGCGCTGTCTATAAAACTAGATTATATATGAAGTTTCAGCCTTTCAGGTATAAAAATGGGTTTAATTTTCGATGCTGCTCCTACTTGAGGTTTATTTCGTTTTTTTTTTTTTCTTTTTCTATGTATCTTTCCAATCTACACCAGTTGTTTATGCACTAATCTTCATCTTTAATTAGATAACTTTTTTCTCAATGGCTTATGTGTTTTTGTATAGTATATATGGAGATTTCAAGTAGTATTGTTGTGTGAGCTAGTTTGAGTTTAGATCATTTTTAGATTTGATTTTTATAAATACTATAATCACGTTATAGATTAGGTTGGGTCAGACTCAGTTTGGGGATGGCCTGACATTCATTTTCCTGAAAAAATACAAAGGTGACGGCCACTAGGGCAACTATGGATTAGTAAATAACGTGACACCATGTACGTTCATCAACGTGATTGCCATTACTTAACTTCTTTCTGTCATTTTGGCACTACAACTGAGGCAAAACTTGGGTTCGATAATGAGTTAATTTGTCATTCATAATTCGTAGTGAATGTCGACGTGCATCAATAAGATCTTAAATTATTTATAAGTGGATTAAATCAATACTATACGGAGTATATAATAATTGAAGTTAGGAATTCTTCATGAAATATATATATGCTGGATCTTTGATTTTTGGGTCACTTGCCCTAATAATATATCAACTCAATTAAGTTGCCCAAACTCGGTCTCAGGTTATAACTAAGTTGTCACATTCCACATTTGAATTAATAGCAAATTATGAAAATTTGACTTGATTATATACTTTCAATAATATTGAGTTGTTGATCGCACGAAAATTAAACCTGACCATTTAAACCTATATAATTACCTACATAACACTTAGTCACTTATAAATAACAGACATATCTTCAACTACTTACTTACTAGCAACAAAAAACTAAGCCTGATTTCCCCAAATCCACTCACTAATTGTAAACACAACCACCTGAAACCAATGGCTGAAGCAGTAGTGTTCAGCCTCGCCTCCAAGGTCGGCAACTCCATTGCCTCTCCTGCCTTTAAGCTTGCATATGAGAAGGCCTGCTCCATCTGGGGAGCGAGGAACGAGCTCGAAGAGATCACCGACACCATCAAAGCGATCCAAAGCATGCTTCTGGATGCCGAGAGGCAGCAAGAAGGCTCGGCTAAGGTCAAGGTTCTGATCGAGAGGAACAAGGATGTTTTGTACGAAGCCGAGGATCTATTCGAAGAGGTTGCCACCTATGACCTCCTCAAGAAGCAGATGGAGGTAGTGTGGAAACAATACTTGAAAGAGGTACAAGTCTTTTTCTCTAAGCAAAACCAAGTACTTTCCAATTACTCCATCGTCAAGAAAGTCGAGTCGATTAGGAAGAAGTTGGTCAAGATCAATGCCGATATGGCTGTGTTTAACTTTGCACCGCGTGTTGAGGACTCAATACGCGGTAGCACTAGGAGAGTCGAGGAGAGCTGGTCTTTCGTGAATCCGAATGATGTGTTTGGTAGAGATGATGATAAGGAAGCCATCTTAGAGTTTCTTTGTGATAGGGACTATGCAGATAAGGACATTTCACTCATCTCGATAGTTGGGATCGGAGGGATGGGGAAGACGAGTCTCGCTCAACTAGTTTACAATGATAGGAAGATCTTGAATGGTTTCAATGAGGATAGGAGGTGGTGGGCTTGCATCTCTAACATTGATGATGAGAAAGAAGTAATCGAAAAGATCCTTCATTCGATAACTGGGAGGGAAGTTAAGGGCTTAAGCTCTAACCAAATACAGAAAGAGATTAGGGAATGTATAGGTAACCAAGAGAAGTTTTTTCTTGTACTAGATGATCTTTGGGAAGAAAAAACCGAAAGAGGGCATAAGCTATTGTCGTTGCTAAGGAGCGATAGTGCGAAAGGGAGCAAGATAATGATCACTGCGAGGTCTTCATCGGTTGCAAAGGCGATGAATGTGGATAAAAACCATGAGTTAAAAGGCTTATCAAATGATGCATCATGGGAGCTCTTCAAGATGTTTGCCTTTACCGAGCAACAAAAGAATGATTCGAATTGGGAGAGTATTGGGAGAAAGATCATGAAGAAGTGCGCGAATGTGCCATTAGCCATAAGGAGTATAGCGAGCATTCTTAACACAAAAGATACCATGGCGGAATGGGAGGCTTTTGAAGGTGAAGAGCTCTCAAAGATAGAGGCAAGTGATGGCTCCATTACCGGTACTAACCGTACTATTATGTCTGCATTGAAATTGAGCTATGATTACCTTCCATCGAGCTTGAAGGATTGCTTTGCTTATTGTTCGTTGTTTGAGAAAGATACTATACTCTACAAAAAGAACTTGATCAATCTCTGGATTGCCCAAGGATATGTCAATCCGACAATTGGATCTCTTGAGGCCGCGGGTCATGCCTATTTCATGGAATTGTTTAGGAGATGTTTCTTTTGTGAGGTAAAAGAAGGTAGCAATGGTGATATTGAAAGCTGTAAAATGCATGATTTGGTTCATGATTTGGCACAGCAAGTTGCTGGAACTGGAATCATGGTGCTGACAGAGAGGGACTCGTCGCCAATTCCAAAGGAAACTCGACATGTGAGTGTTGGTTGTAAGATAGATGAGTCATGGATCATTCCACCAACATTGCTCCAAAGTGATCGCCGCCTGCGTTCGTTTCTATTCCTGCCTCGAAACGTTCAAGGACAGTTGGCTCTTCTTGATCGACAAGTCGCAAAGTTCAGGTTCTTGAGGGCTCTCAATCTAGGAGGGTTGAATATCAAGGCTGTTCCAAGCTCTATAGGGAAGTTGAAGTTCATGAGGTACCTTGATCTTTCAAGAAACAAGGAGTTTGAAGCTCTTCCGAATTCCATCACAAAGTTGGTCAATCTGCAGACTCTAGACCTCAGTGGCTGTTTGGGGCTCAAAGTGTTACCTGATGAGTTTAGGAAACTGATCAGTCTCAGGCATTTAGATGTCAGTGGGTGTGAGAGGTTGATGCATATGCCATCCAGGTTCGGCGAATTGACTTCTCTTCAACACATAAGCGATTTCAAAGTGGGCAGAGACAGTGGTCTTGATGCACTTGTTGGATTGAATCTTCAAGGGCAACTGAGGATCTCTTATGATAAAGAAGGCGGTTGGTTGGAAGACGACATGATGCTGAAGCGCGGCCAGATTCCAGAAGCTATAGATGTGCTAAGTATCCATGATTACCCAAATGCGTGGATACCGGTATGGTGGAAGGAAGATTCCACTCCCCTAAGGCTCAAACTTACTAGCATAAAACTCGAACGCTGTAAGAGAGTAAGGCATCTACCCTCATTTGGGTGTCTCCCTAATCTTAGAGATCTCGTGATAGATGAACTCGAAGAGCTGGAATACATGGAAGAGGAAGAGGAAGAGGTCATCTCCAATGCGCCATTCTTTCCTTCTTTAGTGTTTCTTGAGCTGACTGATTTGCCAAAATTGGAAGGATGGTCACATCCACAAGAAGGGGTAACAGCAACAAATCCCGAGCAACCATCCTTTCCCAAGCTTTCGCGGTTGTGTATTCATAGTTGTTATCGTCTCAAGTCCTTGCCTCCATCTCCAAAGCTTCATCAATTGTCTATGATGGATCCTACACAGGAGATGGTGCAACAGCTTGTGTCAACTAATGCTTCTTCATCTTCTCTGCTAAGCATTACAATCCAAGCTTGCAGTGATCTGAAAAGCTTCCCTGGTGAAGGTTTAACCTCTGTTCGCAGACTTGAGTTACGCGGTTGGCCAGCTTTGGAGAATGTGCAGCTTCCGTCAAATGCCAGTGTTGAGGAGTTAACCATTCTTCGTTGTCGGAAACTGAAGTTGTGGGATCATGGAGAGGAGAAAACGGGCCTGGATTGGGGTCGCCTTCCAAGCCTCCGTGTGCTAGGCCTTGATCAAGTTCCTGAACCAGATGAGCTCCCAAATTGCCTTGTACAGCGAGTAGAACAAGGCCTGCTCCAAATCAAGAAGAAAAAATAAGTTAAAAGGTTAGTAACATGCTTCAAATTCTATATCCTTTTTTGCCTATAAGATATTATTAGTTTACCCTTACAGGTTTTATATAAACATATTTAGGTCTCATGGTGCTTTTTCTATTACATTTTCGCTGTCCATGCTGGTGGTCAGTGGTCATGGTTCCAGACGAGGCTGCTCGCTGTTCGCTGGTGGTCACAGATTGGTGTTAGTTGTCATTCGGTGTTGCGTGTTGTTGCTGATCATTGCTGAATTCGTTATTGTTGGTCACGGACTAACAAGTGGTTGCTGAAATCACTATATTGGTCATGGTGCTTGCTAAAATCGTCATGTTGATCACTATATTGGTCATGGTGCTTGCTAAAATCGTCATTGTTGTTCACAGTTCATCGCTCTTGCTGTACTCTCCATTGTGGTATGATGCCGGGTTATTTGATTAAACTATAATCTTAATCCTGTTGTACAATAAATTCAAGTGATTCTGAGTGTTTGGTTTGTTAATTGCTGATGTCTGATAGTCCATATTCCCTAAACCTTCTCAACTGTTCAGAAAATACAGCAATCTAAGTTGTTACTAACAGACTTGACAGTGAATACAAATTAAAGAGTTGCAAACAAGTATAAATTTCAGACAGGTGTGGCTGAAAACAATCCCCATTTATCAGTTACCAGTTACCACTTCAGCTTCTTACTTTGCGAACTAATAAACGAAACAAATAGTATGCAATTCTAAAAACAATACCAGTCACAAGATGATGAAGGATCTGCAACAACTCTCTAATTGTAACAAATTTTACCAGGAATTTGAACCAAACCTTTTCAAAAATAAAATAAATTAGGAACACATTCTGAAACAATCAATCAATCTTAAATCGTATATACATGATAAAACAAATTGAATAACGAGGTTTCAAGTACTTCTAAGCACCTCCGTGTGTAAGAAATCAGTCATCAGCAACTGTAGGCTAAATCTGGTGGGAAAAGAAAATACAAGAATTAAGTAGATCAAAGATAGGAGCTTATCTAGTTGATCTCTCTAAAAGGTGATCTTTCATCGCTTGCTCTGATTTCAATCGATTTTGCCACGTTAAAGATTTGCTTATTTACGGTATCTTCTTCTTGCATTGGCCACCTATCCTCCTCCATCATCGGCAGAGTGTTCTTATCGTCGTGTTCTAGTAAGCCAGATTGCTGCTTGAGATTGCAGATCTCAAGTTTGAGTTCCTCTTCGAACCCTGCTTGTGCAAGGAGAGCCAATTCCAACTCTCTACGAAGCCGCTGATTCTCCTCGAGCCTAGCTTGTAGTCTTTCAGCAGTCACCCTCCATATCTGTAGCTCAAACTCGATCTCACTTCCTTCGCAGACCTTTTCAGTCAGTTCACAGTTCAATCTCTCTAAAGCACAGCCTAATTCTCGAAGCTCCTGCTTCAAACTGGCCTGCTCTCTGTAAGATTCATCAAGCATTTCTTTGTACTTCTGGATCTCATTGTTTGGATCAGTTTCGTCTACTGCTGCCTGAGTTTCTGAGAACTCAGTCCTTAACAGCTGTAGCATTAAAGATAGCTCCTCATTTTGCATCTTCAACTCTGTATTTGTAACATTACAATCTTCTAGATCCTTCTTAAGGTCCTTGATGGATGCCTCCTTGATCTTCAAGCAGAACTTGTGTTCATCCAGATCCTTTCTCAACGTCTGGATTTGAAGTTCCCATTCCGCTTCCTTCGATTTCTGGACCTGTTCCAGTGATCTGAGCTTGCTCTTGATCTTTGCCATTGCAGACGGAGGGGTTGATGCTGCTTTGGGGATATGAGCTTCTTGTAGCTCTCTTACTGAGCTGAGCAACTCTTGATTCTCCTTCTCAAGCTTCCTTGCTTTGTATTGGGCGTCTTTAAGCTCAGATTCCTTTTCGCGCAACGAATCTCTAAGCTCCGAGATCTGATCATCTGTTAGAGCATTGCAAGTGTTAGCCCTTGATTTCGCCTCCCAGCACTCGTCAGTGAGACTCTCGAGCCGCGTTTTCATCTCAGAAATCCGCGATTCCAGATTCTGCCTCCGGCTCTCTTCGTGTGATAACGAATGCCTGCACATATCCAGCTGCGTTTTCAAGGATTCCGATCTGCTTGTCTGAGAATCAAGAGACGATTGCAGTTTACTCATCCCCTCGAGCAACGATGATTTCTCCGAATCCCACTCTCTCTTGCTTTCTTCAAATTGATCTTTCATCTTTTCATGAGCTTGTCTGAGAAGCTCAAATTGCTCTTTCTTCCACTTGAGCTGTTCTTCGAGTTTCCTCTTCCCGTCTTCTAATCGCGCCAATGCGTCCTCTTTCCGACTTGCTTCTTTCAATTCCTTGGCCTCCCTCTCGACCTCCGTGCACTTCTTCTGTGAAGCAAATAACAGTGCTCTTACGTTTTCGGCCTCCAATTTGAGAGCTCCAATGGCGGTCTCTTGACCCTTGCTCTTCTCGTCTGCCTCATCAAGGGCCATCAAAAGCCGACTGTTTTCCTCTTGGAGTTTGCTCAGATTCGCCTCAGAATCAATTCTAAGCTTTGCGTTGGTGCAGCTTAGGTGTTGGATCACGGATTCCTTTTCAGTCAGAGTCGATTTGAGCTTCTCAATCTCTGACTTCGCTCGCTCTAACTCCCCCTCCATTTTCATACGGTGTTATGCAGTTAAAACCCTAGCTTCATGACATGGTAAATCTATCAAAATTAACACAGGCTACCATACCAATGAAGAACCCCACCCGAGAAATGGCAGATCAATGAGAGAAGTGATCGGAAATGAAAGTGATTACCTGGAGAATCTTGTGCTTCCTTGATTGGTCCAGATCGAGCGAAGAATCAAGATCGATAGAAAGTTGAGAGAGAACGGAAGAAGCTGAGATGTTTGGGTAATTCAAATTAGGGTTTGGTTGTGGAAGGAAAGAGAGAAGGAAGGGGGAAAAGTTGTTTGAGGGTCGAAACGAAAAGAGCCGTTACAGAGATGAGAGACTATATACGTATCTCCTTTTCACTCCCATCTTTTGCTCTTTTTGTTTCTGTGAGGTTTTTTTTTTTTCACCTTCAAAGAACGGGCACTACACTAGCCGTTGGAATTTAGGCAGAGTTGAAACTTGAAAAGGTTTGCCGGTAGGGGTCCACCAAAGTTAAACGGTTGGGCCGGGCCTGTTGGCTGGAACTTCAATTTTTTAAACAACGGATTTTATACGTATGGCAACGGTTGGATCAGGCCCATTGACTGGAACTTAAAATCCGGCGTAGGGTCCACCATGTATATCCTATTCTACTTTTTCATATATTTAAAATTTCTGATGAAGAAAATTCAAAAAAAAATCATTAATTTTCAGCACTTCCAACTTCCGATTGCCTCTTGGCTAGGGCTAGGGTGGGCTATTCGGGTACCCCGACACGAATCGGATAATCGTGTTGGGTGTCCAAAATCGTTTAGTTCAAAAAGTGCAAATTGTTTACAAACTATCTTAAGTCGAGTATCAAACACAGTAAAGTTATTCGGATCCGTGTCGAATACTAGGGTTATCCTAGCCGACACGAACCATTTTTTTCTTGTGGAGCTACTAGCTACTGTACAACCATGGAAAAAACAACATAAAGGGAAAACAACCAGCAAAAACGTAGTATAAATGGAAACAGAGACAGTGGCCATAAACGAAAACGCATCAACCAACCCAGGTAGGAAAAAAAAAAAGGAGGGATGTCGATTTCAAATCTGATTTGGCCATAAATAAAATCAATCATGATTTCGAGCAAAAACAACCAGCAAATCGCCATAAATACACATGAAAAGAAAAATGAAATTGTGACAGGAGAAGAATTCAAACTCGGGTTTGTTTGATCAGACCAACACTTACACTTCTCGTGAACCAATTGAGCTAGCGGAGTTTTTTGTTACTTAAGGAATTCAATTTGTACTAATACTATACAACCTTACCTAAAAAATTTTAAAAAAAAAATCGGTTCATGTTGGGTATCCAACAAGTTGATATTGCCAATCCGAACAGTCGTGTTTTCTCGGTTCGTGTCGTGTCTTTACGGTTTTGTTTTTTTTCATGTCATATTTTCATGGCGGGTCAATCGTGTCGGATTTTTCTGCACACTCCTACCTCTTGCACCCTACTGGTTCGTTTTCCCAGCGGCAAGGGGTCGCCGTTGGAGCTTCTCAAGCGGTGGGGCAAAGCTTTTTGTAATTTTCGAAAATATAGTTTTACAAAACTCTATGTAATTTGTTAGGTAAAACAAGAATTTACTCTTTCAATCTTTCCATAAAGGGTAAATTACACATAACCACCCATAAATTATGGTACTTTTCACATAACCACCCATAAAAACTTAAATTACATTAAACCACCCATAAATTAGTTATTTTTTCATAAGACCACCCACCCATTAAACCTCTATTTGTTTTGTTTAAAAATATTAAAAATACCCTTAATTCAAGCTTATTTGTATTTAATGCAATGATTTGTTTTCATAAGAATTATCATTTGTTAAATAATCTGGTTACCCTTTTAAAAAACGATAAATTATAATAAAATTATTCATATTCGGCTAATTTGTCAAATGATATGTATAAGCTTAGCTTATTTTTTAAATGATATGGTTTGTAATTTAAGATATGAGCTAATTTACTCTTCTTTTAAAGCAACAATCTTGTTTTATTTTATAGCTTATCCCTATCTTATTCAACATTTGAAAGAAATGAGACTGTTAGGAGCTATTGCAAGTCTTGACTCTTCACATTTTTAGATATATGTTTTTTTTTGTTTTTTTTTTTTGAAAAGGAAAAAATTTGGCCAAGGGGATTAACCCTAGAAGTCAAGAGCATCCTTACGGATGAGACTATGAAGCAGAGAATCGTCCGGAGCGATCGAACTGTGGAGAGCATAGGTCAGATGCGATAAGCGATCTGCTACCTGGTTAGCCTCCCGATAGACATGACGAATCTCGACGGAAACAAAGAAACCTAGCGAGACTAGACTGTCTGAGACAATCATTTCGGAGTCTCCAGTAGGCTTCCCAATACCTTTTAGACTATTTATTATGGTGAGGTTGTCACCTTCAATTTCAATGTTTGTTAGGTTCAGTTCTTGGGCTGCTGAAATCCCATACCATAGTCCAAGGCATTCAGAACTAGCAACCGAAGATGCAGGGCAAGGCCCTGAGCCATAGAAAACCGGATATCCCCTACAATCACGGATGATGAAGCCATAGGATCCTGAGTTACTAATAGAGACAGCGCCATCAAAATTGAGCTTATAAGCTCCCGGCTTTGGTGGTTTCCATCTTGCTTGTTTTCTTTTGTTTGTTGTTGTTTTACTCGTAGGTTTTGGCGGTTGGAGCCCATCATTGTCCTCACTGGTTCTGGTAAATTTCCACATGATCATTTATTCTTTGGTGAATGCAACAATGCTTTTGTAGTCCGGTTTTATGTTGTCAAATAGTACTTTGTTTCTGAAATACCAGACGGCCCACCAAATAAACGCTAATTTAGCAAAGCGATGGAGACCAAGAGCTTCTTTAGCGTTGTTGATGATTTGGTTTAGATCCAATCCATTCACAAAGTAGTTGTTTAACTTGATGAAAATTGTTGGGTCTATTGATAGTATGGTTTCCCTTGTAATTGGAGAGCTCCAGAGTAGGTGGTGTAAGTCTTCGTAAGCACTGACACAGTGTGGGCAGTTTGATGGTATACCCAAACGGCGGGAAGCGAGCTTAACTGCAGTGGGTACTCCGTCTTTGGTGATTTTCCAGAGAAAAGCTTTTACTTTTGGCGATGCGTCAAGATACCATATCCATCTGACATCGGAACGTTGATGATGTTTCATATAGTTTATCATATCAATGGCTGACTTGGTGGAGAGCCAACCATTCTTGCTCCATTTCCAATATAATCTATCTAGGTGAATATTTTTAGGTATAGGTGTTTGCCCTAAGGAGTCTTTTATATCATTAGGGAGTATACCATGAGTGGTGTCATATAATTTCTCTTGATCCCATGATTTATCTGGTTTTAGGAGTTCTGAAACTCTAATGTTAATGTTTATCGGCTGGATTGAAGAGGCCAAGTCGATAAGAGGACCATTCCCAAACCAGTGGTCAGTCCAAAATTTTATATCATTCCCGTTACCAATCGACCAGCGTAAGCCATCTTTAAATAATGGTAGCAACTTAGTAAGTTGTGTCCATTGCCGGGACGAGCTCCCACTTCTGGAGTAGTGTAGGATGTCTTGCTGTTTTAGGTATTTTTCTTTAATTATTGTTACCCATGGGCTGTTTGGATCTGCAAGGATTTTCCATAGTAATTTGAGTTGTAGTGCCTTGTTCATATCTTCTGATTTGCGGAGGCCAAGACCTCCATCCTCTTTGGCCTTGCAGATGTCAAACCAACTAATGAGCGGTTTATGCTTTGGTCCCTTATTCCATAGGAAGTTTCTGTTTATTTTGTCAAGTTCTGTGTGGATAGCCTTAGGGAGCATGAAGCATTGCATTATGTGGAGAGGTTTTGCTGATAGTGTGGATTTAATTAGCGTGCATCTCCCGACTTGGGATAGGCCATTAGCTTTCCATCGATTTAGCTGCGCTTTTGTATTGATAATGAGTTCTGTAAAGTCTTCTTTTGTTGTTCGTCCATTTATTATGGGACATCCAAGATAGGTTCCTAGACTTGCTGTGTAGGCAATTTGTAGCTCATTGCGGATAAGGTTCTTCTGACTAGTGGCAATGTTGGCAGATGTTTGGAAATTTGATTTATGTCTATTCACTCGTTGCCCTGAAATAGATGAGTATTCTGTTAGAATGCCATTTATTTGGTTACAGGCTGTGTTTGTAGCCGAGGCGAAGATGACTATATCATCAGCGAATGCAAGGAAGGGGATTTTGGTTCCACCACGTGAAATTTTGATTCCTAGATGACTCTGGGGTTTGGCAGATTCCTGCTGTAGACCCCTAGCTAGGATCTTAGATACAAGGAGGAATAAATAGGGGGATAAAGGGTCTCCCTGATGAAGGCCCCGTTACGGTGCAAATAGATCAGTTGGTTCGTTGTTAACCAGGACCGAGTAAGTTACTGTTGTTATGCACTCCTTAATCCATCCAGAAAATCGATCAGAGAAGCCAAATTTGTTTAGGATCGAAAGAAGGAAGTCCCAGTCCACCAGATCAAAGGCTTGTTCCATGTCTAGTTTCACTGCCATCCACCCAGACTTGCCTTTTTTCTTTGAGAATGAGTGAAAATTTTCATTTGCTATTAATATGTTATCTTGTATTGACCTACCGGTAATGAATGCACTTTGGAGTGGGTTAATTATTTTAGGGATGATTTTCTTTAATCTAATGGCTAGAATTTTAGAGATGATCTTATACGTTGTTGAACAAAGACTTATTGGTCTATAGTGGGATGTTGTAGTTGGGTTATCACATTTTGGTATTAAGGCTATGAAGGTGTGGTTTGTTTGTTTAAGAATTCTTCCACTAAGGAAAAAGCTTTTAACAGCCTTAATGACAGAAGGTTCCACAATAGGCCAGTATTTTTTAAAAAAACCAGCAGGGAAACTGTCAGGGCCAGGTGATTTATCGTTTGCCATGCTAAAGACAGCGTTTTTAACTTCTGAGTTTGAGATTGGTCTTGTTAACCAATCGTTGTCCGCCGTTGTGATTTCTCTCCCAATGCTATTGAGTAGATTACTAGAAAATTGTGGCCTGGGTTGTTGGGAGTATCGCTTTGCAAAGTCATTTTTAATTATATCCCGAATTTCTTTTTCATTTGTTATGGATACACCCGATGTTGCTTGGATTGATTTTATTATGTTCCTGTTCCGTCGCCCCGTTGCAATTTTATGGAAGTATTTTGTGTTGGTGTCGTTTGATTTTATATGGTTTCTTTTCGCTCTCTGCCCCCAGTATTTATGCTGGAACTTCAGAAGAGAGGAATGTTTGATGGATAGCCTTCTTATTTTGGTGTCTAAAGTGGCATCATAATTATTACATATTTTAGTTTGTAGTTCTTCTAATTCGGTTTCTAGTTGGTTTATTTGACGGAATATGTTACCAACTATAACCTTACTCCAAAGTTTGCTTTTTTTTTTGACTTATTGCAGTTTCTTTGTTAATTTGTACATGTGCGACCCTGGAATATCCGTTCTCCAAGCATTCCTTACAACCATTTCGTAGTCAGCTCTTGTAGTCCAAGCCATTTCAAATTTGAAGGGTTGTAGTTTTGGTTTTTGATTGTCCATTAAGTCTAATGTGATTTGTGCATGATCAGATTTTATGAAAACATGATTTTTTGTGTGCAAATCCGGGAAAACCCGGAGGAGGTTATGACTTACCATTGCTCTATCCAATTTTTCATAAATATTGTTCGTCCCATGAGAGCGTTTTCTCCATGTAAACCTATTCCCAGTTGTAGGGGCGTCAAACAAGTTATGTGTAGTTAGAAAATTATTGAGACGACTTAGCCTTTGAGTGCTAGGTGTATTACCTCCTAATTTATCACTAGATTCTAGTATATCGTTTAGATCCCCCATTATTATTATAGGGTTCTGGATATTTGCTATAATAGAAGTGAGGTGTAACCAGAAAGCATCCTTATCCCCTTCGTGGGGTGGAGCATAGATAAAGAAAATTTCAATTACTAAATTTTGAGTGTTGTTTTTGTAAGTTGCTTGAATTATTCGGTTATCTGAGTATGTTACAGTGAAAGTTTCATTTTGTAACTGAGCTTCCTTCCAAAGAAGCCATAGCCCCCCTGAGAAACCGGAGGAGGGGCAGAAGTGCATTCTGTCGAATCCCGGTTTGCGCCAGCAATTATCCGGAGGAGGAAGCTGGGCTTTTCTTTCTGCTAGCATTAGTATTTTAATGTGGTGTGTTTTGGTGGTTGATTCTATATGAGTCCAAAGGTTTCGCCTTTTAATCCCCCTAACATTCCAATAGCTAAATTTCATTATAACCTATTTTAGATGGAGGGGTAAAGAACTGGTTAGGAGTGGTTGGAAGGTCCCAATTATAAAAGCTCTTGTTTGGTCTTTCTGTTAAATTGGTGTTAAAGTTATAAGGAGGCGTAATTTGGAGATTGACTGATGCCCAAAGCATGGAGTGGTTTGAAGTTAATTGGGACGTGCGTTGACAATGAATAGATTCTAACCGGTAGAAATTTATATGGTGCTCAGTGTTGGGCTGGAAGGGATGAGAGTCACTTAACCTTCGGATTAACAGAGAAGGTAGAGAATGTAAGAATTGAAATTGAGAAATGAAATAATGGTGACGGTTAGGGGCCAAAACAGTCCCTTGAGAGTGATTCTGACTCTGTGGATGTATTGTATCAGCATTGAAGAGTTCTATAACCTTAGTGATTTGGGAATGGAAGGTAGGTATATCGAGTTTCCCTTTATCCTTAACGCACTTAGTCGATTTGGAGGGAATGGTGTTCGATTGGGTTTCGAACGAGTGCTTCCCAGTAGGTGTTTTGTTTTGGTTGGTTGGAATGGGGTTTAGGGTACTGTCAAAAGACAAGTACCCTTTCCCATTAGCATTGGTTTGTAGTATAGGCTTCCTTGTATTAGGACAAGGAAAGGTAAGGCAAATACAAGAATGAATGATCCAAAATATAAGAGTATTCATAAGGTAATGTTCAAGAGTGAAAAACCAATTTAGATAGCAAGATGTGCGTGGGTTATAAGTTTGTAAAGTGAGCTGATTTGTGATGATGACCGTAAAAATCATCATTTGAATATGATACAAAAGCTTAAAGAAACCCAAAGGATAAGCATCATAGGTTGAACACTTAATATCATGTAATAGCATGGTCAATTGATTTATCCCAGATTTTGACATTAAATATACTGATGCTCCCCATAATCTAAGTGTTCTATGAGGGTTATAGAGAGCACATATGTAACTTCCAAACACTCTGAAGATCAGGTAAAGATAATCAAGAAATTCAGGAATAAACACAGAGCAAAGTTCATCAGCATAATCAGGAGTATGGGTGAATATAGCTTTTTGATTACTTATTGCTAAGTGTGAGAATGAAAAAATATTTAGCTCAGTTAAGTTGTTTTGTAAACAAAAAGTTTCATGAAATCTGTTGGAGCTACCAGCAAGTAATAATGTGTATAGGCAAATTAATAAGATCCTCAAATCAGGAGGAACCTTAGATTTATAGAAAATTTTAATATCATGTAATATCTTAGCCGGTTGGGTTATTAGTAAGATAGGTGCTAAGATTGAACCTGCACACCAATAGTTAAATATGCTATATGGGAAAGAGAATACAATTGAGTATCTTCTAAACACATAAGCCAACAGGTTATGGTTGCCATTGAATTCTGTATTATGCAAATAGAACAACCCATGAGCATCGTCAAGAATAAAGAGATTGCTTACGAGTACTGATTTGAGTGCTTTAGACATCAACACCAATGAGACAGATGCAACAGCTTTGTGTGTAGAAATCCAAATGTGCATATGATTCCTAATGAATGGGTCTAGTGAGTCACCCTGTAAATCAGATTTGGTGTTCAGGTGCTCAAGAGGAAAGACCCCTCGAGTAGTGTTAGTGTGGTAGTAGTGTTTTCCTTGATCAAAGTAGGTGCAATCCATAAGTACAATTTTGTAAAAGCAGAACTTAATAGGATATAAATAATTTTGTATGCTATTTTTGAGTTGAAGTATTTTGGGATAGCTATCATTCATCACAACAGAGATGAATATAAGGGTATAGTGGGTGGTGTTTATAAGGAAGACGAGTCGTTGCTTCCCTTTTGTTTCGATGGTTGATTGGGTGTCGCCCGAAGGCTTCCCGATTTGGGTTATGTTGTTACATGACCGCTTCTTGGTTGATTGTGGGGTAGATTGGGTGTCGCCCAAGTGCTTCCCAGTTGGTATGAAAGGAGGTGAGTACAGATAGAGTAGAGGGAAAGAGTGAACATACCAGTGGAGAGGACGACAGGCACAAATAAATAGCCAACCAGTGGACACGGAACAATACAGGGCCGTTGAGTATAGCCGCACAACACCAGTGAAGTCAGGTCTGGCACTCAAGGGAAGCCGAAACACGCAACCCAAGCCAAACTGAAGCTCAATCAAAGAAGCATACAAGTGATTTTCTAGGGAAAAGAAACTGGAAACCCCGCACCACGCCGGAGAACAGTCCCATTCGAAGTACCGATAATCTAGGAAATCAAAGGAGGTTAGAGCCCATCCCAAAATCAAGATGAGATAAGAAGGATTCATTTGCACAGAGGAGGGTTGATTTAGGTTAACAAGACGGTTCTGGATTTGCGAAATCGGAACTGCAATCCAACAGCTACAGAAATTAGGTTTGAGGGGAGGAGGGTAATACTTCCAAATCCAGAACCAGTGAGTCTTTGAAAGATCGATTGGTTTCCGCCATGAAAAGGATCGGAATGGCCAGATCTGAGGGCTTCCATAGCCATGAAAATCGATTGATGAGAGAGATTTGTTAGGGTTCCTGGTTTTTTTCGATTTGGGGATGGGGTAATGGGGTAGCGCGTGCGGCGCGTTCTTGTTGCGGGTGAGGGTTTCCATTTTCCGTCTGTCGATGCCTCTGAATAAGAAGATTTTTTTTTTAGATATATGTTGGTTGGAGTATTTAGACTTTGGAGTGGGTTTGAATTATATTCCGTTTTAATTATAATTCAATTATTTACTTCAGTTTATGTGAGCAGATGGTTATATAACTAAAAATCTCATAAAAAATGAGGTAAAATATTAATTTAACCAAATAATCACATGCATCGGGATAAAACTATTACATTATATATAATTAATAAATTATGGAATCCAAACACACCCTTAATTTATCTTAAATTTTTTGTTTACCAAAGACGACCTTGTCTATTTTACATTATAAACATAATACAATTGGAATCCAAACACGTACTTATATACATGCAACATCTTTCCTTTACAAAGTACAAACAAATAAGTTTGAATTAAGGGTATTTTAGTCATTTTAAACAAAACAAATAAAGGTTTAATGTGTGGGTGGTCATATGAAAACAAATCAAATTTATGGGTGGTTTACTGTAATTTAAGTTTTTATGAGTAATTATGTGAAAAGTAACATAATTTACGGGTGGTTATGTGTAATTTACCCTTCCATAAATGCTAAAATTTTGATATATCTCTAGAATTTCATCTATATTTTAATATTAAACTAGATTAATCTTTGATGCACCAAACAGACCCTAATCGACCTCTAGCAATGCCCCAGCCGACACTAGTATTATCTTCCTGAAAGGAACCGTCCATGTAAGTCTTTTAATCCATCCCTCCAGCGGGTGAGACCACTTGACTTGACTGAGCTGACAGATGGCCAGGTCCTGACAAGCCCGAGCATAAGTCCGTGCTTGTCTGAGAATGAGTTTTGCCCGAATCTCGTGACGTGAGACTGAATTCACGACAAAGTAAAACTTTCTTCCTTTTTGGGTGGTAGGAAGACACTTGCAAGTTGCAATCTATCACAGTGAACAAAAGTCTCTTCCTTTTAGCTCCTTGTCATGCTCTCAAATTTTCCAGGTGGACAGCTACCTTTGGTGTTTAGTTGCAACTTGGTTTCAGTATAAAATTAGAATGTTTATGAAGAATCAAAATTTACTCCCAACTTATATTAGGTTAGATTGCCCCCGAAAGCTCAACGGCTCAACCCCGATTCTGACCCATAAACTTTAGGACATATGTTGAAAAAGGGTAAATCAACAAGCTAAAAAACTAAGGACTGCAGCAAACGGATCACGCCCTACGTACATAACTCATCATCAAACGGAAAATCATCTATCCCCCACTATAACTTCTCACCATCTCACATTATGGTGATTGTTCTTTTGCAGACAGTAAAATTAACTTTATAGATTGTCCATGCTTAAAGCCAATTATAATATAAATGCACTGTAACTAAATGGCATTTGAAAAGTTGAAACAATACAGGTATCTCTTGAACGTTGAATGCTTTACACAGAGAGATTGCTGATGTATGTCCAAATCCCAAGATCTTTGGATTGGAATATTGGATGTTCATGAGTTTTAGATAAATACAAGTTTTGCAAGGCCAAACCATAGATTTTGTCTAAGCTCTCATAGCCGTGCATATAATATAACCCAGTAAGTAAACAAATCGGACGAGAAAGACCTACCTGAAACCTTGAAAAACCTAGCAATTACAGTGGATTGTCAAATTAGGTAAAGTTGCTTCTTGCTTTACATTTGACTAGTGACCTGCAGACATATAATGCCAAAGTTTCACTCAATCACAATGGATATACATCTTGTTTCATAATGCATTTTTTTGTTTCTGAAGAAGGAAAAAGAGGAAGAGAAGATACATGATAGATTGTGGGTAAGAGCTACCACCATAACTATCGCATGGAGTGAATGTTTCTACCAGTCTATCCCCAGTTCTCTTGAGAGAAAGAGTCCATCCACATACATGATCACAGGTGCAGATGCAGTTACATAACTCTGCATTTGGATCTTCGCTGAGTTCGCTGCAACATGCAAACCTTGTAAGTATAATCACAATAGTTGCATGCAGAAAGGTTTGCTACTACAACTGTTCTAACTGATCCATTTGCTAGCCTGGCGCTTGCATATCCTAGGGTTTATCAGGCAGAATAGGGTCTTCATTTCTCAGAATATCATAACTATCAAGCTGTAAGCTAATTTTCCAAAGGAAGGAATTTAATTTTTTGACGGAAATCATAAGAAATAAGGCATAAGGTTAGGAGACTGGAGACAGATAGAGAAGTTTCTGAGAAGAGCCAATGCAGGAGGGAATAAACGGAGGAAATGGTTGATACTATGCATAATAATGAGAATGATATTTCAGATGAAAAAAGTAATGGCATTTCAAATGACCACTTTTCCCTCTCATTCCATTATCACTCAGACCACCTATGAAGAAAAAGATCTAAAAACAGATTTACAACAACAAATACTAACCAAAATACCACAAGGCTAAGGCTCCCCCACCAACATGACCTAGGGATGGCAAAAAGCTTAGATTTGCCCTTGTGGTAGTTAGTAAGCCGTGTCCCATGAGTCATGAGTCATGACCCTAATAAATTGAAAACAGTTTATACACCCCCAAATTCACTAGTAGAACAGATGAAGTAAAGATTCGAATCAGCCCTAAATTCCATTCATATTCTCTATGTTCCTCCTTTTATTCACTATTTTGCAGTCTCATGGTTCAGCTAACAATCTAAATGTTAACTGTGCACTGTGCAGTGTTCAGGTATTAAAAGTTAAAACTAGGGCAATCATTTCAGAAAAGTATCCACATCAGGTTTCAACAGCGCATGAGCACACCACAATATTTAGCATACAGAAATCTAGTGGTCAGTGTGGAGCTTAAGATCTGGACCTAAAAAAGAAGAAGTTCATTCAAGTTAGAAAAACAACTTCAATTACATAGAAGCACTTGAGGGTCAAATGAAAGCATGTGCTAGGAGTAGAAATAAATTAAGGATATGTTACACTACGTTCTCTGAACCACTTTGGTCTTCTGTAAATAATTAAATATCAAAATTTCCCCCCAGCTTCTATTGAGACATAACGTTTATCGTTAAATGATTCTTCAAGAGAGTGGATCATTATACCATGTTTACTTTTGAATAGAAGTCCTCATTTCAGTGATCTCTTCCTGGATTAGCATTCATTTATACTCTTTAGAAGGGACCTGGGGAGGAGCAAAGAGATTCAGGGTTGCAATTTGGTGTCTAAAAGCATTTCGTTGATGGAAAATGGCTGCCCCTTTTCATTTGAATTTCATTTCTAACTAAGAAGCCACGTATGACAGTATGAATCTTCTCATGTTTTCTTCCCTATATTTAAATGCTTTTTAATTTATGAGCTCTTATGTTTTCTAGGTAGTTTTTGGGTTGGTTTTTACTCCTAATTTGTCCCTGACTTCATGGGTCTATTGGAACATCCTTTCAGCATGTTCGGGGAAGAATGCATACACCTTGACACCCCCCCCCCCCCCAAATACCCAGCCTTAAGCGGGAATACTTGTTATTGTTGCTGTTGTAGTTGTTCATAATCGATTTTCACCGAATGCTAATGATGGAGGGAAGGGATTGTTGGTAGAGCAATTTACGACTTATGAGTTAAGTTATACGGCCAATATAATTATAATTGGGTGGATATAATAAATTACAACGTATAAGTCAACTTATTATTTATAAGTTATGTGAACCAAACATGCCAAAGTAAAATGTTAAGATATCAAAGGCATCATCTAGTGAAGATTGCATACATTAGGATGGTAATAAAAGAATTAACATGTTTTGGCAAACAGGAAACAAAGAGAGTTGATTTATAGCAAGGACTAACCATCTTCATTCAGCTTCTTTAGTAACTGTTCCCTTGTAGGAAGTGCATACATTCCAGCTGCAACAGCTTTCCTAATAGCCCATCCATGGTAAGGAGCAAATACTTGAGTATAAGCTTTGGAGGCAGGATCTCTCAAAGAATTACCCCTTTGAAATACAATCAAAATATTCAGTCATCTTTGCAATTTAAAGTTCTAAGATAAACTTCAACCATTCAACAAAATAAAGCAAACCAAGTGATTAGACTGAAATATGGCAGCAGGGATACATAAGAAAAAACATTGTTCTGCAGCTTCACCATAAACCTGACTTAAGTGACCCAGTAAAACATTCAATAGTCATGAACTTCCAATTTTCAGAGCCTCAAAGAAAAACAGGATAGTTTAAAATCATGGAGACAAAGAATATAAGTCCAAGCTTTTCATGAAAAATGTTTAGAAAAAAATAAAACATCTTCTTTGCCTCAACTCAGCAAGGCAGGAGAAAATGAAGACTGAGATAGTGAGAAAACATTGCTCATTGTGGGCTGAAATCATTCTGGTAGGATGTGGCTTTTTTGTGAATGGTACCTATATTATGGACTAGAATTATACCATTCCAATTTCTAAGTAACATGTAAGCTGTATCAAACAACTACCTACTTTGGCTAATTACTGTCAAAAGAATGTCAAGTGCCAATCTATACTCAATCAGCACTGAAAGAACCATTTTTCACTACCAATCCCACTAAAATGTAAGCTGTATCAAACAACTGCCTACTTTGGCAGTAGAGTCATTATCAATAGTAGCGTCAGGGTCCACAGTCCACTGAAATTCCAAAATCCCAAGTGGAACATCCCCTGTTAACCTTTTTACAACCACTCACCAATAGCATTCACTAATAGTAGCTTAGCTCAGGTGTCACATCACTTTTGCTATAACTGACGCTACTATTGATAATGACTCTACTGCCAACCCTAAATCCTTATCCCCCAACACTAGAGAAAAGGCTAAGATAAATGGTTCAAGTGTGGGGTTGTCAATGGCAGGATTGGCAGCAAGGTGAGAGATTTCAAAACTTACCTTCAAGTACCCTTAAATAGTTGATCTTGTTTCACCGAGACTAATGTGATTATGTGGAACAAAGGAGGCTAACATGACTAAGAGAAAGATGATCAAGCAAGATATGCACGGATGGAACAATTCTAAATGGAAAAGGGTATAACATCCACCTTCAGCACAGCAGCATCCGATTATCTAAAAGCTCTGACAATTTTTCAGTTGGCTAACAAATTCTTCAGCTAATAAATGCATGTTTGAAACAGCAATGGCATGTGCCCTTTGATCTAGGCCCCTAACCTTGTTACCCATATGGGGAATATACATTTTTTTTGGGACATTAAGGACACCAATAATAAGCTGATATATACAGTGTATCTTTGAAGTATTGATAAACTGAAAGTATCATATATATTTTCCTTATTTTTAAGAAATGAAGAGAGGAAAAAAAATCACAAAGCCTATTCAGGCAGCCACAAGGTAAGAATGTTTTTCCATTGCTTAATAAGAAGATATCCCCTAAAACTTCTTAACTGTTCAGAAAATACAGCATTCAAAGATCTTACTAAAAATTAGATACATATCATTGTAAATTTATTGTTTGGCACAGGTTATCCTGATTTAATTGGCGTTTTTCAAGAGATTTGCAAACAAGTTTAATTCAAATTCAGACAGCTCTGGCTGAAAACTATCTGCACTAATCATTTACTACTTCAGCTTCTTTCTTAGATGGAAAAATAAACTAGTCTCATACTGACACACTATTACATTGTTATTGATTGTACTAATTACTAAATTAGAAATCGAAGTTCCCAATTCAATGTGAAGAAATGACTAAAATTCAATCAAAAAGAATTAAGGAAACGAAAACCAACTAGTATGCAGCTGAAAGCAGTAATAATAAGAGGCAAGCCTAAAGCCATACTCAGTGGCGAGGATCTCCTCGAACAGAACTTTGACCATATCAAGGCCGCGTTTAACTCTCAGCAGATTCCTTGTATGACTTCCCGGCTTCCGTACGGTATCCGCCTGGATATCTCGATCGAGCAACGCCGGCAGCGTTGAGATCGCCTTAGAAGCCTGAGAGATATCCTCCACCTGTAAACAAGAACGGAAATGAAAATTTAATAAATAAAAATTCGATTCAGTTAATCCGGATTGGATTTGACACAAAATCGGCTGCGCCTGACTGGAGGAGGGATAAGATCGGGGTTTAACCTTTGCGACGTAGTCCATCTCGGCGAACTTGAAGGCGAAGCCTAGGCAGCTGAAGAGGGGAGAGACGAGAGAGCAGGCGCGGGAGAAAGGTGCAACTTCGACGACCGCGTCGTCATCGCGGTCGTTGATAGTGGCGGCGAGGTCTTTGAACGCCTCAGTTATCTTCCTAAGGAGTTTATCCTCCGCCATTTTCGCTCACTAGTTTTGGGGTGGAGAGATTAATGGAGGAACGCGGCGGAGTTGTTGATCTGGAAATTGTTGGGTCGACGGTCAAAGTGACCTGCTGACGAGTGAAGAAGCATTTCAAGCGACTGCCACTTCACAAGAATTATATCTGCCGCCGGTAAAATATTATTTATTGAAAATTACAGAGTATTGCTAAACATTTTTGATGTTGTATAAAATATGGAGTATATATATAATAATAAATATTAAACCTAAGATATATCTATAGTAGAATTGAAGTATCCCTATCAACGAAGGTTTGGAGGATGACATAGAATTTTAGGTTCTCGGCTTTGTCATTTACTTTTAATCTCATTCATTTGATGTTCTTAATTTGTCGCTCCAAATCTATACTCTAGTAACATTGTTATTAAACAATGTTCAAGGGTAATGTAAATCGGGTGGTGCCAATATATTGACACTTTCATAGGGAAGCAAGAACACAATAAAAGATCAACTTTTTCCTCTTGTCAAGGTTACAATTCCATCATTTCAAGCAAATCTCAGACGGATTTTCCTCTCTGCAGCTCCGTTTCGAGCATTGATGATTAGCTCCTGGCCGAGCATTCAATCATTTTCCAGTAACAGACTAGCAAGCGGCAGATATTTCACGGTCTTCACCAACCATTCAAGGATTCAATCATTCATACATAATACTACATGTTTTCACTGGATACGCTACGCGCAACATATAACCTTCAGTTGATTTTTATCTGTTACAACTGTGAATATGATATCGCATTTATATCCATAATTTACACAGAAGATCATCCCAACCCCTATTCTGAACTGCAAAATGGAGACTCTGCAAGCACACCAGCGAGTCTTCATAGAAACTGAGAAAATGCAGACACTAATGTAGATTACCCGAGCATCCAAACACAAAAGTCGTCTACTTAACAATTAACAGCTACAAGTAAAGCAAAAGTGTATCGGCAGCACCAGTAGCACAAAGAAGGAAGCTAGGAAGTGCAACAGAAAACTGGAGGAAAAAATCACAGTATATGCAAACCTCAAGCACATAGTAGCTATTTTAGAAGCTGTAAAATAGCAGAGAGGATAACATGAAACCGAATTTCTAAACCCGTGACAAGACAGAAAGTAGCCACTTGTCTACTCGTGATATTTGATCTACAGCTGACTGCTCCACATATCCTCTTGTATGACAGAGAAGTGAGAACTGAACGCCAAGCCACCATACTATTACATCGGACATATAAATGTAGCACTAAGATGAGAAGATCGTGTAATATACAAATGAATGACTGATATTAGCTTACCATATGGAAATATAGAGCATATGCAGGATGAGTAGAGATATATCTTCAGATGCTAACCAAAGATAAAAGAATAGAAGAGGCAAAGACAACTAGAATTTCAAATTTTATCCAAAGGGTAGAAAAAATGGAATACTGACTGTCTCATCACTTGCATTGCTCACCTACCCATCAAAGCATTTCCATCTGCGGCTCCACTGGTTGTCTCAAATCTCCTTCATCTTAAACTTGATACTAATAAGAATGCAAAGATGGGCATAGATAGGAAAAGGCATTCTTTTATTCACTTGAAAATAAGACTTCTTTTCAAGCCCATAAATTAAACCGAGGGAGAGAGGGAAAATGATCATTCAGATAAAAATGTATGCACTGTGCACTTGAAAATCCACTCCATGGAAGGCTGAGAACGAAAAAGCTTTGCAGGATGAAAGGGGTCCTGTTTCTGAGGTGTGCAATAGAGATAAATTAGATGTATGCACTAAAAGAAATCCAAGCATTAGATTCAATTTCCCCTAATAAAGAAGGGGTTCCTTTTTGACATCCAAACTTAAATTACCTGTTTGGATTGCAGAATCTGAAAAACTGTGGATTTGATGAAAAGATTATACAGAAACAAACAACAAATTGGCAAAAGAAGAATCAAATTTCAAAAGGAAATGATAGAATCTGATTCTGAGTTCCAGGTCTCCTATTCATTTGCACATTCAATTGTTAATGAAAGGAAAACCTTCAATTTAACGTTTCCCTTCAGCAGAAAATATAACAAATTTCAAACATATGAGAACTCTCCCTTCGGTGGGAGATCCTAATATTGCAACCTCAATTAGATGTCATTTTTAGTCCAAACAGAAGATTCGCTGAATAAAACAATTATAGTAAAAGGACTCTTAACAGACAAGACAACAGTAGACAAGAAGTTACAAATATTAAAGAGTAAAGCAATTAAATGGTAGAAAATCATAAAACTTAGGTTCTAAAGTTGAGTGCTTGTGTTCTGAAGCTGAGTATAGTAACAATGGCAGATAAACAACCAGGCAATCAGGCATCAATGGTCTCTTCAATTATCTTATCCTGTACAGTAGACTAAATAGTAAGTGTTATCAACCTTACATATGTCAGGTCAGATGTATGAGAAACAAATTAGATTATTAAGTTTTTAGAATCTGAATTTGGCAAGAGAAAGAAGTGTTAGGTTTTCATGATTCAGTAGAGTACTCGCCAGACCATCTCTTAAAATTCAACAATGTCGATTCAGGGAATCAGTACAGAATGAAGGCATGTAAAGGAAATCAGGGATCATTACTACATAGACACCAAGAAAATGGAATTTAAGTTACAACAACTGGCCTAATCACTAGACGATCCATCTAAAATAGGCTTCCATGTGAAATAGCCAACTCATACATTTCACCATGTTCTTTTTCTCTTTCAACAATCGATACCACAAACATGAAGAAAAATATGAGAACAAAAGGGAACAATTACAACAAAACCTGAACTGAGTACATTACTCTAGCAGGCAATGGAAGTCGAAACAGGAGTTACCAGAACTGCTATGTTTCCGGTTACGGGCTGAAGTCTTGCCACATTTTCTAAGTGCTCCCATGCTACTTTCCGTTGCTCAGCAGCTAAGCCAAGCTTTAATTCGTGTTCTTGGAACTGTGCATGGCAGGCCTCAAAGAGCACCTCGTCCATTTCCTGGAACATCTTTCTAACATTCAGAGTTAAGTTAAGCACAGCCTGGTTCCAATGTCCTTGAGCATTCCTCTCCAAAGCTGGAAGGATGACAGGAAGGATGGCCTGCTGGTTGTGCCCGATCAGGTTAAGAATTTGATCATTGTTCCATAGGAAAAGTGCCCTTTCAGCAACCTGAAAAAAGTTCATATAAATCTTATAGTCTTCAAGTAACTCACCGGGGTTACATGTTAAAATAATAAACAAAGCCATGAAAGTTGGGCATGAGAATACTACTCATGATCATCTTGCTGAATATAAAGAATTCCTGAATATGCAGGAATAGTCACACCTTAAAAAAGGAGAGAGAAATAATATCCTATTTTTCTTCCTGTGCCGGATGCAAAGATAAAGCACGGTTTTTTTTTACTAGGCTGTTGCTGTCTCATCATCCCCACACAATTTTCATACACTTAATTATAAAAAGGTTAGTAAAATCAGGATCAAGCCAACATTTATCACAGTTCTGCACAAAAGTGGAGATAAGACATTTTGCCTTCATAAAACGCCACACCAACATCAGAAAAATCCTGCCTTACACTACTGACACCAGCGTCACTAAACATATCACCAACCAATTCGCCTGGATCTAAAGTGTATCAATAAAACATTCTTCCTGATTTAACAGGTCTGGTGGATGACAAGTGTTTATGTGACAAAACCAAGGGACAGCAACAGAGCCAGAGAAATATAAGACATTCAACAATAAACATATGCTAGCTTCGTGATCATGTAAAAGAAGTAATTGTACAGGGACAGGCCAGGTTCCAGATATTACAAGTATACCCCATAAGGTAGGAATAGAGTACCTGAAAATGGTAGCTGTTAATGCAACATCCAATCCTCCAAAATAGTGGAACCATAATCTTTTGGAATTCAAGCAAGTTAATTGCTTCCAATATCTCTTCCAACTCACCCAAAAACATAACCTCTTTCTGGCTATTTGTAACTGGCCAATATTTCAACAATCCCTTTATGACAATGACGGCTAACTTTGGATCCTTCTCAATGAATTGTGTCACACAGAATGACAGTTGTTGGAAGTAAACACCGAGACATTTTGGTTTATGCAGAGGAATTAAAGCCCTGCATAAGAATATCTTGTGCTCCTCTTTCAAGGGCAAAGCAAATCCACTAATAACACTTCCAAATATCTCCAACAACTCAGTAATCCCATTGTGTCGCTCAGTTTCAAACACAAACCGATAGAATATATTGCCCATAGCCTTCCGGATAAACGGCCTATGAACCATGAATTTACCATACATTCGATGCAGAATAGTTTTCAAGCAATCTCTCTCCCTGGGATCCTCCGAATCAAAAAGATCAAGCAACTTTAAGATAAATGAGTGATCCATGTATTTCTTTGCCAGCTTTGCATCAAGCGATGATGAAGTAATAAATTTAAGCAATAAGTCATACACAAGGTGCAAGTGTGACCAACTAGGATCAAACATGAGTTCATCATCATCATTCTCGTCACCACCTGAACCAGACCTGTAGTTAGGCGGAAAGACCCGAAACAAATTTATGGCACACATCCTAGTCATAGCAAACATTGCAGGTTCAGGAAACTTTGAGGGCAGACCAGAAGCAACAAATTCGACAAGTTCAATCAACGTTTGGCGCTTGATATTCTCTGCTGAGGTATTCTTATTTGGATCTCCAGAATCAAAGGTCACACAGCAGAGGTTCAATTTACTCAGAAACAAATTCATCTTTTCTGAATTAGGGACATCCTTAAAAGCCAACAGAGGATCAATTCCTGCAACCACACCAGTAGGAAACACTGCAGAAGAAGTGCGCTTAATCCCGTTCAATTTTCCCAAAGAACCATTCCCCGTTTGTAAACGGCCTGCACTGTGGTCTGATTCACTTGAATCACTGTTCAAGAATGAATCGGCAGTGTCAGATTTAAACAATTTCCGAGGAAGCTTGTTGAGTATTTGCTTCAGCATTGTGATCCCCAAGCTAGAAAAGATCTCCCGCAGACTGAATGCACTGAACAAATTCAAACCAAAAGCAATAAGAGCGCTAATCTTAAGAAAAAATAAAAATCCATCAAATCGAAGGGCTGAGATGGATTGAAGTCAGATCTCGCAGACACTAGGGATATCTAGTGATTCCGCGTAGATCGGCAAACAGATGAACACAATTAAGAGAAAAACACGAATAACAAGTTCGAAGGAAACGAAAATTCAGCAGCAGAGTAAAATACGAATAGCAAGTTTGACACAAAACAGGAATCAAATCCGGTAAAGCAAGGAAGTAAGAAGCCAAAGCCCGGCCCAAATTCATACAAAAGAGAGCGAAAGAGAACAGATTAGAGATCTGGATTCACCGAAGCAACGAGAGACGTCTATTTCCTTCTAGCAAGGGACTTCAATGATGGTGAAGAAGCGGCTTTTCTTTTACACCCCATCCTCCATTATAAACCAAGAAACATCAACAATGGTGGGATCAAGCACACAAGTGCGGTCTCTCCAGGTACTGAGTCACTGATGAGGACAAGGGAGGGGAGGAAAAAAAGCTAGGGCAATTTCCTGAACTCTCTATTTCGTCCCTTGTCGGAAATTGCAGGGCGGTGGTAATTGGAAAAGGAAATTTCTTATAAAAATATAAAATAAAATTGGATGTAATTTTAAGGTGGCGTTTGGTGTGAGGTAGGGATGGCAGTTTTTTTTTTTTGAAAAAATAGCCAAAAATAATGTACGAAAGACCAATTATGAATGAGTATTAATACGAACTTTAAAAACTATTATAATTAATTACAAACTATTTTTCAATTATAACCAATTTCATCTCAGAAAACATTTCAGTCGATTATTCAAATAATTTTTCTATGTGTCAACTGAATGTTTGAAAATTTAATGATGTGACACCATATTATTAAATATAAAAATATAATGTTTCAAAATAAAAACTAATTCTTGGCACAAATTAGATTCTAAGGTTAATTTACCCATCTAAGCTGCACTACATTTGGGGTTCTTTTACATTAAAAAATAAATTCAACACTTAATAATGTGATGCAACATTATTAAATTTCCAAACATTCGATTGTCATGTCAAATGTTTGGCCAAAAAATTGACTGTTGAGAAACCAATTTAGTTAACTATATGATTCACATGGCCATATTGGAGGTTGTCTTCGATTTTTCGCCTTGATTTTGGTGGTTTTCGAGTAAATGATTAATCAATAATGAATTCGGTGGTTTGGAATGAGTTTATAACATATAGGCTGTGTATGGCTGCCAAATTCAACCAGTTAAAATTATTAACTTTGTAGTTTTAACCGGTTAATATAGTTTAAGCTGTGTATGGCCACCAAGATGAGTCAAAAACCAGTTAAAAACAATGGTTTAAAAAAAAAGCCGAATTTTGGAGCTTTTTTTTTAATAATTACTATTTTATCCCTTCTCTTTTATCTTATTTGGTTTGAAAGTACCACAATACCCCTAATGAAAAACAAATAAACTCCACTTTTTACAAATAAACTGTTTTTCACCCCATACGGAGTTTATATTTTTTCACAAATTTTTAACTACTTTTACCAACAGTTTATAAATTTTACCCTGTTTATAATTTTAGTCAGTTTATTAACTCCGTCCCATACGAACCCATACTCAACTAGGTTCTTTAAGCTATGTACATTATCTCGACTAAGTTCACCAAATCTATAGCATTACCTAAATTCTAGTTCATCGAGAATACAAATGAGGCTTGAATCGATGGCTTGTTTGGTTTCGCTTTTGTATGGTGCTTTTGACTGAGTTTACACCGTTTTCTTATATTTTTATTTGTTTATACGGTTCTCCGTCTGCCAACCTGGTCGATCCTCGAATTTCAGGTATGTCTGAATTTGAATTCTTACCTAATCCAAAAAAAAAAAAAACTACAGCAAAAGAACAACACAAAAAATCCATAATAAAACAATCCAAATCGATTACCATTTTAACTCAACAAACCCATCGAGGAACGAGTCGAAACTTGACACTTTTCATCGAGCTAGTACTGTTCCCTCGACGAAGCTAGCCAAGTCTCCGTCTTTACCTCAACCCAGTTCATCGAGTGGGTTTAAGCATTTGAATCAATATTAAATGTCACCAAATTTGGCATTTCTAATCTAAATTCAATAAATTCCAATACAACACCTAAAGTAGGACAATAGCACACAACAAAATTAACAAAAAGAAACCCAAAATCGATTCATACTATCGTGTTTTTGTTATCTATTTGGTCAATATACATTTTTGTGTCTTACTAATAGACTTTATGGATGGAGTATCATAACAAAAATTCATTGATTTGGAAATTGTTTGGAAGTGAACGAGGTGTAACAGACTTCATTAGGATCATTCTAAAATTTACATGGTTGCATAATTTATCGTTTTACGTGGCATCTTATTCTAAATTGCAGGATTTAATAAATTTTACAAAATAAGAATAAAAAAAATATACAAAATTGCAATAATAAGATATTTTATAAAATGATATGTTACTCCCTCCGATCCAAAATACATGTTGTTTGATTTTTTAACACGTATTTTAATGAACTAAAAACTATATAATATATTAACTTTATTATTATTATTATTATTTTACAATTTAATACTTATTAACAACAAATATTAAGTTGTAAAAAAATAATTTAAAAAAAGTTAATATTCTATAGAGTTTTTACCTTCTTAACATACGTGTTGAAAAGTCAAACGACATGTATTTTGTATCGGAGGTAGTATAAGGTAAAGAGAGCAAATAACGAGCCGAAGTGTTCAGTTTTAATTAAGGTGATCCATTCTCAAGATCACCTCTAAAACTTACGAGATAACATCAAATATGTGAAGGCATAAATCATTGTAGCAATCAAATTTTTGAGAGGTAGATTAAAAAAAATCAAATTATTTAGTGACACTAGCACTAGTCGATGAAAAAAAGTTCCCAAAACTAGAGAAGTCGCATATTGACTGACTTGCCTTAAAATTCTCAGATCGAGTAGATGAAGTTCTATTTTCACAGGCAGTTGTCACGTACAGAACGGTCAAATTCCAAAAGATAGCTTGAAGATCACATATAAATGGCATAGTATTGGTGCATCATATGCGTAGATACAAAGATACAAGTCAAGAAAATTTTACCTTGAAGTTGATATACTGTGGTGAAAGCCATAAAATGTTCCTTGTAGCAAACATCAAAAGGACACAGTTTACATCACTCTATAGTCTATATGCATTCATGTGTGAATCACTGTATAAGATGACCTATAACAGCATGCAAGGATGACCCTCCAATCAAAAGTTTCAGGGAGAGCCATTGACCCTAAAATGGTGATGCTATGATCAATTATAGAATGAATCCAATGCATGTTTTTCAGCCTCATTCTGAATTGGAAATATCACACAACTTCTATATTCACATACCAAGCAAGGGCTGCAAATGGCTTTGGTTGTAGTTATATCAATTAGTAGAGGTATCATAATGGGACGGCCAAGTCTGAGATGCCAGAAGAACTACAGGATTCACTAGGCATGTTCTTGGTCTTCGTTGAGCATTCGCCGGAAGAGGCAGCTTCGGGGACATCTCCAATGTCCAGAACATCTGGAAGGGTATCAGGAGTTTCGCCAGACTGTGACCAGAAGATGTTGTCAGTTATCACATGTAAAAGTATAAAAATCCTTATCAAGTAAAGTCATGAACCATATGTGAACCAAGGCAATGTCAATCTGAGAAGATGCATACCTCAAGTAGGCTCAGCATTTCAAGGGAAGCTTCCAAGTCGCCATTGTTGACAGTGTAGACATCAAGAAGAGATTGATCACAGATCCCTGGAAAGGACACTTGCAGATATGCTAAATCCACTTCAGACTCCTCATCTGCAAATTTCATATTAGCCACTTGATTATAATGAGAGGCAGTGCCTTGAGGATTATCATCCCTTTGGCCCTTCAGCTTAGAAGCATCTGTAATGCTAAGCTTTTCATTTCCGCGTGCCACACGGACAGCAGTATCTTGGTTCTCAAATTTTGCCTCTCTTTGGGCAATTGGTACATATGATGCTGCATTGGGGTTCAAAGTTGACATAGAAGTTTTCATTCTCTTTGCTGACAAGAAAAATCACTGCAACAAACAGGGATAGTTGTAAGAAAAATGGTCTCAAAGACTATACATGAAGCATGATTGTAAAAGATGACAGGAAATTTTCATGAGAGGTCAATATGTTGTACAGGGTATAACAAACTTTAGCAGGTTCATTTCAGTTCAACAAGTGGTCCACTGTCCACAGCTTTGCACTAGGCAGGCACAATACGGGATGAAGTGTGCTTTTACTTCTTGAGAAGATTCAACATTCTTATTACTATCATTTTAACAGAAGCAACCCCTAGATATTCCATGTTTAGGCAATAATATAACCTAGTAGAGTTTTAACAACGAACTAATTCCAAGATAATATTGAACAAAATTATGCAGAGCCTCAAAATGCAAAGCCCACAAGATCAAAGCAACCAATGTCAGTTGGGGGTCCTCAGGTAAGGATCATCATACATGGAAAGGATATCTAGTCAAGGAAGTGCATGGACATGCCCTCAAACAAGTTAAAATGTGCCCCTTGTTTCTATATACCTAGTCGGTTTTAAGCAAAGTCCTCAACCTTTTCAGAATTGACAGTGATGAAAGAAGGCCTGAACCTTTTCAGAATAAAAATTACAGGCCACAAAATTCAAGCTTGGAATTCCCAACATATATATATATATATATATGATAAAAGCTAGTCTCAATATCCCTTAAAATCTCTAATCATCACAAGCTGATTCAAAAAATAAAAAAGAATAGTGTTAACAACCCTCGGCCAGGAGTAGGGAATTAACCTCTTTTCTGTATTGACAGTGATGAAAGAAGGCCTTAACCTTTTTTCTTCCCTTGCAATCCCCCAAAATTCAATGATTTAACAGAGATAAAAACAGAGCATTAAAACATGAAATCTAAAGATCACAGTCGAAATATTCTCATCATTACAAGCTGATTCAAAAAGAGGACTAAGAAAGAATCAACAAATAGTGTTAACAACCCTCAGCCACAGACAATTGCTTGCAAATGGCCGTAACCTAAACTTGAATCACCACCAGGCACATCAAATTTAACCAAGTACGATCATTCACCAAGACGGCTAATCAAAAGTAAACAAAGAAAGAACGAAACAAGAATCAAGCAAACTCATGAAATTATGTCAGGGCAGAAATCTGCACAATCCAAATCTAATTCCGTCAATGGATCGCCATTTCATTCAAGAACACAATACCAAAAGAAAGAATCGTGATGGTAGCGAAAATACGTACAGAATTGATTTGAAGCATTCAAAACAGACGGAATTTACCTGCGAGGAAACTTTACGACGATGCAACAGCAACAAACCCTAATTGTGCAGAAAAATAAAATTCGGACAGAGAAAGAGGGGAATAATGAGAGAGTGGCGCCAGTGGACGTATGATTGAGTCATTGACGGGGGGCAAAGGAGTAAATACAAATTTTAAGTAAAATTACGAAAATGACCCTTCTAACTTATTATTGATACTATACTACTAAAAAGATGTTTAGTTATCATTTTCGTTGTCGCCAACTAAACTCAATTACTCGAACATAACGAATATACGTTGTTTGTTATAAAATAAAATCTTAATAATAAAATAAATTAATATTATACAATTAAATAAAATATTAGTCTAGTATTTTGAATTAAACTTATAAGAATAAACTCATAAAAGAAGGGTGTAGTAAAATATTAATTTAATATTTTGAATTAAACTCATTGGTTATGTAAAAGACGAAAATATATATTTATGACTTTCATATTTATTTTATATGATAACTGATAATACCTATACGTTAAGAGTTTCCTTTGCATATTTTTTTAATTTATATATCCAAAACTAAAGTCGATCTAGGTATATGATATATAGGTCGACGTTAATGATTTTGGAAAAAAATTCACCTGTAAAAAGAATTATTAAAATAAAATATGTTGCAATTATTTATGAAAAGTCCATATATATATCATCACAAAATATTTTAATTAATTAATAAAATATAATTAAAAACTATATCATAATAATACTTACTAAAAATATTAATAAAGAATCTCCGATGCTTTGTAAAAAACTATCTCATAGCGAAACTTTGGCTTAGTTTTCTTTTAAACTTTTAACTTGAAGGAAATAAGATATGTTAACAAATTATTTTAAATAAAATTATTTACAAGACAAGTTATTTCTCATGCATGTGTTTGTTTAAATATTGTGGAGTATATGTGATTTACCAAGTTAATTCTTCACCTAACTAATTTTACAAAGGTTAATTTCTTAATTATTATTTTTATATTTGATTATCTTTAATGGCATGATAAGTTATTCGACTAACTAATAACTCATTAACGGGGTGGTCCAGTGATGTAGAAGGGAGAGTTAGGAGGTCTCATATTTGAGATCTACCTCCCCCCATTTTCTTAGGTGAAAAATCCAAAGTTTATCTTGCTTGTTTATCACTAGTGGGTCGAGCCAATCAACACAAACCAATCTACCCGTTGTGTGACTTTTGTCGATTTGATTAGCGCATAGGGTTGACCCCAAATAGTGAATTTCACATTCATTAAAAAAAATACTCATTCGACATAGTTTTTTTTGGTAGAAAATCCATGAGCAAAGCGCACGGTGGAAACTCAAATTAAAAACGTGAGAAAGTTACAGGGTACACCACCGAGTCACTTGGACTCCGGCGGCATCACTCGACAAAACGTCTAAACAGTCTGCAGGAATAAAATCAAAAGAGATTAGGCCTATGTACGTTTGAAAACAAACCCAAATGCGCGAGGGAGTCGGCTAGGCGGTTACCTTCACGAAAGCAGTGCCGAAGCTGGACAACCCAACTTCTACGAAGGAAGCCATGGCAGTAACCTACCAGGCTAGCGCATGGGTGACAGGGCTTCACCCCACCTCTCAAGAAACCAATCGCTAACTCTAAGTCGGAATCGCAGAGGGCCTGCTTGTATACGCGTTCCCAAGCCAAATCTAGACCCGTTGCAATCGCCTAAAGCTCCGCGCTTATGACAGAACACGATCCCAGGTTTCGAGAGTATCCAACAAGCCACTCTCACATGTTGTTTCGAAAGACACCACCACCAGCAGCTATCCCTCTTTCGTTCATCGCTCCCCAGCAGCTATCCCTCTTTCGTTCATCGCTCCCTCTGTATTCAACTTAATCTAGTCCGCTCCAGGTGGCTCCCAGCCTATCAACTTGGGGACTCTAGCAGCCTTGGCCAACGACGACAGTAAGCTCCTCCTAGCCCTTCCATGCTCTTTGGTGAGTTTGGTGCACATGTCCGAAGACACAGCTCCGCTCCCTTGCCGTCCTTGAAGACGACCTCATTCCTTCTAATCCAGATCCTCCACAAGGCCATGGAAAAGAAGGCACTCCAGTGCGTCTCCTCTTCCCACACGTCTTTAGACAGGACATTCTCCTTGATCCACGCAGCAAATGGCAGAGTGAAAAAGTCCTTCCTCCGCCTTGCGCTGCTAACCTGCAACCAGAAGTTCTTAGCAGAATTGAAGTCCCTAAACAAGTGGATGAACGATTCACT
Organism: Persicaria tinctoria; assembly: GCA_037127255.1. Classification (NCBI taxonomy): domain Eukaryota; kingdom Viridiplantae; phylum Streptophyta; class Magnoliopsida; order Caryophyllales; family Polygonaceae; genus Persicaria; species Persicaria tinctoria. The sequence goes on from JBANSL010000011.1 coordinate 72,463,642, forward strand.
AAACAAATTGCAACTAGGGCATAAATAAGAGTTACCTAGGTGTCGTCGCATTCGCTCCCTGTTCATCAGGACGCCACCCTTGCTGGCCATCCAAACAAAGGACCGAACTCTTTCATTGACGTCCAGTTTCCAAACAGCCTTAAAGAAGGCTCTATCGGTGCATTGGTAGTCCTCAAACTTCCCCAGCGCCAGGTATCCCGTACGCACCAAGTAAATCCCAGTCCTAGCTCTTCGACCACCCCAGCGTGTCTTCCCTCTCCACAATCGGGCAAGCAGCAATGTTAAGGAGATATTCTACCGGTATAAAGGAGGCAAATTCCTGCCACTTCCAACCCCCATCATCATCCCAAAGCTCCGAAATCCGGATGGTATCAGCGTTCTCCGAGAGCTCCCCCATGACTGGCTCTTCCAGGGGCGCATTTCCCAGCCACCTCTCCTTCCAAAAGCGGATATCCTTACCATTACCGAGACACCATTTGACATTGGATTTTATCACCTCCTCGATCGCCTTTGAGATGCCCTTCCACACATGGGAAGCTGCTGCCGATCTATCCAGCCCCTTACCCACATATTTGCTAATCAGGATGTCTCCCTAAAGACTATTTTCTTCCTGGAAGAGCCTCCATCCGAGCTTCGCGACAAGTGCGAGGTTGAGGTCCGTAATCCTATGTAATCCGAGGCCTCCCAACTTCTTAGGTTTCGTCAACTCTGACCAATTAATCTTGTGCATCCGTCTTCTCTCCAGCGAGGAGCCCCATATAAAATTCATGCAGGCCTTCTCAATATCTTTGCACGTGCCCTCCGGGAGTAACATAGTCAACATAGTATACACTGGCAGAGCCGAAAGAACCGCTCGGGTGAGGGTAGTTCTACCAGCGAAACTTAGGACCGAAACCTTCCATCCTGCAAGTTTGGAGACAAATTTTTCGAGAATGGGGGTGAACGTACCTTTAGTAACACGTTTATGAAGAATCGGCACTCCAAGGTAGTTTCCTAAGTTCTCCGTCACGTCAATTCCCCCATCCTCTTTGATTCTCCCCCGCAACGCCTGTTTGACTTTCTTCGAGGTGTAGACTTTTGATTTCGACAGACTCACTTTCTGCCCGGATTGGTTGCATAACCTATCAAGGCAACTCTTTATAACTCTCACCTGTTCAACGGAAGCCTCCGCAAAAAGAAGAATGTCGTCTGCAAAGAAGAGATGAGAAAGTTTCGGTCCGCCCCTGACTAACCTTATTGGTTTCCACAGACCTCTTTCACCAACCTCTGTGATGAGGTGATTCAGTCTCTCCATACATAGGATGAAGATGTATGGCGAGATCGGATCTCCTTTCCGGATACTTCTCGAAGGTGTGAATTGCTCAGTCACTTCTCCGTTCCAGAGCACTTGCATCCTTGGGGTCCTAATACATTCCATGATCCAACGAATCAGGGTTCTGGGCAGGTCGGTGCAACATAACGTATCCTCGATGAAGTCCCAGTCTAACCTGTCGTAGGCTTTCTCCAAGTCCAACTTCAAACACATCCACCCTTTGATCCTTTTTTTCTGTTTCATCGAGTGAACAACTTCCTGGGCGATAATAATATTATCCGATATGAACCTCCTGGGGACGAAACTGCCTTGAGTGGGGCCCACCAGGCTGTTCATATGCGGTTTCAACCTCTCCGTCAAAATCTTCTTGATCGCCTTGTAGAGAACGTTGCACAGACTTATAGGTCTGAACTGCTGGATCTTTTCCAGCTTGCCTACCTTGGGAAGTAGCACAATAAGGGTATCATTCATCCCGCATTGGAGTCTAGCAGAGATGAAGAAATCCTTGATAAACTCGGTCACAGAGGCGCCAACGGTGTCCCAACATTTCTGGAATAAGACTGGTTGGAAACCATCGATGCCTAGGGCCTTGTAGGCACCCATGCTCTTAAGAGCCCTCCTAATCTCGTCGCCTGCAGGGATGGAGCACATGCCCTCCCAACACTCTTGCTGCACACATGGAAAGGCGCTAGGTAACCTGACAGAGCCCCCACAACTATCTTCGGAGCTATAGAGATTTTTGAAAAAGTTCAGCGCCATCTCCTCCAATTTCTTGCTATCCTCAATTCAGGTCCCATCCCCCGCCCCCCTCAGGCCCTCAACTCTATTATACTTCCGGCGAACAACTGTAGAAGCGTGGAAATAGCTTGTATTTATGTCCTCAAACGCAAGCCACCTCTCCCTCGATTTTTGAAACCAAAGGATCTCTTCTTGCTCGAGAGTATCGTCCAACGCTTTACTGATGCGCGCCTCCTCCTCTAGCCCGGCCTGGGTCGTCTGTCTCGCGAGCTTCCATTGGACGTCTCCTAAGGATTTCGACAGGTTTTCCTTACGGGTTTGAATCCTCCCGAACACCTCTCTATTCCATTTAGAAACATCCACTCTAAACTTATCAAGGGCCTCGGGCATAGGGCAGTCCCTTTCCCACCTCTTTTCGATCAGCTCCGGGAACTCCTCATGGATCAGCCATGTCGCTTCGAATCTGAAGGGGTGACGCTTGCTATTTTTCATAACCTTCGGTTCCAACTCCAACAGGAGAGGGCAGTGATTAGACGAGTACCGGGGCAGATGTCGGACTATAGCTTCCTGCCAACGCAGTCTTCCTTCAAGATTGGACAACACCCTATCCAGTTTTTTCGATATAATCCGGACACCAGCGAGGCCTTACTTCAGGTAAACTCCTGCCCTGAGAACCCCAAATCAATAAGGCCGCATCTAATGATGATAACCTTGAACACCTGGGAGTCCCTGTGGAGAGCCCCCGTGCCACCGTGAGTCTCATCCGAGCAGGTGATGTAGTTAAAATCTCCGCCAACAAACAGAGGCCCACTTATTCCCCGCATGCAGGCCTCAAGCCGGTCCCAAAAAAGGGGCCCTCCTAGCCACAATCGGAGGGGCATAAGCAACAACCAGGTGAGCTCTCACCCCTCCCGTCATCCTGGAAGCATGGATAAAGTCAGCGTCTTTTTCCTGGATCGATAAATTGCAACTGTCTCTATTCCATAAGAGCCAAATCCCCCCAGCAAAACCCCTCACCTCAACACGAGTGCAATCCGATAACTTAAGTTTTTCACACGCCTTTTGGGCCTCATCCCCGGAAATGCGCGTCTCCATCAGCACGAGCACGTCTATAGAACATTTCTTGAGGATGAACCGCATCGCCCTCCCAAAGCTTTTTTCCCCTGCACCAAAACAGTTCCAAAACAACAAGTTAATCTTTTTATCCATAAAGTCAAATAAAACGACAAAGAAAAAGAAAAGGCAGAACAGAGGGAAACAATTAAAAAAACCCTTTTTCTTATGCTCGGAGCCCCCCCGTTCCGTTCTCCCTTTCCTCATTCTCTTGATCCTCGTTGTTGTCTGTCGATTGTTCATTGTTCTGTTCCCAGAATTTTCCTGCTAGAGGTTTCGATTGCACTTGCAACTGTGCATTCGCCCATTGGATAACACTGATATCATTCGTGGTTGAGGGCGAGGTACAAGTCGCCGGACTGACAGCGGGGGGTTAGGGTCCACCACTACCCCATCCTGGACTCCGGGGTCCCTCTGCTTCGGAAGCACCAACCCCTTATCTAAAGTCTTGGTCTTTCTTTTCTTTTTGAAGTTTGAAGCTTTCTTGCTCTTCAGATTAGGCCCAAATTTCCGACCCCCAATCTTGGTTTGGGCCTCGGCCCTAATTTGTGGGCCTACTCCTCCCACCATATATCCTGGACCAGACAGTTTGGGCTCCTCTTTATCCTTCTCATCTATCTTCCTCGCTATCTCCTCATGATTCTGCGTTTTCCCCGGGGTGCCCGTTGGAATGTAGGTGTTAACCACATCCTCCTTAATTATCTCCTCATTAATATCTCTTCTTTTCGTCTCGGGATTCGCCTGGAACTCAAACGACAACTTCCTACTCCCAACACCATTATTGCTAGGCGTGCGTGTAACGGTCGATTGTTGTTTATGGAATTTCGCCGGCGTAGTGGCCGACTTCCTCGGCTTCCCTCCCGTTGGCATATGCAGCTTACCTTGCTGGTTAGCCGATGGTTTCGCAGTCCTTCCTTTCCTTGCTACCACCATCCACATGCCATGGGCTTCCTCGTTGTTCATGACGGCACCCTCATTACTGTCTTGTGATTGATCGCCCCTAACCTCGGTCTCCACTCCACCGCTCTTGCTTGAGGTTTCAATGGAGGTCGCATTAAGGCTAGGGCTGGGCTTCCGGTCTGGATCGGACCGGACCGGTGGACCGGAATATTTAAGAACATGGACCGCGGATCGAACCGGGACCGAGAAATATGGTCCCGGATTTTCCGGTCCGCGGACCACTAGGACCGGTTGGACCGGAATTGTCCAAGCAACCATTTTTTTTTTTGAAGCGCTGTAGCCCTGTTTAGTGTTGGCCAAATTGGATAGGGTTTAACATACATAGCTTTGATAACCAAACAATTCTTCATCTAATTGAAAGCACTTCATCTGTTAATAATATATAAAAGGGGGTGCAGGGTTCCTATTATAAAAAATCCACATGGAAGACATGAAGACCAGCTTCTTTGAGACTTTGACTGCTCGTCATCTTTCCGAGTCCACCAGTCATACTAAGGGAGGATCAAATTAGCTGGAGGAGTAGAGAATCTAGTCCGAATCAATGCTCCGAAAGCAGATCCAAGAGCAGGTAACATGCGATAGACCAAAGCAGCTCCAAGTTCGATCGAAACAAAGCATCCCAATGAATCAAATTCCCCGAGGTTCGACGTTCGATTGTAAACAAGAGAGTAAGGAGAAGACACAAGCCACCCAATAACCCAAAACAGACAGATGAGAAGAACAAATTGAAACTTTTGTAGCCCTAGATTTGAAATCGGACGAGATTCTTAAATCTTAGTATGATTTAGATCTGAAAGTTCGAAGAGGGTGAAGTTAGAGGGCCTACAGAGATGCGAGACGTCGAGACCTCGATTTGCGATTGGAGAGAAAGAGGGCACCGGCGGTGGCGACTGGTGAGGCGAGCGTCCGGTGCGAGGCTGCTGAAGATGAGAGGGCTGAAGAGTGCGTGAAGAACTCAAAGGAATGAAAGGATTGCAGAGAGAGGCGTGAAGTGAAGAGAGAGGCGTTATGAAAGGAGGACTGATTAGGTCAAGTATACAAGGCACGCACCGTTTTTTTTTTTTTTTTTTTAAATACAGAACCCGGTCCAATTCCGGTCCGATCCGGAATTTCCGGTCTGGTCCCGGGTTTGGACCGGAACCCGAAATCTATTTTTCCCTGGACCGTGGACCAGACCGTAATACTTCCGGTCCGATCCAAGACCGTAATTTCCGGTCCGGTCCCGGTCCGATTACGGTCCGATCCAACTTCTGCCCAGCCCTAATTAAGGCATTGGCTTTTCACATGCCCAACTCTCCCACAATTGAAACAGATGCTAAGTATCCCTTCATATTCGAGCAAGTATCTCTCCCCGTTTATGTAGATCGAACCCTTTAACGATTCCTCCAGATTCACCTCAACGCAAACCCTAGCAAAGTTCCCATGATTCGTATAAACCATCTGGTGGTCCACCCTGATCGGATTCCCTAGGCCTTCTGCGATCTTCATAAGCACATCTTCTTGGTAGAGGATCATCGGGAGATTGACGATTCTGATCCATGCCGGAACCGACTTAATGACATCCGAGGGCTTAAAATCGGGCGACTAGACCTTGATTATTAAGCACTTTCCAAATATCGACCATGGCCCTTCCGTAAGGATCTTCAAGCAGTCCTCTTTTCTTTCAAGCCTGACTAGGAAATTGCCAAAAGGTAAATCGATCACTTGCATCCTCCCACAACCCTTCCACAGCTCCTTCAGTTTCTTCTCCATGACGTAGAGCGGGATCTTTGGCCCTAGGATCCTGATTATCAGGGAGTTTTCCCACACTTCGGCCAGGGCATTCATCACCGAAGGGTTGATGGTAACTGCCGAATCACCACCCAGCCCTAACGGGAATGACACTGCTATCTTATCGTTCACGAACTCACTCTTCAGGATCGTCTTCCTCTCGGTAATGCCCCCATCACAACCTTCTTCATTGTTCAAATTTTGATGAACGGATGCAATTAGTGTTACGCCATTGACAAATAAAACTATAAAAAAGAGTATAGGGTAGCTAATTATCACGGTGGTACACAAATATAGAGTTAATCTTTATACCAGTGGGCAGATCCTGAAATTGTTGACTGAGAGGGCGGAAAATAACGATAACAAATTTTTCTGTAAAATTAAAACCTAATTTTTCTTTTCCCCAAAATCATCAATATTACAAATGTGTAACTAGAATAAAAATATAAATCTTGCATGTTTTATTTTATGATTTTAAAATATTTCGATATAGCCTCTTAATTTGAAGTTCTCATATATAATTATATTATTAAGATATGAAATTTAACAAATCATGATTACGACAAAAGTATACTGTATCAGTTTGGTAAATGATGTAGGAAATAATTAATTTACCTATGTTTAGTTCTAAAAATTGAAACGCTCCTAACTTTTTTTATCAGATATCGAATTTGAGTTTATAATATATCAAATCAAAGTTATCGACAAGAGGAATATGTATTTTAAATTTTATCTTCGATTGGGGGCGACTGTCACCGCTGATCCTAAAGAGGATCCGCCTCTGCTCTACGTATATACTAAAGAAACCAAGTAGTTCTTTACCTCGAATCTAGTGGTAGACCGTAGATGACTAATACGATTCACAGATCCATTCAAGCATTGTTTTTAGTGCAAAGGAGGGCTAAGGTCTTAATATATTATTTATTGAACTAGCATTTCCATGTTCGGTTACAAAGCTTATAATTTGCTTGTACAGATCCTCTGTCCATTTATCAAATTCATAGTACTCATAATTTGCTTGTAACCAGTTAGCTAGTGAGTTGGCTTCGACGTTTTTCTTCCGGTTAATACTATGCAGCTGCACTTCCCAACCTTACATCCCAAAACGGTCTTCAGCATTCTTGTATAGTATGATACTATGATTGGAGTAAATCGCTTTTTTTTAATGGGCGAATTTAGTAACTAACCACTTCGATATTGAGTCAAAATAAATTTACTCCAATCATTAACCATTAATTCATTTTATAAGTGAATGTTTGACCTTTGAATATATTATTGCTCATTAATTCATTTTTATGATCGAAATTAAACACACTATATGTATATTTTCAGGTTATACGTACATTTTTATGCTATTTAATTAATAACCGCCACCGGCGCCGCCGCCATAACCACTACCGGAACCTTGTGCATATCCACCAGACCGTACCCCTCCGGTATAGGCGGTTCCTCCTCCGAAACCTCCTCCTCCGCCTCCTGCAGAAGCCCCCCCACCAGAGGCTGAGCCGTGCCCACTACCGGAGCCGCTACCGCTACCATAGGCAGTTCCTCCAGCACCCCCAGCGTAGGCTGAGCCACCGCCACCGCCACTGCCGCCTCCTCCCGCTGAAGCTCCGGCCCCGCCTTGTGCTACTCCGCCGCCGCTTCCTTGCCCACTCCCATATCCTCCAGCGGATCCTCCTGCCCCGCCAGCATAGGCTCCGCCACCTCCCCCACCACTCCCGCTGCCGCCAGCGTAAGCCCCAGTGCCGCCGTGCGCTGATCCGCTTCCACCACCTTGGCCGCCTCCGTAGCCTCCGGCGTAAGAACCCCCTGGGCCGCCGGCGTAGGCTTGGCCCCCTCCACTGCCGCCTCCACCTCCGCTTGCATAGGCGTCGCCTAGAAGCTGGCGGCGGGCGGTGGCAGAGGCTAGGCTGGCCAGCCCCAGAACAAGAAAGAAGACTGCTACTGACATTTTGTGCGAAGCCATATTGATTCTTAGCTTTCAACTCAATAAAGGGTGTAAATGTGTGTTTTGTTTGTGTGATTGTAAGATGGAGTTTGAGGGGCTATTTATAGAGATGGAGAGATGGTTGACCATTGACCAAGGATGCTACTGCATCTAAATATCTTACTTGGTACTTGGTAGTGTCAAAAGTCAATCATATATCCATACTGTCTATATATAATATATAATGTGAAATTATTTTTAATTTTAGTGGTATACTATCTAACTTTTTTGTTTCTTCTTTCATTGAAACAAAACTAAGGATCAAGAGGATTGGCATGCAAACCGGTCGTTCTTAAACCATCTCAATTAAAACTTGAGAACACGGTTTCAGACTTTGCAATTTGCCTTTTATCATGTCGACGGTATATCTTGTTTGGTCTTACTTTGCAATTTGTATTTTTTTTTTTTGGGTGAAATAGTTTGCAATCATACACGATTGGCAGTTTCTGCTTTCCGGTTGGAACTCCGGAATAGTCTAAAACGGAACGAAGGATCCTGTATTCCCATCGCTGTACAACCTACATTTTCAAGGGATCCAGAGGCTTACCGGTGTAACGATATCTTACGGACCTGAGTATGATCTGTGGGATGACCCTTCATCTGCGCCATGCCTAAATCAGAGTTCCTACAGAACTGTCCTGCTTCATTCTCCGAAGCTAAACTTTTCCTCTCAGTTTTGAATTGTCTTTCCCATTTTTTGAATTGATCGCTACAATCCTTCAATGACCAAAAAGTATCGAACAAGATCTTTCTCTCCAGCCAATTAAGCAGTCTCTGAAAGTTCCTGCTACCACAGAAAGCATAATGTTAAGGCTGGTCATTCAGTACACTAATCTCATGCCAAGAAAAGGATTTAGGAAACACAAGCTTGCGAGTAATGGTTGCTGATCTTAAACATAACAATGACAATAAAGGCTGTAAAGTCACTTTTTTCTGTAAATGATCGTGTGTTAGATAAATTTCAGCATACCACCCGGACACGGAACCAGAAATTAAAATTCGGGTGGGCTAGATAGGCTAAAATTTCCCCATATGGTAATTTTTATTAACAAACCCCTTTATTTAATGTGGTGACAAACTGACAATCTATGGTTAACTGGCAATCTTTATTAGTTTAGCGCAGAGGGTGGCATCGGCTATCTGAGGTGGCAAGACACCAGGAGTATCTAGAACATAGATATTAGGATGGCTAGCAACCTGGAAGAGAAGAAAATTTTCAACAGAATCAACATTGATAACGTTCAACATGAACGTTTAGAGAAAACAGGAATTGAGCTTGTTTATTTCATGAACCACCTTCAGGCTGCTGATAGTTGTAGTCTCTCCAGGTAATGGACTAACAACTGCATATCGTAACTTCCCTTTCTCTAAGCTCCAAAAAAGCAATCCCAAAAACAAGACAACAAGAAGGGGGAAAGGAATGAGCCAATAACAATGATAACAACAAGATCCTTTTTAGTTTTTAGCATATCATGTAATGTGGTATATGGATTATAAAACAACCAAGACGGACACAGATTTCTATGCATTGATACAGAAGCACTGAAACAGGTATATAATTCCATATATAGGCTGTCCCTGCAACGGAATTAGAAGGTAAAAGACACAAAACCAAGTTATATATGTAAGCCTATTTGTGCGAAACGACCCATTGAGAAAAGTGCAGCAACTTAAAGGACATTTACAAATTAGCGCATTTGACCATCAAACGAACTCTAGTACTTTCTAGTAGCAATGTTGGATGAATCATCATTGCAATGCAATTCAAGACTTGTTAAACTTGACAATATCTTACTTCCTTTCTAATATAGAAAACAGTTGCAACAATTGTAAGAAAATGACAATTTTGATATCAGAAGAAAACACCTTTAGATGCGAGCGCTCCACCAAATCCATCTTGTTCAGAACTATAATGTGACGCAATGCAGAAAAACTCTTCAACAGCTCACATTCTGAGGACAGTGGAATCTAGAATCAAGTGTGGATAAACTGTTAATACACAAAATGCAGACTCAAAACAATTTTGATATCATTAATTCATTCTGCACATATGGAAAATCTGATAATTGTGCTAAATTCAAACTATCCAGTAGATTACACTTTCATCCAAATCCTACCAAATTACTAGAAAGGGCTTGTTCTGAAACGTTAACATTCAGCGACAAAAGACCTTCCATCTCAAAGCAACAAGTTCGTTCAAGCATTTTATCAAACACCTGGTGAGCAATCACTGGACTAACTCCACAATCAGGAGAGAAAGGTGAGAGAACGAAGTACCGGGCATCCCTGACGTCAAGGACGACGTCAACAAGAGGAATTCGGTCGGCGATGGCCCGAGAGGCGGAAGCCATTAACGGAGTGTGCCAAGTGGACCGTTTGCTCATGGCCGCCTTCTTCACCACTGAACCCACTCGCTCTACGAAACTAGCCGTTACCATTTTTTCCACTGCGTTTGATCTGGGGACTTTTTGGATTGCATTTCAAGGAGGGTGTCCGTTAATTGTTCGTACTATCGACTTGGACAACTTGGACTCTCTTCGAAAAGTTTTCAAGAATGAGGAAAAGTTTACAAAGGGTGATGAGAAGCTCAAGAGTCAAGCCCTCGTAACCCTGCGACTGGATGGTCTACTTGGAATTTTTTTTTTTTTTATAAGGTAAAAATTCGAGCTCATGAAAACTGAAATTCAAGGGCCGACTAGATCGATCGGCATACGAAGAACCGTCTGAACAAACATACAATACAAAGAAATGGTGCAAACACAGGCAAAAGCACTCTATAAAAGCGAAACCAAACCGACCTAAACCTAATCATGATGAGGACGAACCGACGGGCGAAGTCAAGCTCCACTCTGCAGCAGAACCGTAGGCCAGCGGTACATCAGAACCCGATCATCGTGTGGGCAGTGAGGACGAACTCCAAGTAAGCAGTCAACCCGAGTAACGGAGACGCCACGATACACACTACCACGACCCTAACCTATCTCGACTCCAACTGCCAAAAACCCATCACCGGTAAAGACATCACAATCACGCCAAAGTAAGGCCCCAAACTGCCTGAGTAGAAGGCATCAGGAAACCCTAAAGGGATTTTGGTCAACCCTTTCGGAATTTTATTAATTATATTTTAATATTTTTTTTCTAAACGGGCTCCTTTGGGCCTAAAGCTAAGACTTGGGCCCAAAGAAAAACCCATGGGCTCGGAAATCAGGTCACACGGGGCCAAAGGGATCCAAAACTTGTCTAGCTTAGGGTGTGTTTGGGAACTGGATAGATTTTTGGGGATTTGTGGGATTTTAGGGGATGTGGTAGATGGGGATGGATTTTTGGGATGTAAAAGATGAAAACTCAACACCCAATTTTTTGGGTTTTGTGTTTGGTTGTATTTTTATTTTTTGGTGGATGGAGTGACGGGCAAATACCGAATTACCCCCACTTATCCACATGAAATGACCAAATTGCCCCCAACACATACCCCTCTTCACTTTCTTTTCAATCACGCCGATACTCCACATTTGTCGACATTGGAGTTGTTTGGGACCCCTGTGGAGTCTGGCGTCCGAGTCCGAGCTCCTCCTTGGCGATAGCAGGGCCGGCCACGGTCGAAGAAGGACTGCAGCCAACCATCGGCGCCGAAAAGTGCACAGCTGACCACCGGCACCCGACGACGAAGCCCCACTGGTCGCCTTCCATGTAAGTTGTCCCCTTTTTCCACTTTAGAAGCTCGAATCGAAATAAGATGAAATTGTTAGGGTTAGGTCGGAATTGAAATGGGGAAAATTTGTGTTAATTGATTGGGGTTTGCTTCTGTTAGGGGCCGTACACTAAATCCGAGTCGATTGTTCATGAGGGTATGATTGTTGAGGGCGGGAATTGAAGGGCAACCCACCTTATGAATTGAATTGAGTACATCTGTTCTTGAGGGGCATGATTGTTGAGGGCGGTTAAGATGGGTTTTGTTGAGTTTTGATTCCTCAATTTGTTGCTTTTGTGTCCACTGTTTTCGTTTCGATTGAAGTTGAATTGAATATTAATTTGGCTTCGAAAATTCGAATGTTGTTGTGCATTGCCGTCCATCGGCCCCATACCATTCCTCGCCATCTATCCAATCCAGATTGGCATGGATTCCACGCCCGTTCCCAATGACAAAGGTAAGTGAAAGGCGACGACTAATCGAAGGGGAAAAGCTAAGACACCCGCTAGTGGTGACGACAAGGTCCCCGTTCCAGCCGCCTTCTAATAGTCCTACGACCTCACGATCAAGCTGATGCGAGTTCTCTTAGCTTACCAGAAAAAAATGGAAGGGAGCAGGCCTTCTTTTGGGCTCCCCTTACTGCCCAGTTCGAGGATTTGACGGGGAAGAAGTGCAACACCAACACTCTTAAGAATCGCACTCGCGATATGAAAACTTATTACAACTGTTGGAAAGAGTTGAAGAAGGATGAGACGGGGTTGGGTTGGGATCCCATTAGAGGAACCATCATGGCGTCTGGCGAATGGTGGGAGAAGAAAATTGCGGTACGTTCTCCTTTTGTGTTTGAAATGATGTCTTCATAGTGCACACCGCCATTGTCAAAACGTCCCACAACATTGCCTTCATTTCCCCTTGAGCAGGTCGACCATAACTTCAGGAAGTTCCGAAAGAAGGGCATCCCTCCCGAGTTGGAGGACTTGTTTGACAAAGTTTACGGTGGCACTGTTGCCACCGGAGAGTACTGCGTGGCCCCATCCATGGACCCATTGGCCCGGGCATTTCAGGAACCCCCCCCCCCCCCCCCCCCGCGATGAAGGACAGCCGGAGTGCATCTCCATCGATGACGAAGATGGTTGTCATGGGAATGGCCGAGACAATGCAAGTGACCCAATGGGTTTCCAATATGACGGGGTAGAGGAGGAGTTCGATGAGATGTTCCCTAGTCAGACCCGGACTCCATCTATGTCTCATGCAATGAACGACATCTGCGACGAAGAGCCGAAAGACGGGAGCTCACCTGACAAGGTCCCTGCCTCCGACGCTTCAAATGGGGAAAGGTCTGGTCCTTCATCTGGCCACGGCTCGGGTCCATCTCATGTGGCAGGTGCATGTCTATCCACCAGCAAAAAGCGGGGTATATCAAGTTCCGGGTTTGGTGCATCAACCGTCGCTCCAAAACGCAACATTCAGAAGTGGGAGGGCTCCAAGCTTGCTTCGCGACATTTTGACTTGGCGGAAGACACCAGCAGTTTACTGAAGGCCATGCTGGAGAGGGATGCGAGGGAGGCGATGGAGGAGAGGGAGGAGAGGGAGGAGGTGTCATCCAACAAACCTCATGGGACCACCCGGGAGGTAATGGACATTGTCAAAACCATGGTGGCGGATGGGCTCATAAAGACAGGGGATCCCATGTGGTGCTTCAGCTTGGCCCTTCCCATACCCGAAAGGCGGGAGGTGTTCCTACAGATTGAGACGAACGAGTCCCATCTTGCGTGGCTGAAGTGGCTGTACTCCACGAACGACGGGCAGCATTTGGGTGCTTGTCACCCATGACTCCCAATAAGAGCGCGTCCTCTGCAACTTAAAAATTTTCGTTCCTTGAACTTGTTAGTTTGAAATTATAATACTTTGCGTTCGGCTTTCGTTTCCATCATTTGAGTTAGTGAAAATTGTCAAACTGTTTGCGTTATAAGTCCCATATCGTGAATACTGTGTGTGCTGTTGGGACCTTAACGTGTGTGTTTGCGAATAATGTGTTTCGTTGCATGAGTGGTTGTGCAATTTGTCTTTGCAATGCTATTATCTATGACGCTTGATTGTTATGGTTACCTTGACATTGCAGGCTGCAACCCAGGGGGTACGAGCGCCGTCGTCGTAGGCGTCGACGACGGCGACGGCTTGTAATCGCTTGCCTCCTCATCCAACAGCAGGCCATCCCCATTCTTCAGCACTGCTTTCTGCATGTGCATAAAGTCCCCCAATACATCGGTCCGTACACAGGTGCGCGTTGGGTCGATGACATTGTGACGCATTCGTCGCAGACGTGGAGCGTGAACTCGTTCAGGATGGAAAAGGGTGCTTTCGTGCGCCTATGTGGGATTCTGGAGCATCAATATGGTCTTCGACCATCCTCTCAGATGTCTGTGATGGAGAAGTATGCAATCTTCGTCAACACCATGTCTTGGGGGGCCAGCCATCGAAATGCCTATGAAAGGTTCCAACGATCCTCGTACACTATATCTGAAAGCATAGGACAAGTTCTAGACGCAGTGTGTGGGGCGAGATGCAATGACTACCGAGGTTTCGCTTGCGACATCATCCGCCCTCAGGACCCCCACTTCAACAACATACCTGACCCCATACAGAACAACAACCGGTATTGGCCATACTTCAAGGGCGCTATCGGTGCAATAGATGGGACACACATTCAAGCGGCGATTCCCAGGGGCGACCAGATCCGGTTTCGGTGCAGGAAGGGCACATGCACGTACAACGTGATGACGGTGTGCGACTTTGACTTGCGATTCACGTTCATATCGGCTGGGTGAGAGGGTAGCGCACACGATGCACGTGTGTTTGATCACGCCCTAAGGACAACCGCGTTGCGCTCCCCACACCCTCCTCCCGGTTAGATTCAGCCTTCATATAACCTTATCAAAACCATATGATGGTACAACGTGTTAGCTAATGCGCATGAATGTACATTCATGTTGTGTAGGCGCATGAATGTACATTCATGTTGTGTAGGCCGGTACTACGTATGCGACAAAGGGTACCCGTTCAGGCTGGGTTACATGGTTCCCTATTCCACGACGAAGTACCATCACCTGACAATCGCCGCTTCACAACCGTCGAACGAGAAAGAGGCCTTCAACAAGTCGCACTCGTCCCTCAGGGGCACTATCGAGAGGTCATTCGGGATCTTGAAGTCGAAGCCCAAGATACTAACGCAACTTCCGAAGTACCCTATTCAGAAGCAGATTGCGATCATCAGAGCTTGTTTTGCGCTCCACAATTACGTCAGGCAATCTTGTGTGGAGCCCGAGCTCGTCGAAGACGATGACCATTGGTTCACGGAGTTCACCATGCATGTTTCCACGTCCGACGGGGAGGACGACGATGACCCCTACGATGACGAAGAGGAAATTGGTCATGAGGACGATGATCCCTTGTATGACTCGGACGAGGATGGAGGTCCTATCACAGGGATGAAGGGGCTGAGGGACGAAATCGCTCGTCAGATTTGGAACGACAGGCGCATGCCATGAACCGCGCTTTAACATGCAAGGCATTCCTTTTGAGGTGCAACCACGTATGACTATTGTAAGCGGAGGCAAGTATAACTAATGTAGGTGCAACTCTCCAAGTCCTGAAAACTTGTGGTTTGTAAAATTTTCGTTTTGCAAAGTGGCTTGGCAATTGTAAACTCGTTATGTGCTTCGTGTCAACATCATCAAACTCGAAGGTTTGCAAAGGGGCTTGGCAATTCTAAACTCGTTATTTGCTTCGTGTCAACATAGTCAAACTATTTGACAAGTTTTCAGAAGGACTTGTAATCACAAAACGACCATATCAAATGAACAACCTACAATCGGGAACACGGACACAAAACTACAATTGCAAGCGGACAGTTTCAGAATATATAAACATATTGATTGAGCATATAAACATAAGTTATCCAGCTAATGTTGGAGGAGACCATGCCGGCCCTGCTTGCCCACGAAGACGGACACAACAACCTGCACAAAAGTACGCAGGCAAGCAGGATGTATATTGTTTGTTGTTACACATTCTAACCCCAATCACATGAACAAAATACGGGGCAATCATTCTACGACATTGTATATGAATGGTACAGAAATAGTAGAGGCCAAACAAATGATACAAAAAGGTCTTCAAGACGGGGGAGGACTGGCTACGCCCTCAAGCACAGGCCGAGGATGACCACCATTGCCAGAACAAGCATCCAGCCTCGAATCCTCGCCACACGGGCCAGCTGAGCGCCTCAGACTTGCTCCCCAACGTGGTCCACCCACCTGGCGCACAGGTAGGCACAGAGCTCAGCAATCCTCTGCACCAGCTGGTTGTTGCTCGCCTCGGAAACGACAAGGCGGGAGGCAAGGCTGGAGCTCTGCGCCCTCTCGTCCTGGAGTTCCCCCCGGTGTTGTTCAACTCACCCCTTGTAGCCTGGAGCTCCATGATCTGTGTCGCGTCCCGCTATATAAGCGTCCTGTTGCGCTCTCTGACCACAACAAGCTCCGACTGGGCGAAGTCGATGAGGGCATTCGTCTCCTCGGCGTCCTCTCTACGCTGCGACGAAGTGGCGTCGTCCTGCAGCTCCCCGTCGTCGCGGTCCCGGCCATAGGAGTAGTCAGAGTGAAGCCAGAAGTACTTCCTTGGGTCGCCACTCTGGTAGGAGGCGTTCGATTCCGTGTCGGTGTCCGAGTAAGGATACATGCTGCAAGAGGCCTTGACAAATTAGTTGCCACATGTAATCGAAAACATGCACAAACATGGAAACAATAAACAAAACATGCAGAAAACATCGACGAGGGCAACCGGTTTCTCAACCAACAACATTGCCCAGCAAGTAATGGAAATCAACCAGTTTCTCAACCAACAACATTGCAACGGAAACATGGATGAAGATGAAGACTGTAAGCAAGACCGGGCATCTTTGGGAGTTCAACTCATCACAAAAACATGCCCAGCAAGTAAAGGAAAAACAAGGCATTTGAAACATAAAATAATAAGAGCAATCATAAACAAAACATTAAAACATCATTGGGCCCTCACTTCATATAACTTCAAATCAGTTGATCAACATGAGGTGAAGAGGCAAGGAAGGCCAACTTCATATGTCAATACCAAACTAAGACAACGATAAGGAAAGGAAATATGAATTCTCAACATCATTGGGCCCTCAAGTCATATGCAAATCTACCAGTTTCTCAACCAACGACATTGCAACAGAAACATGAATGAAGAGGCAGACTGTAAGCAATATCAAGCATGCACAATGGGTCCTCAACCACATTACACAAACATGCCCAGCAAGTAAAGGAAAAATAAATCAGTTGAAACATATCATAATAAGAGTAGTTCACACTTTCAAGGGCAAAAAGTTGCACCCAGGCTAAGGCAATATTCGGTAGAGGAAGAGATGATGCAAAGAGAATAACCATATTGCAAGTACTTCACAGTGTGACATGTGAAGTGCACAGGTTACCTTTAAGAGGCAGCAGTCCCACATACATGAGGTGAAGTGGCAATGACCAAACAGTTACTCGAAATGAACATGTGGTACATGAAATAAACAATGGGACATGTGACTTGAATAGACCTTCATCCACATGAAATAAGTTGACATCCAACATCATAGGGCCCTCACTTTCATATACAGACCTGAAATGAACGAGGTCGTGCAACAATAGCAGATAAAATAAGTTGATGAAAACATCATTGGGCCCTCAGGCAGCTGTGAAAGGTTTTGACAACATCATTGGGCCCTCAAGCTACAAAATCAGTGACCTTGCCATCCGTTGATCAACAACAGAAGTTGGCAGTGAATGCCAGCTTCTCATGTCAATTCAAAACTGAGACAGGGCAACATCATTGGGCCCTCAATGCATATACGGGTAATTTAAACATCATTGGGCCCTCAGGCAAGAGAAGGTGCAACAGTTGGAAATGCAATCATAATTGACATAATGAAAACATCATTGGGCCCTCACTTCATATACCTTGAAATCAGTTGATCAACATGAGGTGAAGATGCAAGGAAGGCCAACTTCATATGTCAATACAAAACTGAAACAGGGATAGGGAAAGGAAATATGAAATCACAACATCATTGGGCCCTCAACTCATATGCAAATCAACCAGTTTCTCAACCAACAAAATTGCAACAGAAACATGGATGAAGAGGCTGACATGTAAGCAATATCAACCATCATTGGGTCCTCACCATATACCACAAAGGTAATGAAAACATCATTGGGCCATCAGGCAAATTGATGAAAACAATAGAAGATGCAAGCAGAGTAGGCGTAAATAAAGGCAGATGTAACCCATATCAATCAGTTGATCAACACAGTTGGAAGAGGCAATGAATGCCAACTTCATTTGTCAATTCCAAACTGAGAATCAGGGAAACCAAAGGGGAGGTAAAAATTGACACATCATAGGGCCCTCAACTTATATGCAAATCAACCAGGTGAAAATTGCAAGCATATAGCAAGATCTCCCGACTGAATAAGCAATAAGTAAGCAATTTAAAGCATCATTGGGTCCTCAGGTCAGATATAAGTAATGAAGACATGTATAGAGGAAAAGAGTTAAACGACAAGCATCATTGGGCCCTCAAATCAACCAGTTTTTCAAGGGACAATATCACAAGCAACATGAAAGCATCATTGGGCCCTCACTTTTCATATACAAGTCCTGAAAACATGTGAACATGCAAAGGGGTAAGCGATAGACATCATAGGGCCCTCACTGTATACATATATATACCACAACCTGCATTTCTGTTAATAAGGAGTTCATTAAAGGCAACAAATTCTTTGCACATTCAAGAACAGAGCAAAAGGGGTAAGCGACAAACTGACAGTGGTAGATGTTGTGCAGTCACTTGTGATTTTTTGGTAAAAGACAAAACTTCAGGCAAAGTATTCAAAAATGGAAATGGATGACAGGAGCGCCAGAACGAGCTACAAGTACATGCCTCTAACCATGACCCAAAAACACAATACTCCACAGTTAACACAACACTGACCAAAACCCTAAATCGAAGAGGCTCAAATATCATATGAGCAAAAATCCCCAAAATCATATGAGCATACCCTAAATCGAAAACATGCATATGAATAAACGACCGGCCACGGTCGAAAATGGCAGAAGGAAATAAAAAACCCCCAAATATCAAATGAACAAACCCTAAAATATCTGAAGAAAATAAAAAAAATCCCCAAAATCATATGAACAAACCCTAAATCGAAAACATGCATAACAACAAACTCACGGCCTCTGTCGAAAATGCCAGAAGAAAATAAAAAATCCCCAAATATCATATGAACAAACCCTAAAATGTCAGAAGAAAATCATAAATCCCCAAAATCATAAGAACAAACCCAAATCGAAAAGTGCAAGAGAACAATGGTGGAGTCTGTACACACACAGTCAAAGAGAACAATGGGGGGAGGGCGACGAAAATACCTGATGATGAAGACGGAGGAGGACTGGTGGTCTGGAGGCGATCTTTGGGTTCGTTCGCTTCGTCGGGTTCCCCTTACGGCTTCCAAAAATTCAAAGCTTGTGAGAGAAGAGTGAAGAGATGGATGTATTTATGAGGGCGTGGAAGACGAAAGGGCAAAATGGGGGGTTTCGGATTTCCCATCCACCAAACCTTGGTGGAGGAGGGGGGAAAACCCATCCCCTTCCATCCAGCAAACCTCCGTTTCCAAACATTCCAAAGTCCAAACCCCTTAAACACCAACACCCAAACATGGAGGCGGGAAAACCGAGGCGGAAAACCCATCTTCCAAACCCCCTAAACACTACACCCAAACACACCCTTAGTTGGTAAAAGTTGAGAGGGTAGTATAAATGATGCAAGAGGTCATGAGTTCAAATCTCATTCCTCCCCTTTTTGTACTATTTTTTTATTCCTACTAAATTTTCCCTATTATACATGTCATTTTTAAATCAAATTTTATATTTTTCTGTTAATATTTTCTTAAGATAATTCATTATGTTACAAATATATTTACAAAAAATCTTCTAATTTTTATTCCTATGAATTTTTTTTACTATTTATGTCATATATATTTAAACCACAAATTATTAAATAATCTTTATCATTCTACACACACACATATATATATAAATTATCGAATTATTGTATAAATTTTATAATAAAATATCATATTTATATACCACAATTTATGGTTTTCTTTCAATATATTAAAAAAAAATTTCTTTATTATATATAACGAGAAAAAGAATTCTCAACGAAAAATTTCGCCCCCCCTCCAGTAATTCCTGCGGCCGCCACTGCTTTGAATAAAGAAGATAACCAAAAAGGGTCGAACTCAAATTCTAAAAAATTAAATAAAATATGTTTTACAATTATCCGCGCATTTTTTTTCAACAATTCATTTAGAACAGGATATATTGTCTCATGATGAGCAAATTTCCAAGCTTCAATTTTGTAGTAGCTGCTAATATACCTCAGAACACTCAATTTTTTGTCCCTAATGACAACAAGAGCATGTACACAAGGTATC
The DNA here is from genome assembly GCA_037127255.1 of Persicaria tinctoria. Taxonomy (NCBI): domain Eukaryota; kingdom Viridiplantae; phylum Streptophyta; class Magnoliopsida; order Caryophyllales; family Polygonaceae; genus Persicaria; species Persicaria tinctoria. The sequence goes on from JBANSL010000011.1 coordinate 72,483,783, forward strand.
TTTTCATAATCAAATACCTTGCATGAACAAGAGTTCTCCTTTAAATCAACCATAACCCTTTTCATCCCACCGACAACCTCAAACTTGAATTCATTGAGGTGCTTGAGAGTGTACATTCCTGCATCACTGCATCTTATGTACACTATATCACTTATCTTATTTTGTAAGCTCAAAGCTGTTGTTTTCATATTCATTTCTGCCCTCATTGAACCATGTTGTTAGCTTCTATCTGATTGCATTCAGTAAGCCTATAATTGAGAATGATCTATCCAAAGAAAAGACATTATTTAATGATTCTGCATTGTTTAAAGTCATCATATTGTACCTGTCACCTTTTGAATAAGCTCTTGCCTATTTCTCAAACTGTACTTCTTCAAGATATTTCTCCATCTTGCTGTTTGTATTACAGATGCAACCAAAGTATATTCCTCTTGAAATTTTCCATTATATTTTGCTTCTATGTAACTGTTTTCCGCGCTTTCAAACCACCGAAAAAAGTATATTCCTCTTGAATTTTGCCATTATATTTTGCTTCAAGTGCCATTTGCAGTAATAATGCTTAGCATTTGAGTAAATCAACTCCAAAGCTCTTACAATGCTTTGATGATGGTCAGAAACAAAAACTAGCTCTTCACTTGATGAGATGACTGTTGCTAGCTTATTGAAGAACCACTCCCAAGAGGCGGTGTTTTCTGAGTCAACCATTGCAAAGGCAATAGAGTATATTTGATGATTTGCATCTTGTGTAGAAGTTGCGAGAAGAGTCTCTCTGTATTGTCCTTTTAGGAATGTACTATCTACCATAAGCATTTGTACAATTGAATTGTATTAAGTAATTATTTAGTGACAATATTTTTTTCTTATGAAATGAATCTGTACCTTTCGTAGGATTGAAAATGCTCGGATACATGGAACTAATTCATAGTTTTCTTCTGTTGTCCCCATTGTCATATCCATTGCTAAATTACGAGTCATCCAAGATTTGCAGTATCTAACATTCTGTTTGAAATCAATCCTAATCATGTTTCTAATTTGTCTTGGAGTTGGACCCTTTTTCCCATCTTCAAAATTGTACATATTATGTAAAACAGTGAATAAAATATGAAATAAAGCATGATTAAAGTGAATAAAAATATAAAATATGTAATGAAGAATTGATTGTAGTATATGTCACTTGTGTTTGATCCTTTTAGCAATGAGTATGTAAGTTAGAGGGCATTGCTTTCCTATTCGTACTTCCATGCTACAAGCATGCTAATTAAAATATTTCTTAATTATAAATATAGTTGAACCACCCACTATGGCACCATGAATTTTCCAGGTGTAGCTCCCATCGACACAAATTGTTCTGTAATAACACGGTGTTGACTTCTTCACTTTGTAAGCAAACGCCTCTTGTGCATCAAACAATTCAACAGTATTTATGACATCTTCCTTTGTTCAAAATAGTTGTCCCAAAAATATAAGAATTTCTCCCTTTCTTTCATTTATAGGTGTTTCTGTATATTTTGTGGACATCGTACTGCCACAGATGCGACTTTCAATCCCTATGTCATCTCAATTACCATCCATATCACAACCATCATTTATGCATTCTACATCTTCATCCTGCACATCAAAGTCCTCTTTCATGACGTTTGTATCCTTGGCAGAGCTGTAAGCCTATAATGCCAATCGATTTTCATCATTTATAGATTTTGTAACATGTTCTTCAATGCTTTCCTTCGCAGTTGTAACATATAAAGGCAATGTCCAATCCACTTCATTCAATTCATTAATTTGCAAAAAACTCTCGAAATCAGTGTCATTCTCAATAAAAAACGGCTAAGTAGTTTTCTTGAATGGATGCAAGTGACTGCATTGAAGAGTAGGAGACAAATTATCACCGGTTTATAAACGTTATAATATATTTTGTCATGATATAATATTTTATATCACGATAGCCTTACCATTGCAAAAAACGGCTCAGTAGTTTTCTTGAATGGCGTTTATAAATGTTATAATATTTTACGGCATTTCAAAAATGCCATGAAATAATAACACTCTACAAGATCATGTCATTTTTGTTTGAAAACGCCATTAGATGTACTTTTAATTACATTTAGTGAAAAACGTCATTGTTTAAATGTCGTTAATGAGTGCATTTGTAGTAGCGATAACTGAATTTTCTGAATCTTTTCATTGGTTTGCGTCATTTGACATCACTTTCTCCCATTCAATGACAATGTATGATATGTGGCCATTATGACTCCTGGTTCACCCCTTTGAAGAGACGACAATTATGAATCCGCCAAATAACACAAACCAACTTGTCCAAACATGTTGCGCACTTAGTAACAATCTAATAATGTAACCAATTATCTACCCTACTAGCAGACTTAGTAAATCTCGACTCAAAATCTCAAATCGATCTAGATCGCAATTTGTCTTGGCAAGAAAACTCCTTCAACTAAACCTCTATTTTATAATGTTATTTTCAAGATTAAAATGTAAAAGTGGTTCTTATATAAACAAATGTACCACGATGATTCAAATTAATTATTCTCGATTGTTTTGTTACTCGATCTCTCTATGTCTAAAATATTAGAAAACTAAACTTCATTGTATATTCACTCACAAATGTAGTAAATTGAATCAAATAAAGCATCAACATGTTTATAAAATAATTTACAACGAATAAAAAAATATTTAAATTTTGTAAAACAAAAAAATATGAGTATATTTGAAATATATTTTTATATTGAAAAACTGATTAAAAATTAAAATTAAAATTGGTCAAGAATGCTGTAAAACGAACTTGATTTCAAAACCATGTCAAAAAAGTTACCAATTATAAAAGATATGCATCTATATACAAATATTGAAATAAAAAAATAAAAGTTAAATATGTGGCAAAATCTGATTGGATAAATGTTTAGATGGAAAAACTATTAACCAGAAGCTGTCATGTGGTAAAGCGACTTATGTTTTAAACAATTTAATTATAACTAATTTAATGGCATTATAAGTTATTAATTCGACTAATTAACTAATAACTCATTCGTTGTCTTTGTCAAAATAATTAAATTTAGCTTCAAATTATATGATACAAATCCATTCAAACTTTAAAATAAGGGTGGTAAGTTGGGCACCCGCAAACACATTATGGATGTGCCACCCGCAAACACATCCGGGATGCGCAAGGGGGTGGCACGCCCGCAGAAGAAATCCGCGTGTTTGCACACGTGTGAAGTGAAAATTTAACAAAAAAAATAAAAACGTAAATAATAAATAAAATAAAATAATTTAGTTATATAAAATAAATAAAAAGAATACATAATAAATAAATAAAATAAAAATAATTTGTTTATATACATAAATAAATCAAGAATTGATGAAAAAAATAGTATAATAAATAAATAATTAATACATAGATAAATATATATATAAATATATAATCAACAAATAAATATTTAATAAATTAATAAAAATAAAAATAAAAATATATATAATCAATACATAGATAAAAAAAATGAATAGTTAATAAAAAATAATATATTTCATAATTACTTATTATAAGAATTATATATAGATACATAAAATAAAAATAATTTGTTTATATAAATAAATAAATGAATTTTTAATAAAAAACAATAATATATTTAATAAATATTGAATATAAAAATATGTTTATGTAATTACTATAGTTACTATATATATATATGTATATATATAAATAATATAATCACAAACATAGATAAATAAATTAAATTTATTCATTGATACATTAATTATTATTAAATTATATTCATTTAAAATCTTTAGTAATATTCTTTTAATATAAAACTCAATTAAATATAATAAAACAAATAAACATATATAAATTAAAAAACCAATTAAATAATTAAATTAGGTAATAACAAAAAAATAATGAAAATTAAATTAAATTTTATTGGTTATTTATGTAAATAAAAATATACATAATTAATACATAAATAAAAACAGTAAAATAAAAGAATAGTTAATAAAAATATATATATATAAATAATTAATTAATATACATAAATATATGTATAAGTAATAAATTGGTAAAAAATAATAAATCATAAATAAATAAATAATAAATTAATTTATTACATTGAATTTTTATTTTTTTTTATAATTTTTTGATTTTTTTTGTAAATAAATTAATTTATTATATTTATTATTTATTGTTTTATATGTTTTTTGTTTTTTAGTCATAAATAAATTTATTTTATTTTATTTTTACTATTTTTATTCTTATTCTTATTTGTTCTATTTTTTTTCTACTTTATTATAATTTTATTTGTTTTTATGTAAATAAATAAATTTATTCTATTTATTATTTATTGTTTTATATATTTTTTTAATTTTATAAATTAAAAAATTTATTTTATTTTTTATGATCTTTTTCAGTTAAACATGTTGGATCTCATTAATTTGAGAAGTAAACCAGATTAAGTAACATCTTAAATATGGCATAGAAACAAATTGTGTTATATACCCGATTATTTGAAATCAACATTCCCCTTAGCCTCTGTCCCGACCCAGGTCGAAACTAATTCCTCCAGTTTGATGACACGGTCCACCAATTCATTTTCAATCTTCCTCTTCTCCTACTCTAAAGCCTCATAATTCCGCTCAAGCACAACAATTGCACCATTCTCACCGCCACCTTCCATGACTCTCCTCACAGTCATGAGAACGATCTGCAGGTTCTTCAATTCCACATCTGGGTGCTTAGGGGAGGCCAGAACTTGCCTCCATATCATCGTGTAGGGTAAAAGCTTGAGGGAATGATGTTTTATATCCTCTTTATAGACTAGTCCAGTCTCCAATTTTTTGCTAATTTCGGTGGGGAGGTTTATGTTCTTCAGTTAGGGTTTAGTCCACAACTAATGGTGCATAATGGTGCGCGATTGTGGACGAGCTTCAAATCTTCTTTTTTGAATCAACGGAATGCTCGATGCTTTTTCACATTGCTCCATTACATTTACAGAGAAATAACATGTTGCTGACGTTTGTAAATGGTGTTGTAAACAGAATACGACCTTTTCGCCATAGCCTATAGCAGACCTCAAATCTTTGTCTTTCAGAATCTTCACATTGTTCCATCTAGCTAATCTCGGATAGTCCTCATCTCAACACATCCAATTCTTTTCGCCATAGGCTATTCTTACCTCAAGTCTTTGTCTTTCGGAATCTTCACATTGCTCCATCTAGCTAATCTCGGATAGTCCTCATCTCAACACATCCAATTCGGAACTGGCTTCACCATAGGGAATCCAAAATCTACAGCACATCAGAAACAGGGTGGTTGGGACGTACATCGGAAAATATATTATGTATTCATTGATCGATCGACGACATATCTAAGTCAATATTCATACATATTCATTGTGTTTATTTCTTCTCATTAGATTTACAGAGAAATAACATATTTTTGACGTTTGTAAATAGTTCTGTATGCAAAACATTTCAAGCTAGATCCTAAACCCTAAAAAGCTCCCTAAACCCTAAACCCTAGCCTAACCGTAAACCCTAAACCCTACACATCCCGAATGCGCAGAAAATGCCAAGGTAGACTGTGCACATCCTGAATGCGCATGAGGTTTAAACACATCCTAGTTGCGTCCTATCTTATAAACTAAATAATATTAAGTTATATTATTTTAAAATCTTTTGTAATATGTTTTTAAATACAATTCAATTGAATGCAATAGAATAAATAAATCATTTTTTTTATAAATATTGATTTTTTTATTCATAATATTAAATTGTATTATTTTCCCTAAAGCAAATCACTCACTTAGTGGGAGACTAAAGAGGTGGAAAAACACTCCAATCTCAGATAGTGGTACGTCGGTATGTGATGGCTCTTCGAGACCTCAAGTCTTTGTCTTTCGAAATCTTAACATTGCTCCATCTAGCTAATCTCGGATAGTCCTCATCTCAACACATCCAATTTGAAACTGGCTTCAGCATAGGGAATCTAAAATGTACAACACATTCAATGGCTTTATCTTGTTCTTGACCAAACAGTACCACTCCCTTCGGTTACCGGTGCTTTCGATTTTAGCTCGACTAGTGTCGGTGAGGACGAGCGGGATGCAAACATGAAATAGATCTCATGCGAAAATATAACAAAACAAGCATGTGCTACAATTTGGGGGCTACATCAGGGCTAGATTACCCGACACTTAGACTTGAAAGCGGCTCGTGCGATGGTGAGATTCACAAATGCATAGCCGACAAGAATAGGTTCATCGGTGGCATATCTAAGCATATAGTCATGCCTACTCATGTGTTTATTTCTTATTATTAGAATTACAGAGAAATCACATGCCAAGCTAGAGTATGCACATCCTAAATGTGTAGATTGTTCAAACACATCGTAGATGCGTACTCTCTAAGGGGACTTTTTCTGCATATAGAACTATTGCCAAACGTAAAGAACATATAATTTCTTTTAAAATGTATATAAACACACTAATTAGGTCTGAATATGGACTTATAACATTTGATTTCATTGCATTTAATTGAATGAACATATTACCTCAACAAAAGTGAGTGTAGCACAACTTCTTCCACCCTCGGTTCCTTGCCACTGTGAGTATCAACCCCAGTGGTCTTAATCTTCTCACCACCATCATGATCGCGTGATCCAAAGCAAATTAAAAATTGCGAGCAATTTCACAGAATGGTGCGCGATTGAGGACGAGCTTCAAATCTTATTTTATTAATCAACGGAATGCTCGATGCTGATAATATGTAATCGTGCTGGTTTGAGTTAATCGACTTGGGTCTGCGTTACCTCGGAAGCAGGGTGGTTGGGACGTACATCAGAAAATATATTATGTATTCATTTATCGATCGACGACATATCTAAGTTAATATTCATACATATTCATTGTGTTTATTTCTTCTCATTAGATTTACAGAGAAATAACATATTTTTGACGTTTGTAAATAGTTCTGTACGCAAAACATTTCAAGCTAGACCCTAAACCATAAACCCTAAAAACCTCCCTAAACCCTAAACCCTTGCCTAACCCTAAACCCCCCTACACATCCTGAATGCGCAGACAATGCCAAGGAGAAAACAGATTTAAATCTTGTCTACCAGATTCAGGGTTTGAAGACAGTGGAGAGGAAACATAAGAATGAAATTGAGAGGATTATGAAGGAGAAAACAGACTTAGATATGGAGAAGAGGAGAACAGAAAAGTGTTTAGAGGAGGAAAAATATAAACTTAATCGGATTGAGGTTTTGGAGAGGGAACAGAAGACTGAAATTGAGAGGATTATCAAGGAGAAAACAGATTTAGATATGGAGAAGAGAAGAGCAAAAGTGTGTTTAGAGGAGGAAAAATCTAAATTTAAGTGGATTGAGGTTTTGAAGAGAGAACAGAAGATTGAAGTTGAGAGGATTATGAAGGAGAACAAGTCTCTGGAAACTGAGAACGGGAGATTGGAGGAGGAATTGAAGAATAATATTCCTCAACTTGTGCACACGATTCATGTGTTGAAGAAGGAGAATGGGGAGAGGGAGGCCGAACTTCATATGGCCAAGATCAAACAGAGCACCGCAACAACGAAGATCATGGGGGAGAAGATAGCTCTAGAAGCCGAAATCCAAAAGACAAATGGTGAGAAGAGCAGCATTTTGAATGAGAAAAATGCATTAGAAGCCCATAATAGTAGGATGAAAGAGGTGATTCTTAATCTTGTAGACAAGATTCGGGTTTTAGAGACAGTGGAGAGGGAACAGAAGACTGAAATTGAGAGGATTATGAAGGAGAAAACATATTTAAATATGGAGAAGAGAAGAGCAGAAGAGTGTTTAGAGGAGGAAAAATCTAAACTTAAGCGGTTTGAGGTTTTGGAGAGGGAGCAGAAGACCGAAATTGAGAGGATTATGAAGGAGAAAACGGATTTAGATATGAAGAAGAGAAGAACAGAAGATTGTTTAGAGGAGGAAAAAAATCTAAACTTAAGCAGATTGAGGTTTTGGAGAGGGAACATAAGACTGAAATTGAGAGGATTATGAAGGAGATCGAAAGCAGATTTAGATATGGAGAAGAGGAGAGCAGAAGAGTGTTTAGAGGAGGAAAAATCTAAACTTAAGCGGATTGAGTTTTTGGAGAGGGATAAAACAGCTCTTGAAGACAAGCAGGGTGTTGGAGAAGGTGAAGAAGGAAATGGATGAGAAGAGTGAGGACATCAAGAGGCTAATGAATGAGAAGAAGGCCTTGGAAGCTCGGAATAGGGATTTGGAGGATGAGGTTAAGGAGAAGGTTTCAAAGCTGGTTAAGAGGATTGAGATTTTGAAGGTGAAGAAGAAGAAAATGAAGGCCAAGGTTTAGGGGTGGCAATTTCACCCGCACCCAACGGATATCCGTCTCACCTGACCCGAAAAAGTGGGTGAAAATCCGAAATAAAGCGGATATTAAATGGGCGATGGGTGAGCGGGTGACGAATCGGGTTAGATTCGGGTGAAGACATTCCCCACCCGTCACCTGACCCCTCACCCGACCCGTCACCCGACCAGTCACCCGACTAATATTATAGAATTATATTTTACATGTAAATTACTAATATAATGAATATACATGCTATTAAAATGGAAACGTGAATGTAATTTGCTCATGAAAACAATCAATCTCCACTAACTTTTATATATATATATATATATATATATATATATATATATATATATATATATATATACCTAATGTATTTGAAGGGAATTGGTTCATTGAAACGTGATTGCAATCATTTTTCAATAATTTTGACCGAATTTAACTATATTTGGTACTTGTTTATTCCTCGATATGTTCGGCGTATGTTTTTTCAATAAATTTTTTTGATGACTTTGTTGTCTTGTATTTCACCTGAATTATCACCCGATCCACCCGATCACCCGGTGGGTGATGGGTGGACGGGACGAGTGAAATATTTGGTGGGTGATGGGTCGGGTAGGGTGAAGAGTTTTGGGTGGTGGGTCGGGTGACGGAAGTAGATTATCCACCCATTACCCGACCCATTGCCATCCCTACCAAGGTTTGCCAAGCGAACAATGAGAAGAATGCGGAGATCAAGAGGATTTCAGTTGAGAAGGAGGCCTTGGAAGAGGAGAAGAGGGCGGTAGAGGATGAGGGTATAAAGAAGGTTTCAT